>CM042142.1:15990677-16073177 GCA_023376005.1 Doryteuthis pealeii
CACCTACCATCAGCTTCTTACTTTACAGCACAGATCCTTGTGCTACTCATACGCTGAGTTGGCGAGGGCCGGTATCGAACTAGGAACCTAGAAAACCCTATATATATATATATATATATATATTGCTCAACTCCAACTCAAGCGTTTTTTGATATGGTAGCATTAGTAGTTAATCCAAAAAATGATTAATATATTTAATAAAATATTGTGTATTAATATTGTAGAAAAAATATCATTCTCTTCCACGGTCTCGGTGTTCAAGGTACAAAACTGAAAACAACAACAACAAGCAAAAACAAAAAAAAGCCCCCCCCAAAAAAAAAAAAAAAATAAAAAAAATAAAAACCAAACAAAAAACCCAAACGAAAAAAAAGGCCAACAAAAACAAACAAAAGCCAAATAAAGAAAAAATAAACAAACAAAAGATAAATAAAACAAAAGCCAACAAAAAAACAAAACAAACCGAAATGTGATATCAAAGTTATGTTTACCGTTTTCTTGAAAGTTGTTTGTACGAATGACCGAAACGTTTTTGTTTTATAATAAAATTGAAGGAACTTTGTTTAAAGATTCCTTATGATCTCATCCATTTGACTAAACTTTTATTTGACGCTTAAACAGTGTCAACTTCCTATTTATACAATCAATTTGATAAACAAATGATTTAATGCAATCACGAAAGAATTTCTACAAAAGCAGAAAAGAATTTGAATAATTTTCAAGTTCATAGGTCATCGTGTGTTCAAAATGAATAAATGATTGTGTAAAGTTTAAATGTTTACGTTTATATTTTGTTTATCCACAAACATTCATTGTTTAGAATTATTTTCATGGGAAAGTGAAAACATTTTTTTATTTAGTTTTATTATTCTAACTAGCGGAAATATGCGTGTTCCGGGCACAAGTATTTAAGTTTTAATGTAATGAAATATATCAAATTAGAATGACTAACGAAATTAAATAAGATCACATATAAAAAAGATTACACTTATTCTAATTATATTTTAATTGGTTTCTATATAAAATAATTCATAAGATTGATTTTAATACATTTAAGAATAAAATAATAATATCAGAGATCAATAACACCAAGTAATTATTTATTAAACCTAGTTTTGTCAAAACCAGTGTGCAAACTAACCACACCCTATATTAAGTAAACCTTTATTTCTTAGTGATATATAAGACACATGGCAGGATTTTAAACACACTAATAACCTGGATTGTTTTGAGGCAGATCTCTCAGATTTTCATAGAGACATCGTTAATAAATATGATTTATTCTATAGATTAATGATTTTCACTGCAAATTAAATACTCATTGATAAACTGACGCAATTCCTGGGCGTATTGTGACGTAAGTAGTGACGTAGTTTCGGTTACAATCAGACTTACGCCGAATCTCCATTATAACAAGATGTACATCGTCATCAAGTTTTTTGTTCTTTGGTCCATCTGTTGGAGTTACTCCCTTGTCCCTTGTAAGAATACACCAGAGTATCTCACAAAGAGAGCTTAGAATACACCGATTGTATCTCCTGCAGAGGGTTAATATCCCACCACAACCAAAATACCGTGTCCTAGTATGACATTAAACTGCATCTGATGGTGAGGCTCCGGTTCTGGAAATCTTGAGAGTACCCCTTTATAGACATTACTTTCAGGTATACTCTGACCCGGAGTGGTTGTACCTTTTAGAGTTTTATAGATAACATAGTCACCGTTTCTCTCAATAGCAATATTCCACCTCCGAATGAGAGCATATATCCATGCCCTGTAAAATTATGTTGACTGTTCTTTGAGCCACTTCTTCACTACAGATTTAATTTTCTCGTTACTGGAATAATATTTGCCTCTCTTCAGTACCATGAAATAAGGTTTGAGAGGCAAACATTATAGTAGGGATGTGATCCACGGTGAACCAGCTTCATTTTAATGTATGATCCTGTGTTGGTAATTATACCTGTCCTAAACAAAATGGCATTACTTTTTGACTCGCGTATGTAGAGAAGTAGGGATGTGTTCCACAGAGGACCAGCTTCATTTTAATGTATGCTTCCAGGATTCGTTCAAGACAGCACGGAGTAACTTTGTACAGTTCTCAATTAACTTTTTCTAGTCCAAGTAGTGCAGCTGTACAATAGCACTGGTACGGCTACACTACTTGGACTATACCTAAGTCAGGGTAGCATGAAGTCAACGGCGCTTGGTTGCCTATGCGATTTTTAAACCAAGTGACCGAGTTGGCATTTTCTGCGCTTTTTTATACTGTGGTTTAGTATATATATATATATATATATATATATATATATATATATATATATATATGTGTGTGTGTGTGTGTGTGTGTGTGTGTGTAGCCCGACACAGTTCTCAGGATTATTTTGATTTGAAATATCATCTGTGTAATATGAGAATAATGAAGAAGCAAAATGTTTATGTTGAAAAGAAAATATTGTATAAACGAAATCATTTTTTCCCATCATTAGGCTACCGACTTAGTGATGTACTTATGTATATATATATATATATATATATATTATATATATATATATATATATACACAACCTCTTCTCACGATCAGGATGTGGCACATGGTCAATTTCTTAAACGGAGTTTAACAGGTTTGAATTCAGTTTTCCTTCTCCTAGACTGGTTTCCTAACCGAGGTTAAAGAGCCCGTCGAATAGCTATGGTGGGCCCAATAGAATAAAATAAGAATCAAAAGAGGCCATAGGTAAAAAAAAGGTTGGGAATCACTGATCTAGACGAATAAAAGTGTTATTTTTCCTACCTTTCTGCTTGACAAGAAACGAGGTCGTTTGAAGTTGAAAATTGGATGACAAATAAATTTTGTTGTCTCAAGTTAATCTCGTCTCATTTAATCAAAACATTTGGCTGATTTTAAAAACATGTCATGAATACTTGCAAGCTATGAGAGAAAACCAATAATAAAATAAAGGCCGTGTAAATAATAATAATAATAATAATAATAATAATAGAGGAAGAGTTGAGACCATCCAGACTACTGCATTGCTGCAATCAGCTGGGATACTCAGGAGAGTCCTGGAGACCCGAGGAGATTTGTTGCCACTCAGACTCCAGAGAAATACCATCAGCTAAAGCTGATGTGAAAAACTCAAATGGAGTGAAAATAATAATATGCCTAATTATTACTTTAAAATGTATAAAATATCCGACAACGTCGTAAATTTCAATAAAAAAACTGGAAAGTACAATTAGCAGTATGGCGTTAAATTGCATCCGGTGATGAGGCTACAATTCCGGAGCTGTTAGGAGTAAGGAGTATCACTTCCTTGTCATTACTCCCATATCCACTCTGACATGGAGTAGATATAATGAATATAATGTAAAGACGCAAGTTCTAGTAATTTAGTATTGAATTACCACTCCTTTGCCATGACTCCTAGGTCCACTCTGACCAGGAGTGGTAGCACATGTTAGAGTCTCATTAATGAGTCGAATAGAATTGTTCGGTATATTAAAACGGCTCAATGTATGTGTCAGCAAAACAGATCACAGATCCACATACGGACACAAACACAGGCACAAGCATACATAAACATGTGCAGAACTTTGAAGGGGTCGAGATTCTTTTAGGCTTGATGTCGTATTATTGTTGTATACTTACATGTACCCGCATAATACGTCGGGTATATAAAAGAGAGAGAGAGAGAGAGAGAGAGAGAGAGAGAGAGAGAGAGAGAGAGAGAGAGAGAGAGAGAGAGAGAGGGGGAGGAGGGTTCGGTGAATTGTTTTAGTTGAGACCCTGGCTAGCCTGAACGTTTAGTTGACCGTTCAACTTCTGTATGCCGGATGAAAGTCCGTGTTGCCTTTATATGGGTTTCGTCCTCTTTGTCTTGACAGATCGTCAAAAGGCTCATTAATCAAATGTAGCTTTAACTTGACCTAGTGTCAGCAAAGTTAAAACGATTCATGTGCTGACGCCGACGTTTCATTTATCGTCACACTTCTACTTCAATAAAAGGATTGAGTAATTTAAAAAAAAAGGATTTTTCTGTACTTGTCTGTATTTATGAGATGAGGCTTAATATGAATGTTTTTGATATTTCGAACTGTTGTCCTCATCTTTATCGTTTATAAACATAAGGTTCAGTCAACGGTAACCTCGGGCTCCGTTTAGGTGTTTTTAAAAATTACCTTAAGATAAGTCATCATCAGAAAAAAAAAAAAAATAAACAAACAAAAAAAAAACAAAAAAAACACCTGAATTGAGCCCGAGGTTACAGTAGCCAGAACGCTGTGTTTATACACAATAAAGATGAGAACAACAGTCCGAAATATCAAGACCTTTTTTCTGCTTTTATCATTACTATCAGGACTTGTGGATATACCACGGTATTATAATTTAATTGTTACAACATTTGATATCTTTACTTAAGAGCTATTACTAAATAGTTCAATATGTAAAAAGTATAATAATCTTCATTTAACTTTCTCTCACTCATTTTCTTTCTTTACTCATTTTCATCTTTTTATTATGTTCGATTGAAACAGATTAACGTTATCGCTACCCCCTCTATCTTCCCCCTGCTCTCTTTCTATTATTTCTTACTCTTTCTTATTATATTTTTATGTGTAGTATGTCCTTTTTCTTCCCTTTCTTTATAATAAAAACGGAATGGTTCATTATTCATCCGAGGGGACGACACTCACAAGAGGTAAGAATTCGGCGGATAAGCAACGCCAGATAAACACGATTAACATTTTTGCATTTCATCTTGGACGATTTGGACAGTCTCATTTTTAACCCGAACGCGTTGTAAGGCGATAACGATCGTACTTTTAAGGAGCACGTGTATTAATATATAGACATTGTTTTTCTTATTAAATTTAACCAACATCAGCTTTGGGTATGGAATTTATTATTATATGAATACAAATGTTCTTTACAATATTTTACGTCAAATGAAATTTAATCGAATGAATGAGATAATTACGAAATATTAAACAAAGTTCATTCATCTATACATATATAAATTGCAGTTGTGTGTATGTATGTCCAGAGGAAAGTACGAAAATAAAACAATTAATGACAAAGTATATTCATATATATATACATTCACTATTACCAGAGCTTGCTTTTTGTGAAAAAATAATGATTTTATTTATATCTGGGAATATATTTAAAAAAAAAAAGAAGGATTTGAATAGTAAGAGAAGAGAAAGTCATTGGTGGCGTTTGTAATTAAAACATAAATCAATTATGAAGGATCAAAACAATCAATGGATCTGTGAGACTAACTTTATATTATCCTGTCTTTTACTCAAGCAACGCCGAGTAGCCGCTTCTAATTTTATCATAAAACAAAACCCTTTTGGACATTTGTGAGACACTCTGCAAGGAAAAGAGTTTTTAAATTATTACTTGCTGTCCATAGTATCGGATGATGACACCACGCGAATCCTTTTCCTCCAATTTATTCGGTCTCTGGTTGGGTCTTGCCAGTTGCCTATGGGGATGTTAAAGTCCTTCAGGTTTCTTTTGATGTTGTCTTTGTACCTGAGTTTTGGTCTACCGATTCTATGTGATCCCTCTCTCAGTTGAGAGTACAGAATCTACAGAATTTTGACAGATACAGATTTTAATCTATAAAATTATCTCACTTTAAAAACTATAAAACAAATAATTTTCACATTGGCGTGACCTGTAGATATACTCCATAATGATAATATAATTATTACAACGTTTGATATGTTTACTTAAAAGACACTTTAAAAAGTTGACTTAACTCTATCTCACTCTTTTCTTCTTTCTTTCCTTCTTTTCATCTTTTCATTAAGTTCGATTGAAACAGAATAGTGTTATCGCTTCCGCATGCTTACTTCCTATCTCTATCTTTTCTCTATTCTATTTCTATCTTTCTTATTATATTTTTCTATGTAGCATGTCCTTTTTCTTCCCTTTCTCTCTTTATAATAAAAACAGAATAGTCCGTTATTTAGCGGAGGTGACGACATTCATAAGAAAGAATTCTGCAACAGCATATAACCAGGATTTAAATTCATGCATTTTATCCTGGACGACTTGGAAGGTCTCATTTTTAACCAGTGGGTGTTGTAAGATGATAACGGTCGCACAATTAAGGAACACGACTATTGATATATAGATGTGATGTGATTTAAAAAAAAAACTCTTCCTCTTCATATTGCAGGAACAACCTCAAGTTTCATTCATTTTTTTCCGAGGTTTGTTAAATTTTGATTCATTGATAGTTAAAAACACCTGGAATTTTGGTCGTATCTAATTTAACCCATAGCTGGGGAAATAAGGGAGGGCATACGAAAATGTAATCGAATCCTTGATAAAATCACGAGTTCTAATCCAACTATTTGTAACTTACAAAATCTTAACTTAAATGAAATTTGATATTTGTTGATAATTTTTAAAAATTTCTATTCGAGGCGATTCTCTTATGAACAAACTTTGTATTATAGATAAACATTATAATGTTTGTCTTGGTACACGTGTTGTTGTTCCTCTAAAATCCAAATAAATCTTGATAAATAAATAGATAAATAAACACATAAATAATTTACAGAATATACTATGTAATTTTTGTTTGTTTAGTTTGGTCTCTTTGTTTTTAATGTCATATCAACCTTCGTGGGTTATTTCATACCAAAGCCATTCTTGTATATATTTACTAACCCCAACCTACGTTCGTTCCTAACCTATTGCCCTTATGGAAAGTCACAGCTCTTTTATCATATATGTATTGAAGGGGGTGGCTGAGGGTTTTATTGTCCTGGGTATGACGTTAAAATCTATCTGATAATGAAGTTTCAGTTCTGGAGCTTTGGGGAATCTGGAGTACCCCTTTATCACCATTACATCCAGGTCCACTCTGACCCCGAGTGATTGTACCTGTTAGGGTCCCATCTATGGGTTCTATAGAAAAAATGAGTTAGCAAAAAGGTGTTTAAAAATTGAGTTAAAAAATTGAGGATGCATCAAGAATTAATAAAACACCTCTTCGGCATAAAATAACCCAGCCACGGTTGACATGCCATAAAATTTAACCAACCAACCAACCAACCAACCGAGTACTTTTTACTTAGAAAACTTTTCATTTTCCTATGAAATTCATAAGAAGCAATACATCTTTGTGATAAACAAATTAAAAAAAATACACATGTATTTAGACTTTACACAGTTCATTGTTCATTTCAATCCATGATTTTTAGTTCTACGACCGATAGATATGAGAATTATTCAACTTCTGTTTTTTGTCGTTACTTTTTGGTCAATATATATATATATATATATATATATATATATATATATATATTAGGGTGTATGTTAGGGTAGGTCGATTTTTAACCTTTTTAAAAAATATCAAATTATATGAAACACCAAAAGTGGCGTATTGGTCTATTAAGTACTGATACCAAAAATTAAATCTTAAACTTGCACCAATTTTTGAGGAAACGGCATAGAAGATCGTAGACAAAAATGCACTGAAAAATCCTCGGTTTTGCAAAATTTGGCCAAAATATTGATAGGAAACTCTAACAATTTCAGTATTTAAACCAAGGAATTCTGTCATTACATTTTATCAAAATGAAATTAAATGACGAAATTATAATAAGTTAAAATCTAAAATATGCCTCTCACCCCAACCCATTATTGCGCCTACTATAAAATCGAAATAAACAGAAAAAGAAAAAAATTCAAATTTCTTTGCACAACTTTTTATAATAAATTATTTACTTTTGTAAACTATCATTGGATCTATTACAATCTTATATATATATATATAATAATATATATATATAATATATATATATCTATATATCTATATATATATATATATATATATATATACGCAAGGCTCTTCTATATATGGAATGGAGCACTCTGTGACGGCCTTTACACACAAAGCGATGTGTGTATTAAAACACACACACACACACACACACACACACACACACACACACAGAGTTAAAATCCCCTTCCCATTCTCTAAGTGAAGACAGCCTAATGGTTAAGGTGCCGGACTGACACCCAGCCGATCGGATTTCAATTCCGGCTGTAGGTAGCTTACAAAATGTCTAGCCACACTGAAGAGACTTCATAAGTTGAAACACGTGTCTGTGGATGACCCTATATATATATATATATATATATATATATATATGTGTGTGTGTGTGTGTGTTTGTTTGTGTTCTTAATAAACAAAGCTGTCGTTAATTTAATTATCAACAGCTTTGTCTATTAAATTGTTAATATAAACACGGACTTTATAATGTTGTAGCGCCCAAAAAACTATAGTCAAACGAATGAGATCATTAGTGAACAAAGTTCACTGATGCTCATAAAAACAATTTTTCGCCCATCTATTCATCAGTCTACAATCGAAAGGTAAGAGAAACTACATCTTTTCACAAACTTTTTTTGAATGATTTTTAGATGTTTTTTTTTTTTTAAAGTTAAGTTTATTTATCTCGCCTTGAATCTAGATTCAACTGTATATCGATTAGAAAAAAAAAATCAAAACATGTTTAAATTTTGTAATGTCTCGCGCGCGGTTTTAATGGTGCCAAAATAGCTTTACTCCATGAACATTCCATTTTATGGAATTACCAACGTCTCTATGGATTGATTCTGACCTTGTCGTCTTTTAGTGGGTGAACGATAAAAATGGCTCGTGTGAAAAAATAGACATATGGATATACCACAGTATGATAATTTAATTATTATAACGTTTGATATGCTTACTTAAGAGCTATTGCCAAATAATTCAATATATAAAGAAAGTATAATAATAATTTTTTTTTCTTTCTTTCCTTCTTTTCATCTTTTCAACATGTTCGATTGTAGCAGATTAACGTTATCGCTTCCGCGCACTCACTCCTTCTCTATCTTTCACCTTCTTTCTTTCTTTCTTTCTTATTATATGTCTCTGTGTAGCATGTTCTTTTTTCCTTTCTTCTTTCGGAGTGGTCCATTATTTAGTTGAGAAATAAGAATTTGGCGGATAACAATACCAGATAATCTGGATTTACATTTTTGCATTTCATCTTGAATGATTTAGACGGTCTCATTTTTAACCATAGGGTGTTTCAAGGTGATAACAGTCGTACAATTCAGGAACCCACGTATTAATCTATAGTCGGGCGGGACCTGTTGTTATACCACAGTATGAAGATTTAATTATTACAACGTTTGATATGTTTACTTAAGAGCTATTGCTAAATAGTTCAATACGGAAAAAGTATATTAATCTTGATTTAACTCTCTCTCATACTCTTTTTTCTTTCCTTTTTTTATCTTTTCATTATGTTCGATTGAAACAGACTCGCGTTATCGCTTCCGCGCACTCACCACCCTCTCAATCTTCTCCTACTTTCTTTCTTTCTTTCTTTCTTTCTTCTTATTTTTTTCTGTGTATCATGTCCTTTTTCTCCCTTTTCTTTCTTTCTAATAAAAACGGAATGGCCCATTATTTAGCTGAGGTGACGACACTTATAAGAAATAAGAATTTGGCGATAATCAGGATTTACATTTTTGCATTTCATCTGGGACACTTTGGACGGTCTCATTTTTAAGCAGAGAGTGTTGCAAGATGATAACAATCGTACAAATAAAGAATACGAGTATTAATATATAAACTAGCGGGACCTGTGGATATATCTCTGTATAATAACTTAATAATTACAACGCTTGATATGTTTACTTAAGAGCTATTACTAAATAGTTCAATATGTAAAAAGTAGAATAATCTTGATTTAACACTCTCCCTCTTTTTTTCTCTCTTTCCTTCTTTTCATTTTTCATTATGTTCGATTGAAACAGACTAGCGTTATCACTTCTGTGCATTCACCCCTCTCTCTATCTTTTCCCTGTTCTCTTTCTTTCTTATATTTTTACTGTGTAGCATGTCCTTTCTTTGTTTATAATAATCACAGCATGATAATCTAATTATCACAGCGTTTGATATGTTTAATTTAGAAGTATTGAAAAATAGTTCAACATGAAAAAGTTTAATAATCTTGATCTAACTCTCTCGCGCGCGTTTTCTTTCTTTCTTTCTTTCTTTCTTTCTTTCTTTCTTTTTTTCTATCTATTATGCTCGATTGAAACAGATTAGCACTATCGCTTCTGAGCGCTCACACCCCTCTCTCTTTCTCTATCTATCTATCTATCTTTCTTTCTAGTAATTTTTTTCTGTGTAGCATGTCCTTTTTCTTCCCTTTTTGAGGTGACGACACTCATAAGAAATAAGACTTCAATGGATAAGCAACACCAGATAATCAGGATTTACATTCTTGCATTTCATCTTCGATTATTTGGACGGTCTCATTTTTAACCAGAGGGTATTGCAAGATGATAACGGCTGTACAGTTAAGGAACACAAATATCGATATATAGATCCAACATCCTGAAGAAGGTCTAACAGACCGAAACGTTATAACATCGACATCACTACCTACAATAAACATCCATTTTGTACAACAGTCCGTGTTTGTCTACCTTTCTCCATATATAGATCTATAAATAGTAAACATATCTGACTTCACAATCACGAGTGATTTACAAAGTTCGATTTCATTTTTTATACATAGAATATATCCCAGTTTTTTTTTATGTAAAAAAATGAAGAAAATAGGTTTTAGTACTCATAACTGTAATTTGAGTTCTGTTAAAGTCGTTTTTGTTTATAAAAATGTTTACTCTTGGCAATATCACTGAACTTTTCGTCTAAAGTATGGTGATCCAAAAGCGTAATAATACGTATCTTTTTTTATATTATTTAATTTTCTAAATTGGAATTTATAAAGAAAAAAAAAGAGGTTTTACTAAGAAATATAAACAGCACAAGATCGACAGTTGTTTCATAGAAGGAAGTGGTTAATTCTCGGAAGATATGTATCTAACTCTGTAACTCTTTTTAAATTGATTGGGGGTTGGTATGTTGGCGCTTGACACCCCAACCTCCTCTATAACAAAACAAAAAAACCCCAAAAAAACAAATATAAAAATGTTTTCATAATTTTGGGAAAAATATCTTTAAAAAAGAAACCTCATCTTGTATTGCTTTAAATAACGAAACTTTTATTAAAATCCAATAAATAGCCGATTTTTGAGGAATTTTAAAGACCATGTTTTATCATGTGTTCTCTTGTCTGAACAATGTTACTACACGATTTTTAAATTGACTAGCCAGAATATGCACCCTCCGAGCGTAAGCATTTAACTTTTAATCTAATGAAATATATTAAATTGGAAAGACTAAAGAAATTAGATGAGAACACATAAAAAGATTTTAATTATATTTTAATTGGTTTCTATATATAAAATCATTCATTGATAAACTTTCGCAACTTCTGAGTGTATTGTGATATAAACAGTGACGTAGTTTCGGTTACAAACAGACACTGTTCTCCATTAGCCCAGTCGGTACAGTGTTCGGCTAGGAACCTAAAGGTTCCTGGTTCTATACCGGCCCTCGCCACTCAGTGTAAGAGTAGCACAGAGATCTGTGCGGTAGAGTGAGGAGCTGACGGTAGGTGTCAGACGCTAAAAAAACAATCACCTTGGTTTAGCGCTTGGGAAAAGGGGATAGACTCCCTCGCCGTATGACTGATACCGACTCAAGACCTCCCCAACAACTTTACTTTATTGTAGTGTAATTTTTTTCTCTATTTTTTTTTTTTTTTCACTTGGGCCATTTTTACCGGTGTCATCTTTAACAAAATTCCTTTTAGTGCTGTAGGACAGCTGTTGACTCCTGAAGACGGAACATTTTATTATTTCCCCGTCCATGGGAAACCGGGAGGGGGGGGCTTTACTTGTGACCGCAAATCTAATTGTTATTAGCTTGATATATTTGTTCTCTTAATTATTATTATTTTTAATTTATTTTTTACTGTGACATCTTTATCCTATTTTCTTCCCTTGTGCCATTTTTACCGTTTACCCACTAAAGGGCGACTGGATCTGAATCAATCCCTGGGACCTTAGGTTATTTTTGGCACCAGCAAACCGTGCACGAGAGGGTGCCCGTTGAACCAAAATTTAATCATTAATTTAATCATAAAATTATTAATTTATTCTTAATCATTCTCTTCTACGCAAACACAATCTAATACATACGTCATTACATAACGCACACGCACATGCTATCTCTCTCTCTTTCTCTCTCTCTCTCTCTCTCTCTCTCTCTCTCTCTCTTTCGTCCACACATAAGAAACACACCTACATTCATACGGTCTCTCATTCAAACCTCTTACTCCCGATTAGAGTAGAAATTTTCCCATTGAACAGATGCGTTTGCTCTGCTACAGAAGGTACTGTTTTGTGCTACATATACACAACACACACACACACACACACACACACACACACACACACACATATATATATATATATATATATATATATATATATATATATATATATAAGTGTGTGTGTTTTTAAACAGATTTTCTGTCACTTAATCTTCAACATTACACATTTTAAATCTTTGTATATATATTTTTTTTTTAGGGATTTTCTTTTGGACAACGTTGATTCAGACTCTATCTGACCTTCACAATGAAAGGCATCTTTGTATTTCTCGGTTTGGTTGCCCTCAGCGCAGCCCAACTGATAAATTTCCCATTTGTGGATTTCAATTTGGATAGTTTATGGGATGGATACAAGACAAAATTCGGTAAAGATTACCAAACAGAAAAGAATGAATTAGCCAGGTAAGTTTATTAAATTCCCTATATTACATTAAAATAGAAAGAATAACGAAACTAAATAAGAACGAATATAAAGATATTACACTTATTTTAATGTTGTTCTAATTGATTTCTATATAAAATTATATATATGATTGCTTTTAATACGTTTGAGAATATCATGATAGTATCAGTAACAGCAAATAATTATTTATTAAATCCAGTTTTGTTAAAATCATTATGCAAATTACATCCACCAGATACGATGTACATCTTTATTTGTTTATATCTTTATAAGTATACAACATATATTTCAGGACTTTAAATGTATAAATCATATAGGCAGTTTTGTGTCAAATCTAACTCAGCTAGACTTTTATAGACACCGTTTATAAATAAGATGCTAATTAAGATTAAATAATAACTATTTCATAATAGTTGAGAATATAACTTAAATAACTAAGGAAATCGTGGCGTCAGCGGTGACGTAGTTTCGGTTACAGGCAGACAGTTACATAAGCTCCATTATAATAAGATTTAAGAATTTGTCTCTTTATATCGAAACTTTCTTTTCTGAGTTTTCCGTGAGGTTCATGTTGTAACAGAGGTTTGTAATGGTATCAATGTCTCCCTTTAGAAAAACAAATAAAATAGAAACGGCTACCATCTGTCGCCTAGGTATAGGGGAGCAAAAAAGTTACTCACAGATCTGTTATTAATGAATCACAAGTTGGATCCTCACAGGATGCCCCATTAAAATCCCTATATAAAAAAAGACCTGGTCTGATAGGTGGGGTCAGAAAAAGTGTACAGACACTCTGAAAAGAAAAATTAATGTCTCCTATTTAAAATATAAAATGCAAAAAAAAAAATCCATGCTGTTCAAATATTATCTTTTAATTATCTTCAGGAATATAAATCTTCATTATTTTTACTCAAAAAGCAAGATCTGGCGATAGTGAATGTGTATATATATTTACTTTGTCGTTATTTGTTTTATTTTCGTAGTTTTTATAAAGTACGAAAGACGTGGGCACCATTTCTTTCGGACATCTTGAGTATGATGCAAATGGCCGACAGTCTGTATATTTATAGTGAATCTGGCCAAGGGCAGATCACTCTGTTCAGCCTAGATCACTCTATTCACATATAGTTTTCTCTAGACATACATACATACACACCAACTGCCCTTTATATATGTATAGATAGATGGAATATTCCAATGATATCAAGAATCTAGATGATTTAAAATGACGTTCAGTGCGGACTCAGACCCAACAAAATATCATTCTGTTGTAAAGTGGATTGGAAATTACTTTATTTGCTAAACAGTTTCATTACTATTTAAATTTATTGATAAGATTTTAAATGCTTTAAACATTCTTGATATTTCGAAACTATTTTTTACAGCAAAATAACGAGCCACTTTCTTTTATTTTTCAGGCGATTGATTTGGGAGAAGAATGTCCGTCATATTAACAAACACAATTTTGAAAGTGACTTGGGTCAGCACACCTACAGTCTCGGTATCAATGAATACACTGATATGGTACGTAGATATTCATGTCTCTTGTCTCTCTATAATAATATACTAGCTGAAGTAATCGTTTCCGCCGGATAAAAAAAACATTAAAAAAATAATCTTCAAAATTCTGTTAAATTCACTGTCAATATGTACAAATATATCTGAGTCTTGAATAATACAGACAAATGTTGAATAGATGTAAACAGGCAACAAAAATAAGATGAAAGAATAACTAGTTAAAAACTGAAAATGAAAATGATACCTCGAAGAATTTTTAAACAAATTAATATTACTATTATATCTAATATTATTACTAGCTCAGTCGGTAGAGCATCCCCGGTGGTGACGTAGTTTCGGTTACAGACAGATAATTTCCATTATAATAAGATGTTCGTTATAGCGAGGGAAACTGAACCTTTTTAACAAATACGACCGATTATTTTTCTTTCAGAGAGCCGATGAATTTACTAAAGTAAGGAACGGTTTGCGTTTCCATGACAAAAACAAACATAATGCCTCCGTGGTGTTTGTGGACGAAGATGTTAGCGGACTTCCGGCGGAAGTGGATTGGAGAAAGAAAGGTTATGTAACCCAAGTGAAAGACCAGGTAAATATCAATACATTTTATTTCATTCGATTTCCGTTGAAATGCAAAGTTTCTAAAACAAGATACACATAGCACTAATACCCTAGGGAAAAGGTATGCATCAAACTAATCTCTCTCATTTATCGGTAAATAGTAGGGCAGACTAGCCTCTTTAACCTTGGTATGGCAACCGGTCAAGGAGAAGGAAAAAGAAATCAAACCTATTAAACTCCGCTTAAAAATGACCTTGTGTCACATCCTGCTTATGTGGAGGGGTTAGTAAATATAAACACTATCCCCTATAAATGACTAGTTTGATTTATTTGTTTAACGGCATATCAACTCTTTATGGGTTATTTCATACGGAAATTGAATTCGTTTCTTAATGTTTGATAGTAATCATAACTATATATTCCATGTCCCATTTCATTGTTCTTAAAAATTGCACCTTTTTATTTGTATAATCATTTGTTTTCACACAATTCTATAATATCAAGTATAATAATTAGATTGCCATCCATAAGTCCTGCTAGTTTTGAATATTGTCACAAATATATGTTTGGAGACCCGAGGAAAAATAGAGGCCAGCTAGACCACAGCACTCTTCCTAAACATTTTTGTTAAGGCCACTGATAATGTACTTTTTATTACTATCTAGGGACATTGCGGTTCTTGTTGGGCTTTTGCTGCCACCGGATCTCTGGAGGGACAATTTTACAGGAAAACCGGAAAATTGGTGTCATTTTCTGAACAAGATTTAATTGACTGCGCTGGATCTTGTGGTAAGTGTGTGGCTCATTTTTTTTATTATTATTAATGAGTAATTCCATGTCAAATCATCCAGGCTATATCACCCACCCTTCAATTTTTCTGAAATTTTGTCCAGATGTAGACTATGTAAAAGTTAGACAATCCTCAAAATTTGAGCTTCTAATTCCAAGAATTGGTGGAGTTATGTCGATTTTAGCTCTCAAAATTTGAGAGGAGATCGCGAAAAATGGCGACTTTTTGTAATCTATTTTTGTCTGTAAAATGAGTTGTCTGTTAAATGAGTTCTAGAGCTTCCCTACTCATACAAATTGGTTTATAAAAGCATTTTAACCCAAGGAATCCAAAAATTCTATCATAAAAGTATTAAAGTTAACCAATTTTAAGTTATTGATTTTTTCATAGCAAGATCAATATCCCAATGTGACACTGCATCTATGAAAATTTTTTCTATTATTATTTCCGATATATTGAACATTATTTGTACCAAAAATATAATTTGGTTTTTGCTCAGAACTTTAACATAGTCCACACCTGGACAAAATTTCAGAAAAATTGAAGGGGCTGGTTGACAATTTTACTTTTTTCTGGATGATAATATAAATTCTTGCAGAAATCTCTCTCTATATAATTCCTTAAATCTAATAACTAGATTTGAATGACATTTCTTTAACTTTGTATTATTTGGATTTTTCGGACTATTGTCCTCATCTTTATTGTTATATACGCATCACTTCGGACGATCTGCTCTCAGGCCTTCTTCGTGTGTTTCTTATCGAACTCGGTAAGCTTCTTCTGAATTCGGGAGCCTTCATGTCGTGATCGGTAGTTTTCACGGAACCTCGAACCAAACATTATTATTCAGTCCATGTGGGTAGACTGTTATTATTTCGTTAACCATGACCGATTACAATTGTTAAGCTTTATTAAGTATTCTATGCTATTATCACCCTTGGCCAGGATTGAACCTGCAACCTACAGATGATTGTCACTTAGAACTGTAAAGGCGGGGATAAATAGTCCGAAAAATCCAAATAATACAAATAACCAAGCTTCCTCTAAAAATTTAGACAAATAATTTCTTTAACTGTTTCTCGAAAATGGTAAATGTGTCTTTGACTCTTCCAGGAACCGAGGGCTGTAACGGAGGTTTAATAGACCCAGCTTATAAGTGCATCAAGAAACTTGGAGGAATTGAATCCGAAGAAGATTATCCTTATGAAGCCAAGGTGAGTTCCTTTTATAACCATTTATTTTGTGGATATCTTTATTGCGGCCATTAACAGCTCTTTTCATCATATGGGTGATAGAAGGCTGTGGCTGAGGGTCTTCATGTCCTGGGTATGACGTTAAACTATAACTGGTGGTGAGGTTCAAATTCTGCTGGTCTGAAGAATGTGGAGCACCCCTTCATCACCATTGCTCTCGCAGTAGTATTACCTGTCAGGGTCCCATCTATGGGTTAAATAGGAAAAATGTTTACAAAAAAATTGAGTTAAAAAAATTCTAGAATATTGTTACGAATCTTGGCCGGCATTAAATAACCTACCGTGGTTGAAATGCCGTAAAACAAAACAAACAAACAAACAAACAAAAGCTCTCTGAAAAATTCTATACAATAAATCTTTTCATTTTGTTATAATCATCTTCATTAATTATATACTTTAACCACACACTGTATGCACATCACTTTTTATTTATTTATTTACTTTTTATTGCAGCTTTATTCAATGGAGGTTTTAGTATTTAAAAAAAATCATTTTTTTCCTAATTATAATTGTTGTCCTCACAATCAATTGATTTATTCATTACTAACTTCTTCATATTTTCTTTGTTTCATTTTTTTTTCATCTGACTTATTCATCATTATCTTTTTCTTTTCTCCATCTACAAATATTCAAAACTTGGGAGTTTCTTGGAATATATATATAATTATTGATTTGGACATGTTTAAGATATATATAATAGTTTAATCTTCTTTCTTTCTTTTCAGAATCTTAAATGCAGGTTCAACAATAAGAAGGTAGTTACCACCGTCTCGAGTTATGTGGATATTAAAAGGAACAGCGAGAAAGCCTTACAAAAAGCCGTGGCCACAATTGGACCAATCGCGGTCGCCATTGATGCCAGCGATACTGCCTTCATTCAATATAAAAATGGAATCTACTCCAGTGTTTTGTGCACAAGTTTTACTCTCGATCACGGCGTTTTGGTCGTTGGATACGGTACAGAAAATGGACAGGATTATTGGCTCGTTAAGAATAGGTAAGAATATTTTCTCTCAATGTGTTAAAAACATAAATATTATCACACACACACACACACACACACACACACACACACACACACACACACACACTATAATACAAACTATAATAAAACCTTGCTCTGCTTGTATACAAAAGAGCACATTTGTTATTATTATCAAATGAAAAATGTTTTGATTGCAGAAAATCAGACAAAGATTTCAATCGATAAAGAACTAACATTCCTTTTTTCTTTCTCTTTTCAGTTGGGGTACTCATTGGGGAATTGGTGGATACTTCAAAATCGCCCGTAACGAATACAACATGTGTGGCATCGCCACCCTTGCCAGTTACCCTGTTTTGTAAATTTATTTAATATTCATTTTTATTTATTTTATGTAAAAAGAAATCAAGAACAACAACAACAAAGAACTCATTTTATTCAATAAAACAAAATAAATACCAATTAAATATTTTTTCTATTTGTTATATTCGAAAACCTTTCTGTTTCTTTTGTCACAAATTGACTCGATGTATTACAGCTTCTATTTTCTCTACTTTTCATCCTGTGGATAACCAAACAACACGGCTATGGGTAGATTTTTGATGTGTCCCTAGGACAGTCAATTTCGGTATAGTGTAACTTGATAGGATGGAAAAAGCCAGGAATCCAAGAGATTACGTGTAGTTAACGTGGAAAGTCTTTGATGACAAAGCACTAAGCAAATTGTCAAATTCTAATTGGTTAAGACAAGGCAAGGAAGAGAGTGAGAGAAAGAGAGAGGAATGAAAGATCAGTTTAGAGCTAAACTGCGACGCAAAATGCGTGTCTGTCTTCCCAAGGCATTTTGACTTGGGTATAAAACAAAACAGCTCAAGAGAAAAATTAAGAACGTCTTGTGTCATTATTACAAACTATAAAGGGTACAAGGTAAGATATCCTCCAGCGAATCCTAAGTTGTTCCAGAC
Source organism: Doryteuthis pealeii (assembly GCA_023376005.1). Classification (NCBI taxonomy): domain Eukaryota; kingdom Metazoa; phylum Mollusca; class Cephalopoda; order Myopsida; family Loliginidae; genus Doryteuthis; species Doryteuthis pealeii. The sequence goes on from CM042142.1 coordinate 16,009,486, forward strand.
TCAAACACCAAAATAAAATAGAATAAATATATATATATATATATATATATATATATATATATATATATATATAGAGAGAGAGAGAGAGAGAGAGAGAGAGAGAGAGAGAGACTTAACTTACCCACGTTGATATAGTAAGACAATCTACACAGATTGAATGGTTTGTAGTGGACTTCAGTATAAAAAAATCAAACACACACACACACACATACAAAAAAGGAGGAGAAAAAAGGATTATATACAACGTAAAGTACGCTCGGTATCATGTGATAAAATTTATTTTCATTAAAAACTAACATTAACAACAAAAGACCTTTTTTTTGTTTTATTATTTGGGTACCTCGACAATAAAGAAAAACAGAAGGATGAACTATTTTTATAGATAATAACATGCCTGGTAATAACGTCACAGAAAAAAGTCACAAGTTTGGCTAAGATAAAAAAAAATGCCAACCAGCCCAACATCAAATCCAACAACCAGATTCCAGCCTCGAAGAGTAGAATAAGAATAGAGATAAGTATTTTACAATTGCTATTAACAAGTTATCACTCCTTTCAAATCAGAGCCGCAACGCTACAGTAGTTTTACACCATCTTATGATGAGCAAATAAGTAGGTTATGAGATTTAAATGTATTTTCTTCAAAACATAGATAGGAAGTAAATATGTTTATTCACGGTTTTAATTAGTGTATTATGTTATATACTTTTATCAGGGGATAGACAAAAAAGTAAGTAATGAAGTTTAAGGAAGTGATATACGTCTTTTCCGCCTAAGAGTGACTGGAAGTAAATGTGTTTACTCACGGTTTTAATTACGCAATTCAACTTTATGCTTATAGGCGAATAAGTAGGGAATAGAATTTATGGAAGTGACAGATATCTTTTTACCTAAGAGTGATAGGAAGTAAGTGTGTTTACTTGCGGTTTTAAGGAGTTAATTCAATTGTATGATTCTACACAAGAAAAAGTTTGTGGTGCAATGGTTACCATCGTTGAAAATGGACATGGTGAGACAATTTCAATCCTGGACGAGGTTGTTGCATTTGACTTAGCGCTGATACACTTAGAAAACGTATGAATACAATGGTTCTCCCTCCGGCTATGGGTAAATAGTAGGACAGACTGGATTCTTTATCCTTTGTATGGCAACTGGTCTAAGAGAAGTAAAACTATATGAAATGCAATTAGCCACGTCCAGGATTTAAAATCTGGTCGACGATAATCAACGGACGAAGACTTATACGTTGGTCAGTCGGTGGCACGTGGTTTAATGTTTATCGTCGTAGGAAATGGACACGACGAGACGAGTTCAAATCATTGACGAGGCTGTTTGCATTTCACATAGCGCCAATACCATTGGGAAAGGTATGAATCTAACAATCACACTCCAGTTATGAGTAAATAGTATGGCAGAATGGGATCTTTAACCTTGGTATGGCAATCTGTATAGAAAAAAAGGAAAACTCTGAATTCAAACCTGTTAAACTCCACTGAAGAAATTGACCTTGTGTCACACCCTTCTCGTGCAGAGGGGTTGGCAAATACCTATACGTTGGTCAGTTCTCTGTCATATTCTGTCTCTAGCTGCGACGTCCTCCTAATCTTCTTACAGCTTTCCATGAACTCGTAATAAAACTTTTTTCTCTGACTGCTACTACTGATTAGTCTCGAACTATTCCAATGAATATATGAGGTTTTGACTCCCGGAAGAGAAAACCGCTTTTCCTGTTTCTACCATCCAGCACCAAAAGTCATCATCATCATCATCATCATTTTCAATGATCTCAGGAATACATCATCGCTGACTCCTCCCCCTCATCATCTAAAATATGTATTTTGCGAAAGACACGAATTTTAACTGTTGGAAATATTGGTGGTGTATGTATTTACCCAACTCTTCCTCGTGAGAAGGATGCGACACCAGATAAGTTTTGAAGCAGAGTTTAGCAAGTTTGAATTCAGAGTTTCCCTTCTCCTAGACTGGTTGCCTTACCAATGTTAAAGAGTCCAGTCTACCCTACTATTTACCCATAGCTGGAGGTAGAATAGTTGTATTTATATATAGACCACGAACGAAGACTTATACGCAGGTCAATTATGTGTCTAACTGTGACTTGCTTCTAATCTTCTTACGACTTTCCATGAATTCGTAATAATTTTTTTTTCTCTGACTACTACTACTGATTAGACTCGAACTGTTCCCTTCAATATATGAGGCTTTGACTTTCGGAAGAGAAAACCACTTTTCCTGTTTCTACCATCCAGCACCAAAAGTCATAAACGAAGTCAAACTCCTGTCTACTGACATCTAACCATACCGATATCGAAAGAACACCTTCATTCCCAACAAGAAATCCTATCTTATCATCTTTCAAAATCTGCTGAGCTCAGCAACCTCTTTAGCTACTCCTTATCATTGCAATTCCAAAACCAACGTAAATCAGACATAATAACTGGTAAGTGGGGAAACATGAGACGTTATCATCTTTAGTCCCTTCTAATTTTCAAGTAACGTGTCGTTCGTGTATTAGATTTTTCACGTGAATTTTAAATTATTTATCTATTTTTTTGGGGTAAATATTGAATTATTCTATAAATAAAAACAATGATATGTTATCCCTAATTTAAAAGGAAATTATAAAAACGGACCTTAAGTCATTTTTTTTCTTATTTGCCGAAAGTTCCGATAATTCATTATTTCCTAAAGCAGAATTTCAGAATTTGGATGATGTAGATTTTGTGCTTTAAAACATAATGAAAAAAAAAATGAAATTCTTAGATTTAGTCTGTATGAATTCTATAAAAAAGGTGAAAAAATGTTAAATTTAGCTGGTAGAAATTCTAAAAGCAAGGCACTCTTATTATTTTTTTTCTAACTAGAATACTTGTTATATCAATTTCTTAGTAAAACTCCAAATACAAGGCACACAATTAAATCTTATTATAATTGATTGAACTTCATGAAAAGGGTATCTACTGTCTGTCTGTTAATTTTACGTTGGCCATTTAAGCGACACAAGATCATTTGGAATGTTTCTTTTTAAAAGTCGGGTGAAATAAAATGGGACAAATAAAAAAATTGTGCTTAAATGACACCAGATAATCTGTATTCACACTTTTGCATTGTATCTTAGATGACATGGACGATCTCATTTTTAACCAGAGGGTGTTGCAGGATAATAACGGATGGAATATTTAGGAACAACCGTATTAATATATAGATTAGAAAGATAAATGAAACTAAATAAGAACTAAAACTGATACCGATCCATTATGTGAGAAAAGAAGAATCGAAAATTAATTTTAAATAATTTTGTGTGGAAATTATGTGTAAAATATTCAAAATAGTTATTTAATCTATAATTAATAGATGCACGCAAAATTTTATGTGAGGGGGACAGAATTAAATTTCCATTTCAAATTGTTTTATTTTTTTTACCCCTTTAATAAATTTGATGATTTTATTTATTTATGATACAAACCCCCTGACATTGAATTTTTAACTCCCACCCACCCCAGGGAATATCTTTAAAAAATTAATTTTACACCGCCCAGAGGGCGTTGTTTTTTGCTAACATCTATTAATTATTCTAGCAAAAATGTGCATGTATTCAAGTGTTAATGTAATAAAATATATTAGATTAGAAAGACTAATGAAACTAAATAAGAACTAAAAAAACTATACCTATTTATTATGTAACACCATTGTGAGAAAAGAAGAATCAACATTTAAAAAAATATAAAACAAATAAACATAAAAAAGATATTGGATAAAATAAAGTTTATTACAGAAAATAAATAAAATAAATATGAAATAATTTTACAAAAGGGGGTACGTCGCGAGGGTAGCAATACCGCACATGTTATTGTTATTCCGTTGCATTTTGATGTAGCCACCCATTCCCCAACTTGGACCCCAACTGAAAAGACAAAAAAAGAAATTATTCGTTAATGATTAAAAAGTTTGTCAGGACTTTTTACATTCAAAACATTTAAAAATTACTGAAAAAATTACTAAAAATAGGCCCCAATGGTGTCGCAGACTGTAACTAAAAATAATCACTTGAAACCATATAACTGCAAACTAATGATTATGAACAGTTCACGACAACATTGGGGTCTTTTTAATACAATAATTGGATGTTATTTGGAGATAAATATTGAGCACTCTTCTAATAATGCTGGACGTTGGATCACTATTGCCTCTTCAAGTATAATGGTGGCAACCACACACACACACACACACACACACACACACACACATATATATATATATATATATATGATTGTGCATGGTATATATTTATATCATTGTGTATGGTAGTCTGAAGAAGAGAGAATACAAATCCTGAAAATTTACAACTATTAAATAAACGAAGCTCTACTAAAAAACAACCGAATTTCTTTTATTATTTATATCTTTAATGCCTTATACTAATGCCCAAACCTGATATATGCACCTCCCAAAAATGAATACATATACCAAAATAATCACAAAATATATATATATATATATATATATATTATATATATATATTTATTCCCTTACCTCTAGGAATGAGGTAACCCAGACTGGTTGATATGCTTTTAAAACCAACCAACCAAATAAAATATACGTGTCTAACAAAGTGAATGGCAAAAATACAATGGTGAAAATAGCACGGCTTGTTTATGTAGTAGCAACGATGTATTTTTAAAATCAGGTGTTTCATGTTTAAAGGTAGAAAAAATAATGTTTATTCTAAAAACCTGTTCACAGCTAAGTGATCTGAAGTTTCAAAAAATGTATAAACATATCTTTCCAAGTTTTTAAGAAAACAAAGTAAAACAAGCTCTCTGTTTTAAACAGTAAACACCCATGCCCTTGTTTAAACACTACACAGGTCTTAGTTTAAATACTAAACAGGCTTCCTGTTTTATACAGTAAAAACCCATGTCCTTGTTTAAACACTACACAGCTCTTAGTTTAAATACAAAACAAGCTCCCTGTTTTATACAGTAAAAACCCATGTCCTTGTTTAAACACTACCCTGGTCTTGGTTTAAATACAAAACAAGCTCTCAGTTTTAAACAGTAAACATACAGGTCCTTGTTTAAACACTAGACATCTACGTCTTAGTTTAAATACTAAACACTTGCACCCTAAAATGAAATGCTAAACACTTATCGTTTTTTTTCGTATTTTTGTTACTGCGTGCAACAAGAGGCAATGGGTGACCACTCTAGCAAATGCAGGCTCTGTAAGCAACCCGAGTTCTTTGTTTATCAAAATGACTTGAATTTACATTAAATGACTTGAAAAGGGTTGATATACCGTGAATCAAAACAACCAACAAATCAGAAATGAGAGCATGGGATGAGTTTATAGGTATGATTTAGATTTCTGCAATATCACTTGTTCTCATAACTTGGTAGAGATAAGCAAGCTTCTATGAGGCAAAAAGTGAGATGAGGTTGACTCTCACCGGGAGCTTTTCCTTTATTAATGTTTACAATAAAGGCTGTTTATTGTCATAGAAATAATGATTCAAATGATTGAAAATAGTCTTACCTGTTCTTTACGATCCAATAATCCGTTCCGTTTTGTGTGCCGTATCCAACGACCAAAACTCCGTGATTAATACTCAGAAAATTGCATTCAGTACTTTTGTAGATTCCATCTTTGTAATGGGCAAAACCAAAATCGCTGGCATCGATGGCCACTGAGACTGGTCCAATTGTGGCCACGGCTTTTTGTAAGGCCACCTCGCTAAAGTGCTTAATGTCCACATAAGATTTCAATGAAGTCACTGACTTTTTACGATCGAATCTGCACTTACCATTCTGTGATGAAGAAGAAGAAAAAAGATGGCAATTTATTTTACATGGGCTGATGATAGTTCAATGAAAATTATTATAGGGACTGTCAAAGTTATCATTAACATTCAAAGAAGGTAAAAAGATTAAGAATGGGTTTTATGGAACTGTCTGTGACCTCTTCTCTTTAGGGCATGCAACTTATGTAATAATAATAATAATAATAGATTATTGTGCCCTTTCTCTCTCTCTCTCTCTCTCTCTCTCTCTCTCTCACGCACACACCACACACACACAACACACACACAACAGATTATATATATATATATATATATATATATAATATATATATATATATATATATATATATTGTGTGTGTGTGTGTGGAATTAAACAAAAGGCAGGTCTCCTGTTTAACGATTTTATTGGTGATCTTTTCAAGCTTTCTGGCCAACTTTTTTTTAAATATTTGGATGGAAATCGTGGATTAGTCCACCGAACTTCATATCCCGAGTACTTTCGGCACTTCGAAGTGCCATCATCAGGGGTGATGTGTTCCAGCTTTTTTTTCAAAGTATATTAATGGATGTGGAGGCTGAAGGTAAGAGAATTGATAGGAAAAGTGTTAGAGGCATTTTAAAATAGTACTCGAGATATGAACTTCGGTGGACTAATCCACGAATTCCATCCAAATATAAAAAAGTTGTCCAGAAATCTTGAAAAGATCACCAATAAAATCGTTAAACAGGAGACCTACCTTTTGTTTAATTCTACATGTATAAATGAAAGAATGCTGCCTAAACACACACACACATACACACACACACACACACACATATATATATATATATAAAGTAAAGTTGGCGGAGTGGCCTATTGTTGGTATCAGCCGGATAGCGAGGGAGCCTATACCCTTTTCGCTAGCGCTTGACGAGGGAGATTAATTTTTGTTGGTGTGGAGCGCCACACCTACCGTCAGCTCCCCACTTTACTGAACAAATCAGATTACCTCAGCTGTGGTACCCATGCGCTGTCGAACTCGCTATATATATATATATATATATATATATATATATATATATATATATAATATATAATCTTTATCTTTATTTCTAAACTGTGACGACGTGAAAAAAAAACCCATAGTACTGTTTGTAAATAATAAAAAAAATGAACAAGCTGATATCTGGGAAAAATATTAAAAAATTAAAAATAAAGCAGTCGTACTGTCTGAAAATAATCGTCGGTATCGTAATGGGCCCAAAGAAAGAAAAAAAAAACACCGAAAGATTTGTCAAAGTTAAATATGTAAAAAGGTAGAGGGTGGGGATGGTGGTAATGAATAATACTGGCCAATTCCAGCTTCTTGTTATAGACTCAGATGATCAATAAAAAAAACCCACAGAAAATAAACTCACTTTGGCTTCGTAAGGATAATCTTTTTCGGATTCAATTCCTCCATTTGCCATAATACAGGCAAAGGCAGCTTCTACTAATCCTCCATCGCAACCGTTGGTCTCTGCAATAATCAAAGATATATCAGAAGAACTTAGAGAAAAACAATTAGGGATATGAAATGCAAATCAAGTAATTAGATCAAGTAAATCATATAATCTCTGATAAGAAACGCGAATGCCAGTGTGTCACATAATCTTATTATAATGGAGATTCGGTGTCTGTAACCGAATCTACGTCAATGCTTACGTCACAATACACTCAGAAATTGCGTAAGTTTATCAATGAGTCTATAATTTATAGTCAAAATCATAAATACATAGGAAAAAATAATTCTTATTTATAAACGAAGTCTATGAAAATCAAAGGTAGATTTGCCTCAAAACAGCCCATGTTATTATCGTGTTTAAAATCCTGCTTAAGAAATTATAACAATTTTTCTAAAACATTCTGCACTGTTAAATTTAAAAAAAACAAAACTTTTACATGATTCGGCATAATTGTTTTCATTTGTAATACATATTTTTTAAATTATAGATTAATTTTAAAAATGTTTTTTCATTTCTTGAAAACATGTAACATTAGTAAATCTCTAATAACAGTGGGGAACACGATTTTGGTTGAGTTGGATCTGATATTTGTTTTTGAATAATTTTGATCCCTGAATTCAAACATGACCCTAGTTTTTTTCTATATCGCATCAACTTTTTAAGCTATAGGATACCCTCGATTTTTCTAAAAAAAACATAGATATACAGCGTCTAACAAATTTTTGCTAATTTTATGAAATGTTTTAAAAATTTAGTTGAGTTAGATCTAACACTTGACTCCGTGAGTAAATAAAAAAACATTCTGGGCCGAATCCAGACCCGCAATCCTGAAATTTACGATTCCTAAATTTTAATTACTGCGATTGTTTTCGGAGATTTTTTTAGGGTTGGGGGGTGCCATAAGAGCAATAGGGTTGGGAAAATCATATAGGTGCTAGGGCTTGACGTGGCCAGCCGATTGATCGGAGGGGGCCTCTCCGACCGCCCGTCTAGCCCAAGATAGTGCCAAAGTGGAGTATTGCAAGTCATGAACTGCCCATCCACCTGGGCTATACCCTTAAGCATCACGGGTCGCCACCCACGGCCAACAGGTGGCTCCATTGGGGGAGTCTTACCCCTCTGCAGAGGTACAGTCGGTGCATTCTAACGCCCCAGCTGACAGAGCGGTGTGATTTAAGTATTACATTGATATTTTAATCTTACCTTTTAAAAGCTCAAAGGCAATTCTTCTGATGACATTTAATTTAAAAATAATTTGATGTACATAGGGCCTGACTTTCTGCACAAACAATCATTTCTATTTCATGGGTGACTTTTGCTGGATTCATTTTGATTATTCTTAAATTCATTTCCAAGTTATAAAAATTGTTATCGTGCAAAAAATTCGTCGCAGTGATTAAAACTTGTAAATTCAAAATTTCAGGATTTAGCACAATTGCCGCCCAGTAGGAAGGCTTTTAAGCTAATAGAGATATATTTCTGCAAAGGCTGACGTCCATAAAAAGAAAAATAGGTTGGATACTTACGGCATTCCCTTGTGCAGTCAATTAAATCTTGTTCGGACAAAGACACCAATTGTCCCGTTTTCTTGAAATATTGTCCTTCCAAAGCTCCAGTTGCTGAGAAAGCCCAACAAGACCCGCATCTTTTCTGAATTGAAATAATAATAATAATAATAATAATAATAATAATAATAATAATGTAGCAAACTAGCACAACGAGAATACAAAACTAGACACGACTGGGTTGGGAAAGTGATCCACTGGGAATTATGCAAAAGATTTAATTTTGACCATACAACAAAATGGTATATGCATAAACCAGAATCTGTTCTTGTGAACGAAACGCATAAAATTCTCTGGGACTTTGAAATAAAAACGGATCACCTTATCCCAGCAAGAAGACCAGACCTAGTGCTAATTGACAAAAAAGAAAGAACTTGTCAACTGGTAGATTTTGCAGTTGCAGCAGATCACAGGATAAAGCTAAAGGAAAATGAATAAATGGACAAATATCTGGACCTTGCCAAAGAACTGAAAAAGTTATGGAATATGAAAGTGAAAGTTATACCAATTGTAGTTGGTGCACTTGGAACGGTCCCAAAAGGATTGGAAAAGGGTTTGGAAAGTTTGGAAATCAGAGGAAGAATTGAAACCATTCAGAACACTGCACTGCTGCAATCTGCCAGAATACTCAGAAGAGTCCTGGAGAACTGAGGAGACTTGCTGTCACTCAGACTCCAGTGAAAGACCATCAGCTAACCCTGATGTGAAAACTCAAAAGGAGTAAATAATAATAATAATAATAATAATAATAATAATAATAATAATAATAATAATAATAATAATACTGGACCTTACCAGAGAACTGAAAAAAAGCTGTGGAATATGAGAGTGAAACTGATACCAATTGTAGTTGGTGCATTTGGAACGGTCCCAATAAACTTGGAAAAAAGACTGGAGGATCTGGAAATCAGAGGAAGAATTGATACCATCCAGACTACTGCACTGTTGTAATCAGCTAGAATACCTAGAAGAGTTCTGGAGACCTGAAGACACTTGTTGTCATTCAGCCTCCAGTAAAATACAGGTATACATAACTATACTTACATAACTATACATATACTATACATATACTATATTTACTACATAAAATAAGGTATACATAATGCTGATGTGAAATACCCAAAAGAAGTGAAAATAATAATAAAGGAGATTCGGTCTCTATTTTTCTGTAAGCGAAACTACGTCACTGCCTACGTCACATTACTCAAAATCGTCAATACATAGAATAAATACACTCAAAATTTGAGCATGCTACCTTTGACGATCCTCATTGTATTTTTTTAAAAGAAGTTTTAATAAATACTTGTTTGGTATTATATATTTATATATTTATAAATAGTTTGTTTTATTTTAATATATATTTAAAGTTATCAAAACTAAGTTTCCATTTCAAATTATTTCTTTGAATTTTTGAGATGAGGCTTGACAATTAGTATTTATCTTATTTGGATTATTTGTAGACTACTTTAATTCGTTATTGTACAACGCCTTCAAATTCCTGGATAGCTCCAGAATACGACAGAAGGTTTCCGAGTTCGAAAAGAAAGTTCCACGAGTTTCGAAGAACGGTTCCAGTCCGAACAAGAAAATCCTGAAGAAGGCTAGAGGGCAATCAGCCGCAAATGTTTACAGATAGCAATAAAGATGAAGAACAATAGTCCAAAATAATCCAAATTACCATTTTCAATTTTTATTTTTTTTTTTTTTACTCCTTTAAATACATTTTGATTATTTTATATTACTTATGTACGAAACTCTCTGGCATTGAATTTTGAATTCCCTCAACCCTTCGGGTAATAGCTATCAAAAATTAATTTTTAACTATCTGGAGGGCGTTTTTGCAATAATATAATAATAATAATAATAATAATAATAATAATAATAATAATAAATAATTCTCTGGGATTTCGAGGGTATAGGACGGATCAATCAAAACTAGGTCTGGTCTCATAGCCGGGATAGAGTGATCCGTCTATACCTCGAAATCCCAGAGAATTATTATTATTAATTATTTATTATTTATTATTATTTATTATTATTATTATTAGCAAAAAACGCCCTCCAGATAGTGTAAAAATTAATTTTTGATAGCTATTACCTGAGGGTGGAATCAAAAATTCATGGCAGAGAGTTTGTACCATAAGTAAATAAAATCATCAAATGTATTAAAGGAGTAAAAAAAAAAAAAAAAAAATTTGAAATGGTATTATTTGGATTATTTGGACTATTGTTCTCATCTTTATTGCTATCTGTACACATTTCGGCCGATGTGCCCTCTAGCCTCTTCAGGTATTTCTGTCGGACTCGGGAACCTTCTCGAACTCGGGAACTTTCTTTTCGAACTCGGAAACCTTCTTGTCGTATTCGGGAGCTATCACGGAATTTGAAGCGTTGTACAGATAACAATAAAGATAGTCCAAATAATCCAAATAATACTAATTGTCAAGCCTCATCTCAAAAATTCAAGAAATAATTTGAAATGGAAACTTAGTTTTGATAACTTTAAATATATATTAAATAAAACAACATATTATAAATATATAAATATATAATACCAAACAAGTATTTATTAAAACTTCTTTTAAAAAAATACAATGAGGTCGTCAAAGGTAGCATGCTCAAATTTTGAGTGTATTTATTCTATGTATTGACGATTTTGAGTAATGTGACGTAGGCAGTGACGTAGTTTCGCTTACAGAAAAATAGAGACCGAATCTCCTTTATTATTATTTCACTTCTTTTGGGTATTTCACATCAGCATTATGTATACCTTATTTTATGTAGTAAATATAGTATATGTATAGTATATGATATAGTTATGTAAGTATAGTTATGTATACCTGTATTTTACTGGAGGCTGAATGACAACAAGTGTCTTCAGAGTCTCCAGAACTCTTCTAGGTATTCTAGCTGATACAACAGTGCAGTAGTCTGGATGGTATCAATTCTTTCTCTGATTTCCAGATCCTCCAGTCTTTTTTCCAAGTTTATTGGGACCGTTCAAATGCACCAACTACAATTGGTATCAGTTTCACTCTCATATTCCCACAGCTTTTTTTCAGTTCTCTGGTAAGGTCCAGTATTATTATATTATTATTATTTATTATTATTATTATTATTATTATTATTATTATTTATTATTTACTCCTTTTGAGTTTTCACATCAGGGTTAGCTGATGGTCTTTCACTGGAGCTGGAGTGACAGCAAGTCTCCTCAGTTCTCCAGGACTCTTCTGAGTATTCTGGCAGATTGCAGCAGTGCAGTGTTCTGAATGGTTTCAATTCTTCCTCTGATTTCCAAACTTTCCAAACCCTTTCCAATCCTTTTGGGACCGTTCCAAGTGCACCAACTACAATTGGTATAACTTTCACTTTCATATTCCATAACCTTTTTCAGTTCTTGGCAAGGTCCAGATATTTGTCCATTTATTCATTTTCCTTTAGCTTTATCCTGTGATCTGCTGCAACTGCAAAATCTACCAGTTGACAAGTTCTTTCTTTTTTGTCAATTAGCACTAGGTCTGGTCTTCTTGCTGGGATAAGGTGATCCGTTTTTATTCAAAGTCCCAGAGATTTTATGCGTTTCGTTCACAAGAACAGATTCTGGTTTATGCATATACCATTTTTGTTGTATGGTCAAAATTAAATCTTTTGCATAATTCCCAGTGGATCACTTTCCCAACCCAGTCGTGTCTAGTTTTGTATTCTCGTTGTGCTAGTTTGCTACATTATTATTATTATTATTATTATTATATTATTATTATTATTTCAATTCAGAAAAGATGCGGTCTTGTTGGGCTTTCTCAGCAACTGGAGCTTTGGAAGGACAATATTTCAAGAAAACGGGACAATTGGTGTCTTTGTCCGAACAAGATTTAATTACTGCACAAGGAATGCCGTAAGTATCCAACCTATTTTTCTTTTTATGGACGTCAGCCTTTGCAGAAATATATCTCTATTAGCTTAAAAGCCTTCCTACTGGGCGGCAATTGTGCTAAATCCTGAAATTTGAATTTACAAGTTTTAATCACTGCGACGAATTTTTGTCACGATAACAATTTTATAACTTGGAAATGAATTTAAGAATAATCAAAATGAATCCAGCAAAAGTCACCCATGAAATAGAAATGATTGTTTGTGCAGAAAGTCAGGCCCTATGTACATCAAATTATTTTAAATTAAATGTCATCAGAAGAATGCCTTTGAGCTTTTAAAAGGTAAGATTAAAATATCAATGTAATACTTAAATCACACCGCTCTGTCAGCTGGGGCGTTAGAATGCACCGACTGTACCTCTGCAGAGGGGTAAGACTCCCCCAATGGAGCCACCTGTTGGCCGTGGGTGGCGACCGTGATGCTTAAGGGTATAGCCCAGGTGGATGGGCAGTTCATGACTTGCAATACTCCACTTTGGCACTATCTTGGGCTAGACGGGCGGTCGGAGAGGCCCCCTCCGATCATCGGCTGGCCACGTCAAGCCCTAGCACCTATATGAATTTCCCAACCTATTGCTCTTATGGCACCCCCCAACCCTAAAAAAATCTCCGAAAACATCGCAGTAATAAAATTTAGGAATCGTAAATTTCAGGATTGCGGGTCTGGATTCGGCCCAGAATGTTTTTTATTTACTCACGGAGTCAAGTGTNCTAAAGGTTTTTTAATTGACACATATCAAAATATTCCTTACTTTTTGGGATTAAGTTATGTTTGGAAAAATCCATTTTACTTGGTTCTAATTAGTCGTTATTTGCAATTAAATAAAAAACTGACCCGTCTCTTACCCACATTCTGCCTGTCACTTTCCCCTCTCTATACATATCTTGATTACCTCCTCGTTATATACGTTAGTTTCTCTGTGTGGGTAAAGAGAGAGATTGGAGAGTATGTGTGAGTGGGTCATTTAACTTCCTACTTTATTTGTAAGTTTTTTCATCATCAGCGATCCCTTATCAACATCAAGGCTCTTAATAGAATTTCAAGAATCAGATCCATTTCAATTTAAATTAGGTCAAATATTCCCTTTCTTAGAAATCTTACAAATGATTTTAATGTTTTTTATAAAATTCTGGTCGTATTTAAAAATCAATTTGCTTTTGCAAACTCACTTTTCCCTAATTCCAATTATCTACCCAGAGCTCAATGGGTGTGTATTTATAAGTTAAAATCACCCTTCCAGTTTGTAAGTAAGTGACGATGGCCGAGTGTTAAGGAGCCTGACTGATGATGAATAGAACGGGTTTCCATCCAGGCAGAACGCAGCCTGCAAATGTCTATCCACACTGAAGAGACATGATACGTCGACACACGGTGTCTGTAGATAACTATATATATATATATATATATATATATATATATATATATATATATATATATATGTCATCCACAGACATCGTGTTTCGACGTTTCACGTCTCATCAGTGTGGCTAGACGCAGAAACTAACTCTGGCCAGGAGCGAAACCCGACTGACTTTTCATCAGCCCGATCCGTTACCTCTAGGCCATCGCTAGCTGCCCTTAAGGATCGGCGTTTTAACCGTTTTAAATACATACAACTCTGTATATACTTTACGATCACCAGAGAGATCAAATCCGTAAACAACATATGATCATTGCGTTATGCTGGCGGTGAAAGTTAATTAAAGTCGCCTAAAGAGCTCTACCAGGTTTGATATCTGTGCTACGAGTAAGCCCTTATATATATATATATATATATATATATATATATATATATATATATATTGATAGGGTCTTACTCACTGCACAGATATCCATGACTCTTTCTCTCCAACTTTCCACATCGATCATCAACCCTGGGAGGTCCTCCACGCGGTATCCAAAATCTGCACTGAGCTGAATGATGTATGTTTTTGCATGTCGGCCTACACTAGAGTGTTCACGTGTAGGTGTCCACAGAAGAACGCCACACGAATTCGCCCTTGCTTCTCCAGCAGTATCCCACACCTAGCATTTTCTCTAAGCGTTTCGTTAGAGTCCATGTGGTGCAACCGTACAGTAGCACTGATGCAGCAACGGCTTGGGGGAGAATTTTCGTTTTATCTTATCAGTGAGATCAGATTTCCAAACGTTTATCGTCGACACGTGTTTCGACCAAAATTCGCTTACACACAGTATGCTATTCAAAATTCTTCTAAAGAACAACAAAATTCTTATTACTATTATTTTATTTTTATATTTAAAATAATCTTAAATAGAATACTGTGTGAGTGTAAGTGAATTTTGGTCGAAACACGTGTCGAAAATGACAATAATACATTTCATCCATACCAAAGTAGATACATTTTTCTCGAACTATCTTTTTTAATATATATATATATATATATATATATATATATATATATATATTTGGGTGAAAATATGGAAATGAATCCGATATATAGAAATAGAGCATTTGAAAACATCCATAAACCGAAACGTTTAAACATCGACATAAACTTCATAAAAAATTCATTTTTTTCACACAGACACAATATATTATATATATATATATATATATATATATAATATATATATATTTATAAAATGGATGCAATTTTATAATAAATTTGCTCTACTTCGTATTGAGCACTTTGTATTTGTTATATCGCTAACTTAACTCCTGAATTTTGCACCTCCCAACGATCGTGCCATATTCACTGGTAAGCCACCTTTTATCTTTATAAACACACACACACACACACACACACACACACACACACATATATATATATATATATATATATATATATATATATATATATATACACGCACACACACACATATATATATATATATATAAGCAATAAAAAAATGAATTATTTAGTAGTTTCTTTTATTCAGTAAAATCGATTTTATTACACAAAATAAATGAAATAAATATCAAATAATTTTACAAAACGGGGAAACTAGCAAGAGTAGGCGATGCCGCACATGTTGTTGTTATTCCGTTCCATTTTGATGTAACCGTCAATTCCCCAAGTTGGACCCCAACTGAAAAGAAAAACGAAAATGAAAAAAAACGAGAATTTTAGTACTATACTGATTTAGGCTGCAAAATATGGCGGTTATGATGAACACATAATTAAATAACAGGAAGCTCATGAAACAACTTGGAGTTTTGAAGAATATTTTATTACATTCATATATAAAGAAAATACATTTGTGATATTTTCAGTTGCAAACAAATTGTTCTATTTGCGGCTATATTGTATTATATAAATATAAACGATATTATTCCACTTAACTGAAGTCCTTGGTAAATGATTTAACGTACACATGACTCTTAACGTTTTCTTTGTTAATATAGTAGCAGCAACAATTTGACATCCGTTGTCTTTAAGATATTGGTTGAAAAGAGGAATATATTCATCTTTGATTTCTGGCGACAATAATTACAGGCGAGTGATTGGTTGGTTTGAAAAGGGGTATGTTTACCAAGGAGATAACTTTACTTTATTATATATAATATATATATATATATATATATATTATATATATTATATTATATATTTCTTTATTGTGCTTTTACTTGGTTTGTAAGATAAAAACATTTCAATTTACCTGCAAAATGTTACTAAGCAAATAGGAATTTTGTTTGATAAGGCAAGGAACAGACGGAACTTGAAAAATATTTCCAGATTGGGCATAATTTTTAGAGGCGATAATTCACAATTTAAGAGATTGAGGAGAGCATATTGAAATTCCTAGATGATTCGATTGTATAGGATTAGAAAAGAAAAAAACAAAGAAGGAATGAATAAATGAAGAAAGAAATAATTGCCAAAGAAATAAAGAAAGAAAGAATAAGCAAAAAAAAAAAAAAAAAAAAAGAAAGAAGAGAAAAAATATAGGATTAAAAAAAGGAGAGAAAAATATAGGATTAGAAAAGAAAGAAAACAACAACAAAAAAACAAAACAAAGAAGAGACGAAATATATGAAGAAAGAAAAAATTGTCAAAGAAAGAAAGAAAGAAAGAAAGAAGAAAGAAATAAAAAATAAAATAAAATGAAAGAGAAAAAAGAAGAGAGAAAAGGAGCAAAGATGGAAAGAAGGAGAAGAGAAATAAAGAAAGAAAGAAAGAAACAACGAAAGGAATAACAAAAGAAAGAACGAAAGAATGAAAAGGAAAGAAGAAACGATCAAAGATAAAAGAAGGAAGGAGGAAAGGTAGGATAAATGAAAGAAAGAAAGAAGAAATCAAAGAACAAAGAAAGAACAAAGAAAGAAGGCAGGAAGGAAAGAAAGAAAGAAGACAAGAATGAAGATAAGAATGAATAAAGAGCAAAATAAAGAAGAAAAGAAAGAAGAAAAAAAGAAATAAAGAAAAAAGAACTAAAAAAAGAAGGAACGAAAGAAATTATGGAAAGCAAGAAAGAAAGAAAGAAAAAAAGAAGCAAGAAAGAACTTTCTGTGTCAATTTCTATGGCGTATGGATTATTTAGCCAATAGATGGTGTCATGGTTGGTAACGTGCTGAAACGACATACCCCCGCCCCCAACTATGGATTAAAAAGTACCACTACTGTTCTTCTACAAGGATGACTTTGGCATAATTTATCCCATGAATGTTTATATGCCATTAACCAAAGCATGTATAATAAATGATAATGAATCATCTGCTAACAATAATGTTTTACATATTACAATATATTAGCAGGACCAGTGGATATACCACAGGATGATAATTTAATTATCACAATATTGGATATTTTTACTTAAGAGCTATTGCTAAATAGTTCAATATGCAAGAAGTATAATTATCTTGATTTAAATCTCTCTCATTCTATTTTTCTTTCTTTCCTTCTTCTCATTATGTTCGATTGAAATAGATTAGCGTAATCGTTTCTATACGCACACCCCTCTCGCTATCTTACACACACTCTCTCTCTTTATTTATTCTTTCTTTCTTTCTTTCTTATTATATCTTTTCTGTGTATCATGCTTTTTCTCCCCTTTCTTTCTTTATAATAAAAACAGAATGGCCAATATTTAGCTGAAGTAACGAAACTCATAAAAAATAAGAATTCAAGCAACCCAGATTATCAGGATTTACATTTTTGCATTTCACTTTGACCAATTTGGACGGTCTCATTTTTAACCGGAGGTGTTACAAAATGATAACGGTCGGAAGATTAAGGAACAAGAGTATTAATATATATATGGAAGATTCTTACCTGTTCTTTACGAGCCAATAATCAGTTCCGTTTTCCGTGCCGTATCCAACGGCCAGAACTCCGTGATCAAGTCTTTTCGAACTGCAAAAACTGCTGTTGAATATTCCCTTTTTGTACAGACTAAAACTGAAGTCGCTGGCGTCAATGGCGACTGCGATTGGTCCAATTGTGGCCACGGCTTTTTGTAAGGCTTTCTCGCTAAATTGTTTAATATCCACATAACTCGAAACGGTGGTGACTACCTTCTTATTGTCGAACCGGCATTTATCATTCTAAAAAAAAAGAAAAAGAAAAGAAGATTGTATTGTGTTAGTACATAATTTAATTCTAACACAAACAGCAACAAATAAATGAATTAAAACTTAGTTTAATTCTAACAATTTATCAAAGAACAAATAAAACAATGAGTAACAATATAATGTACTTCCTGTGTATAGAGTTAAGTTTGAGGGACTTACCGGTGGGATGGAGAAGATATCTGGTATCTTAGTATTTTCTTGGAGATTTAAATTAAAAAATAATTTGAAAAATTGATTGGAAGAATTTGATTATTTATGTATGATCTATTCAATATATATGTATATAAAATGAAGTAAAATGAACAAAGTCTTTTTAAAAATTGAAATAATAAAGTAAATAGAATGAAAACATATAAAGAGAATATATATATATATATATATATATATATATAACATACATATATATATATACATCATATATACATATACACATATATATTGAGAATACACACACACACACACACACACACACACGCACGCACACACACACACACACATATATTTATATATTAAGAATATATATTCTTAATCATACACAAATAAGAGATGGGATCAATCTGTGTGATGTCCCTCAGTCGTGTCCTTGTCTTCGAGTTAAACACAGAAAAAAACAATCTCACTAACCTGGACCTCATGACAGGAAACGAGGAACAGGTTTATTTTGGGGCCTGCCAATGCATACGCGTGTGTGTCCACAACATTATATGGCCAATTTCTTGCATACAACGACCGAGGGGTGTGGTTGAATGCTAGCCTTTTATACACTCATACGAACAATATAGAATGCTTAGAGAACCCCCCCAAACCCCCCGCCCCTAACCCCCCCCAAAAACAAAAAAACAAAAAGAAAAAAACAAAAACAGATGGGAACTACACAAGGATGCTGCGAATTGTCTGGGACAAATTTTGGAAGCAGAAACTCACAAGAAACCAACTGAACGGCCACTTGCCCCCATCACAAAATCTAGTAAGAACAAGAAGACATGCTGGACACGACTGGAGAAGCAAGGACGAACTCGTAAGTGACGCTTTCCCGTTGACACGTACACAAAGACAGACCAGTGTAGGCCGACCAGTAAAACCCTACATCAATCATCTCTGTGCGGATTCTGGATGCAGCACGGAGGACTTGTCTGGTCAATGACTGACAGGGACGGATGGCGATATATATATATATATATATATATATATATATAGAGAGAGAGAGAGATAGAGTCATGGGTATCTGTGCTATCAGCACGACATGATGATGATGATGATGATGATGGACACGTGATCAATAAAGATATTCACAAAATAAATGGTTATAAAAGAAACTCACTTTGGCTTCATAAGGATAATCTTTTTCGGATTCAATTCCTCCAAGTTTCTTGATGCATTCATAAGCTGGGTCTATTAAACCTCCGGAACAACCAAAAGTTCCTGCAAGAGTCGAAGACATATTAACCAATTTAGAGAAAACAGTTCAAGAAATATAATTTAATGTTTGGTTGGCTGATTGGTTGGATTTTATGCCATGTCAATCATTGAGTCATTCGGTACAAATGCAGAAGAGAGCACAAGATATAATATCATTAGAATCGCATTTTACGTATAAATAGCATTAGATTACGGAAACTCCCCAAATCTAATACTAACACTAACCCCAACACTAACCTAACCGTTACTTACGGAAATACCCTAACCCTACTTCGGTAAAAGGTAATGAAATGTAATGTTTTTATATGTAAAGTAAAGTCGTCGGGGTGGCCTAAAGTCGGTATCAGCCTATCAGCGAGGGAGTCTATCCCCTTATCACTAGCGCTAGATCAAGGAGATTGTTTTTGCGTCTGAGGAGGAGCGCCACACCTACAATCAGCTCCTTACTTTACCACACAGATCCCTGTACAACTCATACACTGAGTTGGCGAGGGCCAGTATCGAACTAGGAACCTTGTGCTTGACCAACTGAGCTAAACCGGTCCCTTCTAATGATATTATGTCTTGCGCGCTATTCTGCATTAGTACCGGTTATTCTATGCGGAATTCTTTTTGTTTTATTCATTCTTGTTGGGTATTCAATCATTCTTTCAAACTATTTTTTTTAAAATGGATTAAAAAATATTTTTTGATTTAAAAAAATCTATTTAACACATAAATGTGTTATAATAAGAGGTAGTGCCACTCCGGGTCAGTGTAGACCTGGGAGTAATGGCGATGAAGGGATATTCCACATTCCCCAGAGCTCCAGAAATGAAACTTTAACAATTGATGCAGTTTAATTGCCCACCCAGGACATTAACACCCTCAGCCACCGCCTTCTAGTACATATATGATAAAAAGGTTAGTGGTTTGCCATAAGGGCAGTAGGATCGCTACAATCATAGGTTCTAGGGCAAGAAGTGACCAGTTCAGATGGGGCCTCTCCAACCGCCCGTCTAGCCTAAATAAATGCCAAAGTGGAATGTTTCAATCATGTACTGCTCAGTCACCAGGATTCCGTCCTTACGCGTTAGGGGTCGCCACCCACAACCAACAGGTGACCCTATTGAGGGATTTTACCCCACTGCAGAGGTGCAGTCGATGTACTCTTCTGTCCCAGCCGACAGGGTGGAAATGTGTTTAAAATCGAGTAATTAGAACCAAGGAATTATATATAGAGAGATTTCTGCAAGAATTCATATTAATTAAAAAAATGAGTCACAAACTTACCGCAAGGTGTTGCGCAGTCAACCAAATCTTGTTCAGACAAAGACACCAAATTTCCGGATTTGTTGTAAAATTGACCTTCAAGAGATCCGACCGCAGCGAAGGCCCAACAAGAACCGCAAGGTCCCTAGACAGTAATAAAAAATACATTATCAGTGGCCTTAACACCAAAATTATCAATCACCTTTACACTAAAATTATTAGGGACTTTAGCACCAAAAATATTAGTAGCTTTAACACCAAAATAATCAGCGTCCTAAATGCCAGAATATGAACTTAACACCAGATTTATCAATGACCTTGTATCGCGAGGTGGAAAGATACACAGAAGAATGGTGTGCTTGATACATTTATTAAGCACCAGCATCCGCTGCCAAACGGATACATACAAACACAGAACAAATAAGTACAAACAATTAACAAGACAAATCTTACACGAAATAGAAGAGGGTCAATTCGGTATAACCAACTCAGCAAAGTGAGTCTGAATATTATTCAGCTAGTTAATCCACTTTAATCGTAGGCTATTTTATGGCTCTGAGCCAGTCCATCTGGTAGAGTGCTGAAGGGGTGTTAGCTACTCTACAACAGACCTTAACACCAGAATTATCAGTGGTCGGAGCATCAGATTTATCAGTGGTCTTAACACCAGAATTATTAGTGGCCTTAACACAAAAATTATCAGTGGCCGTAGCATCAGAATTATCAATGACCTGAACACCAGAATTATCAGTGATCGTAACATCAGAATTATTAACGGTCTTAAAACCAGAATAATCAGCGGCTTAAACACCAGAATTATCAGTAATCGTAGAATCCGAATAATTAACGGCCTTAACACTAGGATTATCAGTGGCCTTAGCATCAAAATGATCTGGAGCCTTAGCATAAAAATATCAATAGCTTTACACTAAAATTATCAGTAGCGTTAATGTTACCCGACTAATAGGTTGCCTATTGATTATGTATGGTAGAACAGAATTCAAAATGTAACTGGTAATTCATGGAAAATATTCGACTAATAATAGACAAGGCTTTGTCTTGCGCTGAAATATCGTTAGCTGTTCTCTGATTGGTCAATCCAATCATCAGAACAGATTACGAGAATTAGGCACTCAGATTTAGCTGGTTGAACAAATGGGGCAGATGCAAAAATGGCGTCTCTCTTCGGGCGAATTATTTCTCCCCACGCATGCGGTTATAACTCGGATTTGATAAGAATACTTGAATGTTTGAAAACAAATTATTTGACAAATAGAAAAAGAGCAATAAAAAAAATAATGCAATGGAACATTAAATATGTAGTTATGATTACTATTAAAAATTGAAAAATCTAATTTTGGCATTGAATAGCCCACAATAAGTTGATATGCCGTTAAACAAACAAATCAAGCCAATCAATTATAGGTGATTATGTATGTATTCATAAGGGCCGGCTTAGCTCAGTCGGTAGAGCGTCCGACTAGGAACCACAAGGTTCCGGGTTCAATACCGGCTCTCGCCAACTCAGCGTATGAGTAGCAGCGAGATCTGTGCGGTAAAGTGAGGAGCTGGTGGTAGGTGTGGTGCTCTACCTCAGACGCCAAAACAATCTCCTTGGTCTAGCGCTTGTGAAAAGGGTATAGACTCCCTCGCTATCTCGCTGATGCCGACTATAGGCCACCCCGACGACTTTACTCACTAACTTATGTATGTATTCACCGAAGCAGGATGTGTCACAAGGTCAATTTCTTAAACAGATTTTAACAGGTTTGAATTCAGAGTTTCTCCCCAACTGCTTGCCATACCAAGGTTAATCTGCCCTACTATTTACCCATAGTTTGGGAAGAATAGTTGGATGCATACGTTTCTTAGCTCTATGTGTATCTTCTTTTTGAAATAGAATTCAATGGAAATCAAATGAAATCAAATGTATTGATATTTACCTGATTTTTCACTTCGGTTACATAACCTTTCTTTCTCCAATCTACTTCCGCCGGAAGTCCGCTAACATCTTCGTCCACAAACATCTCTGGGGCATTATATGTTTTTCTGACATTGAAACGTAAACCGTTCATTACTTTTCTAAATTCATCGTGTTCCTAAAAGAAAAAAATATCATCAGTCATATTTGTTAAAAAGGTTAAGTTTTGCTTATTCTTATTATAATGGAGATTGTGTGTGTGTCTCTCTGTAACCGAAACTATATCAGTACCCAAGTAACAATTCACTTAATTATTTACGTCACATTCTCCATGATTTTATTTTCATTTAAACTTCAATTGTTAATAAAATAATCTTACATTATTAATTATTGACATTTCAGTCTCGGAAGACTATAATAAAGTTGTTGTGCCCCTGAAGTTACAGCGCCTCCTGTGACTGTGAAGTCCGATATTTGAAAAACATTCTGGACCACAGATGTCGCATTTGAAGGCAGACCCTGAAGATGTTGATGTTCCGATGCTTTGTTGCCGCTGCTTTCTTCTGGACCTCTTAGCTTCATGGTGTTGTGGCATTATTAATACTGTTGTCCATATCTACTTACAAATAACATGCAAATGTATTTATATGTACAATAAAATAACGGTTTACCGTATTAATAGGAAAGCTAATTTACATATTGATCTTAAAAAATTGATTTTAATAAATATGTGCTTGGTATTATTAATTTCTAATTGTTTGGTTCTATTTTGATAAATATGAGCAAACATTTCGGGGATAAATCTTAAAAGAAATCCATTAACAAGAAGAGATAATAGTAATTTTATTCTTTACTTCTTAATTTAACTAAATAGTTAAATTTAGCAATTAAAGACGGGAGTGATGGAAAATGATGAAAGAGTTAGTTTCAAAGTTGTTCTATTTTTCGATTATACCCCCCCTGTTTCAAATCATTTTATCTGTATTCTTAATTAGCTTCTTTAGTCTTTCTAATTAAATATATTTCATTACATTAATACTTATGTCCAGAGGGTGCATATTTTTGCTAGTTATTTCACAAAATACATCTATTAGATGATTGAGGGGAGGGTCATCAACGATGTTGTATCCCTGGGATCACTGAAAATTTCTGGTCTTTCAACATCGGATTTCCTCCCCCAGGAGACCAATCGGGGATGATCAAACCCCGACTCTCTCTGCTCAGCAAATGGCTTTCACTAACCTCGCCTCCTGTTGATCATCGCTTTATATTACTGGTCATGTGACCCCCAACCAATGGCAAGTAATATTTGAAAGTTAGTATTTTTTTATCCGCCAGAAACGGATACTTCAGCAAATATATCATTATAGAGAGACGAAACACATGAATATCTACGTACCATATCAGTGTATTCATTGATACCCAGGGTATAGGAATGCTGACCCAATTCACTTTCAGAGTTGTGTTTGCTAATACGACGGACATTCTCTTCCCAAATCAATCGCCTGAAAAATAAAACAAGAAAGCGCTTTGTTAATTTCCAGTAAATAAGTTTTTGACGAAATATAAAGAATTTTATTAAATTTTTTTTAGCCTTTAAAGATAGTTTAATCGGTTTAGAACGTAAAAAAATTCAGGTTAGCAACCCTAATTGCAAATAAGCTGATCAATGTTAACGTTGAACCCGTATGAAATTATTCAGATCAAATTTGTCTCTCAGAATCCATATTCCCTGGGAAATCTTGAACAATTACAATTCTCTCCACCCCGTGGAGCTGGGGCTGTAGAATACAACAACACCTCTGTAGAGGGGTAAGACCTCTCGTCATAACATAGAATGAATACACTCAAAATTTGAGCATGCAGCCTTAAACTGTTCTCATTGTTTTTTTTTTTTAAAAACAAGTTTTAATAAATACATGCCCGGCATTATACACTTATATATAGCTTGTTTTATTTTAATATATATTTAAAGTTATTAGAACTAAGTTTCCATTTCAAATTGTTTTACTTTTTTACTCACTTACTCACTCACACTCAGGCAATATATTTCAAAAATGAATTTTTACACCGACCGGAGGGTGTGTTTTTTTGCTAGTTATATATAATAGAGTATATATTTGGTATCTGTCTGTAACCAACATTGTTTTGTTCCATATATATTTAATTACGAGTTTAAATTTAACGACAGTTTCATCAATCATACTTACATACTCAGTTTCTTTTTTTCAGATTCAATGACACAGGGTTTTAAAAAAATAAAGAGATGTTCCGTAGTTAAATTCAATATTTTGCAATAAAATTATTAATTAATATTAATAAGGTTATGATATAATCTTATAAATATCAATAATTTATATTTTATTACACAGCGAAAAATATCGTTCTGTCTTTATTATTGTCTGTTTGTGAAACAAAACAAACCATTTTCTTTTCATTTGACAACCCCCAAAAGAAAAACTTTAAATATTGGAATTAATTTAAATGTAACTGTTAGAAAATTGGTTTTATTAGAAAAAAAAAAAACATGTTTATTTGAATTTTGACTGCAAAACTATTTTATGTCTATTATTAAAAAAAAATGATTTCAAAGATCTGTTTACATTTTTTAATGAAAGGGTGTGGAAAAAATTAAAATAGAGGGCATTTTTATGCCATCGAATCTGATAAACTTACCTGAAGATTTCTTTTTCCCCTGTTTCGTAGATTTTACCGAATTTTTTCTTGTATCCCTCCCATAAATCGTCCAACTTGAAATCGACTCGTGGAAGAGATATCAGTTGGGCTGCGCAGAGAGTGACCACAGCGAGAAACATAAAGATTGTATTCATTGTGAAGGTCAGTTACAGTCTGAACCAGTTTTGATCTAATAAAAAGTCATAAAAAAGAACATAGAAAAAGAAAGAAAGAATAAAAGCAGTATTCGTAGTTCGATTGTGTTTTTAATAAGAAAAAATGGTTAAGTTTAATTAAAAAATGAACTGGCAAACGTATGCACCTCCTGGTCACAAATATTTAAGTTTTAATGTAATAAAATGTTATAGAGAATTAAAAATACTAAGAAAACTAAATAAGAACGAGTATAAAAATATTACACATATTTTATGTAATTTTAATTGATTTCTATATAAAATTATATATAGGATTGTTTTTAATATGTTTGAGAATAACATGATAGTATTAGAAATCAGTTACAACAAATAATTATTTATTAAACCCAGTTTTGTTAAAATCATTATGCAAATTATTTCTACCATATACAATGTACTTCTTTATTTTTAGAGATATATAATACATATTTCAGGATTTTAAATGCATTAATAATATGGTTAGTTTTGCGGATCTAAATTAGGTAGACTTTGATAGAGACATCTTTAATAAATAAGATGCAAATTGATATTAAATAATGACTATTTCATAATCGTTGGGAATGTAACTTAACTAAAGAAAAATCATAATGACAGTTACATAACCTCCATTATAACAAGATTTCGAGGAGAAAGTGAGAAGGAAATCTGTGAAACTAAATAATCGATTCTAAAAGAGGATTTCGAGAATAGATTGGAAAGAAAGAAAAGACATGACACAATGAAAGTTTTGAGAGAGAGAGAGAGAGAGAGAGAGAGAGAGAGAAGAGAGAGAGAGAGAGAGAGAGAGAGATATGATTATTTTTGGGGCGGATTTTACGGCATATCAACTCTTTGTTGGGTTATTTTATGCCGGAGGAGTTTTAATCATTCTTAATTGATATTCAAAAAAAAATTATTTAAACTCAATATTTTTTAACACAATTTTTTCTATTTAACCCATAGATGGGATCCTAACAGGTACTACCACTCCGGATCAGAGTGGACCTGAGAGTAATGGCAATGAAGGGGTACTGCACACTTCCCAGAGCTCCAAAATTGGAACTTCACCATTAGATGTAGTTTAACGTTATAGCCAACCAACCATCCACTTCATCGGTTTTGGCGGTTTATTGTAGATTTTCCAGAACGAGCTAGACGCGTGAAAGTGACTCTTAAAAGGGACATCTTATTAATATGGAGATTCGGAGTTTTTCTGTAACCGAAACTATATATATATATATATATATATATATATATATATATATATATATATAGTTTCCGTTACAGAAATCTCTCTCTCTCTCTCTCTCTCTCTATATATATATATATTATATATATTATATATATATATATATATATATCATAGAAAGGAAGGAAAAATTCAACACCGTAATTCCATAATAAATTTATTTCGACCAAAAAAAGGGGCCTATATAAATCTAAGTTGATTTAATATAGCTCCCCAAAATCCAATCTCATCAGATGGGAGAATCAAGTTATCTGAATTGCAAAATTCTTTTACTTCTCAAAAAATAAAACAAAATAAAATAAAATAAAAAATAAAAAAGTAAAAAAATAAATTTAAAAATATTTTTTTATACATTGTAAGACTGTCACCATGGTTACAGGAAGTCAAATTTTTAAAAAGTAAATTAAAATAAATTAAAATAAAATTAATTAAAATAAATTAAAATAAATTAAATTAAAATAAATTAAAAAATTAATTAAAATAAATTAAAAAAATAAAAATAATTTTTTTTACACATTGTAAGACTGTCACCATAGTGACAGGAAGTCAAATTTTTATTTTTTTATTATTTTTTTCTTCCTTTCTAAGATAAATATTGCTCTGTATATAATCTAAAAAGTTTATTATACATTGAGCTCTCTTTAGTGATTTAAAGATTCACTGTATTTATACATACTGGATCATACAATAATAATACAGTGTATCTTAGAAATCACATATAGAATCATCCCTCACTACCAAGTTTTGGATACCTCTCATCTATATATATATATATATATATATATATATATTATAGTTTCGGTTACAGAAACCTCTCTCTCTCTCTCTCTCTCTCTCTCTCTCTCTCTCTCTCTCTATATATATATAATATATATATATATATATATATATAAAATTTAATTAGTTGTCAATTGTATTAGGTGGTACTGATAGTATATTATGATCTACGGTAGAATGACCAAACAGCTGGGGGACCGATACTACACTTTGGTACGAGTAAAGGTTGCAGAGAAATAAACAAACAAACAAAGAAATAGAGATAGAAAAACCATGTAGATAATGAGGTAGATTAAATATGGATTGAGTTCTTGGAAACCACAAGGTTCCGGGTTCAATACCGAACTTCGCAAACTCAGCGCATGAGCAGCACAGGGATCTTTTCAGTAAAGTGGGGAGCAGATGGTAGGTGTGGCGCTCTGCCTCAGACTCAAAGACAATCTTCCAGGTCTCGTGCTACTGAAAAGGGGATAGACTCCTCACTGTCTGGCTGATACCGACAATAGGCCTATCAGTCAACTTTACTTATATATATATATATATATATATATATATATATATATATATAATCATCAGGGCGGCCTAAAATCGGTATCAGCCAATCAGCGAGGGAGTCTATCCCTTTTTCTCTAGTGCTAGACCAAGGAGATTGTTTTTGCGTCTGAGGTGGAACGCCACACCTACCATCAGCTCCTTACTTTACAGCACATATCCTTGTGCTACTCATACGCTGAGTTGGCGAGGGCCGGTATCGAACTAGGAACCTAGAAAACCCTATATATATATATATATATATTGCTCAACTCCTACTCAAGCGTTTTTGATATGGTAGCGTTAGTAGTTAATCCAAAAAAATGCTTAATATATTTAATAAAATATTGAGTATTAATAATTGTAGAAAAAATATTATTCTCTACCACGGTCTCGGTGTTCAAGGTACAAAACTGAAAAACACACAAGCAAAAAACAAAAAAAGCCCCCCCCCCAAAAAAAAAAAAAAAAACTAAAAAACAAACAAAAAAACCCAAACAAAAAAAAAGGCCAACAAAAACAAACAAAAGCCAAATAAAGAAAAAATAAACAAACAAAAGATAAATAAAATAAAGCCAACAAAAAAACAAAACAAACCGAAATGTGATATCAAAGTTATGTTTACCGTTTTCTTGAAAGTTGTTTGTACGAATGACCGAAACGTTTTTGTTTTATAATAAAATTGAAGAAACTTTGTTTAAAGATTCCTTATGATCTCATCCATTTGACTAAACTTTTATTTGACGCTTAAACAGTGTCAACTTCCTATTTATACAATCAATTTGATAAACAAATGATTTAATGCAATCACGAAAGAATTTCTACAAAAGCAGAAAAGAATTTGAATAATTTTCAAGTTCATAGGTCATCGTGTGTTCAAAATGAATAAATGATTGTGTAAAGTTTAAATGTTTACGTTTATATTTTGTTTATCCACAAACATTCATTGTTTAGAATTATTTTCATGGGAAAGTGAAAACATTTTTTTATTTAGTTTTATTATTCTAACTAGCGGAAATATGCGTGTTCCAGGCACAAGTATTTAAGTTTTAATGTAATGAAATATATCAAATTAGAAAGACTAACGAAATTAAATAAAAACACATATAAAAAGATTACACTTATTCTAATTATATTTTAATTGGTTTCTATATAAGATAATTCATAAGATTGATTTTAATACATTCAAGAATAAAACAATAATATCAGAGATCAATAACACCAAGTAATTATTTATTAAACCCGGTTTTGTCAAAACCAGTGTGCAAACTAACCATATATTAAGTAAACCTTTATTTCTTAGTGATATATAAGACACATGGCAGGATTTTAAACACACTAATAACCTGGATTGTTTTGAGGCAAATCTCTCAGATTTTCATAGAGACATCGTTAATAAATATGATTTATTCTATAGATTAATGATTTTCACTGCAAATTAAATACTCATTGATAAACTGACGCAATTCCTGGGCGTATTGTCACGTAAGTAGTGACGTAGTTTCGGTTACAGACAGATTTACGCCGAATCTCCATTATAACAAGATGTACATCGTCATCAAGTTTCTTGTTCTTTGGTCCATCTGTCGGAGTTATTCCCTTGTCCCTTGTAAGAATACACCAGAGTATCTCACAAAGAGAGCTTAGAATACACCGATTGTATCTCCTGCAGAGGGTTAATATCCCACCCTAGCCAAAAACCTGTGTCCTAGTATAACATTAAACTGCATCTGATGGTGAGGCTCCGGTTCTGGAAATCTTGAGAGTACCCCTTTATAGATATTACTTTCAGGTATACTCTGACCCGGAGTGGTTGTACCTTTTAGAGTTTTATAGATAACATAGTCACCGTTTCTCTCAATAGCAATATTCCACCTCCGAATGAGAGCATATATCCATGCCCTGTAAAATTATGTTGACTGTTCTTTGAGTCACTTCTTCACTACAGATTTAATTTTCTCGTTACTGGAATAATATTTGCCTCTCTTCAGTACCATGAAATAAGGTTTGAGAGGCAAACATTATAGTAGGGATGTGATCCACGGTGAACCAGCTTCATTTTAATGTATGATACATGTTCCTGTGTTGGTAATTACACCTGTCCTAAACAAAATGGCATTACTTTTTGACTCGCGTATGTAGAGAAGTAGGGATGTGATCCACAGAGGACCAGCTTCATTTTAATATATACTTCCAGGATTCGTTCAAGACAGCACGGAGTAACTTTGTACAGTTCTCAATTAGCTTTTTCTAGCCCAAGTAGTGCAGCTGTACAATAGCACTGGTACGGCTACACTACTTGGACTATACCTAAGTCAGGGTAGCATGAAGTCAACGGCGCTTGGTTGCCTATGCGATTTTTAAACCAAGTGACCGAGTTGGCATTTTCTGCGCTTTTTTATACTGTGGTTTATTTATATATATATATATATATATATATATATATATATATATATATATGTGTGTGTGTGTGTGTGTGTGTGTGTGTGATTGTGTGTGTGTGTGTGTGTGTGTGTAGCCCGACATAGTTCTCAGGATTATTTTGATTTGAAATATCATCTGTGTAATATGAGAATAATGAAGAAGCAAAATGTTTATGTTGAAAAGAAAATATTGTATAAACGAAATCATTTTTTCCATCATTAGGCTACCGACTTAGTGATGTACTTATGTATATATATATATATATATATATATATATATATATATATATATACCAACCTCTCGCATGAGCAGGATGTGGCACAAGGTCAATTTCTAAACGGAGTTTAACAGGTTTGAATTCAGTTTTCCTTCTCCTATACTGGTTTCCTAACCAAGGTTAAAGAGCTCGTTGAATAGCTATGGTGGGTCCAATAGAATAAAATAAGAATCAAAAGGGGCCATAGGTAAAAAAAAAGGTTGGGAATCACTGATCTAGACGAATAAAAGTGTTATTTCTCCTACCTTTCTGCTTGACAAGAAATGAGGTCGTTTGAAGTTGAAAATTGGATGACAAATAAATTTTGTTGTCTCAAGTTAATCTCGTCTCATCTAATCAAAACATTTGGCTGATTTTAAAAACATGTCATAAATACTTGCAAGCTATGAGAGAAAACCAATAATAAAATAAAGGCCGTTTAAATAATAATAATAATAATAATAATAATAATAATAATAATAATATACCATCCAGAACACTGCACTGCTGCAATCTGCCAGAATACTAAGAAGAGTCCTGGAGACTTGAGGAAACTTGCTGTCACTCAGACTCCAGTGAAAGACCATTAGCTAACACTGATGTGAAAACTCAAAAAGAGTAAATAATAATAATAATAATAATAATAGAGGAAGAGTTGAGACCATCCAGACTTCTGCATTGCTGTAATCGGCTAGGATACTCAGGAAAGTCCTGGAGACCTGAGGAGACTTATTGCCACTCAGACTCCAGTGAAATACCATTAGCTAAAGCTGATGTGAAAAACTCAAAAGGTGTGAAAATAATATGATTAATTATTGTTTTAAAATGTACAAAATATCCGACAACGTCATAAATTTCATTAAAAAAACTGGAAAGTACAATTAGCAGTATGGCGTTAAATTGCATCCGGTGATGAGGCTACAGTTTCGGAGCTGTTAGGAGTAAGGAGTATCACTTCCTTGTCATTACTCCCATGTCCATTCTGATATGGAGTAGATATAATGAATATAATGTAAAGACACAAATTCGAGTTATTTAGTGTTGAATTACCACTTCTTTGACATGACTCCTAGGTCCACTCTGACCAGGATTGGTAGCACATGTTAGAGTCGAATAGAATTGTTCGATTATATTAAAACTACTCAATGTATGTGTCAGCAAAACAGATCACAGATCCACATACGGACACAAACACAAGCACAAGCACACATAAACATGAGCAGAACTTTGGGGGGACGAGATTCTTTTAGGCTTGATGTCGTATTATTGTTGCATACTTACATGTACCTGCATAATATGTCGGTATATAGAGAGAGAGAGAGAGAGAGAGAGAGAGAGAGAGAGAGAGAGAGAGAGAGAGAGAGAGAGAGAGAGAGAGAGGAGATAGGGGGAGATAGGGGGGAAGGAGGCGGCAGTGAATTGTTTCAGTTGAGACCCTGGCTAGCCTGAACGTTTTACTTGACCGTTCAACTTCTGTCTGCCGGATGAAAGTTCGTGTTGCTATTATGTGGGTTTCGTCCTCTTTGACTTGCCAGATCGTCAAAAGGCTAATTAATCAAATGTAGCTTTAACTTGACCTAGTGTCAGCAAAGTTAAAACGATTCATGTGCTCACGCCGACGTTTCATTTATTGTCACACTTCTACTTCAATAAAAGGATTGAGTAATTTTAAAAAAAAATTAAAGGATTTTTCTCTACTTGTCTGTATTTATGAGATGAGGCTTAATATGAATGTTTTTTGATATTTCGAACTGTTGTCCTCATCTTTATCGTTTATAAACATAACGTTCAGTCCACTGTAACCTCGAGCTCTGTTTAGGTGTTAAAAAAATTACCTTAAGATAAGTCATCGTCAGAAAAAAAAAAAAAATAA
Source organism: Doryteuthis pealeii (assembly GCA_023376005.1). Classification (NCBI taxonomy): domain Eukaryota; kingdom Metazoa; phylum Mollusca; class Cephalopoda; order Myopsida; family Loliginidae; genus Doryteuthis; species Doryteuthis pealeii. Next base: position 16,042,373 of record CM042142.1, read on the forward strand.
ACAAACAAAAAACAAAAACAAGACAAAAACAAGACAAAAACAAACACCTGAATTGAGCCCAAGGTTACAGTAGCCAGAACGCTGTGTTTATACACAATAAAGATGAGAACAACAGTCCGAAATATCTAGACCTTTTTTCTGCTTTTATCATTACTATCAGGACCTGTGGATATACCACGGTATTATAATTTAATTATTACAACAGTTGATATGTTTACTTAAACGCTATTGACATAGTTCAATATGTAAAAAGTATAATAATCTTGACTTAACACTCTCACTCATTTTCATCTTTTTATTATGTTCGATTGAAACAGATTAACGTTATCGCTACCCCCTCTATCTTTCCCCTGCTCTCTTTCTTTTATTTCTTACTCTTTCTTATTATATTCTTTATGTGTAGCATGTCCTTTTTCTTCCCTTTCTTTATAATAAAAACGGAATCGTTCAATATTTATCCGAGTTGACGACACTCACAAGAGGTAAGAATTCGGCGGATAAGCAACACCAGATAAACACGATTTACATTTTTGCATTTCATCTTGGACGATTTGGACAATCTCATTTTTAACCCGAACGCGTTGTAAGACGATAACGATCGTACTTTTAAGGAGCACGTGTATTAATATATAGACATTGTTTTTCTGATTAAATTTAACCAACAGCAGCTTTGGGCATGGAATTTATTATTATATGAATACAAATGTACTTTACAATATTTTACGTCAAATGAAATTTAATCGAATGAATGAGATAATTACGAAATATTAAACAAAGTTCATTCATCTATACATATATAAATTGCAGTTGTGTGTATGTATGTCCAGAGGAAAGTACGAAAATAAAACAATTAATGACAAAGTATATTCATATATATATATACATTCACTATTACCAGAGCTTGCTTTTTGTGAAAAAATAATGATTTTATTTATATCTGGGAATATATTTAAAAAAAAAAAGAAGGATTTGAATAGTAAGAGAAGAGAAAGTCATTGGTGGCGTTTGTAATTAAAACATAAATCAATTATGAAGGATCAAAACAATCAATGGATCTGCGAGACTAACTTTATATTATCCCGTCTTTTACTCAAGCAACGCCGAGTAGCCGCTTCTAATTTTATCATAAAACAAAACCCTTTTGGACATTTGTGAGACACTCTGCAAGGAAAAGAGTTTTTAAATTATTACTTGCTGTCCATAGTATCGGATGATGACACCACGCGAATCCTTTTCCTCCAATTTATTCGGTCTCTGGTTGGGTCTTGCCAACTGCCTATGGGGATGTTAAAGTCCTTCAGGTTTCTTTTGATGTTGTCTTTGTACCTGAGCTTTGGTCTACCGATTCTATGTGATCCCTCTCTCAGTTGAGAGTACAGAATCTACAGAATTTTGACAGATACAGATTTTAATCTATAAAATTATCTCACTTTAAAAACTATAAAACAAATAATTTTCACATTGGCGTGACCTGTAGATATACTCCATAATGATAATATAATTATTACAACATTTGATATGTTTACTTAAAAGACACTTAAAAAGTTGACTTAACTCTATCTCACTCTTTTCTTCTTCTTTCCTTCTTTTCATCTTTTCATTAAGTTCGATTGAAACAGAATAGTGTTATCGCTTCCGCATGCTTACTTCCTATCTCTATCTCTCTATTCTATTTCTATCTTTTCTATTATATTTTTCTATGTAGCATGTCCTTTTTCTTCCCTTTCTTTCTTTATAATAAAAACGGAATAGTCCGTTATTTAGCGGAGGTGACGACATTCAAAAGAAAGAATTCTGCAACAGCAGATAACCAGGATTTAAATTTATGCATTTTATTCTGGACGACTTGCAAGGTCTCATTTTTAACCAGTGGGTGTTGTAAGATGATAACGGTCGCACAATTAAGGAACATGACTATTAATATATAGATGTGATGTGATTTAAAAAAAAAACTCTTCCTCTTCATATTACAGGAACAACCTCAAGTTTCATTCATTTTTTCCGAAGTTTGTTAAATTTTGATTCATTGATGGTTAAAAACACGTGGAATTTTGCTCAATTTCAACCCATAGCTGGGTACATAAGACAATATTAAAAGAAACCTGAAGGACTTTAACATCCCCATATTATACGAAAATGTAATCGAATCCTAGATAAAATCACGAGTTCTAATCCAACTATTTGTAACTTACAAAATCTTAATTTTAATCTGTTAAATAAAATTTAATATTTGTTGATAATTTTTTATTCATTTCTATTCGAGGCGATTCTCTGACGAACAAACTTTGTATTATAAATAAACATTATAATTTTTGTCTTGGTACACGTGATGATTGTTGTTCCTCTAAAATCCAAATAAATCTTGATAAATAAATAGATAAATAAATACGTAAATAAATAATTTACAGAATATACTATGTAATTTGTGTTTGTTTAGTTTGGTCTCTTTGTTTTTAATGTCATATCAACCTTCGTGGGTTATTTCATACCAAAGCCATTCTTGTATATACTTACTAACCACAACCTACGTTCGTTCCTAACCCATTGCCCTTATGGAAAGTCACAGCCCTTTTATCATATATGTATTGAAGAGGGTGGCTGAGGGTCTTATTGTCCTGTGTATGACGTTAAAACCTATCTGATAGTGAAGTTTCAGTTCTGGAGCTTTGGGGAATCTGGAGTACCCCTTCATCACCATTACTTCCAGATCCACTCTGACCTGGAGTGGTTGTACCTGTTAGGGTCCCATCTATGGGTTAAATTGAACAAAATGAGTTCTAAAAATGTGTTTAAAAATTCAGTTAAAAAAATTGAGTATGCATCAAGAATTAATAAAAAACACTTCTTCGGCATAAAATAACCCAGCAACGGTTGACATGCCATAAAATTTAACCAACCAACCAACCAACCGAGTACTTTTTACTTAGAAAACTTTTCATTTTCCTATGAAATTCATAAGAAGCAATACATCTTTGTGATAAACAAATTTTAAAAAAATACACATGTATTTAGACTTTACACAGTTCATTGTTCATTTCAATCCATGATTTTTAGTTCTACGACCGATAGATATGAGAATTATTCAACTTCTGTTTTTGTCGTTACTTTTTGGTCAATATATATATATATATATATATATATATATATATATGTATGTATTAGGGTGTATGTTAGGGTAGGTCGATTTTTAACCTTTTTAAAAAATATCAAATTATATGAAACACCAAAAGTGGCGTATTGGTCTATTAAGTACTGATACCAAAAATTAAATCTTAAACTTGCACCAATTTTTGAGGAAACGGCATAGAAGATCGTAGACAAAAATGCACTGAAAAATCCTCGGTTTTGCAAAATTTGGCCAAAATATTGATAGGAAACTCTAACAATTTCAGTATTTAAACCAAGGAATTTTGTCATTACATTTTATCAAAATGAAATTAAATGACTAAATTATAATAAGTTCAAATCTAAAATATGCTCCTAATATTGCGCCTACTATAAAATCGAAATAAACAGAAAAAGAAAAAAATTCAAATTTATTTGCACAACTTTTTATAATAAATTATTTACTTTTGTAAACTATCATTGGATCTATTACAATCTATATATATATATATATATATATATATATATATATATATATATATATATATATATATATCGCAAGGCTCTTCTATATATGGAATGGAGCACTCTGTGACGGCCTTTACACACAAAGCGATGTGTGTATTAAACACACACACACACACACACACACACACACACACACACACACACCACACACACACACACACACACACACCACACACACACACAGAGTTAAAATCCCCATTCTGTAAGTGAAGACAGCCTAATGGTTAAGGTGCCGGACTGACACCCAGCCGATCGGATTTCAATTCCGGCTGTAGGTAGCTTACAAAATGTCTAGCCACACTGAAGAGACTTCATAAGTTGAAACACGTGTCTGTGGATGAACCTATATATATATGTGTGTGTGTGTGTGTGTGTTTTTGTTTGTGTTCTTAATAAACAAAGCTGTCGTTAATTTAATTATCAACAGCTTTGTCTATTAAATTGTTAATATAAACACGGACTTTATAATGTTGTAGCGCCCAAAAAACTATAGTCAAACGAATGAGATCATTAGTGAACAAAGTTCACTGATGCTCATAAAAGCAATTTTTCGCCCATCTATTCATCAGTCTACAATCGAAAGGTAAGAGAAACTACATCTTTTCACAAACTATTTTTGAATGATTTTTAGATTTTTTTTCTGGAAAAGTTAAGTTTATTTATCTAGCCTCACATATTCAACAGTATGCCGATTAGAAAACATATCAAAACATGTTTAAATTTTGTAATGTCTCACGCGCGGTTTTAATGGTGCCAAAATAGCTTTACTCCATGAACATTCCATTTTATGGAATTACTAACGTCTCTATGGATTGATTCTGACCTTGTCGTCTTTTAGTGGGTGAACGATAAAAATGGCTCGTGTGAAAAAATAGACATATGGATATACCACAGTATGATAATTTAATTATTATAACGTTTGATATGCTTACTTAAGAGCTATTGCAAAATAATTCAATATATAAAGAAAGTATAATAATAATTTTTTTTCTTTCTTTCCTTCTTTTCATCTTTTCAACATGTTCGATTGTAGCAGATTAACGTTATCGCTTCCGCGCACTCACTCCTTCTCTATCTTTCACCTTCTTTCTTTCTTTCTTTCTTTCTTTCTTATTATATGTCTCTGTGTAGCGTGTCCTTTTTTCCCTTTCTTCTTTCGGAATGGTCCATTATTTAGTTGAGCTGACGACACTTATGAGAAATAAGAATTTGGTGTATAAGCAACACCAGATAATCTGGATTTACATTTTTGCGTTTCATCTTGAATGATTTAGACGGTCTCATTTTTAACCATAGGGTGTTTCAAGATGATAACAGTCGTACAATTCAGGAACCCACGTATTAATCTATAGTCGAGCGGGACCTGTTGTTATACCACAGTATGAAGATTTAATTATTACAACGTTTGATATGTTTACTTAAGAGCTATTGCTAAATAGTTCAATACGGAAAAAGTATATTAATCTTGATTTAACTCTCTCTCATACTCTTTTTTCTTTCCTTTTTTTTATCTTTTCATTATGTTCGATTGAAACAGACTCGCGTTATCGCTTCCGCGCACTCACCACCCTCTCAATCTTCTCCTTCTTTCTTTCTTTCTTTCTTATTATATTTTTCTATGTAGCATGTCCCTTTTCTCCCTTTTCTTTCTTTCTAATAAAAACGGAATGGCCCATTATTTAGCTGAGGTGACGACACTTATAAGAAATAAGAATTTGGCGATAATTAGGATTTACATTTTTGCATTTTATCTGGGACACTTTGGACGGTCTCATTTTTAAGCTGAGGGTGTTTCAAGAGGATAACAGTCGTACAAATAAAGAATACGAGTATTAATATACAGACTAGCGGGACCTGTGGATATATCTCTGTATAATAATTTAATAATTACAACGCTTGATATGTTTACTTAAGAGCTATTACTAAATAGTTCAATATGTATAAAGTAGAATAATCTTGATTTAACTCTCTCCCTCTTTTTTTCTCTCTTTCCTTCTTTTCATTTTTCATTATATTCGATTGAAACAGACTAGCGTTATCACTTCTGTGCACTCACCCCCTCTCCCTATCTTTTCCCTGTTCTCTTTCTTTCTTATATTTTTACTGTGTAGCATGTCCTTTCTTTGTTTATGATAATCACAGCATGATAATCTAATTATCACAGCGTTTGATATGTTTAATTTAGAAGTATTGAAAAATAGTTCAACATGAAAAAGTTTAATAATCTTGATCTAACTCTCTCTCGCGCGTTTTCTTTCTTTCTTTCTTTCTTTCTTTCTTTCTTTCTTTTTTTCTATCTATTATGCTCGATTGAAACAGATTAGCACTATCGCTTCTGAGTGCTCACACCCCTCTCTCTTTCTCTATCTATCTATCTTTCTTTCTAGTAATCTTTTTCTGTGTAGCATGTCCCTTTTCTTCCCTTTATGAGGTGACGACACTCATAAGAAATAAGACTTCAGTGGATAAGCAACACCAGATAATCAGGATTTACATTCTTGCATTTCATTTTCGATTATTTGGACGGTCTCATTTTTAAGCAGCGGGTATTGCAAGATGATAACGGTTGTACAATTAAGGAACACGCGTATCGATATATATAGATCCTGAAGAAGGTCTAACAGACCGACACGTTATAACATCGACATCACTACCTACAATAAACATCCATTTTGTACAACAGTCCGTGTTTGTCTACCTTTCTCCATATATAGATCTATAAATAGTAAACATATCTGACTTCACAATCACGAGTGATTTACAAAGTTCGATTTCATTTTTTATACATAGAATAGATCCCAGTTTTTTTTTTAATGTAAAAAAATGAAGAAAATAGGTTTTAGTACTCATAACTGTAATTTGAGTTCTGTTAAAATCGTTTTTGTTTATAAAGATGTTTACTCCTGGCAATATCACTGAACTTTTCGTCTAAAGTATGGTGATCCAAAAGCGTAATAATACGTATCTTTTTTTATATTATTTAATTTTCTAAATTGGAATTTATAAAGAAAAAAAAAAGAAGTTTTACTAAGAAATATAAACAGCACAAGATCGACAGTTGTTTCATAGAAGGAAGTGGTTAATTCTCGGAAGATATGTATCTAACTCTGTAACTCTTTTTAAATTGATTGGGGGTTGGTATGTTGGCGCTTGACACCCCAACCCCCTCTATAACAAAACAAAACAAAAAACAAAAAAACAAATATAAAAATGTTTTCATAATTTTGGGAAAAATATCTTTAAAAAAGAAACCTCATCTTGTATTGCTTTAAATAACGAAACTTTTATTAAAATCCAATAAATTGCCGATTTTTTAGGAATTTTAAAGACCATGTTTTATCATGTGTTCTCTTGTCTAAACAATGTTACTACACGATTTTTAAATTGACTAGCCAGAATATGCACCCTCCGAGCGTAAGCATTTAACTTTTAATGTAATGAAATATATTAAATTAGAAAGACTAAAGAAATTAGATGAGAACACATATAAAAAGATTTTAATTATATTTTAATTGGTTTCTATATATAAAATCATTCATTGATAAACTTTCGCAACTTCTGAGTGTATTGTGATATAAACAGTGACGTAGTTTCGGTTACAAACAGACACTGTTCTCCATTAGCCCAGTCGGTACAGTGTTCGGCTAGGAACCTAAAGGTTCCTGGTTCTATACCGGCCCTCGCCACTCAGTGTAAGAGTTGCACAGAGATCTGTACGGTAGAGTGAGGAGCTGACGGTAGGTGTCAGACGCTAAAAAAACAATCACCTTGGTCTAGCGCTAGTGAAAAGGGGATAGACTCCCTCGCTGTATGACTGATACCGACTCAAGACCTCCCCAACAACTTTACTTTATTGTAGTGTAATTTTTTTCTCTATTTTTTTTTTTCACTTGGGCCATTTTTACCGGTGTCATCTTTAACAAAAGTCCTTTTAGTGCTATAGGACAGGTGTTGCCTCCTGAAGACGGAACATTTTATAATTTCCCCGTCCATGGGAACCCGGGAGGGGGGGCTTAACTTGTGACCGCAAATCTAATTGTTATTAGCTTGATATATTGTTCTCTTAATTCTTATTATTTTTAATTTATTTTTTGCTGTGACATTTTTATCCTATTTTCTTCCCTTGTGCCATTTTTACCGTTTACCCACTAAAGGGCGACTGGATCTGAATCAATCCCTGGGACCTTAGGTTATTTTTGGCACCATCAAACCGTGCACGAGAGGGTGCCCGTTGAACCAAAATTTAATCCTTAATTTAATCATAAAATTATTAATTTATTCTTAATCATTCTCTTCTACGCAAACACACAATACATCTTACATAAACGCACACGCACACATGCACATGCTCTCTCTCTCTCTCTCTCTCTCTCTCTCTCTCTCTCTCTTCCACACATACGAACACACTACATTCATACGGTCTCTCCTCTTACTCCCGAATAGAAAATTTCCCATTGAGAGCTGAATACTGTTTTGCATACACACACACACACACACACACACACACACACACACACACACACACACACACACACACACATATATATATATATATATATATATATATATATATATATATATAAGTGTGTGTTTTTAAACAGATTTTCTGTCACTTAATCTTCAACATTACACATTTTAAATCTTTGTATATTTTTTTTTTTTTTTTTTAGGGATTTGGGATTCAGACTCTATCTGAAGGCACAATAATTCTCGTTCAGCGCACAATGATAAATTTCCCATTTGTGGATTTCAATTTGGATAGTTTATGGATGGATACAAGACAAAATTCGGTAAAGATTACCAAACAGAAAAGAATGAATTAGCCAGGTAAGTTTATTAAATTCCTATATTACATTAAAATAGAAAGAATAACGAAACTAAATAAGAACGAATATAAAGATATTACACTTATTTTAATGTTATTGATTTTCTATATAAATTATATATATTAATACGTTTGAGAATAATCATGATAATCAGTAACAGCAAATAATTATTTATTAAATCCAGTTTTGTTAAAATCATTATGCAAATTACATCCACCAGATACGATGTACATCTTTATTTATATATTTATAAGTATACAACATATATTTCAGGACTTTTAATGTATAAATCATATAGGCAGTTTTGTGTCAAATCTAACTCAGCTAGACTTTTATAGACACCGTTTATAAATAAGATGCTAATTAAGATTAAATAATAACTATTTCATAATAGTTGAGAATATAACTTAAATAACTAAGGAAATCGTGGCGTCAGCGGTGACGTAGTTTCGGTTACAGGCAGATAGTTACATAAGCTCCATTATAATAAGATTTAAGAATTTGTCTCTTTATATCGAAACTTTCTTTTCTGAGTTTTCCGTGAAGTTCATGTTGTAACAGAGGTTTGTAATGGTATCAATGTCTCCCTTTAGAAAAACAAATAAAATAGAAACGGCTACCATCTGTCGCCTAGGTATAGGGGAGCAAAAAAGTTACTCACAGATCTGTTATTAATGAATCACAAGTTGGATCCTCACAGGATGCCCCATTAAAATCCCTATATAAAAAAAGACCTGGTCTGATAGGTGGAGTCAGAAAAAGTATACAGACACTCTGAAAAGAAAAATTAATGTCTCCTATTTGAAATATAAAATGCAAAAAAAAAAAAAAAAAAAAAAAATCCATGCTGTTACTATTCAAATATTATCTTTTAATTATCTTCAGGAATATAAATCTTCATTATTTTTACTCAAAAAGCAAGATCTGGCGATAGTGAATGTGTATATATATTTACTTTGTCGTTATTTGTTTTATTTTCGTAGTTTTTATAAAGTACGAAAGACGTAGTCTCCGTTTCTTTCGGACATCTTGAGTATGATGCAAATGGCCGGCAGTCTGTATATTTATAGTGAATCTGGCCAAGGGCAGATCACTCTGTTCAGCCTAGATCACTCTATTCACATATAGTTTTCTCTGGACATACATACATACATACATACACACACACCAACTGCCCTTTATATATGTATAGATAGATGGAATATTCCAATGATATCAAGAATTTAGATTATTTAAAATGACGTTCAGTGCGGACTCAGACCCCACAAAATATCATTCTGTTGTAAAGTGGATAGGAAATTACTTTATTTTCTAAACAGTTTCATTACTATTTAAATTTATTGATAAGATTTTAAATGCTTTAAACATTCTTGATATTTCGAAACTATTTTTTACAGCAAAATAACGAACCACTTTCTTTTATTTTTCAGGCGATTGATTTGGGAGAAGAATGTCCGTCATATTAACAAACACAATTTTGAAAGCGACTTAGGTCAGCACACCTATAGCCTGGGTATCAATGAATACACTGATATGGTACGTAGATATTCATGTCTCTTGTTTCTATATAATAATATACTAGCTGAAGTAGCCGTTTCCGCCGGATAAAAACATATATGACGATAATCTTCAAAATTCTGTAAAATTCACTGTCTATACGTACAAATATATCAGAAAAATGTTGAATAGATATAAACAGGCAACAAAAATAAGATGAAAGAATAACTAGTTAAAAACTGAAAATGAAAATGATACCTCGAAGAATTTTTAAACAAATTAATATTACTATTATATCTATTATTACTACTAGCTCAGTCAATAGAGCATCCACCTAGGAACCATAAGGTTTCAGGTTCAATACCAGCCCTCGCTAATTTAGCCCATGAGCAGCACAGTTTGGATCTGGGCGGTAAAGTGGGGAAGTGATGATAGGTATGGCGCTCCACCACAGACACAAAAGCAATTTTTTTGGTCTGAGGAAAAGGGGGTAGACATCATCGCTGTCCGACTGATACCGACAATAAGCCACACAACCGACTTTACTTACTTTTTTAAAACTAATAGTTGTAAACAAGCAACAAAAATGAGATGAAAGAATAACTAGTAAAAATCTAATAATCGCAACGCCTCGTCTAATAAATCTAGTAAAATTAAGACTATTATATCAACTACTACTACTACTACTGCTGCTACTACTACTACTACTACTACTACTACTAGATGTAAACTTCCCACAACAATAAGGTAAAAGAAGATCAAGTAAAAACATTAAAATAATTATAAAACATTTTGAAAAAATTATGACAACTACTACTACTACTACTACTACTAGGTGTAAACAATCAAGAATAAGAAGTCTCACCGGCCTTATCCGACCAGGATAAACTCGAAGAGTAAATAAAGAAACGGCAAGTGTATTCTTGAAATTCGTTTTTGCTTCTTTGTAAACTCGCGACTTGTGCAGTTTCGTCTAAAACCCGCGGCCGACTATTTTTGTCTTAAATGAATCTACACAACGCGGGGTGGAGTCGTTTAACGGGCTAGACTGGGCAAGTCGCACGAAATACTGCCACAGATCCACTAGTCGACGTTCGTTAGACCCACTTGCAAAAATATGTGCCCTCCGGACATAAGTATTTACGTTTTAATATAATTAAATATTGTATTGAATTAAAAAACTAATGAAATTGAACAAGAACACAAAAAAGATTACTCTTATTTTTACTTTATTCTAATTGATTTCAATATAAAATTATACATTAGATTACATTTAATACGTTTGAGAATAAAACAATAATTTCATAAATCAATAACACCAAGTAATTATTTATTAAACACGGTTTTGTTAAAACCGGTATGCAAATTATTCACACCATGTATTATGTAAACTTTTATTTTTTACCGATATATAAAATACATTGCAGGATTTTAGATATATTAAAAACATGATCTGTTTTGTGGCAAATCTATCTCAGGTTTTAATAAAGATAATATTAAAATATAAGATGTTAATTAATATTAGATAATGATTATTTAAAAATCATTGAGAATATAACGTAAATAACTAAGGAAATTGTGACGTTGGTGATGACGTAGTTTCGGTTACATATACATAATTTCCATTATAATAATATGTTCGTTACTCTAATAAAAGAAACTAAATCTTTTTAACAAATACGACTGATTATTTTTTTCTTTCAGAGAGCCGATGAATTTACTAAAGTAAGGAACGGTTTGCGTTTCCATGACAAAAACAAACATAATGCCTCCGTGGTGTTTGTGGACGAAGATGTTAGCGGACTTCCGGCGGAAGTGGATTGGAGAAAGAAAGGTTATGTAACCCAAGTGAAAGACCAGGTAAATATCAATACATTTTATTTCATTCGATTTCCGTTGAAATGTAAAGTTTCTAAAAGATATACATTGCGCACAAATACCCTAGGGAAAAGGCATGCATCAAACTAATCTCCCCCACCTATGGGTAAATAGTAGGGCAGACTGGCCTCTTTAACCTTGGTATGGCAACCGGTCAAGGAGAAGGAAAATGAAATCAAACCTATTAAAGTCCGCTTAAAAATGATCTTGTGTCACATCCTGCTTATGTGGGGGGGGGGTAGTAAATAATATATACACTATCACCTATAAATGACTACTTTGATTTATTTTGTTTGACGACATATCAACCCGCCCTGTCGGCTGGGGCGTTAGAATGCATCGACTGCACCTTCCTCAATGGAGCCACCTGTTGGCCGTGGTTGGCGACTCGTGATGCTTAAGGATAGAACCCAGGTGGATGAGCAGTTCATGACTTGCACTTCCACTTTGGCCCTATCTTGGGCTAGACGGGCGGTCGGAGAGGCTCCCTCCGATAAATCGGCTGGTCACGTCAAGCCCTAGAACATATATGATTTTCCCAACCCTATTACCCTTATGGCAATCTCCAACCCCTTTTTATCATATGGTTGCTAGAAGGGAATGACGTTAAACTCTATCTGATGGTAAGGTTCCAGTTTTGGATGTTTGGGGAATGTGGAGCACCCCTTCATCACCATTGCTCCCTGGTCCACTCTGACCCGGTGTGGTAGTACCTGTTAGGGTCCCATCTATGGGTTAAATAGAAAAATGTATTTATAAAAATTTATAAAATTGTCTTTTCCCTAGGGTATTAGTGTGCAATTGTATTATCCATTAAGAATTGATTTATTTCAAAACTTTATCGGCATTAAATAACCCACTGAGGTTGATATGCCGTAAAACAAAAACAAACCAAACCAAACAGACATATCAACACTTTATTAGTAGTTACTTGTATCTATAATTGCGTAGTAAGGATTATTATTAATTACTTGAAACTTTCTAATTGTAGGCAAACAAACACTTTAAATTCGTTTATTAATGTTTGATAGTAATCCTAACTATATATTCCATGTTCGATTTCATTTTTCTTAAAAATTGCACTTTTTTCATTTGTATAATCATTTGCTTTCACACAATTCTATGATATCAAGTATTCCTATCAGATACAAATAATTTGCAATCAATTATATGGTTTCAAGTATTCCTATCTAATATAAATAATTTGCAACACACACACACACACACACACACACACACACACACACACACACATATATATATATATATATATATATATATATAAACAAAATGTTGCATTATATAAACAACAAGGGTTGATATGTCAGTAAACTAAACAACCAACTAAACAACCTCATACTTAGTTGCAATATTAATGTTTTAAGAGTCAGTGTATTAATATAGTTCCAAATCACCATCATCTATATAATTAATGCGTTTGTTCCTTAATATTCCGACCGTTATCATATTGCAACACCCTCTAGATAGAAAGGGAAGTAAAAGGAGATGCTTTGTTAGACAGAAAAATATAAGAAGAAAGAAATAAAGAAAGATAGTATAGGAAACATAGAGAGAGTGGATGAGCGCACGGAAGCTATAACGTTAATCTGTTTTAATCGAACATAATAAAAATATGAATAGAAGGAAAGAGAGAGAGAGAGAGGAGAGAGAGAGAGAGAGAGAGGGGGGGAGAGAAAGAGAGAGAGAGAGAGAGAGAGAGAGAGAGAGAGAGAGAGAGAGAGAGAGAGAGAGAAGAGAGAGTTAAATAAATGAAGATTATGATACTTTTTACATAGTTAACTATTTCGCAATAGCTCTTAAGTAAACGTATCAAACGTTGTAATAATTAGATTACCATATTGTGGTATATCCATATGTCCTGCTAGTTTTAAATATTGTCACAAGCATATGGAGGGACTGGAGACCCGAGGAAAAATAGAGGCCAGCTAGACCACAGCACTCTTCCTACCCACTCTTTGTTAAGGCTGTAGTTCGTATTTGCCTGGGAGAGTTGTCTGCCCGGTTTAGTTTGCTGGTGCCCGCTAGGGGATATAGTATTTAAGCGGCTGGTTCAAAACGCTTCTCCCTCTTTTCCTGTTCCAGTAACCACGAGACACATGGGTTAGTCACGGTCTATCCCTTCTCGTTGGGGCTTTTGGCCCCACTTACATTACTGTAAGTTCTTCACAGCATGGACTATCCCTAGTCTCATGTCTGTACTTTTTGTATATATTGTACCATTCATGAATGTGTGTTTATCGTTCTATATGTAACTTTGTTTTACCCTTGTATGATGTATCTCGTCATATCCATGTGCTGTACTATATTAAATGTTTTGTCTGTCAACCTTCGTCGGAGTCATGTATCCAATATATATATAACTTTGAACCTTCTTACAAGGCCACTGATAATGTACTTTTTATTACTATCTAGGGACATTGCGGTTCTTGTTGGGCTTTTGCTGCAACCGGATCTCTGGAGGGACAATTTTACAGGAAAACCGGAAAATTGGTGTCATTTTCTGAACAAGATTTAATTGACTGCGCTGGATCTTGTGGTAAGTGTGTGGCTCATTTTTTTTAATTATTATTAATGAGTAATTCCATGTCAAATCATCTAGGCTATATCACCCACCCTTCAATTTTTCTGAAATTTTGTACAGATGTAAACTATGTAAAAGTTAGACAATCCTCAAAATTTGACCTTCTAATTCCAAGAATTTGTGGAGTTATGTCGATTTTAGCTCTCAAAATTTGAGAGGGGATCGCGAAAAATGGCGACTTTTTGTAATCTATTTTTGTCTGTAAAATGAGTTGTCTATAAAATGAGTTCTAGAGCTTCCCTACTCATACAAATTGGTTTATAAAAGCATTTTAACCCAAGGAATCCAAAAATGCTATCATAAAAGTATTAAAGTTAACCAATTTTAAGTTATTGATTTTTTCATAGCAAGATCAATATCCCAATGTGACACTGCATCTATGACAATTTTTTCTATTTTTATTTCGATATATTGAACATTATTTGTACCAAAATAATTTGTTTTTTTGCTCAGAACTTTAACATAGTCCACACCTGGACAAAATTTCAGAAAAATTGAAGGGGCTGGTTGACAATTTTACTTTTTTCTGGATGATAATATAAATTCTTGCAGAAATCTCTCTCTATATAATTCCTTAAATCTAATAACTAGATTTGAATGACATTTCTTTAACTTTGTATTATTTGGATTTTTCGGACTATTGTCCTCATCTTTATTGTTATATACGCATCACTTCGGACGATCTGCTCTCAGGCCTTCTTCGTGTGTTTCTTATCGAACTCGGTAAGCTTCTTCTGAATTCGGGAGCCTTCATGTCGTGATCGGTAGCTTTCACGGAACCTCGAACCAAACATTATTATTCAGTCCATGTGGGTAGACTGTTATTATTTCGTTAACCATGACCGATTACAATTGTTAAGCTTTATTAAGTATTCTATGCTATTATCACCCTTGGCCAGGATTGAACCTGCAACCTACAGATGATTGTCACTTAGAACTGTAAAGGCGGGGATAAATAGTCCGAAAAATCCAAATAATACAAATAACCAAGCTTCCTCTAAAAAATTTAGACAAATAATTTCTTTAACTGTTTCTCGAAAATGGTAAATATGTCTTTGACTCTTCCAGGAACCGAGGGCTGTAACGGAGGTTTAATAGACCCAGCTTATAAGTGCATCAAGAAACTTGGAGGAATTGAATCCGAAGAAGATTATCCTTATGAAGCCAAGGTGAGTTCCTTTTATAACCATTTATTTTGTGGATATCTTTATTGCGGCCATTAACAGCTCTTTTCATCATAAGGGTGATAGAAGGCTGTGGCTGAGGGTCTTCATGTCCTGGGTATGACGTTAAACTATAACTGGTGGTGAGGTTCAAATTCTGCTGGTCTGAGGAATGTGGAGCACCCCTTCATCACCATTGCTCTCGCAGTAGTATTACATGTCAGGGTCCCATCTATGGGTTAAATAGGAAAAATGTTTACAAAAAAATTGAGTTAAAAAAATTCTAGAATATTGTTACGAATCTTTGCCGGCATTAAATAACCTACCGTGGTTGAAATGCCGTAAAACAAAACAAACAAACAAACAAACAAAAGCTCTCTGAAAAATTCTATACAATAAATCTTTTCATTTTGTTATAATCATCTTCATTAATTATATACTTTAACCACACAGTGTATGCACATCACTTTTTATTTATTCATTTACTTTTTATTGCAGCTTTATTCAATGGAGGTTTTAGTATTTAAAAAAAATAATTTTTTTCCTAATTATAATTGTTGTCCTCACAATCAATTGATTTATTCATTACTAACTTCTTCATATTTTTTTTGTTTCATTTTTTTTTCATCTGACTTATTCATCATTATCTTTTTCTTTTCTTCATCTACAGATATTCAAAAATTGGGAGTTTCTTGGAATATATATATATAATTATTGATTTGGACATGTTTAAGATATATATAATAGTTTAATATTCTTTCCTTCTTTTCAGAATCTTAAATGCAGGTTCGACAATAAGAAGGTAGTTACCACCGTCTCGAGTTATGTGGATATTAAAAGGAACAGCGAGAAAGCCTTACAAAAGGCCGTGGCCACAATTGGACCAATCGCAGTCGCCATTGACGCCAGCGATACTGCCTTCATTCAATATAAAAATGGAATCTACTCCAATGTTTTGTGCACAAGTTTTACTCTCGATCACGGCGTTTTGGTCGTTGGATACGGTACAGAAAACGGACAGGATTATTGGCTCGTTAAGAATAGGTAAGAATATTTTCTCTCAATGTGTTAAAAACATAAATATTATCACACACACACACACACACACACACACTATAATACAAACTATAATAAAACCTTGCTCTGCTTGTATACAAAAGAGCACATTTGTTATTATTATCAAATGAAAAATGTTTTGATTGCAGAAAATCAGACAAAGATTTCAATCGATAAAGAACTAACATTCCTTTTTTCTTTCTCTTTCCAGTTGGGGTACTCATTGGGGAATTGGTGGATACTTCAAAATCGCCCGTAACGAATACAACATGTGTGGCATCGCCACCCTTGCCAGTTACCCTGTTTTGTAAATTTATTTAATATTCATTTTTATTTATTTTATGTAAAAAGAAATCAAGACCAACAACAACAAAGAACTCATTTTATTCAATAAAACAAAATAAATACCAATTAATTATTTTTTCTATTTGTTATATTCGAAAACCTTTCTGTTTCTTTTGTCACAAATTGACTCGATGTATTACAGCTTCTATTTTCTCTACTTTTCATCCTGTGGATAACCAAACAACACGGCTATGGGTAGATTTTTGATGTGTCCCTAGGACAGTCAATTTCGGTATAGTGTAACTTGATAGGATGGAAAAAGCCAGGAATCCAGAGATTACGTGTAGTTAACGTGGAAAGTATTTGATGACAAAGCACTAAGCAAATTGTCAAATTCTAATTGGTTAAGACAAGGCAAGGAAGAGAGTGAGAGAAAGAGAGAGGAATGAAGATCAGTTTAGAGCTAAACTGCGACGCAAAATGCGTGTCTGTCTTCCCAAGGCATTTTGACTTGGGTATAAAACAAAAACAGCTCAAGAGAAAAATTAAGAACGTCTTGTGTCATTATTGCAAACTATAAAGGGTACAAGGTAAGATATCCTCCAGCGAATCCCAAGTTGTTCCAGACTCAAACAGCAAAATAAAATAGAATAAAAAAAGAAGAGAGAGAGAGAGAGAGAGAGAGAGAGAGAGAGAGAGAGAGAGAGAGAGAGAGAGAGAGAGAGAGAGAGAGAGAGAGAGAGAGAGAGAGAGAGAGAGAGAGAGAGAGAGAGAGAGAGAGAGAGAGAGAGAGAGAGAGAGAGAGAGAGAGAGAGAGAGAGAGAGAGAGAGACTTAACTTACCCACGTTGATATAGTAAGACAATCTACACAGATTGAATGGTTTGTAGTGGACTTCAGTATAAAAAAATCAAACACACACACACAAAAAAAAAGGAGGAGAAAAAAGGATTATATACAGCGTAAAGTGCGCTCGGTATCATGATAAAATTTATTTTCATTAAAAACTAACATTAACAACAAAAGACCTTTTTTTTGTTTTATTATTTGGGTACCTCGACAATAAAGAAAAACAGAAGGATGAACTATTTTTATAGATAATAACATGCCTGGTAATAACGTCACAGAAAAAAGTCACAAGTTTGGCTAAGATAAAAAAATGCCAACCAGCCCAACATCAAATCCAACAACCAGATTCCAGCCTCGAAGAGTAGAATAAAAATAGATAAGTATTTTACAATTGCTATTAACAAGTTATCACTCCTTTCAAATCAGAGCCACAACGCTACAATAGTTTTACACCATCTTATGATGAGCAAATAAGTAGGTTATGAGATTTAAATGTATTTTCTTCAAAACATAGATAGGAAGTAAATATGTTTATTCACGGTTTTAATTAGTGTATTATGCTATATACTTTTATCAAGGGATAGGCAAAAAGTAATAATGAAGTTTAAGGAAGTGATATACGTCTTTTCCGCCTAAGAGTGACTGTAAGTAAATGTGTTTACTCACGGTTTTAATTACGCAATTCAACTTTATGCTTTTGTTAGAGCATAGGCGAATAAGTAGGGAATAACATTTATGGAAGTGACAGATATATTTTTACTTAAGAGTGATAGGAAGTAAATGTGTTTACTTACGGTTTTAAGGAGTTAATTCAATTGTATGATTCTACACAGGAAAAGTTTGTGGTGCAATGGTTACCGTCGTTGAAAATGGACATGGTGAGACGATTTCAATCCTGGACGAGGTTGTTGCATTTGACTTAGCGCTGATACACTTAGAAAAGGTATGAATACAATGATTCTCCCTCCAGCTATGGGTAAATAGTAGGAAAGACTGGATTCTTTATCCTTTGTATGGCAACTGGTCTAAGAGAAGTAAAACCATATGAAATGCAATTAGCCACGTCCAGGATTTAAAATCTGGTCGACGATAATCAACGGACGAAGACTTATATGTTGGTCAGTCGGTGGTACGTGGTTTAATGTTTATCGTCCTAGGAAATGAACACGACGACACGAGTTCAAATCATGGACAATGCTGTTTGCATTTCACATAGCGCCAATACCACTGGGAAAGGTATGAATCTAACAATCACACTCCAGTCATGAGTAAATAGTATGTCAGAATGGGATCTTTAACCTTGGTATGGCAACCTGTATAGAAAAAAAGGAAAACTCTGAATTCAAACCTGTTAAACCCCACTGAAGAAATTGACCTTGTGTCACATCCTTCTCGTACAGAGGGGTTGGTAAATACCAATAAGCTGGTCAGTTCTCTGTCATATTCATTCTCTAGCTGCGACGTCCTCCTAATTTTCTTATATCTTTCTATGAACTCGTAATAAAACTTTTTTCTCTGACTGCTACTACTGATTAGACTCGAACAGTTTCCTTGAATATATGAGGTTTTGACTCCCGGAAGAGAAAACCGCTTTTCCTGTTTCTACCACCCAGCACCAAAAGTCATCATCATCATCATCATTTTTAATGATCTCAGAAATACAACATCGCTGACTCCTCCCCCTCATCATCTAAAAGATGTATTTTGCGAAAGACACGAATTTTAACTGTTGGAGATATTGGTGGTGTATGTATTTACCCAACTCTTCCTCATGAGTAGGATGCGACACCAGGTCAATTTTGAGGCAGAGTTTAGCAAGTTTGAATTCAGAGTTTCCCTTCTCCTAGACTGGTTGCCTTACCAATGTTAAAGACTCCAGTCTACCCTACTATTTACCCATAGCTGGAGGTAGAATAGTTGTATTCATATATAGACCACGAACGAAGACTTATACGCAGGTCAATTATGTGTCTAACTGTGACTTGCTTCTAATCTTCTTACGACTTTCCATGAATTCGTAATAATTTTTTTTTCTCTGACTATTACTACTGATTAGACTCGAACTGTTCCCTTGAATATATATGAGGTTTTGACTTTCGGAAGAGAAAACCACTTTTCCTTTTTCTACCATCCAGCACCAAAAGTCATAAACGAAGTCAAACTCCTGTCTACTGACCTCTAACCATACCGGTATCGAAAGAACACCTTCATTCCCAACAAGAAATACATATCTTATTATCTTTCAAAATCTGCTGAGCTCAGCAAACTTTTTAGCTACTCCTTATCATTGCAATTCCAAAACCAACGTAAATCAGACATATTAAGTGGTAAGTTGGGAAACATGAGACGTTATCATCTTTAGTCCCTTATAATTTTCAAGTAAGGTGTCGTTCGTGTATTAGATTTTTCACGTGAATTTTAAATTATTTATCTATTTTTTTTGTTGTAAATATTGAATTATTCTATAAACAAAAACAATGATCTGTTGTCCCTAATTTAAAAGGAAATTATAAAAACGGACCTTAAGTCATTTTTTCTTATTTGCCGAAAGTTCCGATTATTCATTATTTCCTAAAGCAGAATTTCAGAACTTGGATGATGTAGATTTTGTGCTTTAAAACATAATGAAAAAAATATGAAATTCTTAGATTTAGTCTGTATGACTAAAAAAGATATATTCTAGGGATTTCTAAGTAATTTAACTAAATAGTTAAAGTAATTTAACTAAAAATTAGAATGCAAAAATATAAATACCTGTCTTAGGAATGTAATTAAATCCATTCTAATGTAACTTAGGAATGTAGATTTCTAAGTAATTTAACTAAATAGTTAAAGTAATTTTCTATAAGTAATTTATAAGATTTAAATTATATTCTAAAAAAAATGAAATTCTTAGATTTAGTCTGTATGAATTCTATAAAAAGGTGAAAAATGTTAAATTTAGCTGGTAGAAATTCTAAACGCAAGACACTCCAATTAATTTTTTCTAACTAGAATACTCAACAACAGCAACCTTGAGCACCTTTTTGATCTCCATCTCTCCAATACACGCGGGCATGCCTACAAAGTCAGAAAACAGCACTGTTCACGTGACTTTCGGAAACATTTTTTCACGCTCAGAATTGCGGAGACATGGAATAAACTGCCTGCTTCTGTTGTAGGCTGCCGGAGCACTGAAACTTTCAAAGCCTCCATGCTTCCTGTAGTCCGCCAACACTATACCTGATGCCACTCTCCACATACACATGCACACACATACATCCATATTACTACTGTGAACTGTTCATGTTCCTGGCACAACATTATTCTGTGTACCTGGCATGAGACTTTGATGAGTTGTGGTGCACCTGAGCACTGTACACAATAAATTACATTATTATTATATTGTAACGAGATAATGGAATGTCCTGACTTTTGTGAACTAGAACTACTATATTAGAAAAGGAGGAAGAAGAAATAAGAGATGATAAAAGTTTAAAAAATCGTGATGAGCAAAACAGGATGAACGATGGTTTGACCGTAGCGTGACCCCGAATGGAGAATTGAGTGTCAACCGGAAGTTTCGGGTGTTGACCGGAAGTCACGTGGTGGCGTGGAACAACGAGGAAAGGTCTCGGCCTCTTTTTGCTTTCGGACATCGTAGGGTACGGACCGGATCTTGGGTCCCTTATGGGATCACAGTAATCTAGCAGTGCTTTCTCTCTCTCTCTCTCTCTCTCTTTCTCTCTGCCTTTCCTCCTCTCCGATACAGCACACGAGGCGAGCACGATAATAAAGGCTAGCAGTTGTGACTACATATTTCTTGCGTTATAATTTTTATCAACAAGAATACATTTTTAGTACCGTGAATATATCGCCGCCACCACCACCACCGCCCCGTTATGTATATCGCTTTGGGTACTGTGACCAGATATACGACAACGTTACAGATATCGTTTTAGCGCTCGGAAAAAAGGGACAACGTTACAATATCAATTTCTTAGTAAAACTCAAAATACAAGGCACACAAATAGATCTTATTACAATGAAGATTGAATTTCATGAAAATGGTATTTACTGTCTGTCTGTTAATTTTACGTTGGCCTTTTAAGCGACACAAGACCATTTGGAATGTTTCATTTTTAAAGTCGGGTGAAATAAAATGGGACAAATAAAAAATGTGCGATTAAATGACGCCAGATAATCAGTATTCACACTTTTGCATTGCATCTTAGACGACTTGGACGATCTCATTTTTAACCAGAGGGTGTTGCAGGATAATAACGGATGGAAGATTTAGGAACAATAGATTAGAAAGATAAATGAAACCAAATAAGAACTAAAACTGATACCGATCCATTATGTGAGAAAAGAAGAATCGAAAATTAATTTTAAATAATTTTGTGTGAAAATTATGTGTAAAGTATTCAAAATAGTTATTTAATCTATAATTAATTGATACACGCAAAATTTTATGTGAGGGGGACAGAATTCAATTTCCATTTCAAATTGTTTTATTTTTTTTACTCCTTTAATAGATTTGATGATTTTATTTAGTTATGATACAAACCCCCTGGCATTGAATTTTTAACTCCCACCCACCTCAGGTAATATCTTTCAAAAATTAATTTTACACCGCCCAGAGGGTGTTGTTTTTGCTAGCATCTATTAATTATTCTAGCATTAAATGTGCATGTATTCAAGTGTTAATGTAATAAAATATATTAGATTAGAAAAACTAATGAAACTAAAGAACTAAAAAAAGTTATACCTATTCATTATGTAACACCATTGTGAGAAAAGAAGAATCGACATTTATTTTAATATAAAACAAATAAACATAAAAAAGATATTGGATAAAATAAAGTTTATTACATAAAATAAATAAAATAAATATGAAATAATTTTACAAAAGGGGGTACGTCGCCAGGGTAGCAATACCGCACATGTTATTGTTATTCCGTTGCATTTTGATGTAGCCACCCATTCCCCAACTTGGACCCCAACTGAAAAGACAAAAAAGAAATTATTCGTTCATGATTAAACAGTTTGTCAGGATTTTTTACATTCAAAACATGGGTAGTGGATTTTGCTTTTTTTTTGCTATTTTTCCAACCACCCCTGCCCCTACTGACAACCGACTGTTCTCACCATTTTGAAAATGTCCTTCATTGAAGCAAGAATTATATTCGTCCTGAAGAAGGTCTAAATGACCGAAACGTTGCATCGTCGACAATAAACATTCAGTTTCCATAACATCCCGTGTTTGTCTACTTTTCTCCACATATTGTCGGATTAACCTCCTCATATTTCTCCCATATATATATATATATATATATATATATATATATATATATATATATATATATATATATATCATTCCCATACCTCTAGGAATGAGGTAACCCAGACTGGTTGATATGCTTTTAAAACCAACCAACCAAATAAAACATACGTGTCTAACAAAGTGAATGGCAAAAATACAATGGTGAAAATAGCACGGCTTGTTTATGTAGTAGCAACGATGTACTTTTAAAATCAAGTGTTTCATGTTTAAAGGTAGAAAAAATAATGTTTATTCTAAAGACTTGATCACAGCTAAGTGATCTGAAGTTTCATAAAATTGATAAACATATCCTTCCAAGTTTCTAAGACAACAAAGTAAAACAAGCTCTCTGTTTTAAACAGTAAACACCCATGCCCTTGTTTAAACACTACACAGGTCTTGGTTTAAATACAAAACAAGCTCCCTGTTTTAAACAGTAAAAACCCATGCCCTTGTTTAAACACTACACAGCTCTTAGTTTAAATACTAAACAGGCTTCCTTTTTTAAACAGTAAAAACCATGTCCTTGTTTAAACACTACCCTGGTCTTGGTTTAAATACAAAACAAGCTCTCAGTTTTAGACAGTAAACATCCATGTCCTTGTTTAAACACTAGACATCTACGTCTTAGTTTAAATACTAAACACTTGCACCCTAAAATGAAATGCTAAACACTTATCGTTTTTTCTTCGTATTTTTGTTACTGCGTGCAGCAAGAGACAATGGGTGACCACTCTAGCAAACGCAGACACTGTAAGCAACCCGAGTTCTTTGTTTATCAAAATGACTTGAATTGACATTAAATGACTTGAAAAGGGTTGATATACCGTGAAGCAAAACAACCAACAAATCAGAAATGAGAGCATGGGATGAGTTTATAGGAATGATTTAGACTTCTGCAATATCACTTGTTCTCATAACTTGGTAGAGATAAGCAAGCTTCTCTGAGGCAAAAAGTGAGATGAGGTTGACTCTCACCGGGAGCTTTTCCTTTATTAATGTTTACAATAAAGGCTGTTTATTGTCATAGAAATAATGATTCAAATGATTGAAAATAGTCTTACCTGTTCTTTACGATCCAATAATCCGTTCCGTTTTGTGTGCCGTATCCAACGACCAAAACTCCGTGATTAATACTCAGAAAATTGCATTCAGTACTTTTGTAGATTCCATCTTTGTAATGGGCAAAACCAAAATCGCTGGCATCGATGGCCACGGAGACTGGTCCAATTGTGGCCACGGCTTTTTGTAAGGCCACCTCGCTAAAGTGCTTAATGTCCACATAAGATTTCAATGAAGTCACTGACTTTTTACGATCGAATCTGCACTTACCATTCTGTGATGAAGAAGAAGAAAAAAGATGGCAATTTATTTTACATGGGCTGATGATAGTTCAATGAAAATTATTATGGGGACTGTCAAAGTTATCATTAACATTCAAAGAAGGTAAAAAGATTAAGAATGGGTTTTATGGAACTGTCTGTGACCCCTACTCTTTAGGGCATACAACTTATGTAATAATAATGATAATAATAAAAATAGATTATTGTGCCCTTCTCTCTCTCTCTCTCTCTCTCTCTCTCTCACACACACACACACACACACACAGATATAATATATATATATATATATATATATATATATATATATATATATATGGTGTGTGTGTGTGTGTGTGTGTGTGTGTGTGGAATTAAACAAAAAGCAGGTCTCCTGTTTAACGATTGTTATTGGTGATCTTTTCAAGCTTTATGGCCAACTTTTTTTATATTTGGATGGAATTCGTGGATTAGTCCATAGTCATATCCCGAGTACTTTCGGCACTTCGAAGTGCCATCATCAGGGTTGATGTGTTCCAGATTTTTTCAAAGTATATTAATGGATGTGGAGGCTGGAGGTAGGAGAATTGATAGGAAAAGTGGCATTTTTAAAATAGTACTCGAGATATGAACTTCGGTGGACTAATCCATTAATTCCATCCAAATATAAAAAAAAAGTTGGCCAGAAAGCTTGAAAAGATCACCAATAAAATCGTTAAACAGGAGACTTGCCTTTTGTTTAATTCTACATGTATAAATAAAAGAATGCTGCCCAAATACACACACACACACACATACACACACACAAACACACACATACACACACACATACATATATATATATATATATATATATATATATATATATATATATATATATATATATATATAAAGTAAAGTTGGCGGAGTGGCCTATTGTTGGTATCAGCCGGACAGCGAGGGAGCCTATTCCCTTTTCGCTAGCGCTTGACGAAGGAGATTAATTTTTGCTGGTGTGGAGCGCCACGCCTACCGTCAGCTCCCCACTTTACTGAACAAATCAGATTACCTCAGCTGTGGTACCCATGTGCTGTCGAACTCGCTATATATATATATATAATATATATATATATATATATATATAATCTTTATCTTTATGTCTAAACTGAGACGGCGTTGAAAAAAACCACATAGTGCTGTTTGTGAATAAAAAAATGTACAAGCTGATATCTGGAAAAATATTAAAAAATAAAAAATAATGCAGCCGTACTGTCTGAAAATAATCGTCGGTATCGTAATGGGCCCAAAGAAGAAAAAAAACACCGAAAGATTTATCAAAGTTAAATATGTAAAAAGGTAGAGGGTGGGGATGGTGGTAATGAATAATACTGGCCAATTCCAGCTGATTTGATGTCCCGTCTAAGAGTATGGGTTTGGTCTATGTTTAGACTTAGAGCTTTCTGCTTTTTTGAAGAAAAAACATCTCAGTCGAACTTGGACCTCGTGACACTGGTCACGTAGAATAGAGTTAATTCGGGCCCTGCCCATGCATACGCACCCGGGCTACCAATTATAATACGTACAGTGTATCCCATGCTTTAACGGAGGGTTGTAATTAAGTACCTTCTTGTTATAGACTCAGATGATAAATAAAATAAAAAAATAACCAGAAAATAAACTCACTTTTGCTTCATAAGGATAATCTTTTTCGGATTCAATTCCTCCATTTGTCATAATACAGGCAAAGGCAGCTTCTACTAATCCTCCATCGCAACCGTTGGTCTCTGCAATAATCAAAGATATATCAGAAGAATTTAGAGAAAAACAATTAGGGATATGAAATGCAAATCAAGTAATTAGATCACGTAAATCATATAATATCTGATAACAAACGCGAATGTCAGTGTGTCACATAATCTTATTATAATGGAGATTCGGTGTATGTCTGTAACCGAAACTACGTCAATGCTTACGTCACAATACACTCAGAAATTGCGTAAGTTTAACAATGAGTCTTTAATTTATAGTCAAAATCATAAATAGAATAATTCTTATTTATAAACGAAATCTATGAAAATCCAAGTTAGATTTGCCTCAAAACAGCCCATGTTATTAGCGTGTTTAAAATCCTGCTTACGAAATTATAACAATTTTTCTAAAACATTCTGTACTGTTAAATTAAAAAAACAAACTTTTACATGATTCGGCATAATTGTTTTCATTTGAGATACATATTTTTTAAATTATGGATTATTTTTAAAAATGTTTTTTCATTTCTTAAAAACATGTAACATTAGTAAATCTCTTATAACAGTGGGGAACACGATTTTGGTTGAGTTGGATCTGATATTTGTTTTTGAATAATTTTGATCTCTGAATTCAAACATGACCCTAGTTTTTTCTATATTACATCAACTTTTTAAGCTATGAGATACCCTCGATTTTTCTCAAAAACCCCATAGAAATACAGCATCTAACAAATTTTTGCTCATTTTATGAAATGTTTGAAAAATTTTATTGATTTAGATCTAACACTTGACTTCGTGAATAAATCAAAAAACATTCTGGGCCGAATCCAGACCCGCAATCCTGAAATTTACGATTCCTAAATTTTAATTACTGCGATTGTTTTCGGAGATTTTTTTTATGTGATTTAAGTTTGGTTTGGTTTGGTTTGTTTTACGGCATATCAACCTCGGTGGGTCATTTAATACCGACAAAGTTGTGAAATAAATTCATTCTTAATGCATAATAATATTTTGTTTATCAACTCATGTTTTTCTATTTAACCCATAGATGGGACCCTAACAGGTACTACCACTTCGGGTCAGAGTGGACCAAGGAGCAATGGTGATGAAGGGGTGTTCTACATTCCCCAAACCTCCAAAAATCATATAGGTGCTAGGGCGATTGATCGGAGGAGGCCTCTCCGACCGCCCGTCTAGCTCAAGATAGGGCCAAAGTGGAGTATTGCAAGTCATGAACTGCCCACCCACCTGGGCTATCCTTAAGCATCACGGGTCGCCACTCAGGGCCAACAGGTGGTCCCATTGGGAGAGTCTTACCCCTCTGCAGAGATGCAGTCGGTGCATTCTAACGCCCCAGAAGACAGGGCGGCGCGATTTAAGTATTACATTGATATTTTAATCTTACCTTTTAAAAGTTCAAAGGCAATTTTTCTGATGTCATTTAATTTAAAAATAATTTGACGTACATAGGGCCTGACTTTCTGCACAAACAATCATTTCTATTTCATGGGTGACTTTTGCTGGATTCATTTTGATTATTCTTAAATTCATTTCCAAGTTATAAAAATTGTTATCGTGCAAAAAATTTGTCGCAGTGATTAAAACTTGTAAATTCAAAATTTCAGGAGTTAGCACAAGTATCGCCCAGTAGGATGGCTTTTAAGCTAATAGAGAGATATTTCTGCAAAGGCTGATGTCCATAAAAAGAAAAATAGGTTGGATACTTACGGCATTCCCTTGTGCAGTCAATTAAATCTTGTTCGGACAAAGACACCAATTGTCCCGTTTTCTTGAAATATTGTCCTTCCAAAGCCCCAGTTGCCGAGAAAGCCCAACAAGACCCGCATCTTTTCTGAATTGAAATAATAATAATAATAATAATAATAATAATAATAATAATAATAATAATAATAATTCTCTGGGACTTTGAGGTACAGACGGACAACCTCATCCCGGCTAGGAGACCAGACCTAGTTTTGATTGACAAGAAGAGGAAGACTTGTCATCTCGTAGATTTTGCAATCCCGACCGATCACAGAGTGAAAATGAAAGATCGACAAATACTTGGACTTTGCCAGAGAACTGAGAAAACTGTGGAACATGAGGGTGAAGGTCGTACCAATTGTAATTGGTGCCCTTGGAACGATCCCCAGGGGTTTGGAAAAGAGTCTGGTTGAATTGGAAATCAGAGGAAGGATCGAGACCATCCAGACTACAGCATTATTGAGATCAGCTGGAATACTCAGAAGAGTCCTGGAGACCTGAGGAGATTTGCTGTCACTCAGCCTCCTATGAACCACCGCCTACGGCAGGTGTGCCAAACTCGAATGGCGTAACAATATTAATTGTCTCAATAGAAATTCTTCCTCACACCAGACGCACGAGCTTGCGTTCAAGTCATGTTGAAAACAGAGGTGGTAAGATCTCATCCCACAGAAAAACTGTATCTGACGAGGTTCCAGTTCTGGCGCTCTTGGTAGTGTGGAGTACCTCTTCATTGCCATTAGCTCTAGGTCCAGAAGTGGTAGTACCTGTTACTGTCCTATTTATGGGCCAAATAGATGTATTTAAAAAAACTACAGGTATTCGATTGAACCGTGTGCAAATAAAACGTCTTATGAAACAACAACACAAAAACTAAATTAGCAATAATGATTATGATGATGATGATGATGAACATCATCATCATGATCAAGATGAAAATGATGATAATAATTTCAATGGAAATTAAAATGAAATGAAGTGTGGATATATTTACCTGGTCTTTGACTTCCGTTACATAACCTTTCTGTCTCCAATCTACTTCCGCCGGAAGGTCGCTAATATCTTCGTCGATAAACACTCTAGAGGCATTATTTTTTGTATAGTCGAAGAAATCTATACCGTTCATAAAATGTTTAAATTCATGGTGCAACTGTAAAAAAAAAGAACGTGTGAGAAATTTTGTTAGAGAATTTACTTTATCTATTATAGAGAATAGAGTTTTAGTTACATTGTTTAATGGCATATCAAACTTCGTAGGTTATTTAAAGCCAAAGACATCCCTTTAGAAGTACAGTAGTGGTACTATTTAACCCATGCTGAGATAAAGAGTTAGTAGCCATTAAAAAGAGAAAAATGTAAAACCATCAATAGCTATCATCAAACATTTACAAAATAATCAAATTTCGGGTTTTAATAACCCATAAGGACTTGGTATGCCGTTTAACAATAGACCAAAACAAACGTATAAATACTTACAATTATAATCAAACAATGAAAAAATATTCTAATTTTGGCATTAAATAACCCATTAAGAGTTGGTATGGCGTTAAACAAATAAATCAAACCAAACCTATACATACTTTTTTAAAATTATAATCAAACATTTATAAAAGAATCAAATTTTGGCATTAAATAACCCATTATAAGTTGGTATACCGTTAAACAAATGAAATAAAACAAACCTATAAATAGTTATGATTATAATCAAACATTTAGAAAATAATCTAATTTTGGCTTTAAATAACCCATAACGAGTCGATATGCCATTAAATAAATAAACCAAAACAAACCTCTAAATAGTTACGATTATAATCAAATATTCACAAAATAATCTAAAATGCCGGTTTAGCTCAGTCGGTAGAGCATCCACTCTGGAATCGTGTTTGATATCGGCCCAACACAGCACATCAGTAGCACAGCTTGAGTAATCTACTCTCTGTGGTAAAACATTTGAGAGCTGACAGTAGGTGTGTCGCTCCACTTCAGTTAAAAAAAACAATGTCCTTGTCTAGTGTTAAAGAAAAGAGGATAAACTCCCTTGCTATCCGACTGATACCGAAAACTGTCAACTCCACTAACACCGACTTTATGCCGTTAAAAATAAACCTTACTTACCATGTCCGAATATTTGTTGATACCCATCCAGTACGAATAGTAACCAAGTGAAGCCAAATAATTGTGTTGGTGAATACGGCGGAAATTCTTTTCCCAAATTGATCGCCTAGAGAGAAAAAAATGTTTTCAGATAATAAAAAGAAATTCATATTAAGAACGAATGCACTCACTAATTAATGCGTCTTATATATCACTAAGAAATAAAGGTTAACATAATATATTTCCGTCTGTCGTAAAACAAAACAAACATTTCGGTGGAATGGAGTGAATATGATGCTTTTTAAGTAAGTAATTTATTTAAAAAAAATATAAAATGTTTTATTTTATTAATCTAATTCCCCCTCTCTTTAAAAATTAACGTTTACATCACCAAACAGATTTTATCATATTTTGCTGACAATAAAAAGAAATTCATATCTCTATAGTAATACGCTTGTTCCTTAAGCTACCCACCGTAATCATCTTGTAACACCCCAAGGTTAAAAATGAGACCGTCGAAAGCGTCCCAGACGAAATACAAAAATGTAATGCCTGAGTATTTGGTGTTACTTATTCACCATCTTCTTATTTCTTATGAGTGTCGTCACCTGAGCTAAACAATGTACCCTTCCGTTTTTAATACAAAGAAAAAAGAGAAGAAAAGGACATGCTATACAGACAAAAATATAATAAGAAAGAAAGAAAGAAAGAGAGTAGGGGAATATATATAGAGAGGGTGATAATGCTAATCTGTTTCAATCGAACATAATGAAAAGAAGGAAAGAAAGAGAAAAAGTAAGAGAAAGTT
>CM042142.1:16075677-16078177 GCA_023376005.1 Doryteuthis pealeii
AAACAAAAAAGAAAGAAAGGGTAAAACAATAAAGAAAGAAAAAATGTGAGAAAGAAAAGATAAAAAAAATAAAGGAAACAAAACAAAGTGACATAAAGAAGTGAAAAAAATACAAAAATGCACGAAAAACAAAACAAACATAAAGAGAAATACTGAGGAGAGTCCTGGAGTATTGCAAAACTAATTAAGTATTAATTAATATTAATGGTATCAATTTATAAATTAATTAATAATTAATGGAAATGATAATACACAAGATTAACCGAACATGGATACGTAGAGGAAACATGAAGAAAGAAACTGAATCTCTATTAATAGATATTCACTAAGCTTAGCTTAGATAGGTCAGAAGTTTGGAGCGCCCAGTGAGAATCGAACTCACTTACAATGGTTTGCGAGTCTAGCTTGCTAACCATCACACCACGTAATAGCACAAAATAATTCCGTAAAAACTAATTATATCAAAGTAAAAAATAATATTACACAGAAAAACAGTAAATTTAAAACGAATGCAGCAAACAGCCACAGAAAGAGTACAAGAGTATACATGACTGGGTGGGTAAGGTAGCCTACAAGAAATTGTGCAAGAGAATACACACAAAATAGTGTATGTATTTACCCTATACATTTGCCACGGACAGAATGTGACAATAGATCACAAGTATAGGTTATTGTATTAAAATCAGTCCTATGTATGATTTTATATCGGAACCAATCAAAATATAATTAAAATAAGTGTAATTTCGTTAGTCTTTCTAATTTAATATATTTCATTTTGTTAAAACTTAAATACTTACGCCCGGGGGTGCATATTCTTGCTAGGGAAAAGTTAAATGTTTTTACCTTCTTGTTTAAGATTGAAATAAACTTCGTGTAGTAAATATTAATAAAGTCGAAGAATACTTTTTTTAAATAAAGAAAAAAATGGCCTCGTTTTTTAACAAAAGGAAAGAAAGCCTAGAAGAAAGCGAGTGGGAAACAAATGAAAATCAAGTTATATGTTCTTACCTTCTTGTTTAAAACTGAAGAATTAGAATTCAAACGAAGCTTTTTATACAAGTGAAAAGTTAAACTTTGTCATCAATAATTTCATATGTTTGAACCTGTTCAAAGTCCATAAACGTATAAACACATGCACACACTCTTAGCTAAATGCTTCTCTGTTTAAATTTAACTAGAAAAAATAAACACAAACGAATCACTCTGAAGTCCACCAGTGTTTATAAAATATTTCCGCTGTGAAATAATTTAAACAGAAACATTTGCCGTTACATGAGATGTCTTTTTTTTTTTTTTTAATTTACAAGAAAAAAATGTACAATGTAAAAAAGGCGGGAGTCAAATGTTATAATATTAAATAAACAAATAATAAAATACAATAATTCAAATATTGAGGACTCAAACTCTAAGTTCCAAGATGATTTGAATTAAGATTTATTAATGTTTATTATATTTATTTTTTACACACACACACACACACACCACACACACACACACACACACACACACACACACACACACACTGACTGCACCTCTGCAGAGGGGTAAGAACCTCCAAACGGGTCACCGTGGGTGGCTACCCGTGATGCTTAACAATGGAACCCTGGTAGCTGAATAGTCCATGACATGCATCACTCCACTTTGGTTCTTACTTATCGGAAGATAAAGGAACACGAGTATTAATATGCAGAGAAAACTTACATAAAATTAAGAATCAATTTTTGAGTGTGCTAATGTTCTTGATGTTTGAACAAGGTTCAAATAAATCATGGATTGGTTTGGTTTGGTTTGGTTTACGGCATATCAACCTCAGTGGGTCATTTAATGCTGATAAAGTTTTGAAATAAATTCATTCTTAATGGATACTCAATTCTTTATTAATTTGTAAATTTTTTTAAACCCATAGATGGGACCCAAACAGGTACTGCCACTCTGGGTCAGAGTGGACCTGAGTGCAATGGTAATGAACGGGTGCTCCATATTCCTCAAACCTTTAAAACGGAAACCTCACCATCAGATAGAGTTTAACGTCATATCCAGGACACGAAGACACTCAGTCACCGCTTTCTAGTACCCATATGATAAAAAGGGTTGGGTCTTGCCATAAGGTCAATAGGGTTTGGGGCAATCATATAGGAGATAGGGCTTGGCGTGACCAGCCGATTGATCGAAGGGGCCTCTCCGATCGCCCGTCTAGCCTAAATAAGGGCCAAAGTGGAGTGTTGCATGTCATGGACTGCTCAGCCACCTGGGTTCCATCCTTAAGTATCATGGGTCGCCCCATTGGGAGTGTCTTACTCCTCTGCAGTCGGTATACTCTAATATTTGGAATGATCCAACAATTAAAAAAATAGAAAATTGGTAAGTAAAGGTAAAGTCGTCGGGGTGGCCTAAAGTTGGTATCAGCCAGGCAGCGATGGAGTCTATCCCCTTTCCACTAACGATAGACTAAGGAGATTGTTTTGGTGTCTGAGATGGAGCGCCGCACCTACCATCAGCT
>CM042142.1:16080677-16112107 GCA_023376005.1 Doryteuthis pealeii
AAGGGGCGCCAAGTCCATCTGGCTAATCACGAGGTGCCATTGGGAGACATACAAGTGACCTACTTAGGCACAGGATGTTAACTTTTGCCATGACAGAGACACCAAACACTAGAAAATCAACTTTTTTGTGTGCACTGAATAGAGAGGGAATGCCTCTAAAGCCTCATTAGAGACACCAGTTATTTTGAAGATCGTGAAAATTTTTATTTTCTCAATAATTCTGAATTAAAAAAAAAACTTAAGCACATCCTGGTTTGAAAATTGCATAGGCGTCAATTTACCAAGCTCCGTTAAATTTAGGTCTTCGCTATACATGCTCTATCAATGATAATGAGCACTCTACACAAAAACCGAATCAACCTTGTTTTGAGAATTGGTTTTATGTCCAAGCTATCCTTATTTAGATATTACTAGCCACAATGAAACACCCTCCGGGCGGTGTAAAAATGATTTTTGAAAGTTATTGCCATTAAAAATTCAATGTCAGAGGGTTTTTACCATAAGTAAGTAAAATCATCACATTTATTAAAGGAGTAAAATAAAAAAAATAAAACAATTTGAAATGGAAACTTAGTTACGCCCGCCCCCCAATAATATGTTGCGTGCATCTATGAATTATTAATAAAATAATTATTTTGAATATTTTGCATATAAATTTTAGACAAAATCATAGGTATTTATTTATTTGTAAACTTTTAAGAAAACTTCTTGTTACTAAGAAAAAAAGGGGGGGTGCGACAATATAAAACAATTTTAAAAATTGCTTATTCACATAAGCCTAATATTCTATGCAATAACGATTTTTGACTATGAATTAGATTCTCATTATGAATAGAGAATATTGTGACGTAAGCAGTGACGTAATTTTTGTTACAGCCAATGTCCATTATTAATAGATATGCTCTATCCACGATATTGACCACTAATTTACTTATGAATTATAAGTACATTATATTATCGCATAGGCAAGAAACTGTCAGTAACCAAGCGCTGTTGACTTCATGTCCACGTTACCCTAAATCTTTGAAAAGAGTGGATGGACGTAGCTTCTCGAAATATCGGGAATTTAGAACATGATATTCCTTTATTTCACTTATTTCACACTGAGGAGCACCAAGGAACAACCAACGATCGTACCCAATATTAAGGGACACTACGGAGCAGCCCAAGGATTCTTCTCTGCTTAACACAAAGGATCTCTGCTGGACAGCGCTCTTGCTTGAAGCCTAAAGGATGGTCACAGAAATCGTAACAAACTACGTACAGTAGCACTAACACGGCTAAAGCTTGGAGGAATTATCGCTTTATCTTACCAGTGACATACGAGAGACGATGCGGAAAGAAATGGGTGTGTGGCTGAGCAAGTTGGAAAGCACTTAACGAATAGAGGCGAATATTTTATGTCCATTTCTGTGGAAGTGAGTCGTTGAATACATGCAACGTTTGTGGTTTTACGAGTATGGAGAGTTCGATCAGCGAATGCACACACGACACAGTTTATAGGATTAGCCGATACGCACCAATAAACAAAAGGCGAGCACGTGAAGCAGTCCATTCATTCGAAGTCCATCGCATAATAAATATTCACACGTATAAACAATTATATATATATATATATATATATATATATATATATATATATATATATATAGAGAGAGAGAGAGAGAGAGAGAGAGAGGGGGGTATCGATAATTTATTACCCCAATAAGCAAAGAATATTTATTTTACGCCCCAAATATTTTTTTAAAAATTTCTTGTTAAAATTTTTTGAGTGCTTTAGGGTCCGGTTTAGCTCAGTCGGTAGAGCATTCGACAAGGTTCCTGGTTCGATACTGGCCCTCGCTAACTCAGCGTATAAGTAGCATAGGGATATGTGCGGTAAAGTAAGGAGCTGATGGTAGGTGCGGTGCTCCACCTCATATGCCCAAACTATCCTTGGTCTGGCGCTAATAAAAAGGGGATAGACTCCCTCGCTGTCTTGATGATACCGACAATAGGCCACCCCGACGACTATTAATTCTATAACAGATTCAGGTTTGAGCTTATACCATTTGGTTCATGACTCAGTTGGTAGTTACCAGTTGGTAGTTACCATTTACCCCCCCCCCTGCACGAGCATGATGTGACACAAGGTCAATTTCTTAAGCGGAGTTTAACAGGTTTTAATTCAGAGTTTTCCTTCTCCTAGACTGGTTGCCTAACCAAGGTTAAAGAGCCCAATCTGCCCTACTTTTTACCCATAGCTGGAAGGAGAGTAGAATTCATACCTTTCCCAAGGGTATTAGCGCTAAGTGAAATGCAATCACCACATCCAGGATTTTAATTTCCCATGACTTTAACCATTACACCATGCGCTTCCTGGTAGTTACCATATATGGTAACGTGATCGACTGCAACATCGAAATGAGTTCGAACTCCAGCCACACTATTATGTTCACTTTTAAACTAATACCCGTGGGAAAGGTATGTCCTCCTTATACCCCCATCTCCAGGTTAAACACTACTGTTTTTTACAAGATTTGTAAGGGCATTGAATAACGCACGAAGGTTGATGTGCCACTAAACAAAGGAAGCCATTTGTCAGTATGGTAACATCTTTTGGATAATTCCCAGGTGATCATATTTCTTACACATTCTTGTCTTGTTTTATATAATTTTATACTAATAATGGAGATTTGCTTCCGGTTTTTGTCTGTAACAAAATTTACGTCACTGCTTACGTCACATTACCCAAAATCGTCATAACATAGAATAAATACACTCAAAATTTGAACATGCAACATTAGACAGTCCGCATTGTTTTTTAAAACAAGTTTTAATAAATACATGACTGGTATTATATATCTATATATAGTTTGTTTTATTTTAATACATATTTAAAGTTTACATATAAAATTGTTTTATTTTTTAATCCTTTAATGAATTTGATGATTTTACTTAATTAGGGTACAAACTCGCTGACATTGAATTTTTTACTCCCACCCCTCAGGCAATATGTTTCAAAAATCTATTTTTACATCACCCGGAGGGTGTTTTTAATTTTGTTTAGTATGTGATAAAACATTCATTACCACATTAGCAGAACATATAACACAGTATGAATATTTAATCATTACAACGTTTGATATGTTTACTTAAGAGCTATTGCTAAATAGTTCAATATGTAAAAAATATAATAATCTTGATTAAACTCTCTCCCTCCCTCTCTCTCTCATTATTATTATCTTTTCTTCATGTAATGCTTAGCAAGCGAGATCCGCAAACCATTGTTAGTGGGTTCGATTCTCACTGAGTGCCCCATACTTCTGGCCTTGTGCCACATATAAGCTGCTTCGTAATTAACTATATCATTAAGAAATAAATGTTTACATAGTATATGATGTGAATAATTTGCATACCGGTTTTTAATAAATAATAGAT
This sequence comes from Doryteuthis pealeii, assembly GCA_023376005.1. NCBI lineage: Eukaryota > Metazoa > Mollusca > Cephalopoda > Myopsida > Loliginidae > Doryteuthis > Doryteuthis pealeii. Next base: position 16,084,098 of record CM042142.1, read on the forward strand.
TTCTAATATTTATTGTTTTATTCTCAAACGTATTAAAATAAATCCTATGCATAATTTCATATTGAAATCAATTAGAATAAAGTAATATTTTATGTGTTCTTATTGAAATTTCTAATTTAGTGTAATATCTAATTATATTAAAACTTAAATATTTGTGCCCGGAGATCGCATATTTTTGCTAGTACTCACAAAAACAACGTTATTGTAAAATATTTAAAAATAAATTTCACGAGAATAGCTAACAAATCCGCCTAAATCTGTCAATCTCTAATGTCACCCTGGATTATCTTAAACAGGCCGAAAGTGGCGCACAGCCGCAATATATTTGTTTGAAAGTGTCCTAAATTATTTAAAATAGGAAAATTGTTGAATCTCATTGGTCGTTGCAGTTTAATTCTAATTAAATTCGAACTTTATTATTTTTCAAAAATAACTGGTGTCTCTAATGTGGCTTTTAGATTCCTCGACCAAGAGTTGACTTTCTGGAGTCTGATGTCTCTGTTATGGCAAAATCTAATATCCTGTTTCGCAATCATCTCCTTGTAAGCCCTACCACAAAGGAAAGCAAACGAATTTTGGAATTTCTGTCTGATCACTTGAGATTTGCACCATAAATAGAATAAAATAAAATGAAATAAAATAAAATAAAAATGGATAATTACTATTTATTTGTTGTGCCGTCTTGGACATCTTCGCCTTTTACTATATTCACATATAAACTTTTTAAAAAGAAAAAAAAAACGTAAAAGGGGGGGGGCAAAAAAAAAAAGAAAAAAGAAAAAAAGAAAAAAGAAAAAAGCAAACGAAAAAGTAAAAAAGAAAAAGCAAAAGAGAGAAAAAAAGAAAGAAAAAGAATAAAAAGAAAAAATATTTACGCTGAAAATATATAAATGATATTAACACAAAAAATTACCCAACACGTTCATAATACGAAGGATTGGACACAGTGTCACAAATATGGGGCATCCAGCGGGGATCGAACTTGCTTTTCAGTAGTAATGGATCTCCAAGACTAGCTTGCTAACCATTACTTCAGGACAGGACAATAAATAATACGATATCTATATAAAAATCAAATTCTGTTATGTAATTCATCCGATATTTCCCAAAAATGACAACCTAAATTATTTTTCATATCATTATTTCTGAAATCATCCAATTTAATTTAAATATTTTTTAGATTATTGTTGTTTTTGATCTGATTAGACAATTTTTTCCAAAAATTTAAAATTCTATTAGTAAAAAAACTCTAATTGGTTAATAGACTTAGTTTTTAATACCTACCTTGACAGTAAATTTCCAGTTTGAGGAGAAATATCTAAAAAAAAAAATGTCTATCATAATTAGAAATTCCATTACTTATTTTGAAAGTTTTAATTAGATCACATCTCATTCTTCTTTATAGTGAAGTAGTTAATCCTAATTTCTCTAATATCTTCTTGTAACTGTAATCTTTTACTCTTTTTATTAGTTTTATCACTCTCCTTTGTATGCTATCCAATCTCAGTATTACATCCCAATAATTGACTCATATACATTTTTGGCGTCCTTAAGTGGACACACCCGAAAAATATTTCGTTACGTATTGAGACGTTCAGTGCAGATGTTTGCAACGAACGTATGACCTCCAATGACAATTTATAGTACTGAATCATAAAAAAAAGAAAAAACAGAATAAAAAGATGCATCGGCCGGGAATCGAACCCTCTTGTCGTAATTGGGAACCTTCTTGTCGTAATCGGGAGCCATCACGGAACAGTGAACCCAACACTTTATTCAGTTCACAGGGGTATCCTGTTCTCATTCCGCAATCTATAATTGTTACACACCAGGTTTTCGGGATCATTTTTTGTTACGTCGGAATGATGCTGTTCAAGATAGAAAATCGATATCTATCTGTCTTTTAACCTGTCAGTTATTCAATGTACTCTAATTTACATACACATGGGACACCCGGCATCGGACACCTGGATAAACTTATAAACCCTTAGAACACGACAAGGCATCCAACCATTCATGTCACCCCTTTCTTTCTCTGTTTATGTCTTTCTTTCACTCATTCTCTCTTTCTCTATCTTTCTTTCATTCACACTTATACGAACATACATTCACAGACACAGTCACACAGCCAAAGAAAAAAAGTTATGAAACGAAGACTGTGTTGTGTCATAAGTAAGATATTTATCTGGTATATTTAACTTAGCTGGAATTAGAATGAATTTGTCAATGACAATTTATAGTACTGAATTATTAAAAAAAAAAAAAAAGAATAAAAAGATGCATCGGCCGGGAATCGAACCCGGGCCGCCCGCGTGGCAGGCGTGCATTCTACCACTGAACCACCGATGCTCACACAAAGAACGAAATCTTTAAACTATTTAACGTGTTAATTATCGTACTAATTCAACTTAATTCCAAGAAATATATGAATTCTGAAATAAACAAATTAGTATTGTATTTCAATTCAAGAAACGACCTTGATTGGCGCTCAAGATTTGAAAACGGCTAACAATGATATTTAGAGTCTGAATTATTAGATTTGATTCAAATGACCGAAATATTTCATGAATATGCGACAATCAGTTATCTGCAGTGGTGACAAGCTAGGGTTTCGATGCATGAAGGTTTTCTTCGTAAGCTTGTCAGTTTTGAAACCACAGTTCATTGCTAACACACAAGATTAAACGACAAAGTATACGGGTTTATTTTTTTTTACATTAAACTGCATCTAGTGGTGAGGTTTTATTTAACGATCTTTGGGGAGTGTAGTGTAGCACTTCATCAGCATTGCTTCCAGGTCCACTCTGGTAGTACCTGTTAGGGTCCTAGTTATAGGTTAAATAGAAAAAATGAGTTTAAAAAATGTGTTTAAATAATTAGTCAACACTGACTAAAGAAGTATGGAGGCTGTGAGTGACTCCATTGCAATCTATTAGATTTCCATATGCCACAGTTAAATAAGCTATATATATTTATTAAGATATAAAAAGACTTGATTAGTTAAGTTAAAGGTTAAAGTTAATAGAAACAATGACATCGTGACATGCATTTTAAATAATGAAATAGTTTATAATGAATTCTTTTAATTTATTATCTAGATATATAAATTAATTATTTATATTGTATCTCTCAGTCAGTAGAGTGTTTGGCTAGGAATCACAAAGTTCTTAGTTCGATACCGGCCCTCGCAAACTCAGCGTATGAGTAGCACAGGGATGTGTGCGGTAAAGTGAAGAGCTGATGGTAGGTGTGGTGCTTCACCTCAGATGCTAAAATAATCTCCTCTGTCTAGCGCTAGTGAAAAAGGGGTTAGACTCCCTCGTTGTCTGGCTGGTACCGACATTAGGTCGCCCCGATGACTTTACTTACATCTCGATAATAAATGTTATGCTTAAGTAATAGGTACCTGGTACTTTTCCCAATATCATAATCTTTCATTTAGGGGCCCCCCTTTTTTGGCATACATATCCAGTATCTAAATTTACCCCCCCCCCCCACCTTGGTTAAAAAAGTTTTCTCATTGAAAGATACTCCACTGTTGGTGCGAGGAATGCGTGCGTGTGGACGAGGGAGTGCTGTCTCTCACCCTGTCTGTTCATTAGATACAAAATGTCCAAATGGCGACCGCTGGGGACGCTAACAGCACAGGACTTTTTTTCTTTCAGGGCATCTGAATTAGCAAACATCAAAGGCTTGTCCTGTCGTTGTCTGTCTGAGACCACCAGGACTATCATATATCAAAGGAAATGGAATGGGAGGGGGGTAAGTAAAGATTTGTCTATTCTTCTTCGTCGTAAGTCAGAGAAAAAGAGAAAGGAAATTGATTGGGTAATCGATAAATAGGTATATTGATTTTCATTGTGTTTGCCCTCATAAAAAAAAGTAAAGTCGGCGGAGTGGCCTATTGTCGGTATCAGCGATGGAGTCTATCCTATTTTTACTTGCGCAAGGCCAGGAGGATAGTTTTTCGTCTGAGGTGGAGCGTCACACCTAAGCCATGCTACTCTTGTGCTGAGTTAGCGAGGGGCGATATCGAACCCGGAACGTTGTGGTTCCAAGGCGATTACTCTACCGACTATGCTAAACTGTACCAGCCGTTACGTTAATCGTGCCTCCAAAACCGTGTGGAGCTTGAATGTAACTGACAATTCATCATGCCATATTAGAGACACCAGTTCTGGAAAATTTTTCTTCCTGTTTATTGACATGACATATATTGATATATCAGATAATAAAACCGTTATTCAGGGTTATTAAACCACGATCTAGTCCTGTTGCACCGGTTTCCGCGATAAATCATCGAAGTTAAGCAATAATGAACTTGTTCAATATCTACATGGGTAACCACTTAAGCAACAGCATTTTACTGCAAGTAATTTCAGGCATCTGATTAAGCTTTTCTTAAGCTCCTCGCGTTGTGTAATGTTTATCCATTTGGGGGAGCAGACCACTGCGGATGAGATCGATTCTCATATTTTTCTCTTTGCACCAACTTAAATTACGATCAAGTCACTTTGAATGAAGGACAGGTTCCCGTTTGATCACCAGAATAAAGCAACAATGACCCTGTCAATTAGTTAAATGGGTGACTGGTACTGTAAGCAACATGAGAACAGAAAATTATAGGACAATTATAGGAAACTTTGAAAACTGACTCAGCCACTTCGCTTAACAGGGTTTTCCAATGTCAAATGACAGCTTTTACTGGGTTACATCGTATCTGTTGCAAGGAACCTAGTTTTAGTGAATTAAAATATAAATTAACATATTAGAGATACCAGTTCTAAAGTTGTTGTTTTTTTTCAAAAATAAATTTTGTGATAAACTTTAATGGAATTGAAATTATGAATTTTGATTTTTATACATTTAAAGTCCAAGTAATATTATTGATTAATATACGATTATAAAAAGTAATTAATAAATTTCTTCTATATATTTACGAGACAAAACGTGACCCATTGGGTAACCCATTGAGCACTGGGTAGATAACTGGGATTAGGGAAAAGTGAGTTAGCAAAGCGAATAAAATAAAATAAATAAATAAATACAACCGGAGAATTAAAAAAACAACAACAAAAACATTAAAATCATTTTGTAAGATTCCTAAGAAAGGGAATGTTTGACCTAATTTAAATTTATTAATAGCCAAGATGTTGGCCCAGCTGGCTATTTATGAAACGTAACATACAAATACGTTTCATAACTCGCCAATCTCTCTCTCTCTCTCTATCTCTCTCTCTCTCTCTCTCTCTCTCTCTCTCTCTCTCCGCTCACTGAGAAACTAACATATATAACGAGGAGGCAATCAAGATATACATAGAGAGGGTGAAAGCGACAGGCAGAATGTCAAGTGAGAGATGGGTCAGTTTTTTTTTTTTTTTTACTAATTACTACTAATTAGAATCAATTAGAATAGATTAGTTTTCAAACATCAGGACTATTTATTATAACTTTCGTGTAATTAAACTAAACAGTAAAAAAGCCGTTAGGAGACAAAAATGAATTCGCTCAGCTTTAGTATTATAATAGATAACAGGACAAAGAAGTTTTTTTTTTAGCTTAGTTGTGAGAATCGAACACACTAAAAATAGTTAGCTCACGTAACTTGCTAACAGGACAAAAACTGAATAAGACATATTTAGATATGAGACGGCTTTGGGGTTATAGGTCTGGGGGCTCAAATAACGAATCAGTTTAAAAATATATAAAAAAAAGTCGAAGGTTTTCTCATTTGGTGGCTCAAATGGAATTAAATACCAATTTAGTCTAAAACAAAAGCTAGATGCATCGGCCGGGAATCGAACCCGGGCCGCCCGCGTGGCAGGCGAGCATTCTACCACTGAACCACCGATGCTCACACTGCGGGAACTATCTTTAGTCAAATTAAGCCGTCAGTTATTGTGCGTATCCTGCTTAATTCAAAGACATATCTTCAAAAGAAACAAAACAAACAAAAGACTAAAAAAAAACCCGAAATATTCTGGCAAGCAAGCAACCAGTCTAATAAAATCTTATTTAAAACCTCGACAAGTGGACTTAGAGAAGTGGTAATTATAGCTCCATCTAGTTAGTTTTTTCCACATACGATTAATTGATCATGAAATTGAATTAACTATCAAATAAGTTTAATTAAAAATAAAATAAAATAAAATCTAGATGCATCGGCCGGGAATCGAACCCGGGCCGCCCGCGTGGCAGGCGAGCATTCTACCACTGAACCACCGATGCTCACGTTAAAGCTGTTATCTTCAGACAAATTAAATCATCGGTCATTGTACGTATTGTATTTCATTTAAAGAGACATATTGTTACCCCCCTAACAAAACAAACAAAAAAAAAACAAGCAAACAGAAACGAGCAAGCAAGCAGCCCTGTAAAGCCTATTTGAAGCCTCTTCTTGGAAAATGATTATATATATATATATATATATATATATATATATATATATATATATATATATATATATATATATATATATATATAAGGTTAAGTAAACAAACAAATGTGTTTATTTTTTATATGGCTTTTAAGCCGACAATTTTTTCAAATATGTTCAAATGTAAGGCTAAACGAACATATATGCCCGCCTAAAATTCATTAATTATTAACTAATTAATTTTCAAAATTAGGTATGACTTCAATTAAGCACATATCCTCCAAATATATATATATATATATATATATATATATATATATATATATGGTGATCGCCACTTCTTCGCAGAAGAAAGCCATTTCTACAAGTAATTCGCTTGTGAGCATGCAGAGGGCCCAAATTTGCTTTTTTTAAAAAAAAAATTATTTATGTTCCCTGTCACACATGACCCCTTTCTCGGCTTCCCCTTGCATGCGACCGTACGTGACTGAAAAGCCCAGCCCTCGACAAGCAGGCCCTGCCACACAGGTCACATATATGGTCAGACTTTACTTTAGCAACTGTGTACGTCATGATGCGCTTATGTAGAGGCAAATTTAATTTGTTTCATAGTAATTCTTTGATTCAACGAATCTTATAGTTGTGAACATTTTCCCCGCTAGATATTCTGTGGATACCAAATCCTGAAAGCGTAATAATTCGTTTACACTTTTTAAAAAAGTTCTAATATTTGGATTAAAAAAAATCATTAGGGAAATGATTATGCATCGATATTTATTCTGCTATTAAATTACTTTTAAATTATCATATCTAATTCATTTTTATTTATTAATTAATTGAAATATTGAAATAAATTTAAGTGTCATTTTAGTTTTTATATTTTAGGTGGTAATAATTTACAAATCCTTCATTGTCTCTAAAACACTAATTTTACATTTCCTGATGTTTTATAATTTTTTATTTTTATATCAAAATTTTCAAATTTTTCCCTAAATTACCTATATTTTTGTTTGTTCCTAGACATTATTTAGTAACCCCTTGATTAACTTTTCTAAGATTCTTTTTAGAAATCATATCAGAAAACAAGGGAAATAAATCGTATGACTTTGAATCAAATATCAATTAGAGGTCTCCATGGAATTTTGAGTATATCGTGTTTTAAATAAATGAAAAATTAATTTAAAATATGATGCCCATAATTTTTGGTTTTAAAATTCATATTTTTAGATTCTAAAAAGTATCCATTTAATAACAAGCTTAGTTTAGTAGGTTGATGTAACAAATTAATGTAGAAATATCAGTTTATATTTTAGCAGCCACGTTTTTAAACAGAACAAATATTGATGTATAATTATTACACAGATAATCTAACAGAAAATTATATTTCATATACAACAGAGTAATTTAAAAAATCTAAAAGAAAAAAACAAATTGTAGTTTATTTTACATTTAATTTTCAGATTTTGGGTATTTATTTTATTCCAAAATCTTTCATTTTTTTCTATTTACACTTCGGTTTTTGTCTTTTTATTTATACAGATATATAACCCTACCGATATTTTGCATTTTCAAAACAAGGGGAGTCAAAGTTAAGTGACCAGAAAAGTTTTAAATAAATTAAACTGATGCATTATAAAATTAACTCATTGATAAATCAACACTGAAAATTTCATTAAAATCGGATAATTCCCTGATTTTTAGTAATTTAAAAAAAATCAGTGGTAGCGATTTGGTTTTGTAAATTACGTCTATGACGTCATGATTGTTGATACTGAGTCTCGGACTGGTGCACATCGTGCATTTGCTGTTGAAACATTTTTATTGTTGGATTATTTTTGTATATAAGGTGTGCTGAAGTTCACCACTTAAACTTATAGACTCTGCGTGGGCGCGATGATTAAAACCAGCCAATCAACAGCTCGAATACGTGGTTAACTATTTAATCGCTAATCTTGAAAGCCGTTCATTTGCACGTATCTGCAACCAAGGATTCTGCTCAACCAAAGGATTCTACCCAACACTAAGGGACACCGAGGAACAACCAAAGGATTTTTCACTAAGGATCATCCTCTGCTTAACATAAGGGGTCCCCACTGTAAAGTGTTCTCACTTGAAGCCTAAACATGGCCACAAAATCGTAACATTTATAAAGGTTGGTGAATCTGTAATTATTTCTTGGAATTTTTTAGATGAGGCTTGATAATTAGTATTTTTTGGATTATTCGAACTATTGTCCCCATCTTCATTGTTATCCATACAACGTTTCGGTCGATGTGCCCTCCGACCTTCTTCAGGTATTTCTTGTTGGAGTCGGGAACTTTCTCGGACCGAGAACCTTCTTTTTGGACTCAGGAACCTTCTTGTAATCGGGAACCTTCTTGTAATCAGAAGCCATCACAGGAGTTTGAAACCCAACCCTTTATTCAATCCACGGGGGGTTTCCTGTTCTCATTCCGCTATCAGTAATTGTTACACACCAGGTTTTCGTGATCATTTTATGTTACGTCGGAATGATGCTGTCCAAGATAGAAAGTCGATATCTATCTGTCTCCTAACCTGTCAGTTATTCAATGAACCCTAATTTACATACACATGGGACACCCGGCATCGGACACCTAGATAAACTTATAAACCCTTAGAACATGACAAGGCATCCAACCATTCATGTCACTCTCCCCTTCTTTCTCTCTTTCTGTCTTCCTTTCACTCATTCTCTCTTTCTCTATCTTTCTTTCATTCACACTTATACTCACAGACATAGTCACACAGCCAAAGAAAAAAAAAGTAATGAACGAAGACTGTGTTGCGTCATAAGTAAGATAGTTATCTGGTATATTTAACTTAGCAGAAATTAGAATAAATTTGCCAATGACAATTTATAGTACTGAATTATTTTTAAAAAAAAAAGAATAAAAAGATGCATCGGCCGGGAATCGAACCCGGGCCGCCCGCGTGGCAGGCGAGCATTCTACCACTGAACCACCGATGCTCACAGAGAGAAGAAATCTTTAAACTATTTAACGTGTTAATTATCGTACTAATTCAACTTAATTCGAAGAAATATATGAATTCTGAAATAAACAAATTAGTATTATATTTCAATTCAAGAAACGACCTTGATTGGCGCTCAAGATTTAAAAACGGCTAACAATGATATTTTGAGTCTGAATTATTAGATTTGATTCAAATGGCCGAAATATTTCATGAATATGCGACAATCAGTCATCTGCAGTGGTGACGAGCTAGGGTTTCGATGCATGAAGGTTTTCTTCGTAAGCTTGTCAGTTTTGAAACCACAGTTCATTGCTAACACACAAGCTTAAACGACAAAGTATACGGGTTTGCTTTGACGTTAAACTGCATCTAGTGGTGAGGTTTTATTTAACGATCTTTGGGGAGTGTAGTGTAGCCCTTCATCACCATTGCTTTCAGGTCCACTCTGGTAGTACCTGTTAGGGTCCCAGTTATATGTTAAATAGAAAAAATGAGTTAAAAATGTGTTTTAATAATTGAGTTTAAAAAATGAATACCCAACAAGAATGAATCAAACAAAATGTCTTCGGCATAAAATAACCCAACAAGGATTGACATGCCGTAAAATTCAACCAATTAACCAATCAACCAGTCCTTCTCTGACCAATGACGAAGAAGTTAGAATAGACAGATCTTTACTTACCCCCATTCCATTTCTTTTGATATATGATAATCCTGGTGATCTCAGACAGACAACGACAGGACAAGCCTTTGATGTTTGCTAATGCAGATGCCCTGAAAGAAAAAAAAGTCCTGTGCTGTTAGCGTCCCCAGTGGTCGCTGTCTGGACATTTTGTTTCTAATGAACAGACAAGGTGAGAGACAGCACTCTATCGTCCACACGCACTCATACCTGTTCTATAGGATCGCTGATCGCACCAATAGTGAAATATCGTTCAAAGAGAAAACTTTTTAAACCGGGGTGGGGTGGGTGTGTGTGGTCAAAGTTTAGATACCGGACACATATGCAAAAAAAGGGGGGGGTCCCTAAATGAAAAATTGTGATATTGGGAGAAGTACCTGGTACGTATTACTTAAGCGTAACATTTATTATCTAGATGTAGATACAATATAAATAATTCATTTATATATCTAGATAATAAATTAAAATAATTCATCATAAACATTTATTATCTGGATGTAAGTAAAGTCATCGGGGCGGCCTAATGTCGGTACCAGCCAGACAACGAGGGAGTCTAACCCCTTTTTCACTAGCGCTAGACCGAGGAGATTATTTTAGCATCTGAGGTAAAGCGCCACACCTACCATCAGCTCTTCACTTTACCACACACATACCTGCGCAACTCATATGCTGAGTTGGCGAGGGCCGGTATCGAACTAAGAACTTTGTGATTCCTAGCCGAACACTCTACTGACTGAGAGATACAATATAAATAATTAAAAGAATTCATTATAAACTACTAGCAAATATATGCACCCTCCGGGTGCAAGTATTTAAGTTTTGATATAATAAAATATCATATTAAATTAGAAAGGCTAATGAAACTGACTAAGAATGCAGATAAAAAGATCTGCAACAGAGGGGGTATAATCGAAAAATAGAACAACTTTGAAACTAACTATTCCATCATTTTCCATTACTCCCTCTTTCATTGGTAAATTTTCCTAATTTAACTATTTAGTTAAAATAGGAAGTAAAGGATAATATTACAGTTATTTCTTCTTGTAAATAAATTTCTTTTAAGATTTATCCACGAGATTTGTGTTTATATTTCTTAAGATAAAACCAAACAATTAGAAATCAATAATACCAAGCACATATTTATTAAAATAAAATTTTAAATATCAATATGCAAATTAGCCTTCTCGTTCAAACTGTAAACCGCTATTTTGTTGTATATATAAATACAATTGTATGTTATTAGTACGTAGTTATGGTCAACAGTATTAATAATATAAAACAATTTTTATTAATAACTGAAGGTTTAAAAGAATGAAATCATGGAGAATTTGAATAAATAATTAAGGGAATTGTGACTTGAGTAGTAATATAATTTCGGTTACAGACAGAAAAACACACAATCTCCATTATAATAAGATTTTATTTTTTAAATGCATGTCACAATGTCATTGTTTCTATTAACTTTTAACTTAATTAATCAAGTTATAATTTAATAATGATATACAGCTCATCCAACTGTGGCATATGGAAATGTAATAGATTGTAATGAAGTTATCAGAATAATAATTAATTAGAATAATTTTATTTATTTTGTTATTGTCAAAAAAGAACTACAATGGATAAATTACAAAAATACTAATAGTACCGGGTATTCACATGGTTACCATATTTCCCGAATGAAGCTGACTCATTTAGAGGTACCAGATACTTTTTACAATCACAATTTTTAAGGGGACCACCCTTTTAACTTAAACTTTTAACTTAACTTACCAAGTTATTTTATAATTTAATAAAGATATTGTAATAGGTTATATAACCTATGTACATAAATGGAATGCGCCGACGACTACTATAAGTAGCAGGAACAACTGTGGCTTGACACGAAGCAACGCGAGTCAGCTCGCAACGGTATGGCCGGACGCAATCTCCACTTTCTTTTCTGTAATTTCTACTCCTTTTTGTTCAATACATTTGTATCCATTTTTACCAGTCGTTTGTCTTATTTTTGACCCTTAAAACCCACAAAAACAGATATATAGTTCATTTAACTGTGGCACATAGAGATCTAATATATTGCAACACTTTAACACTAAACTTTGTAAACTACTTTTGACCCATTTCATGAATGTATAATACATATACTGTTCCAAGGACAAAGTGTATAGCAAATGAGCTGTAACGTGACCTGGCAACGTAACGCCACCCACCCCCACTGTCACTCACCGCCTCCATACTTCTTTAGTCAGTGTTAACCTTGAGGGTCAGACGTTCGTTGCAAACATCTGCACTGAACGTCTCAATACGTGACGAAACATTCTTCGGATGTGTCCACTTAAGGACGCCAAAAATGTATATGAGTCAATTATTGGGGTGTAATACTGAGATTGGATAGCATACAAAGATGAGTGATAAAACTAATAAAAAGACTAAAAGATTACAGTTACAGGGAGAGATTAGAGAAATTAGGATAAATTACTTCACTATAAAGAAGAATGAGATGTGATCTAATTGAAACTTTCAAAATAAGTAATGAAATTTCTAATTATGGTAGACAATTTTTTTAGATATTTCTCCTCAAACTGGACATTTACTGTCAAGGTAGGTATTAAAAACTAAGTCTATTAACCAATTAGAGTTTTTTTTACTAATAGTGTAATATATTTTTGGAACAAATTGCCTAATCAGATCAAAAACAACAATAATGTAAAAAAAAAAAAAAAGATTAAATTGGATGATTTCAGAAATAATATGAAAAATAATTTCGGAGATCATTTTTGGGAAATATCGGATGAATTACATAACAGAATTTGATTTGTATATAGATATCGTATTATTTATTGTCCTGTCCTGAAGTAATGGTTAGCAAGCTAGTCTTGTAGATCCATTACTACTGAAAAGCAAGTTCAATCCCCGCTGGATGCCCCATATTTGTGACATTGTGTCCAATCCTTCCTGTTATGAACGTGTTGGGTAAATTTTTGTATTAATATCATTTATATATTTTCAGCGTAAAGGTTTTTTCTTTTCATTCTTTTTTTTAATTCTTTTTCTTTTTTAAAATTCTTTTTTTTTTTTTTTTTCTTTTTCTCTTTCTTTCTTTCTTTTTTCTTTTTCTTTTTCTCTTTCTTTCTTTCTTTTTTTCTTTTTCTTTTTTTTGCTTTTTAAGGTTTTTTCCTTTTTAAAAAGTTTATGTGAGAATATAATAAAAGGCGAAGATGTCCAAGACGGCACAACAAATAAATAGTAATTATCCATTTTTATTTTATTTTATTCTCATTTTATTCTATTTATGGTTCAAATCTCAAGTGATCAGACAGAAATTCCAAAATTCGTTTGCTTTCCTTTGTGGTAGGGCTTACAAGGAGATGATTGCGAAACAGGATATTAGATGTTGCCATAACAGAGACATCAGACTCCAGAAAGTCAACTCTTGGTCGAGGAATCTAAAAGCCACATTAGAGACACCAGTTATTTTTGAAAAATGAAAATAAAAAGTTAAATTAAACTGCAACGGCGAATAGAGTTTAACAATTTCATGTTTGAAATAATTAAGCTTGCTTTCAAACAAATAATGGCGGCTGTGAAGTTCTAATTCCAGAGCTCTGGGGAGTGCGAATTACCCCATCATTGCCATTACTCCCAGGTCTATTCTGACCCGGATTGATTCTGACTCAGTAGCTGTTAGGGTTCCTTCCATCTATGGGTTAAATAGATAAAAAAAGACTTTAAAAATGTGTTTAAAAATGTGTTAAAATAATTGAATACTCAATAAGAATGAATGAAACAATCGTCTTTGGCATAAATAACCCCAAAAAGTTTGACATGCCATAAAATCTACCTTACCAACCCACTATATATATATATATATATATATATATATATATATATATATGTGTGTATGTGTATGTGTGTGTGTTGTAGTGGGGTCCACATATGCTTCTTAGTTGATATATATATACACACACACACACACACACACACACACACACACACACACATATATATATATATAATCCAAAAGTCCAGAGAAGAAATTTTCCTTACGACATAGGAGTTTTTTTTAAACAACCTGTCGCAGTTTGAGAGCTCAACCTGTGCTCTTATTGTTAGAGTCACAGGACAATATAAAAAAAATCTGTTTTCAAATGCCTTAAAAGTAATAAAGAATTCGTAATTCGCATCTGATGAGCTGGGAAAATTAGACACTTTGTCTAAGCTCCCCGAAATAGACTATAATGCAAAATCTCTAAGTATATTGTTATTTCTTTATATATATATATATATATATATATATATATATATATATATATATATATATATATGAGTTAAGAGTAAGGAAATGAATCCGACGATATATGTATAATAAATAAAAGGGTATGAAAACACAGAATGTTGTTAAAATGAATATATTTTTTATATCATTTTCATAGCTAATATTGAAATTTCGATTTATAAAAATCATCATCAGAGCATAATGATAATTAGGTCCGTTATATATATATATATATATATATATATATATATATATATTTGGGAATAAAAAGGCCTTAAATACCATGGGTATCGTGGTTATGGACCATTTCCACTCGCGAGTGGAAATGGTCCATAACCACGATACCCATGGTATTTAAGGCCTTTTTTATTCCCAAATAACTTTGCTCTGTTTACAATAATTAAACATTGAGCTCTCATACGGAACCTGAACTCTACAACAAACTACTGGTAGAGAATTAGGACCCACCTAGAATCACCTTGTACCAAGAAACTTGGTACCGCACCAAAGTATATATATATATATATATATATATATATATATATATATATATATATACTATTTGTGATTTCGTATAAAGCATTAAGTGTGAAATATAAGAAACCCAGTTTTTGAATGTTAAGTTTCGTTTGATTTCCTAATATTTCGGAGATCTTATTCCCCTTCTTCAGAACGAATAGAATAACTGATCTGTCCTTTTTGGCATCTTTATATACTCCCTGATTGATGTTGATGGTATCATCTCCATGACCTGCGTGGGTGGTAGGGGGACAGCCGCTCCTGGTGACCACTTTGCTTCTTTTTTTATGCGGCCACACATTTGTTGTTTTTTCTGTATCGTGTAAGTGATTATGTGGCTACTTGTCTATGTTTTTTGAGTCGGCATGTTTATTGATGTGTCCTGGCTATCATCATTATCCGTGTTTATGTTTTTTGTGATTGTGGGAGATTGTGTGCGTTGGCATTCCGTGCCTTCTGCCGTACTGATAGTATTAGTGATAGAGAAATATTTATACGTATTGAGAAATCCTAAATCTGTGTTTAATCCGTGTGTATGTGTGCGTAAGCATGCAATCCATTTAATTTCAGTGTGTTTGTGTGGAAGGAAAACCGTGATCAATTGAAATGCACTTCAGGTTTCCCAGATTGTATTGTAGTTTGTTAAAGTGTTCTGCAAATAAATGCTTCATACTAAATCCCAAATAATATATATATATATATATATATATATATATATATATATATATATAAACACGCACATACTTATATATCTTATATATACTAGCAAATATATGCACCCTCCGGGTGCAAGTATTTAAGTTTGAATGTAATAAAATATTGTGTTAAATTAGAAAGACTAATGAAACTAAATAAGAATGCAGATAAAAAGATTTGAAACAGGGGGGTATAATCGAAAAATATAACAACTGAAACTTACACTTCCATCACTCTCGTCTTTCATTGTTAATTTTTCTAATTTAAGTATTTAGTTAAAAGAGGAAGTAAAGAATAAAATTACAGTTATTTCTTCTTGTTAATGGATTTCATTTAAGATTTATTGAAGAGATTTTTGCTTATATTCATTAAAATAAAACCAAACAATTAGAAATCAATAGTACTAAACACATATTTATTAAAATCACATTTTAAATATCAATATGCAAATTAGCCTTCCTGTTCACACTGTAAACCGTTATTTTGTTGTATATATAAATATAATTGCATGTTGTTAATATGTAGATATGGTCAACAGCATTAATAATGTAAAACAATTTTAATAATAATTGAGATTTAAATAAAAATATAATCATTGAGATTGTGATGTCAATAACAAAGGGAATTGTGACTTGAGTAGTAATATAGTTTCGGTTACAGACAGAAAAACACACAATCTCCATTATAATAAGATATAATATGTATATATAATATATATATATATATATATATATATATATGAATCCAGCAAAAAACAGGCTTGGCTTTTTTTAAAAAGTCCGTTTTTTTTTATCAGCCTGTATATATATATACACACTCACACACACACACACACACATGTATATACATATATATATTTATATATTATGTATAATATATTATATATAGCTAATTAAAAGAAAGTAAAAAAAGATGCATCGGCCGGGAATCGAACCCGGGCCGCCCGCGTGGCAGGCGAGCATTCTACCACTGAACCACCGATGCTTCACTTTGTAACCCGTTATCTTCTTACAATTTATACCGTCACTGATTATGAGAACTCTAGCTGAGATAAACACAAAAGGAAGTGAGACCTTTCATTACGACTAGAACATTTAATAAACATACTAAAACTCACGAGTAATAATCTGTCTGTTGAACTTACCAATTCTAACGTGATTTAGTGAGCTTTGCTTTTTCGGAAACACAGTCTTCGTCTGTGGTCACCCATCCACGTAATGAATAGTCTCTTCGCTACTTAACTTCGCTGAGTTTGCTAGGACAGGCCCTTTAAGCATTACTTGAACGTAGAGTTACATAAGCTTGGCACAAGGTAACAAATTCGGGGCACCTCATGAGAATTGAACTAACGGCATTTCAAATCAGACACATGATATTTGTAATTGGCTGTTTACTAGCAAATTCATCCAGCCATCCAATCAACCAACCGACTGTTTTTTTAATAAAAAATGCAAATGTCAATGTGTCATATTTTTTCAACTTTGCTCCTAGAGGCCGTAGCCCAACATATCATACCATCTGATAATATGGTCGACTCTGTAACCAAGTTAAAAACATTCCGGGTCGAATATGGACTCGCAATTCTGAAATTTTGGATCTCGAAGTTTTAATTACTGTGATTGTTTTCAGCTATTTTACATGATTTTTGCGACGAATTTTATGTACGATAACAATTTTATTTGGGAATGATGGAAATTAAATGCGAAAAACCTTACGTTATTCATTTTATGTACTCTATCTAATTTAGTTATTTATTTCATGAACTCCATTTAATTTAATTTTATGGACTCAACTTAATTCAAAGAAGCATACATTAAGAATAAATGGCTTCACCTGGTCTCGACGGCCGATCTTTAGCAGGAAATCAGCAGTTGGAAATTTTGCAAACCACTTTAGACACGTTTGATTATACACAATACCTTATCCATAAACAACAGAAACCATGTATTACTTTTGAGTCGTAGTTATTATTATTTTCACTACTTTTGAGTTTTTCACATCAGCGTTAACGGATGGTATTTCACTGGAGTCTGAGTGACAACAAGTCTCCTCAGGTCTCCAGGACTCTTCTGAGTATTCTAGCCGATTGCAGCAGTCCTGTAGTCTGGATGGCCTCAATTCTTCCTCTGATTTCCAGATCCCCCCGTCTTGTTTCCAAGTTTATTGGGACCGTTCTAAGTGCACCAACTACAATTGGTATCGCTTTCACTCTCATATTTCACAGCTTTTTCAATCCTCTGGCAAGGTACAGGTATTTATCCATCTTTTCATTTTCCTCACGGCTCCTATCAAAGGGGCACTCAAACTTCCTTTATAAAACCTGTAATAATTACAAAATTAGTTTTATGATTGAAAAAATAATCGTGATTTGCTTCAAGCTGGAAAGAATCATATCACTTTGTCGTATAATACAAACTGAAAAATGTAGTAAAGTTTATTCTAAAAGTCAATATAATTGAGAAAATAAAACCAAACATTTTCTTTGGAACCTAAATTACATATTTTTTCTTTTAATAAATTCATTTTACTTCAATTTTTTATTTCATTTCACATGACCTAATTTAATTTTTATATTATGAACTGGAAAGAATTATATCACTTTGTCATATAAAACAAACTGAAAAATGTAGTAAAGCTTATTCTGAAAGTCAATATAATTGAAAAAAAAAAAAAAAAAAAAATACAATCAAACATTTTCCGTTAATTGTATCAACTAAAAATAATCCCTTGGGTATATGGTGGCGCTGCCTGTTAGCCGCGTCTCCGGGATTATGTTGTAGTTACTATGCGACCTGTCTGTAGGCGCCAGTTAGAATTTGGCTCACAATTCGTTTTCCCATTGTCCTTATTCTTTATTTGCACACTTAGTTCCGGGTAGTAAAGATTCGTATGTGCACATGTTTATATATCATCACCCCAAAATTACGTATTGTGTTCTCATTTTTACTAACACTAATAAGTCGGGCTTTATGGTCAAGTCACGTTGAAGGTACCGCTTCTCACTAGATCACCGAATTTAAGCAACGATGAGCCTGTTCAGTACGTAAATGGGTGACTACTTAAGCAACAGCACATACTATAAGCAATGTGATATCAAAATAACTTGTTTCAGCATTAAATGACTCGAGAAGGGTTGATATGCCGTAAAAAAAAAACAAAAAACAAAAAAAAACGACCCCCCCAAAAAAAAGAAAACAAAAAACAAAAAACAAAACAAAAAACAAAAAACAACCAACAAACTATGAGTCTGTTAACCCCTTTAACATCAACATTTTTTTCGGAACGTAACTCATACATTTTTTTTTATTGAATTTATTTTACTTCATTTTTGGAAATTTCTCATGTACCTAATTTAATTTTTATGTTGAGGCAACTCTAACCAGAAGTTCCACTCCTCCAGATCTGGTGCGGGTTACATGTCCTTGCCAGAGCCTTTCCTGCCAAAATTTAACGTGTTTATTTACCCCCCCCGTCCATCAATTAAAATTGGAAACTTGGAAAAAGATTATGAAACTTAGGTAATTTTTTCTGAATTTTGAAGAGGAAGGATTTTGCTCAAGTTTTTAGGGGTCAATCCTGTTATTTTTGCACAAATATTATTCTTGGGCTGTAGCAATGTCTTAAGCTTATACACACTCCTTTAAATAACCACACAAAAAGTGTATTCTAAGCTCCATCGATAAATAAACAAAACCAAATAAAACCTTTACAAATTAATCTAATTTCGGTATCAAATAACCCATAAAGAGTTGATATGCCGTTAAACAAATCACCATTGAATAACCCATGAGGATATGATATGTCGTTAAACATGCCAAACCAGACAAATGAATCGAATTTCGACATTAAATAACCCATAAAGAATTGATATCCCGTTAAACAAATGAACCAAACCTTTACATATAAATTGAATTTCGACTTTAAATAACCCTCAACGAGCTGATATACCGTTAAACAAACCAAACTAAAAAAATAACAGCAAAGTGATTGATAAGTTAATAACTACTGACACAATACATTTTGCCATATTAGAGACATCAGATAAGAATGGTCAATTTTATTTTTTTTATTTTTATTTTTGTACTATCATTCTGAAATTGGTCCGGAAAATTTATTTTATTTTCTATTTTTGTTAATTGGATTTAAATTATGAATTCTGATTTTTATGTAATTAAATAAAGTTGTATAGAAATGTTAAAATGTCGTCTGATGAAATGTTGGGTCTTCTTCTTCTTCTTCTTCTTCTTCTTCTTCTTCTTCTTCTTCTATTATTATTATTATTATTATTATTATTATTATTATTATTATTATTATTATTATTATTATTAATGAAGAATGAATAAGGAAAATTCAGTTGATTATTTTTATATTTTCAAAATAAAAGAGTAATTCAATGATGAAATAAAAAATGGTGTGTGTTTGTGGGGGGATGGGGTGTTCACCAATGTTCAGAAATTGATTGATGTTGTTACTGACAGAATTGAACTAATTATTTTATCTAATAATTTCTCCATTTATTTTTTAATTACATTATTAGTTCAGTCCAGTCCAATCCCACATTGTTGGCGGGGCTGAGAGATACGCCGACTGTACAGAGGGGTAAGGTCCCTCACCACAAAAAAAGGAGTGTCCTTAGTAGGACAATAAATTGCATCTAGTGATGAGGTTGCTATTGATTCGAGGTTCCCGCCCTGTCGGTTGGGGCTGTAGAATACGTCGACTGCACCTCAGCATAGGGGTAAGATACCCCAACGGGCCACCTGTTGGCCGTGGGTCGTGGCCCGTGATGCTTAAGGACGGAGTCTTGGTGTCTGAGCAGTTCATGACTTGCAACACTCCACTTAAGCCCATACTTAAGCTAGACGGTCGGTCGGTCAGAGAGGACCCCTCCGACTAATCGGCTGGTCACATCGAGCCATAGCATTTACATGATTTTCCCGACCCTATTGTTCTTATGACAAACCCTCAACCCTTTTATCATATATGTGCTAGAAGGCGGTGTTTGATGGTCTTAGTGTCCTGGGTATAGCCTTAAACTGCATCTAATGATGAAGTTTCAATTCTGGAACTCTGTGGAGTGTGGAGTATCCATTTATTGCCATTATTCCCAGACCCACCCTGATCCAGAGTGGTAGTACCTGTTAAGGTATGGATTAAATAATCTAGCTTTGGATTAAATAGAAGAAAATGAGTTAACAAAAATGTATTAAAAAAAATTGAATTAAAAAAAAAATGTTCAATTCCCATCTAGAATGAATTGAACAATACGTCTTCGGCATAAAATAACCAACAAAAGTTGTCACACCGTAAATCTAAAAAAGAAAGAAAGCAAAAAAAAAAAAAAAAAAGAAAAAAAAAAGGCCGAGATTCCCTCTGACCAGGAGTGTTAATACCTGTTAGGGTCCTGTAGAGCAGGGATCAATTTTTTTTTCACGGTGAACCGGATAATTGAAAAAATAATGAGAGCGGGCCACATTATTATTATGTTCAATACTTGCTAGCCAGAACGAAAGCTCTGAGAAAAAGATGTAAACAAATTTATTTACCCCATTTTTTGAGGAAATAAATTTTGTTTTACATCTTTTTTATACCATAGAATATAGACATGAACTTAATCAATACCATACAACATGATCCCCAATGGTGCTAACACATTGTTAAAACCAATAACTAAAAAAGCATAAATATAAATACACAACGTATACTACTTCCTAACCGTTAGGCATGACATAACCCCAGACGGGTTGATATGCCGTTAAAATTAATAAACAAACAAACAAAATTTATTTTTCCATGTTATATTCATGGATGAGTGGCATAAGATGCACAAAAACAAATTTAACCAACATATTTATTTTCAAAACATTATCAAAGAATGCGACATTAGCAGAAAGGTTTAGTGAGATTTGTGGAAGTGAAGTTTGCCTTTCAAGATATCGTCAATGTTTGGTTTGGAATTGCTACACCCAATCAAGAGATTTGCTTTCAAATATTTATCAGTAGTTATGTCCATGAAGATTTAATAAGCTTAACATGGTATTCAAATTTAAATGATATCAGGCCGTCTCGCGTTCAGTACGTTTTAACAAACAAATTCAAGTACCGTCGGCGGTCGGCGGGCCTGATAAAAGGGCCGTAGTTTGGTGATCTCTTTATTCACACACACACACACACACACACACACACACACACAATATATATATATATATATATATATATAATCCTGGGCTTCCGCCAGGCCGGATTAACACTAAGTTTTTTTAAAGGGGTGGGGGGGTTAAAAAAAACATTTATGGGATACCTGGTGTGGATTGAACTCACTATTCCGTAGTTATGGATCTGCGAGACTAGCTTGCTAACCATTATACTACGATGATCTTGATAATAAAATCTCCTTGACAATTATTGCTAATGACGTAAATCACAGATAACACCGGGTTATTTTGTTGTAAAAGTAGTCAAAACATTTCTTCAAAAGAATGTCGATTGTCCAAAGAGAATGACCCAATTTTTAAACAATCATTTAAAACAAGGAACATTTATCTAAAAAAAAGGTAAACATTGTGACATTCCATTCTGAAACGTTTGAAATTTTGATCGAAAGGTATTTAAAAAATAAACAATGATTTTTATTTTCTAAACCATATTTTTCAATATATATATATATATATATATGTTTTTTTTTTTCAATATATATATATATATATTATATATATTATATATATATATATGTGTGTGTGTGTGTGTGTGTGTGTGTGTGTGAAATTGGTTAGTTGGATTTTACGGCATGTCAACCCTTGTTGGGTTATTTTATACTGAAGTCTTTTTTAAAAATTCATTCTTGATGGGTACTCATATATTTTTCAGAGTCAATTTTTAAAAACACATTTTTAAAACTCATTTTTTCTATTTAACCCACAAGTGAAACCCAAACAGGTACTACCAATCCGGGTCAGAGTGGTCCTGGGAGTAATGGTGATGAAGGGTACTCTTTATTCCTCAGAGCTCCAAAATTAGAACCTCACTATCAGATAGAATTTAAGGTCATACCCAGGACACTAAGACCCTCAGCCACCGCCTTCTGGCACATATATGATAAGGATTGGGACTTGCCGTAAGGGAAATAGGACTGGGACAATCATATAGGTGCTATGGCTTGACGTGACCAGACGATTGATCGACCGACCGTCTAGCCTAAGGGCCAAAGTGCAGAGGTGTAGTCGGTGTATTCTAAAGCCCCAGCCGACAGGACTGATTGTGTGAAATATAATTCACTCATAAAGATATTCTGGAGGTGACCGTGGTGTACAACTATATATATATATATATATATATATATATATATATATATATATAAGGTTTGTTTAGAATGGCTTTTTGCCGATAATTTTTGGGAGAATAAGTGCTTAATTGGAGTCGGACCTAATTTTGAAAATTAATTAATTAATAATGAATTAGGCGGGAATACCTATTAAATGTATGGCTAAACAAATTGAGAAAAATCAATCTCTGTATGTACATTTCGGCCTATTAGGCCTCATCAGCAGAGCTATAGATCGGAAGACCGTCGTGTAATAAAAGTCACTAGAAGAGGAATATTAACCTACTCTAAACAAATCATGAATTCTAAGAGGTCCGTTTAGTGTAGGGATTATGGGATCGGCCTGTCAGCTTGGCAGTCCGGTTTCCAATCACGCACAGGGCGGTCTTCCGATCTATAGCTCTGCTGATGAGGCCTAATAGCCCGAAATGTACATACAGAGATTGATTTTTCTCGATTTGTTTAGCCATACATTTAATAGGTATTCCCGCCTAATTCATTATTAATTAATTAATTTTCAAAATTAGGTCCGACTCCAATTAAGCACTTATTCTCCCAAAAATTATCGGCAAAAAGCCATTCTAAACAAACCTTATATATATATATATATATATATATATATATATATATATATAAATGAAGGAAGAACTCAATACAGTGATCCCATAATAAATTTATTTCAACGAAAATTGGGGCCCATATAAATCCAAGTTGATTTAAACCGGCTCCCCAAATTTCCGTATGGGCCCCAATTTTCGTCGAAATAAATTTATTATGGGATCACTGTATTGAGTTCTTCCTTCATTTTTTGATAAATATTACTCTGTATATAATCTAAAAGGTTATTTTACATTGAGCTCTCTTCAGTGATTTAAAGATTCGCTGTATTTATACATACTGGATCATCAATATTTGTACAGTGGATCTTAGAAATCACATATAGAATCATCCCTTACTACCAAGTTTTGGATAAATCTCATATATATATATTATATATATATATATATATATATATATATATATCCTAGACAAGTTGCCTAACCAAGGTTAAAGATCACAGTCTGTCTTGCTATTTATCCATAGCTCGAGGTTAAAAGCACCATAGGAAATGCACACAGCCTCGTCCAGGATTTGAACTCGGGTCGCCGAGTCCATCTCCTCAGATGATACCATTATACCACGCGGTCACATACATCAAGTGCTATATAATTTTTAATCCATGTACATATCTTATAATGGAGATTCGGTGTCTATCTGTCTGTAGTCAAAACTAAATCACTACTTACGTCACAATACACGCGGGAATTGCGTATGTTTATCTATGGGTATTTGATTAATAGTCAAAATCATTAACACATAGAATAAATCTAATTTATTAACGAGGTCTTTCTGAATATCTGATTTAGATTTGCCTAAAAACAGTCAATGTTATAAGGACGTTTAAACTCCTGCAATATGTCGTTTGGTTTGTTTGTGTTTTACGGCATATCAACCTCAGTGGGTCATTTAATGGCGATAAAGTTTTGAAATAAATCAATTCTTAATGGATTATACAATTTTTTTATAAATACATTTTTCTATTTAACCCATAGATGGGACCCTAACAGGTACTACCACTCCGGGTCAGAGTGGATCAGGGAGCAATTGTGATGAATGCGGTGCTCGACATTCCCCAAACCTCCAAAACTGGAACCTCACCATCAGATAGAGTTTAACGTCATTCCCAGGACATGTAGACCCTCAGTCACCGCCTTCTAGCACCCATATGATAAAAAGGGGTTGGGGCTTGCCATAAGGGCAGTAGGGTTGGGAAAATCATATAGGTGCTAGGGCTTGACATGACCAGCCGATTGATCGGAGGGGGGCCTCTCCGACCGCCTGTCTAGCCCAAGATAAGGCCAAAGTGGAGTATTGCATGTCATGAATTGCTCATCCACCTGGGCTCTATCCTTAAGCATCACGGGTCGCCACCCACGGCCAACAGGTGGCCCCATTGGGGGAGTCTTAGCCCTCTGCAGAGGTGCAGTCGGTGCATTCTAACGCCCCAGCCGACAGGGCGGGCAATATGTCGTATGTATTAGTAAGAAATAAAGGTTTACATAATATATGGTGTGGTTAATTTGCATACTGGTTTTAACAAAACCGAATTTAATAGACAATTACTTGGTGTTATTGATTTCTAATATTATAATATTTCCAACGTATAAAAATCAATCCTATGAATGATTTTATGTAGAAACCACTTAAAATATAATTAGAATAAGTGCATCTTTTTATATGCGTTCTTCTTTAATATCGTTAGTCTTTTTAATCTAATATACTTCATTACATTAAAACTTAAATACTTACGTCCAGAGGGCGCATATTCTTGCTAGTTTATGATAACTAATTTAAAAATGTAATGTAATTAATTGTATTTGATTCTTGTTTTTTTAGTAATTCGATTTTATTAACAGAAAACGCATTTTTATTATATTATATTATTTCTGTGTATGATGTCCTTTTTCTTCCCTTTCTTTCTCCATGATAAAAACGTCAATTATTTAGCTGAGGTGACAACACTCATAATAAATAAGAATTCGCAGATAAGCACACCAGATAATCAGAGTTTACATTTTTGTATTTCATCTTGACGATTTGGACGGTCTCATTTTTAAACCAGAAAGTACTGTAAGATGATAACGGTCGGAAGATTAATGAACAAGAGTATTAATATATTTGATTCTTTTTTCTTGTGTAATTCGATTTTGTTAACAGAAAACGCCTTTTTTATTATATTATATTATTTCTGTGTATGATGTCCTTTTTCTTCCCTTTCTTTCCCCATAATAAAAACGTCCATTATTCAGCTGAGATGACAACACTCATAATAAATCAGAATTCGGCAGATAAGCAACACCAGATAATCAGAGTTTTACATTTTTGTATTTCATCTTGGACGATTTTGGACGGTCTCATTTTTAAACCAGAAAGTACTGTAAGATGATAACGGTCGGAAGATTAATGAACAAGAGTATTAATATATTTGATTCTTTTTTCTTGTGTAATTCGATTTTGTTAACAGAAAACGCCTTTTTTATTATATTATATTATTTCTGTGTATGATGTCCTTTTTCTTCCCTTTCTTTCTCCATGATAAAAACGTCCATTATTTAGCTGAGGTGACAACACTCATAATAAATCAGAATTCGGCAGATAAGCAACACCAGATACTTGGACGATTTGGACGGTCTCATTTTTAAACCAGAAAGTACTGTAAGATGATAACGGTCGGAAGATTAACGAAGAAGAGTATTAATATATTTGATTCTTGTTTCTTGTGTAATTCGATTTTGTTAACAGAAAAATCCTTTGTGATTGAAGTAGACATTGAAAAAAGACAACAAAGCTCAGTTATTGAGTGAAATATCCTTGTTTACGGGGCTCGTTATTGTGTACATTAAATTTGCCCTGAGGAAAATATATTATCATTATTACTATTATCATTATCATTAATATTAGTTGTTTTTTTCTTCTTCATATAAGTGAATTCACAGGAAAAACACTTCGTTTTTCACTAGTGTTTACGTCACAAATTATGTTTTGTTTTGATGGGAATAAAAATCGATTAAAAAAAACAAACAAAAGAAAAGAAAGAAAAAGACTATAAACCGATAATTTAAATAGAAATACGTATTGGATTTCAAAATAAGCAGTAAAATTAACTAATTGTTTTAAAGGAAAGACTTTTTTTTATTGTTTTTTTTTTCTCTTTAATTCGTTTCTTTCTGCATTTAAAGGTCTGTATTGATTTCTGTCCGTTCATAACAATTTCTGTCTGGTTGGACGTATATACATATGAATATAGTTGTTTGTTATCTATCTATCTATCTATCTATCTATCTATCTGTTTCTGTCTCTGTTTCTGCCTCTGTCTGTCTGTATCCTTTCTCTCTCTCTCTCTCTCTCTCTCTCTCTTCTCTTCTCTCTCTCTCTATAATATATTATATATATTAATATATATATATATAGTACACATCCTTTCAATCTATCTATCTATCTATCTATCTATCTATGTTTTGTCTCTGTTTTCTGCCTGCTGCTGTATCCTTTCTCTCTCTCTCTCCCCCTCTCTCCCCCTCTCTCTCTCTCTCTAACACATACACACACACACACATATATATTTACATCCTTTCTATCTATCTATCTACCTACCTATTCTCGTTTCTGTCTCTATTTCTGTCTCTATCTGTCTGTCTCTGTTTCTGTCTCTGTCTGTCTGTATCCCTTTCTCTCTCTCTCCTCTCTCTCTCTCTCTCTCTCTCTCTCTCTCTCTCTCTATATATATATATATATACTTATTATATATAGTATATAATATAGTATATACATCCTTCATATTATCTATCTATCTATCTATCTTCTATCTATCTATCTATGTTTCTGTCTCTGTTTTCTGCTCTGTTGTCTGTATCCCTTTTCTCTCTCTCCCTCTCTCCCCTCTCTCCCCCTCTCTCTTCTACACACATACACACACACAACAAAATATATATTTATCCTTTCCATACTATCTATCTAGCACCTATCTCTGTTTCTGTCCTCTATTTTGTCTCTATCCTGTCTGTCCTCTGTTTCTGTCTCTGTCTGTTCTGTATCCCCCCCCCTCTTCTCTCTCCTCTCTCTCTATAATAATATATATATATATATATAATATATATATATATATATGGGCCCGGGTTTAGCTCGGTAGAGCGTTCGGGCTAGAAACCACACAGGTTCCTAGTTTGAATACGCGCCCGCCAACTCAGCGTATGAGTAGTACAAAGGATCTGTGCGGTAGGGATCTGTGATGGTAAAGGGTAAGGAGCTGAAATGTAGATGTGGCGCTCACCTAGCATCCTAAAAACAATCTCCTTGGTCTACGCGCTATTGAAAAGGGGATAGACTCCCTCGCTGACTGGCTGATACCGTTTAGGCCGCCCGTGACTTTACTTACTTATTATATAGTATATAGTAAGATAATATGTATATCTTTTCATATCTATCTATCTATCTATCTCTGTTTCTGTCTCTATATGTCTGTCTTTGTTGTCAGTCTCTTTCACTTTCTATTCTCTCCCCCCCTCTTCTCTCTCTACTCTATATATAATATTATATATAGTATAGTATA
>CM042142.1:16117207-16134707 GCA_023376005.1 Doryteuthis pealeii
AAGACCAGACCTAAGTGTTGATAAACAAAAAAGAAAGAACTTGTCAACTGGTGGAATTTTGCAGTTTCCAGCAGATCACAGAGTGAAGTTAAAGGAAATGAAAAAAAATAGACAAATATCTGGACCTTGCCAGAGAACTGAAAAAGTTATGGAATATGAAAGTGAAAGTGATACCAATTGTAGTTGGTGCACTTGGAACAGTCCCAAAAGGATTAGAAAAGGGCTTGGAAAATTTGGATATCAGAGGAAGGATTGAAACTATTCAGAAAACTGCACTGCTGCAATCTGCTAGAATACTCAGAAGAGTCCTGGAGACCTGAGGAGACTTGCTGTCACTCAGACTCCAGTGAGAGACCATCAGCTAACACTGATGTGAAAACTCAAAAGGAGTAAATAATAATAATAATAATAATAATAATAATAATAAGAAGAAGAACGGAAAAAGGGAGAAAAAAATAATAAAAGAAGAAGGGAAACAAAAGAAAAGAGAAAAAAGAAGGAAGGAAAGAAAGAAAGAAAAAAGGAAAGAAGAATGAGGATGGGGAGAAGAAGAAGAAACAAAATAGAAGAAAAGCAAAAGAGGAAAGGAAAGAGAAGGGAAGAAATAAAAAGAAAAGATGAAGAAGAAGATGAAGAAGAAACAAAATAGAAGAAGAAAGAAAGAAAGAAATAAATAAAGAAGAAGAGGAAACGAATTGAAAAAAGGAGAAAAAAAACCCGATGAGACTTGTTGTCACTCAGACTCCAGCGAAAAACTCACATTTGGGTGAATTGGAAATCAGAGGAAGAATCGAGACCATCCAAACTACAGCACTGTTAAAATCGGTTAGAATACTTAGAAAAGTCCTGGGGACCTGAGCGGACTTGTTGTCACTTAGCCTCCAGTGA
Organism: Doryteuthis pealeii; assembly: GCA_023376005.1. Classification (NCBI taxonomy): domain Eukaryota; kingdom Metazoa; phylum Mollusca; class Cephalopoda; order Myopsida; family Loliginidae; genus Doryteuthis; species Doryteuthis pealeii. Next base: position 16,118,096 of record CM042142.1, read on the forward strand.
ACCACCGGCCACGGCAGGTGTGAAAACCTCGAGAAGAAGAAGAAGAAGAAGAAGAAGAAGAAGAAGAAACGAAAGGGGCGGAAGAAGAAGAGAAGAAAGAAGAAGAAGAAGAAGAAGAAACGAAAGGAGAAGAAGAAGAAGAAGAAAAGAAGAAGAAGAAGAAACGAAAGGAAGGAAAAAAGGAAAGAAGAAGAAGAAGAAAAAGAAGAAGAAGAAGAAACGAAAGGAGGAGAAGAAGAGAAGGAAGAAGAATAAACGAAGGAGAAGGAGGAGGAGGAGGAGGAGAAGAAGAAGAAGAATAAACGAAAAGGAGGAGGAGGGAGAAGAAAGAAGAAGAAGAAGAAAACGAAAGGGGAGGAAAAAGAAAAAAGATGGCAATGAAGAAGAAGAAGAAGAAGAAGAAGAAGAAGAAGAAGAACAACAACAACAACAACAACAACAACAACAACAACAAGAAACGAAAGGGAAGGAAATAAAAAGAAGAAGAAGAAACGAAAGAAGAAGAAGAAGAAGAAGAAGAAGAAGAAGAAGAAGAAGAATAAGAAAATAATTCCTTATAAAAACGAACACCTCTCGCCCACTATCTCGAAAACAAGTAGCGTATTGATTTACTAAACATAATTTCAGATTCAAAAGATCTATATCATTCAGAAGCAGCAGAAACCCTTTGTCACACACACACACACAAAAAAAAAAAAAAAAATAGAGAAAAAAGCAAAAAAAAGCAAAAGAAAGAAAAAAAGCAAAAAAAAAAAAAAGGAAGCAGGGCAGTTTTCACGTCTCGTGTTTCTACCCGGAAACGACCCAAATGCAATGGCAGCAACGGCATCATTACTTTAGTGAAATCACCTCATAAATTGGCGAAGGTCTCTCGAGTAACATTTCACTGTAAGCAGTAATCTTTCGAATGTTGAAGACAATCGATAAGTCCTGAGACTTCTCCCCGGTCACCAGACCAGAAAGGTCAGTTAGCCAGTTTATATCCAGGGGGATCGCTTAAGAAGGGCATTACCCTTATAATTTGCGGATTAAAATTGCTTTAGTGCCGGACTGGGCTCAACTATAATGAACTCGCCCAAAGCATTTATGACAGTTGCTTTACCTTTACGTACTGGGGACAAAGATTTGTTCTCGTGTATAAGTCGAACGGTAGAAAAGTTCTTACGGACTATTTTTTTCTCCAAACGATTAGAGATGTTAACTGCAAACTGGCACAGTTGCCGTCGTAAATAATGGAATTATATATGGAAATCTTATTATGATGGAGATTCAGTGTCTATCTGTAACTGAAACTACGTCACTGTTTACGTCATGATATTCTCAGAAAATTGTGAAAGTTTATCAATGAATATTTAATTTATAATCAAAATCATTATTATTAATACATAGAAATAAATTTTTATTAACGATGTCTCTATGAAAATCTGTGTTAGATATGCCTCAAAACAGCTCATGTTATTAGTGCGTTTAAAATCCTGCAATGTGTCTTATGTATCACTAAGAAATAAAGATGTACATAATATCTAGTGTGGTCAATTTGCATACTGGTTTTAACAAAACCGGGTTTAATAAATAATTACTTGGTGCTATTGATCTCTAATCATTGTTTTATTCTCCAATTGATGAAAATCTATATATCTATCTATCTATTAATAATGGAGATTCGCTTCCGGTTACCCAAACTCGTCATAACATAGAATAAATACACTCAAAATTTGAACATGCAACATTAGACAGTCCCCATTGTTTTTTAAAACAAGTTTTGATAAATACATGACTGGTATTATATATCTATATATAGTTTGTTTTATTTTAATACATATTTAAAGTTTACATTTCAATTTTTTTAATTTTTCTAATCCTTTAATAAATTTGATGATTTTACTTACTTAGAGTACAAACTCGCTGACTGGATTTTTTACTCCACCACTCAGGCAATATGTTTCAAAAATCTATTTTTATATCACCCCGGAGGGTGTTTTTTAATTTTGTACTAGTATTTTATTAATAATGGAGATTGTCTGTATTTCTGTCTGTAACAAAAACTACGTCATAGCTCTACGTCACAGCTTACGTCACAATATTCTTATGCTATATACACCCACAATTTGAGTTAGCAATTTTAAAATTCTCTTTTACTCTACCCCCCCTTTTTTTTACAGTAACGAGAAGTTAACTAAAAAGTTTACAAATAAATAATACGTACGATTTTGTTTAAAATTAATGTGGAAAATATTCAAAATAATTGTTTGATTATTACATGGACGCAACATTTTATTTGACAGGGATGGGGCTCAGTTTTCATTTCAAATTGTTTTATTTATTTTTTTACCCCTCTAATAAATATAAGGATTTTGCTTACTTATGATACAAACCCTCTGACATTGAATTTTTAACTCCTACCCTCTCGGGCAATGTCTTTCAAAAATTAATTTTTACGACGCCCGAAGGGTGTTTTCTGTTGCTAGTCCTATTAATGATTTTTATATTGAACCCAATTAAAATATAATTTTAAAAAAGTATAATCTTCTATATGCGTTCTTATTTAATTTCGTTAGTCTTTCTAATTTAATATATTTCATTACTTTATAAACTTACTTCCGGTGAACGCATATTCTTGCTAGTTTACGTAAAGGTCGTTTGGTAGCATCAGTTTTTATTGTGAGTTGATAACGCAGGGGTATCACTCGCCTGAAATCCTTTCAACTTACTAGAGAAAATAGACGAAAGAAAGAAAGCATGAGGGGAAGATAGTCAAGAGAGAATAATTTGGAGAGAGAGAGAGAGAGAGAGAGAGAGAGAGAGAGAGAGAGAGAGAGAGAGAGAGAGTTGTTTAGGTGTCTGTTTAGACTGGAAAAAGAACGTGTGTATATGAATGTTAGAATATATATATATATATATATATATATATATATATATATATATATATATATGTGTGTGTGTGTGTGTGTGTGTATGTATAAGTCATCCACAGACCCCAGATGACCATTGCGTTATGTTGGCCGTGAAAGTTTATTAATGTCGCTCCTAAAGAGCTCTACCGGGTTACGGGAGCATATAATAATTCATACACAGACACGTATTTCGACGTTTCACGTATTGTAAAATAGACTACAATTAAAAGCGTTTGTCACCATTGGTTTCAAAGCAGCGAATTAGCCGCTAATCATCAAGACGAATTGCTAATAAATAATAGATAAATATAATACTTACACCTGTAATTGAGCAATTTATTTTCCTCACTCCAATGCAAAATTGCAAAATACACATACGCACAAATAAACACACAAACACAGACACACACACACACACACACATGCATACAAACAAATTTACTTTATATATATTATATTATTATATATATATTATATATTATAATAATAGAAAAAATGTAGAAATGTTCTGCACACAAAGAAGATTCGATCTTCCTCAGAGTAAATCCTTATTTTTTGTAAGGAAATTCGTTGAAAAGCGGATAATTTTTGAAATGTTCGAAAAAAATAACTTTTTAAAAAATCACGTAAAGAGAGTGTTCAAACGCGGGCGAGAAAGACGGTTATAATAACGTCATGTCGTATGCGACGGATTTTGAAACAGAGAGATGATGGCTGGAATAAAGTTTTGTGGAATTTTAATTTTAAAAGCACGGGGGATTTTTAAAAAATCGAAATTATACGTATGTGTGATTTGTTGGTGGTTAATAATGTCATTATATTGATTTTCTAATTAAAAATTGTTGTTTTAGTAAAAATTTTCAACATTTTTTCTATTATTATTATTTCATTTCATTTGGTTATTTAAAGATAATAATAGTTTGAATAATGTACACATCGATAAACTCCTGACCGAAACACGTGTAAGTAAAATTGATTAAAATATCCTATTTATATCCATTCTATACTTTCTTTCCGTTCTTTCTTTTTTCAATATATATATATATATATATATATATATATATATATATATATATATATATATATATATCGATTCTTACAAGTTTCATCTATAATCTTGCAGTTTACATAAAACAATTTCCAGCGAACTGAAGGTTTTGTAATTTTATCCACAAGAATTAAGACGATACATGGAACATTTAATAATGAAAGTATGAAAAATGAGATTCTAATTAAGGTGAGATTTTAATTACTTTTACTATATGCACTCACACACACACACACACACACACACACACACACACAATAAAATGAATAGCAAAATAATTTTAAAGATTTAATTGTCAAGGGAAGTAACTCTTAAAATATCTCTAGAGTTGTTTCCCCTGGATAAAAAATTCGATCAGGGATAGTACAAAATTACGCTCCGAAAGCAATAAGTCGTCGGGACAGTTAATGTCGGTATCGGCCAGACAGCGATGGAGTCTATCCCCTTTTCACTAACGCTAGACCAAGGAGATTATTATAGCATCTGAGGTGGAGCGCCACACCTACCATCAGCTCCTCACTTTACCGCACAGATCCCTGTGCTACTCATACGCTGAGTTGGCGAGGGCCGATATCGAACTAGGAACCTTGTGGTTTCTAGCCGAACGCTCTACCGACTGAGCTAACCCTCCTTGAAGTACAATGACACTGTGAGATAGAACAAGTTTTCAGCTACAACATGCTATTTACTCACAGAATTTTTCTCTATTCTCCACACCTTTTCCCAGCAATCGACAAAACCCTACTTGCTGCACCTGTGGAGGTGACCCAATCTTTTACAACAGCGATGACGTCATCGTTGTTCAGAAAATATTATCTGGGTAGTCTATATCGTCAATACATAGAATAAGAACAATTAAAGAAACTCCATTATTAATAGATAAATAAAAGCTGTTCCTTATAATTCAATGTTTGAATCCTTTCCATTGTAATGAATAAACTATATATTATTTAAATGAATAAACTATATAAACTATGAAATTAATCTTAAAAAATTGTATTTCTTTGAATGGAAAAAATATTTTCCGAAATTTTTTAATCAATTTAAAAAAATATTTTTTACTCTCAAATTCAGTCTCCATTTGTCTGTAACCAAAACTACGTCACATCTTACGTCCCAATATTGAAAATCATCCATACATAGAATAATGAACAATCAGTTTTAAAATTGGTTTTTACTTTCGCCTTTTTTTTCCGTAACAAGAAGTTACTTGAAAGTTAACAAATATATAATTACTTACGATTTTGTGTAAAATTTATGTGTAAAATATCTAAAATAATTATTTAATCTATAATTGATAGATGCGCCCAACATTTTATTTGAAGGGGACATAACTAAGTTTTATTTCAAATTGTTTTAGTTTAAAAAATCTTTTAATAGATTTGATGATTTTACTTACTTAGGATAAAAACCCGCTGACATTGAATTTTAAACTCCGCCCCACCCAGGCAATATCTTTAAAAAATAAGAGTGTTCTTTTAAAAAAAAAAAAATTTTTATTGCTAGTATAAATAATCAGATGGCAAAAACAAACAAAAGAACAAAATTAAAATTTGTCTGAACTTTTGGGATGAGGTTTAATATTTTGTATTATTTGGATTTTTTTTTTACTATTGTACTCATTTTTATTGTTATTAATATATACACAGTTGGATACATACTGCAACATATATACGGGTTGAGTTAATGTGACAGAGTGGCGAAGGTGGGAGCCGTGGAGTTGAGAATTCCCCGCCCCCAAACCGTCCGTGTGTGTCTAGCCTGCGCGAGAGGGGTATAGTGAGTGACTCGAGATTGAACTCACAACCTCCTGATCATGAGTGGTGGAATTTCTGTCACCCCTGTTAGCTGAAGTGGTTTGGCCACCGAGAGAAATAAATGCAAAGGCGAGTTCTCTCGGGATAACGTCTTTTTTTCAGTGGAGAGAACAGTGTGTCATGTTTCGATCTTAAAGTGAAGTTAACTTTTGATGGATTGTGTAAGAACTACTGGGAGTGTTGCCGGCAGAATACTTTTTGCGGTTAAAGAAACTGATTATTGCGGTCGTCACTTGAAACTATCATCTAGAGTTAATACAGTTGTAAGTGAAAATCATCTGTAGGTTCAATGTTGGTCAAAAGTTGAGGCGCGTGGTCTAATGGTTAGAGTCGTAGGAAGTGGACTCGTCAACTCCGAGTTCAATTCCTAGACGAAGCTGTTAGCATTTCACACAGCGCTAATACCCTTGGGAAAGGTATGAATCCAATTCTCCCTTCAGCTATGGGTAAATAGCAGGACAGACTGGACTCTTTAACCATGGCTAGGTAACCAGTCTAGGAGAAGGAAAACTCTGAATTCAAACCTGTTAAACTCCGTTTAAGAAATTGACCTTGTGTCGCATCCTGCTCGCGCGGAGGGGTTGGTAAATATATAAAAGTGATAACATAGAATACGTAACATTGCTTAACACTTGTACCCGGTCATGATTAACGGAATGAGTGTGGTGGATTGAAGAAAGGGTTCGAATTTCGGTGAAGGCTTCCTATTACGACATGAAGGCTCCCGATTTCGTAAAGAAACACCTGAAGAAGACCGAAAATCATATAGGCCGAAACGTTGTGTATAATAACAATAAATATGAGGAAAATAGCCCCAAAATCAAAATGATTAAAATTATAGCGAAATTTGACAATGATAAAAAAAGGGAAGTAACTCTTGATGTCCAAATTTTGCTAAATAAGTTTTATTGTAATCCATTTTGTGTTGGACAGACTATTTTACTTGGTTTAACATTGTGAACCAAAAACGATACCGACAAGTTTAAAAATTAACTATTCAAAATGAATTACAAGGTAAGTAACTCTTAGAAATTCTTAGAGTTATTTCCCTTGCTAACGTGGGAGTTTTTCCATGGTTATCTAATCATGTACATGCGTTGATCAATGCCTGAAGTTTAACACTTATTAATTGTATAATTTTAACGGCAAGTCAACCCGTCAGGGGTTATTTTATGCGTAGAGGTTAGGGGATCATGTACATTGTACATTTATATTTAATTTTGTTGTGTGGTTGTTTTTAAAGATATTTTTTTGCACAGTTATATGTGGGCATAGACACTTTCGGTCAAGGGAGGTAATGACTTTTTTTTTACCTAGATTGGTTATTGTGCCAAGGCTAGACATCCATCTTTAACCTACTAGCTGGAGGTGGGGGTATTGATCGATATATGCCTTTCCGAAGGTTTTAGCACGAAATGAAACACAGTCTCGTGAAGGATTTGAACCCGTGTCGCAAAATTCACATAACAGTTATGCTATTTATTGTTGGAATATTTTTGTATATAAGCCGTGCTGCAAACCACCACTTATATTTATAGACTAAGCAAGGTCATGTGGTTTAAACCTCAGCCAATCAACAGCCCGAATACGTGCTTGGTTAACTACTTAATCGGCTGATATTGACATACATCCATTTGCATCATTGACGAACGACCTGCAAGACTGAGGAGCACCAAGGAACAACAAAAGGATCATACCCAATATTAAATGACACTAAGGAGGAATTCAAGGATTCTTCACTAAGGATCGCGCTCTACTTAACACAAGAGGTTTCCGCTGGACAGTGCTCTAAGGATGGCCCCAAAATCGTAACTTTTATACCTTATATATTTCAATTTGGTCAATAATAAAAATCTTGTATCTTTGGTTTAAAGAAAATTATAATTTTATAAAAACTGGTAGGGGTCTACTTATGCATAGATAATAACCAACCCTCTGCATGAGTAGGATGTGACACATGGTCAATTTCTTAAGCGGAGTTTAACAGGTTTGAATTCAGAGTTTTCCTTCTCCTTGACTGATTGCCAAATTAAGATTAAAGAGCCTAGTAGGCCCTACTATTTACCCATAGCTGGAGGGAGAATAGTTGGATTCATACCTTTCCCAAGAGTATTAGCGCTATGTGATATGTAAACAGCCGCGTCCAGGATTTGAACTTGTCTCGCCATGTTCCTTTCCAACGATGATACCCACTACACCACGCGAGGTAAAATTGTTTAGTTATTCCATTTACGCAACTAGGTAATGTATTTATGACTGTGTATTTGTGATAGACACGCCACGCAGACATGATGATTTGTCTAAATTTTTGAGATGAGGCTTGATAATTAGTATTATTTGTATTATGCGGACTATTGTTATCTGTATAACGTTTCAGCCGATGTACTCTCCGGGCAAAAAATGTGTTTAAAAATTTGAGTTTAAAAAAAATAAAAATTGAATACCCATGAAGAATGAATAAAACAAAATGTCTTCGGCATAAAATAACTCAAAAGGGGTTAACATGCCGTATAATCCGACCGACCAATCCATCTGTTGGTTAAATAGGAAAAAAATGAGTTTTAAAAATATTTTTAAAAATTGAGTTTTAAAATAAGAATTGAGTACCCATCTATATATTAATACGCTTGTTATCATCTTGCAACATCCTCTGGTTAAAATGAGACTGTCCAAATTATTATATTGTGGTATATCCACAAGTCCTGCTAGTGAAGAATAAATAAAACAAAATGTCTTCGGCATAAGATAACCCGAAAGGGTTGGCATGTCGTAAAATCCAACCAAACAACCTACCCAAGATAGCCACCTCATAATGAATTAGAAAGGGATAAAAATAGTATTATTTGTATTATTCGGACTATTGTCCTCGTCTTCATTGTTATCTCTACAACGTTTCGGCCGATATGCCCTCCAGCTTTCTTCAGGTATTTCTTGTCGGACTCGGGAACCTTCTCGGACTCGTGAACCTACTTTTCGAACTCGGGAATCTTCTTTTCGAACTCGGGAGCCATCACGGAACTTTGAACCTAACCCTTTATTCAGTCTACGGGGGTATCCTGTTATCATTCCGCTAACCATAGCTGGGTTACAGGTGTTAAAATGTGTTAATTATCATTCTATGTTACTGCTGCCCCTGACCAGGATTGAACCTGCAGTTTAGAGATAACTATCACTTAGAACTGTCTTAACCTAACTCATTTATCCACTAGGCTATGTGTCCAATAATACAAATAATAATGATCATTTGATTTGGTTTGGTTGGTTGATTGGTTTTTACGGCATGTCAACCCTTATTGGGCTATTTTATGTCAAAGACGTTTTGTTTCATTCATTTTTTTGTGCTATTGAAATGTTTAAAAAAATATTTTTTTAACACATCTAAAAAACTCATTTTTCTATTTAACCCATACATGGTATCCTACCATTCCGGGTCAGAGTGAATCTAGGACTAATGGCGTTGAAGGGGTACTCCACACTCCCCAGAGCTCCAGAATTGAAACTTCACCATTAGTTTAACGTTATACACAGGAAAATAATTTGATTTGATTGATTGATTTTAACGGCATGTTAACTCATCTAGGGTTATTTTAGACCATAAGTTAGGGAATCGGATACATCGTACATTCACATTTACATTTTTTATGTATTTTTTTCTTAATGGATTTTTGCAAACGGTTCAATCGAATACGAATAATTTTAGATAGATCTATGTGACCCATACATGGGACCCTCACGTACTACCACTCCGGGTCAGGGTCGTTCTGGAAATAATGGTAACCAAGGGGGCCGGGTTAGCTCAGTCGGTAGAGCGTTCGGCTAGAAACCACAAGGTTCCTAGTTCGATACCGGCCCTCGCCAACTCAGCGTATGAGTAGCACAGGGATCTGTGCGGTAAAGTAAGGAACTGATGGTAGGTGTGGTGCTCCACCTCAGATGCTAAAAATAATCTCCTTGGTCTAGCGCTAGTGAAAAGGGGATAGACTTCCTCGCTGTATGACTCATACCGACATTAAGCCGCCCCGACGACTTTACTTACATCTCTAGAACTGGAGCTTCACCATCAGATGCATTTTAGTGTCATACAGAGGAAACCCCTTTATACGCATGTCTTACTCTCTCCAGGGGATACAGTCAGCGTATCCTGAAATATGAATAAATAAATAAATAAATAAAGAAAGAAATAAGAATAAGGAAAGAAAAAATAGGAAAGAAAAAACAAACAAACTAAAACACGGAAATAAATCAGAAAAAAAGTTAAAATATATAATGAAAGAAAAACTACCGAGAGGAAAAAAAATAAAAATAAATAAAGGAAGGAAAAAATAATGAAAGAATAAACAAGTAAAGTAAAAAATAAAGAAAGAAAAAATATACAACAGAAAAAATAAACAAACAAAAAGCAAAAATACATAAGGAAAGAAAAATAACCAAGGAAAACTCACGGAGTGAAAAAATAATGAAAGAAGAAGAAAAAAAAACAACGAAAGAAAAAGAAAAATAAAGGAAAAAATAAATAAAGAAAAAATAATGAAAGATATGGAAATAGAAATATAAAATAATAAGGAAAAAAAGGTTAGAAATAAGCATAAAAACAATGAAAGAAATAAGGCAAGGAAAATACGAAAATAAAAAAGATAATGAAATAACAGAATAAAGTAAAAAAGGGGAAAAATATGGTTAAAAACATAAGGAAGAGAAAATAGAAAAAAAGGAAAGAAAAAACAAGGAAATGAATATTACCCAGAGAAAAAAAAAGGGGAAAAATTAAGGAAGGAAAAATAATGGTAAAAAAATAAAATAATAAAAAAACAAAGCCAAAAGAAAAACAAGGAAAAACAAAAATAAGGAAAAAAAAAAAAAAAAAAACCAAACCCAAAAAACAATGAAAGAAAAAAGTAATATGAAGATAACGAAAGAAAAAAAAAAAAAAAAAAGTAAAGAAAAAACAAGGAAAGAAAAAAGAAAAAATGAAAGAAAAAAAAATAAGGAGAGAAAAAAAAGAAAAAAACAATGAAAGAAAAAAGTAAAGAAAAAAATAAGGAAAGAAAAAAAAAAAAAAAAAAAACAATGAACGAAAAAAGTAAATAAAAAATAAGGAAAGAAAAAAAAAAAAAAAACAATGAAAGAAAAAAGTAAAGAAAAAAAGTAAAGAAAAAAAGAAAAAACAACAAAATGAAAGAAAAAAAAAAAAAAAAAATAAGTAAATATACAAGCAAAGAAAAAATAAGGAAAGAAAGATTTGGAGAGAAACAAAAAAAAACAACAAAAAAAAAAACCCGAGGAAAGAAAAGAAAGAAAGAAAAAAAAAAAAGCCAAAAAAAAAAAAAAAAAAAAAAAAACACAAAGAAAAAATAAATGTTAAAACAAAAAACAAAAAACAAAAAACAAAACAAAAAGCAAAGCCAAAGCTAAAAGTACTTCATTCTGGTCCATTGAAATGCTTTTACAGACTCTAACGACTACAGGCGAAGGTTCGATCGTTTTTCAATCGATCATATAACAGTAAAGTATGGGGTGGGGGTGGGAAGTTAGTGGGAAGTATCAACGATAAGTTGGAAAGTGTAAAAAGTAGAGACGGAAAAGCCACTCTTTTATTTTATCGATAATCAATCAGTGATAATAAACTGACACATTTTATGGCTTTACAACGTTTTGGTGTTTTGAGTCCAATCAAAGCCGCCACACAACGCGCCTCAAATATGGCCGACTGGAACGCATAGATTGACACAGTTTAGAGAGAAGTTGCGAGTACACAGAGATATGTACATCAATATACATTATGTAAACTAGCAAAATAAAAAAAAAAACACCCTCTGGGCGACGTAAAATAAATATTCCCTGAGAGGATGGGAGTTGAAAATTTAATATCAGAGAGTTTGTATCATAAGTAAAGTAAAATCATCAAATTTATTAAAGGAGTAAAAAATAAAATAAATTTATTAAAGGAGTAAAAAAAAAAAAAAATTGAAATGGAAACTTAGTTCTGATAACTTTAAATATATATTAAAACAAAACAAACTATATATAGATAGATAATCCCAGGTATGTATTTATTAAAACTTGTTTAAAAAACCCAATGAGGACTGTCTAACATTGCATGCTCAAATTTTGAGTGTATTTATTCTATGTTATGACGATTTTAGGTAGTGTGACGTAAGCAGTGACGTAGTTTTTGTTACAGACAAAAACTGGAAGCGAATCTCCATTATTAATAGACTAGCAAGAATATGCGCCCCCCTCTAGGCGTAATTATTTAAGTTTTAATCTGAAATGAAATATATTAAATTAAATAAATAACAACACAAATAAAAGAATTATACTAATTCTAATTATATTCTAATTATTTTCTATATGAAATTATTCATAAAATTTGTTTTTTATACGTTGGAGAATAAAACAATAATATTAAAGATCAATAAAACAAAGTAATTATTTATTAAACATGGTTTTGTTAAACCAGTATGCAAATTTAGCACACCTTATATTATGTAAACCTTTATTTCTTAGAGATATATGACACATTGTAGGATTTTAAACGTACCGATAACATAAACTGTTTTGAGGGAAATCTAACTCAGATTTTCATAAAGATATCATTAATAAGATTTATTCTATGTATTATTGATTTTGACTATAAATTAAATAATTATTAATAAACTTTACGCAATTCCTGAGTGTATTGTGACAAAACAGTCCTGTAGTTTCGGTTATAGACAGACACAGAATATCCGTTATAACAAGATAAGCAACAATAGATCATACATCCATTCATCCCTTTCCAGTTGAGAATAGGGTATTTTATTTTGTTTAAGAAAAGTAGCTCAGTCGGTAGAGCGTTCGGCTAGAAACCAGAAGGTTCCTAGTTCAATACCGGCCCTCGCCAACTAAGCGTATGAGTAGCACAGGGATCTGTGCAGTAAAATAAGGAGCTGATGGTAGGAGTGGCGCTCCACCTCCGACGCAAAAATAATCTCCTTGGTCTAGTGCTAGTGAAAAGGGGATAGATTCCCTGCTGATTGGCTGATACTGACTAAGCCTTCCGACGACTTACTTCTACTCGAATAGATCCACAAACCTACTCATCACGTTGCTGGTTGAGACATGCACCATTCCACTTTGGCCCTTACTAGATGGGCGGATGGAGAAGCTCTCCGATCAATCGGCTGATCATGTCAAGCCCTAGCAGCTATAGGATTGTCCCAACCCTATTGCCTTTATGGCAAACTCTAACCTTTTTATCGTATATGTGCTAGAATGCGGTGGCTGAGGGTCTTAGTGTCCAGGGTATGACGTTAGATTCTACCTGATAGTGAAGTTCTAATTTTGAAGCTCCAGGTCCACTCTAACCCTGAGTGGTAGTACCTGTTAGGGTCCCATTTATAGGTTAAATAAAAAATGAGTCTAAAAAATGTGTTTAAAAATTTGAGTTTAAAAAAAATAAAAATTGAGTACCCATGAAGAAGGAATAAAACAAAATATGTCTTCAGCATAAAATAACTCAAAAGGGGTTGACATGCCGTATAATCCGACCGACCAATCCATCTGTGGGTTAAATAGGAAAAAAATGAGTTTTAAAAATATTTTTTTTAAATTGAGTTTTAAAATAAGAATTGAGTACTCATCTATATATTAATACGCTTGTTATCATCTTGCAACATCCTCTGGTTAAAATGAGACTGTCCAAATGATCATACTGTGGTATATCCACAACTCCTGCTAGTGAAGAATGAATAAAACAAAATGTCTTCGACATAAAATAACCCGAAAAGGGTCGGCATGTCATAAAATCCAACCAACCAACCAACCTACTCAAGATAGCCACCTCCTAATGAATTAGAAAGGGATAAAAATAGTATTATTTGTATTATTCGGATCATTGTCCTCATCTTCATTGTTATCTGTACAACGTTTCGGCCGATGTGCCCTCCGGCCTTCTTGAGGTATTTCTTCTCGGACTCGGGAACCAGTCCGAGATGGTTCCCGAGTCCGTTTCCCGAGTCCGACGAGAAATACATGAAGAAAGCTGGAGGGCACATCGGCCGAAACGTTGTACAGATAACAATGAAGACGAGGACAATAGTCCGAATAATACAAATAATACTAATTATCAAGCCTCATCTCAAAGATTCAGAGAAATAGGATAAAACTAGGTTTATTCTCAAGCTCCAATTCTTCAATAAACATTTCTGAACAAGTCGGTTAGAGTCTTCTTGCCATTTGCGCTTATGAAATTGAGAATTTCAAGGACAACTTTCATAACATCTTCATTGATGAAGTACCTGGCCCGCCAGGTGTTCATGATGAATAATGTAATCAACAGGTAAAAACTCTAGAAAACAGGGATCACCTTTCATAGGTGCAATTAATCCTGCATCTCACTCTCCATTGCAGGTGCTCCAATCTGTTGCAATGCTGACGGGCTTTGTTCAGTTATAACATCTGCCTTTTCTTTAGGTTCTTTCAAGGGGATTTTCTTTCCTTTATTTATTCATCCTTTCAACATATTGTCGGATTTATTTCGATTTTCAACTTTATATATATATATATATATATATATATATATATATATATATATATATATATATAGGTAATTCCATGTCAAATCATCCCTTTCGATTTTTATGAAATTTTGTATTGTTAAAGTTAGACTATGTTTTGTATTGTTAAAGTTTGTCTATGTTAAAGTTAGACAATCCCCAAAATTTGAGCTTCCAATTCCAAGAATTGACGTCGATCTTTAGCTCTCCAAATTTGAGGGGGGTTGCGAAAAATGACGACCTTTTGTAATCTATTTTTGTCTGTAAAATGAGTTCTAGAGCTTTCCTGCTGCTAAAAATTGGTTTATAAAACTTTTTATACAGCTTACACTCACTAAATAATCCAATACACGCCCATCTTGGTAGAAAATGAGTGAAGGCATATGTTTTGTGCCACAAGTCGTTACTTTCAATACAGCTGAGTCCAACCTCTCTTCTTTCAATTTAAAAAAATATCAGACTAGCTTATAAGCTGCCATATCGGGTGGCAATTAAGCTAACTCCTGTTGGCGGAGATTTCTTTTTAAAATCATGGATACATTTTAAAAATGTTTTTTTTCCATTTCTTAAAAAGATGTACCGTATTTGACGGCATATAGGACGCACTTTCTTTTCGAAAATTTTGGCTAAAAAAATTCCCCTGCGTCTTATACATCGTAGGTGAAGTTTGAGATCTCCCGTAGGTCTAGGATAATCTTCTCCATGATGCTCACTAACCCAGCTTACGCTCAGTACTTTTACCTACCCTAAACTCCACTTCTTATTTTATTGCTGGTATTGTTATAATCAAGCAGAGCTAGACTGTTTTCAACAATATATGCTTAAATACACTAACAACTTTTTTCCCCCTGAATCTGACCTGCTGAAATGGGGGGTGCGTCTTATATGCCCGTGCGTCTTATATGCCGTCAAATACGGTAAATCTCTAATTATAAATCTGAATGTCAGTGTATCAATATCACATTTTTTTACAACTTTATGCATGGATGCCGTAGCCCAACATATCATACCATTTTGGGATCAGACTGATTCCGTGAGTAAATTAAAAACATTCGAGGCCGAATCCAGATCCGTGATCCGAAAATTCTGGATTCTAAAGTTTTAATTACTGCGATTTTTGTAAAGTTTTTAAGTGCCATCCTTGCCAGTTGAAAAGGGCTTAAAGAAAGTCCTATGTTATGGAATCCTTTGGTGATCCTTTGGTGAGCGTATAAAGTCCTATCCTACGTATTGGTAAAGGTCCAGTGATTTGACCCTATGTCCATCGTCTATGAATGTTAGTAATTATTGTATCAGCCTCAGAGTACTGCCAGTGATTGACCAAGGAATAGATCACATGATCTCGCCTAGTCTATAAGTAAGAACGAGGATCTAGCACACACCATATATATCAACATTCCCCCCCCCCCAATTTTGATATAAGGTGGGCTGTTCCATTCAGAAATATTAAATCATTATTTTTGTTTTATTTCATTTTGTTACTGCTAAATATTATTTTTATTAATATTTTCATTATTGTTATTTTGTTATCTTAATCTTATTATTATTATTACTAATTCTTAATTTTATTATTATTACTAATATTATTATTGTTATTTTTTTTAACGTAAGTTAAATATGGTATTAATATTTAAGTTTAGGTTTTAAAAGTTCAAGGTAGTTTTTCTGCTCCCACTTATTTTAAAGACAATTTGATATATATAGTTTCTTGCTTTCTGTACAAACAATTATTTATATTTCATGGTTAAAAATCTAATGTTCAAATCGTCCAAGTTGAAATGCAAAACTGTAAATCCTAATTATCTGGTGTTGCTTATCCGCCGAATTCTTATTTCTTATGAAAATCGTCATCTCAGTAAAATAATGAACCAGTCAATTTTTTTATTATAAAGAAAGAAAGGGAAGAGAAAAGACATGGTACACAGAAAATATAATAAGAAAAAAAGAAAGAGAGTAGGAGAAAGATAGAAAGAGGGGATGAGCGCGAAAAAAGCGATAACTCTAATCTGTTTCAAGCAATCGATCATAATGAAATGAGGAAAAGAAATAAATAAAGAAAATGTGTGAGAGAGAGTTGAATCAATATCATTATATTTTTTACATATTGAACTATTTCGCAATAGCTCTTAAGTAAACATATTAAGCGTTGTAATAATCAAATTATCATAGTGTGGTATATCCACAGGTCCTGTCAGTCAGCTACATTATTCTTAATAAATTCGCTTTTAGAATCTGGGCGTTTAGCACGAGAAATATTCCATGATACAACAAAATTGGCTTCGGTCATTGTATCGGCTTCCTTACTGAACAATGTCT
>CM042142.1:16139707-16142207 GCA_023376005.1 Doryteuthis pealeii
CATGGATGATATAACAATTTTTGCCAAAAAATGAAAAAGAACTAGAATCCCTGGTACAAACCATTAGAATATACAGCCAAAATATAGGAATGGAATTCGGAATTGAAAAAATGCGTCATATTAGTGATAAAAAAAGGGGGAAAGGAAACTAATGGACGGAATACAACATCCAAATCAGGACACTATAAAAACACTTAAAGAAAAAGAAAATTACAAATATTTAGAAATTTTAGACTTCTATTTTTTTTCTTTCTCAAATTTTAAAAGGTTGTCCCCTTTTTGTTCACACGTGGGTTTTTTCTTTGTTTTTCTTGTTTTTTTGTTGTTTTTTGTAAGTTCTTTTCTTCTTTTAATGTCTGTTAACTCCCCGACTTTTTATTCTTTTTTTTCTTCACACGTGGGTCCTTTTTTTAAAGTTCTTCTCTTCCTCAAATGTCACTTGATTCGCTGCTGTTGTTCTTCTTATCAAGCAAACAGAGATGAAAGTAAAAGTTAAAAAAAGAATACCTCAGGAGAGCAAGAAAACTCCTAGAAACCAAGCTTAGCAGCAGAAATCTCATCAAAGGAATACATACCTGGGCCGTCCCCATTATAAGATACTCTAGACCATTCTTATAATGGAAAAAAGGAACTCAGGCAGATTAACCAAAGGACTAGAAAATTAATGACAATACACAAGGCTTTACACCCAAGATAGAGATAGAGATAGACTATATGTATCAAGAAAGGAAGGTGGAAGAGGTCTTGCTAACATAAAGGATTGCGTAGATACCACAATCCAAGGACTCGAAGAACACACAAAGAAGAGCAAAGAAAAATTGCTTCTAGCAGTCAATATCAGCAGCTGCAATATATGAACAAACAGAAAAACAAGAAAATAAAAATGTGAAGAAAAACAATTATATGGGCACTTCAAACGCCAAGAGAGAAACTGAATCACTAATAATTGCTGCACAAAACAATGCCATAAGAACAAATCATATCAAAGCAAAAACGGATAAGACACAGCAAACAGTAAATGTATATTATATGGTGACAGAAAGGAGACTATAAACCATTATAGCGAATGTAGTAAACTAGCACAACGACAATACAAAGCTAGTCACTACTGAGTTGGGAAGGTGATCCACTGTTAATTATGAAAAAAAAAAAAAAAAAAAAGAAAAAAATGACAACAAAATGGTATATGTATAAACCAGAATAGTTTCTTGAGAATGAAACGCATAAAATTCTCTGTGACTTTGAGGTAAAGACGGATCACCTTAATCCATCCAGGGGACCAGGCCTAGTATTGATTAATAAAAAAGAGAACTTGTTAACTGGCAGACTTTGTAGTTCCAGCTGAGCACAGAATTAAGATGAAGGAAAACGAAAGATAGACAAATACCTGGACCTTGACAGAGAATTGAAAAAGCTGTGGAATCTGAGGGTGGAAGTGATACCAATTGTAGTTGTTGCACTTGGAACGGACTCATAAAGCTTGGAAAAAAGAATTGAGACCATCCAGACAACTGCATTGCTGAAATCGGCTAGAATACCCAGAAGAGTCCTGGAGACACGAGGAGACTTGTCACTCAAACTTCAGTGAGAGACCATCAGCTAAGGCTGGTGTGAAAAACACAAAATACAACTAAATGGTATAGGCACTAAGTCAAATCTGTCCTAGAGAATGAGACTTATAATTTTATTTGTGACTTTTGAAATACAGATGGATCACCTAATCCCGGCTATGACACCACACCTAGTGTTAATTCACAAGAAGAAAAAAACTTGTCATTCGTGAATTTTGCTGTTCCGACGAGTTACCCAGTGAAAGCAAAAAGATGGACAAATACTCGGATCTTGCCAGAGAACTGAGAAAACTGTGGAACATAAAGGTAAAGTAAAAATTGTTATTGTTGCCCCAGGAACGATCCCCAAGTGTCTAGACAAAGAGTCTGGGTGAATTGGAAATCAGAGGAAGAATCGAGACCATCCAAACTACTGCATTGTTAAGAGGCTAGAATACTAAGGAAAGTCCTAGAGACCTGGGGAGACTTGCTATTTCTCAGCCTCCAGTGAACCACCAGCTATAAGGTGTTGAGAATTTATATATAAGGTGTGTGATAGATCTCCGCTCATATTTATAGACTAGGCCAGAATCATGTGATCTATCTCTTGGCCAATCACTGGCAGTACTCTGAGGTTGACCGACCCTACTGGCCATAATTACGTTGACATTCATGGACGACGGACATAGGATTAAATCACTGGACCTATACGTTTACCAATACGTAGAATAGGGTTTATACGCTTACCAAAGGATTCCATAACATAGGACTTTATCTAAGCCCTTTTCAATTAGCCAAGGATGGCACTTAAAAACTTTACATAAGGCGGGTTTGAAAAACTGTTAAGGAGCGAAATAATAATAACTAACAGGGCCCGTGGATATTAATCGATTCTTTCTTCCTTTCATTCTTTCTTATATTTTTCTGTGTAGTATGTCCTTTTTCTTCCC
>CM042142.1:16144707-16147207 GCA_023376005.1 Doryteuthis pealeii
ACGTGTCTGTGGATAACTTATTTATTAATATATATATATATATATATATATCCATATATTATATATATAATATATATATATATATATATATATATATATATATATAAGGTAAAAGTATACAACTGACTGGTATGTACGGGATAATTCTATTTGGGATCATCAATATCTCCGGTACATCCACAATGCACGCTCATGTTGATGCAAACTTATAGATTAAAAGATTTTTACAAATCCTTAAGAGAGCTCAATGTATGATGACTAATAAATTAATTATATACAGAGGAATATTCATACTTTGAATAAGAAAGAAAAAAAACTTAACAAACCCTCGTTTGGCTATTATGAATTTATTTTGACCAGAGCTCAATAAATGAGCCTAGTCTGATCAGATAGCCTACTACATAAAGACTAGAATAGAGAAAATATGTTTTCTATATATTGAATATTACTAAATGGAAATCTGAGAAAAAGCATTGCTAAATCATCTCGAATAATCCTGTAATAGTGAGAAGATTTTCTATTACTTTATCTTTTTATTTGTCTTAGTTTTCTTTTATTCTTATTGTTGCATTTACTCTAAGATACTTTCTGCTATCTAGCGATGTTTCATTTTACAATTACGTCTAACTCTTTTTCAAACTGGCTTTATACTTTTTACTTTTTAACCAAAACTTTATAGGTTTGTAATATAGAAGTTCCATTTTACAATTGTGTTTTCTATTTTTCAGAAGACATGTTACAATCCTGGTTGCCATTTTATAAAATTTGATGTATTCCTCGAAGTAGTTATAAAAGTTTTATATACCTTACCTATCAACATTAATGGGTATGTTCGATTATCATTTATACGGGAGTATGCTGACTGAGTAGTCTTATATCACATTGCAGTGGTTTACCTTCTTCACGCCGTTGGTGAGTATTGTACTTTGTAAATGCTATAAAGATTCCATTTTATTTTCAACCTTCGTTTAGTTATTTTTTCATTTAGTAACCTTTGTTAGGTTACAACAAAAGGTGAAAGAATGTAGTGTTGTGGAGACTCCTTGTCTTTCAATCTGTGGTATTCCTTGGTAGAAAGATTGCAATGTCTGTAGATACTCCTTGTCAGTCAATTTGTAGTATTCCTTGGTAGAAAGATTGCATATCAGTTACTCCTTGTGTCTTGTAGCGTTCTTTCTGGAGGGAATAAATCGGCAACTGATTTTAGGACAAATATATCAACGACCTTAATTTTTTGTCATTTTTTTCATTGGCTAATCCAAATCCTGACTCTTGGTAGAGTCTATAAAATTAAGTGGTGACTTTTCGTACAACATATACCTACTAGATAATGGAATCTCGTGGTTTAATGGTTAGAAAGCTAGATTTGCAAACCATTGTTAGTGAGTTTGATTCTCATTGGGCGCCCACACTCCTGGCCTTGTGCCACATTTAAGCTTAGCTAGTAATTAACTATACCTAATAGATAAGGGCATCTCCCGTGGTGTAATGGTTTTAACTAGATTTGCAGACCATTGTTAGTGAGTTCGATTCTCATTGGTTGCCCCTACTTCTGGCCTTGTGCCACATATAAGCTAAGCTTAGTAAATAACATAAGTATTTCATCCCCGGCTCATTTTCTGAGTTTGCCACAAAAATAGGAACGGTCTATAATTTTCAGATTAGGTCCGTCCTACTTTGTTTACCTCTTTGTTTGAGTAGTTATTAATAGCAAAATAAACGGTGATAATCACGTTGTTAATTAACAGGGGAACAAATTTAACTTGCGTTCGATAGTTTCTAATCCGGGGTTACCACCGTAACACAACAACTCGAAAAATTGGTAATTTGGGACACTCATAAGTTAAGGTACCACTGTATCTGTATAATACTTCCGTCGTATATCTATGTTGTGTAATCGTAAATGGAGAAATCTTACATATTCAACACGATTTCTTTTCTCTTCCGAAACAACAAACAAACAAAAAGAAACATTACAATATTGGTAAACTGACGAGCTTACAAATAATTCCTGTTTATTCAATTTTTTAAAAGATAGTTACAAACTTTCGGCTACACTACCAAAATAAAGACATATTTATCCTCGTCAAATATGAAACGTTTAATACGAGAACTGTAGAGAAAAAACTAAAACTGAAAATATTTAAACTAACAATTTAATTAAAGACAACTGTCCAGAGGACATAAGTATTAGTATTTGGCGGGAAACTTTTCTCGAATTAACAATTGTATTTGGTTACAGGGTATCAGAAGCAAGACATGATCCATGACCTTACCTTTTATAGAGCACTAAACTATTTCCTTTCGAAGAACAAAGGGATCTAATTTACACACACACACACACACACACACACACACACACACACACACAGAGGGGCCGGGTTAGCTCAGTCGGTAGAGCGTTCGGCTAGAAACCACAAAGTTCCTAGTTCGATACCGGTCCTCGCCAACTCAGCGTATGAGTAGCACAGGGATCTGTGCGGTAAAGTAAGGAGCTGAT
>CM042142.1:16149707-16174707 GCA_023376005.1 Doryteuthis pealeii
ATATATATATATTTACAGTTCTCTATTTAATGATATATATTAATATAACTGTTTTATACTCTTCTTCTTCTTCTTCTTCTTCTTCTTCTTCTTCTTCTTCTGGTATCTTATGTTATTCTTCTGCTGTCTGGACTTCGTCTTGGGGATTTCATGTCTGGTCTTCCATTTGGGTATTTCTCATCTATCATAAGCCCTGGGTCATTGGTAGTTTTTAGATAATAACCCAAGACTTCGATTTGCTTTAGATCATATTTTATTCCGAAATCCCCACAAGACGTACTGCGCATATTGAGTCGGCAGCGCGCTTAACGCGACTTGCTCCTTTCGTAGCTTAGCCAATCCGAACCAAAACTAACTCTTTCTAATCTAAACCGGAAGAGCCTTCTCCACCGATTCCACGGTATTCACTGGAAGGGGGATCAAGATGAGGTCAACCGTGTCACTCAAACCTCTATGACATCGTCCTCAAGGCCGCCGGCTGTAACTTATAACAGCCATTTTGGTTTCTACACTAACTGTACATAAGTGTTAGGGTACTAACAACTATGTAACATAACTAGTTTCCTCTATGTAATGGCATATCCTGATATGACTGGTTTTCTATATATATAATCATATATGCGGATACAACAAGTTTTGTCTTTATAATGATATATACTAATATAATTGGTTTTCTATATATAATGATATCTGATTTTTATATATACTTATATAACTGGTACATCTATACTGACCAAACTGGTTCTCTATATAATGATATATCCTGATATAACGGGTTTTCTATATATAATAATATAAACCATTTTTTATATATACTGATATAATTGGTTTTCTATACATATAATCATATATCCTGATATAACTAGTTTTGTCTTTATAAAGATATCTGATATAACTGGTTTTCTATATATAATGCTATAAACCATTTTTATATATACTGATATAATTGGTTTTCTATATACAAGGATATAACTGATATATATATATATATATATATATATATATATATATATATATATATAATACGTAAACAATATAACAGGAGATTTAGATTCTTTACTTTATTGCCTATTTCAGGAAGCCTAGACCAAGATTGGCATCTGATGATTGGGGATCTTAGACACTTGGTCTAGGCTTCCTGAAATAGGCTACAAAGCAAAGAATCTAAATATTCTGTTATATGTTTTACTTATATAATTTTGCCATGTGACTCTGACAATAAGAGCACACATTGAGCTCTGCAAACTGCGACACTTAAAAAAATTCTATTTGTAATGAAGATTTCTTCACCGGATTTTTGGATTATATATATATATATATATATATATATATATATATGGTGTTGATTGGGAGTCTCCATATGCTACTGTCCTCAGGTCTTGAAGAAGGGAGTTCATCATAATCCCGAAAATTCACCACTGCTACTAAATAAAAGGAACTAAAAAACAACAACCGAGTTTTCTGATATTTATTCCCAGATGAATATATTATGATAACTACATTATTATAACTAGCAAATTTATGCACCCGCCGGGTGCAAGTTTTTAAGTTTTAATATAATAAAATATCATGTTAAATTATAAAGGCTAATAAAACTAAATAAGAATGCAGGCAAAAAGATTTGGAACAGAGGGGGTATTATCGAAAAATAGAACAGCTTTGAAATTAACTCTTCCATCATTTTCCATTACTCCCGTCTTTCATTGGTAAATTTTCCTAATTTAACTCTTTACTTAAAATAGGAAGTAAAGGATAATATTACAGTTATTTCTTCTTCTTAATGAATTTCTTTTAAGATTTATCCCAGAGATTTTTGCTCATATTCAATAAGATAAAACCAAACAATTAGAAATCAATAATACTTAGCATATATTTATTAAAATCAATTTTTTAAGATCAATATGCAAATTAGCCTTCCCATTCACACTGTAAACCACTATTTTGTTGTATATATAAATACAATTGCGTATTATTAGTATGTAGATATGTCAACAGTCTTAATAATGTAAAACAATTTTATTATTCATTGAGGTTTAAATAAAAATAAAATCATGGAGAATGTGATGTAAATAACTAAGGGAACTGTGAATTGAGTAGTAATATAGTTTCGGTTACAGACAGACAAACACACAATCTCCATTATAATAAGATATAGCACTTTAATGCTTCACACTAATGCCCAAACCTGATATATTTACTTCCGAAAAACGGATACAGATACAAATATATATATATATATATATATATATATATATATATATATATATATATATAACTGGTTTTCTATATATGATGATATAATTGATTTTTTATATATACTGATATAATTAGTTTTCTGTATATAATGCTATAACTGGTTTTCTATATATGATGATATAACTGATTTTCTTTTATATATACTAATATAATTAACATTATGTATATAATGATATAACTGGTTTTCTGTATACGCGGTTATATACCGATATACTTTTGTATTTACATATTAGGCTGATACCAAAGATGACAACATTCTCTTCGTAGAATGGAAGTGATAGACGATTCTTTGAAGTTTATTCAGTTCTTTATCGATTCTTCAATCAATCAACGTCTTTTACAAACCTTCAGGAGAAAAAATTCAGGAAGTACGAAAATGAGTTCCACACGAACTGCGAAAAAATATCGATCAGTGTTTTGGGCCATTGTCTTTCACTTGTTGCTCGACGTTGAAAAAAAACAACATCGTTTGTAGACAGCATAGTCGCCGCCAAAGGATGAATAGAGTTTATTATGAAAATCCCAAACAAAGTCAATCGTGTCTAGAATCCATGACAGATTCTTTAGTTTTCTCAGACTAAACGGTGAACCAAGAAACTGAGAACAAATTATAACACAAGGAAACAACAAAGAAATCCACAAGAGAAATTTTGATGAGGTTTTATTGAAAAAAAAAACAACAAAAAAAAAAGAAAAAATAACAAAAAACAAAACAAAACAAAACAATAACAAAAAACAACGCTTTTCTATTAAAAGCGCATCCGACATGAAATAGAGAAAATTCTATAAAAAATCAAAACGAATTTCGCAGAAATCGACCCACAACATCTCAAATTCTGACTATTCGCTGAAACGTCGAAGGAGTACGAGCAAACAATCCCAAGGCTACACTTTTGTTTTTATATTTCTCCAAGGCATTTGAATACATACACAGAGGAAAGATGGTTGGTTGTTTTATTTTACGACATAGAAAGTATCGGCTCCCATTACCATGTAATATAATGAGGTACCCCCCCCCCGAAAAAAATCTAAGTTATGTGTAGATAATAGTAGAAAGTAACTAGGATTTTTGGATGATGAATGAAAGGCGACCTGTTGATTTCTGATTGGTCAGCACAAAGCAAAGAAGAGGATGAGAGAAAAAAAAGATTAAATCGAACTTAACGGACCTAAATTCCAACATAGTATGAAGAACGAAAAAAAAGTATTAAAAAATCAGGGAATTAACCAAATTTAATGAAATTTTCTGTGTTGATATATTAAGAAATAAAAGTTATAATGCACCAATTATTTTATTTAAAAACTTTTACGTGTTTTCAGGTCAGTTAACCTTGAACCAAGTATCTTTTAGAATCTGTGTTACGCCTCAAAGATACGTGGTTCAAAGTTAACTGACCTGAAAAAATGTAAAAGTTTTTAAATAAAATAACTAATGCATTATATATTTTATTCACTAATATATTGACACTGAAAATTTTGCAGGATGCGACAAAAGGTCAATTTCTAAAGCGGAGTTTCTTTGCTCCTAGACCGATTGCTTAACCAAGGTTTAAGAACCCAATCTGCCCTATTATTTACCCATAGCTGGATGGAGAATATTTGTATTCATACCTTTCCGAAACGCAAACTGCCTCGTCCAAGATTTCAACTCGCCTTGTCGTGTACATTTCTGTACGTATATGCGCCCAATACTTTTGGCCTTGTGCCACAACTAAGATAAGCTTAGTAAATAATTATATTCATATGTATGCATTTGTACAAATATGTATGTATGCATATGTGCATGTGCGTGCATACGAGAGACGATGCGGAAAGAAATGGGGGTGGGGCTGAGCAAGTAGGAAAGCACTTAACGAATAGAGGCGAATATTTTATGTCCATTTCTGTGGAAGTGAGTCGTTGAATACATGCAACGTTTGTGGTTTTACGAGTATGGAGAGTTCGATCAGCGAATGCACACACGACACAGTTTATAGGATTAGCCGATACGCACCAATAAACAAAAGGCGTGCACGTGAAGCAGTCCATTCATTCGAAGTCCGTCGCATAATAAATATTCACACGTATAAACAATTATATATATATATATATATATATATATATATATATATATATATATATATAGAGAGAGAGAGAGAGAGAGAGAGAGAGAAGAGAGAGAGAGAGAGGTATCGATAATTTCTTAACCCAATAGAAAAGAACATTTATTTTACGCTACAAATACTTGTTTTAATATATTATTTTTTGAGAACATTTCTTCTCAAATCTCTTAGGAATGCTTATTAATCATTGAAACCACGCATTATACAGTGAAAATTACAGTTCAAAATTTAGCCGACCTATTTATACATACACACATGCTTTCTTTCTCTCTCCCTCCTCTCTCACACACACACACACACACACACACACACACACACACACACATATATATATATATATATATAAAGATAATCTACTGAGTCAGACGAACCTACTATTAGTTTCGCATAAAGCTCTTCAGGGCTAAAATCTGACTCTGAGTCAGATTTTAGCCCTGAAGAGCTTTATGCGAAACTAATAGTAGGTTCGTCTGACTCAGTAGATTATCTTTATTACTTGGCTCTACTTAGGTATCGAGCACTTTTTACAAATTAGCTTCTCCTAGCGGTTATATGAATATATATATATCTTATATACATATATATGCATATAAATTGTTTTTTCTTTTGGCCAAATACTATACCAATAGATTATTTTTTGTTGGTCTTTTCTTTTTTTCAAAAATTTTTTTCTTCCTGGTTGATGTTTGGTAGTATATTTTTACAATCAAACTCTCTGCCGGGTTTTTTCTCTCCGCAAGGATCTACCAACACGCTTGGTATAATAAATTATATATATATATATATATATATATATATATATATATATATATATATATATATATATAAATGTTGTTCTGGTTCCAAGGGAGAAAATTCAATGTTGGTCTAGGCTTCCTGAAATAGGCTATAAAGTAAATAATCTAAATCTGTTATATTGTTGTATATAGAAAACCAATTATATAAGTATATATATGTTTTATAAAAAAGGAGGTCCGCAAAATGGATTATGTTTTTAGAATTAAAAAAAAAAAATATTTCTATCTTACATATGCGACACATGTAAGAATTCATTTTCATATTATTGACCAAAGTCTGAAGAAGATACCAGAAGATCTGAAACACGTATTGCATATGTAAGATAAAAATAATAAAAAATGTTTTCTAAAAACATAATCCATTTTGCAGACCTTCTTTTTATAATATATATATATATATATATATATATATATATATATATATATATATATATATATGTGTGTGTGTGTGTGTGTGTGTGTTGGGGTTATTTAATGCCAAAGCCATCCTTGTAAAAGAAGAGCAGTGGTACTATTTTACCCATAGCTGGGGGATAAGGAGGTTCAGAAATTTCCGAAAGTGAACATATATCGCGTATAGTATTCAAACTCGCTAACTGTGACCTTGCAGTCAACTACGTTGGCCACTACACCACGGGGACTCTCCTGTTTTCATTGTAACTTCCTATTGTTAATCCTACCTCACCAACCAACAGCCCTTTCGGCTACGGATGTAGAAAACCTGACTGTACCTCTGCAGAGGGTGGTTTAGACTATCCTAATGGGACTATCTGTTGGTCGTAGGTGGCGACCTGTGATACTTAAGGACGGAATCCTGGTGACTGAGCAGCCAATGACATGCAATACTCCACTTTGGCCTTTAATTGGGCTTCACAGGCGGCCAGGGAGGGATCCTCCGACAAATCAGCTGGTCATATCAAGGCCTAGCACCTATATGATTGTCCTGGTTGTACTTCTCTTATGGCGACCCTCATCCCTTTTTATCATATATGTGCTAGAAGGCGGTGGTTAAGGGTCTTAGTGTCCTGGATATGACGTTAAATACAACGTGAGGTACAAGTTCTAGAACTTTGGGAATGAGAAGTAAGCCTTTATTACTCCAGGTCCACCCAAACCTGGAGGGTAGTATCCTGTTGGGGTCCATCTATGGGTTAAATAGATTAAAAATTGAGTTTAAAAACTGTTTTAAAAATGAGTTTGGAAAAGAAAAAGATCTGTACATCCTAACAAGAATGAAGAGAACAGAAATTTCTTCGGCATAAAATAACCCAATGCTTGACGTGCCGTAAAATCCAACCAACCAACCAACCAACCAACCAACCAACGCAACGATAAACCCAATCCCCACCACATTACATAATTTACCAGATATCTTTTTTTGTCCATCTGTCTGCCTGTGTCATCCCATAAATCAAACACAGCTAAAGTTATGACCAGCAATTTTTTGTTCTTATTAATGTTAACGTGCAGACTAATACCTGGACATTCCAAAAATCTTAAAGTTTTATGAAGAGATTTGATTTATAGTGTTTGTACAGGGAGAAGCAAAAGTTGCCATTTAAAAGATTGAACAAATTTTAAATAAAAAAGTAAAGAATCTTATTTCATTGTTTTTATCGCCCTGATCATCTAACTGGATAATGAAATCTATCTATCTATCTATCTATCTATAATAATATCTATGTATATAATTCGACATGCTTATTTTGAAATATCTCTATCTATCTATCTACCTATCTATCTATTTTATTCTTTTAATATCTATCTATTTTGAAATATGTCTGTCTATCTATCTATCTATCTATCTATCTATCTATCTATCTATCTAATTCGACATGTTTATTATGAATCTATCTATCTATCTATCTATCTATCTATCTATCTATATATTATATATAATATATATATATATATATATATATATTATTTTATATATCTAATCTATCAAAAACTCATGCTTATTTTTAAGTTGATATCTCATTCTGTTAATATCTATCTATCTATCTATCTATCTATCTATCTATCTATATATATATATATATATATATATATTATATGTGTGTGTGTGTGTGTGTGTGTGGAAAAACGTCCTTGTAAGCACAAATAAACAGACAACCTCTTATTTGATTCCCATCATCATCATCATCATCATCATCTGCATCATCATCATCATCATCATCATCATTATCATCGATTCAACTATAACTTGTTGGCACATCGACGCTCGAATCTAAATATTTCCGCTTGTCGCAACTTCTTCATTTTTCGCGCCTTTCGCACTGACTACAAATATCCGACACTGACGCCGCGCCGCTCCACCGCCGCTGCGGTCACCCCTAATGACGATCTCGCCCAGTTCAATGTGATCAGCAAACGATATCGATCTGCAGGTCACGTGAGGAGAGGGAGATTAGATGCCGATTGTATTATTAGTGCAAAAAAAGAACCAAAAAAAGAAAAAAAAAGGAGTGGTTCTTTCGCAAATTTCGTTTCGGAAATGGGCGGCGAAATGAAATACAACCGGTGATTGACACCATTAAAACAAACACCAATTACAATCACCAAGGCGAACTCCATTATTATTATTATTTGATTTTCACATCAGTGTTAGCTGATGGTCTTTTACTTAGCAAGTCTCCTTATCTCCATCTTCTGATATTCTGGCAGATTACAGTCAATCGATATCCAAACTTAAGTTACAATTGGTATAACTGTTCTCTGTCAATCCGCTGGCACTGCAAAATCCACCAGTTGACAAGTTCTTTCTTTTTTGTTACAACACTAGGTCTGGTGTTTTAATTTCAAAGTCCCACAGAAGCCAAACCCAGTCGTGTCCTATTCTATAAATGTGTCCTTAATTGTACATCATCATCTTGTAGACCGTCCAAAATCGTCCAAGATTAAATGCAAATATGTAAATACTGATTACCGGTGTCGCTTATCCGCCGAATTTTTATTCTTATGAAAGCTAAATAAAGATCGATTCCGTTTTTTTTTATAAAGAAAGAAAGTGAAAGAAATATGACATGATACACAGAAAAAATATAAGAAAAAAAGAAAGAAAGAAAGAAAGAAAGAGAGTATAGGAAAGATTGAGAGAGGGACGTTTCGAGACGAGATTGGTGTCTTATGAATTCTGTCTCCAAGAACAGCAATATTTCTCACTCTGTCGGCATCCAACACGCTAGACACTTTTTGTCAAGCGCGGAGTTGGCGAGG
Organism: Doryteuthis pealeii; assembly: GCA_023376005.1. Taxonomy (NCBI): domain Eukaryota; kingdom Metazoa; phylum Mollusca; class Cephalopoda; order Myopsida; family Loliginidae; genus Doryteuthis; species Doryteuthis pealeii. The sequence continues at coordinate 16,158,082 of CM042142.1, forward strand.
ACTAGTATCGAACCTGGAACCTTGAGATTATAAGAATTGTTATCGCACAAAAAAAGAAAAAAAAAAAAAATAATCGCATATCGTACAAATCGTAACAAATTGTTGAAAACAATCGCAATAATTAAAACTTGAGAATCCAAAATTTCAGGATTCTGGGTCCGGATTTGATTGTTCTTAATTTGCTTACAGTGTCGGTCTGATTCCAAATGGTATGATACGTTAAGCTACGGTCTCTAGGAGTAAAGTTGAAAAATATGATACACCCACACACGGACTTGCAAGGAAAACTAGGCTCTTTAACATTGGCTAGGTAACCAGTTTAGGAGAAGGAAAACTCTGAATTCAAACTTCTTAAACCGCTTAATTGAGCTTGTCTCGCACCCGGCTCGTGTGGAGGGGTTGGAATATATATATATATAATATATATATATATATATTATATATATATATATAACATAATGAATAGAGAATGAAAAAATAAGAAAAGTATTGGCATGAAAAGGTGCTCAATGCTAATAAAGCAGAGCAGATTTATAATCAATGGTAATATTATGGATTTACACTCATTTTGAATGAGTGTAAATCCATAATATTACCATTGATTATATATATATATATATATATATATATATATATATATATATATATATGATTATCAAAGGTATCATAGAATGTTTTATAGAGGGGAAAGTAAACAGGAGGGGGTGGATGGAAGAAGAGGTCAAGATGACGAGCTCAAAGGTCTAGCAAAATATACCCTACACACTTTTGACTGAGTTCTGTCCTTGTGTTTCTCATATCTCTACTGCACACACACACACACACACACACACACACACACACACACACACACACACCACACACACACACACATATATATATATATATATATATATATATATATATATATATATATATATATAGGCGAATTTCTTAAGCGGAGTATCTCCAAGACAGGTTGCCTAACCAAGGTTAAAGATCACAGCCTGTCTTGCTATGTACCCATAGCTAGAGGTTAATAGCACCATGGGAAATGCAAAAAGCTTCGTCCACTATTTGAAATCGGGTCGCCGAATCTCCTCTGAAGATAGCCATTACACCACGTGATCACACACATTAAGTGCTGTATAATTTTTATTCTATATAAATTTCATGTACACATCTTATTATAATGGAGATTCGGTGTCTATCTATCTGTAATCGAAACCACAACACTACATACGTCACAATACACTCGGGAATTGCGTAAGTTTATTTATGAGTATTTGATTAATAGTAAAAATCATTAAGACATTGAATAAATCTAATTTATTAACGGTTTTTTTCTGAAAACCTGATTTAGATTTGCCTAAAAACAGCCAATGTTATGAGCGCGTTTAAACTCCTGCAATATGTCTTATATCTATTAATAATGGAGATTCGCTTCCGGTTTTTGTCTGTAACAAAAACTGTCACTGCTTACGTCACATTACCCAACACATAATCCAGCGTCATAACATAGAATAAATATACTCAAAATGTGAGCATGCAACGTTAGACAATCCTCATTGTTTCAATAAATAGATGCCCGGCGTTATATATTTATATATAGATTGTTTTATTCTAATATGATATTTAAAGTTATCGGAACTGTTTCCATTTCAAATTGTCTTTCTTTTTTTTTTTTTTTTTTTTTTTTTTACTCCTTTAATAAATTTGACGATTTTACATACTTATGTACACACTCTATGACATTGAATTTTCAGCTCCCATCCCCTCAGGCAATATCTTTCAAAAAATTATTTTTACATCGCCCGGAGGGTGTCTTTTTATTTTGCTAGTATTACCAAGGAATAAAGGTTTACATAATATATGGTGTGGTTAATTTGCATACTGGTTTAAACAAAACCGAATATTTCAGAAGAGATCTGATTCCATAATTTTTACCAGAATGATCTTCCATAGCAAGAGTTGGTGATCGTAACTTTTCCCTTTGAAGGAATCGCCTTGCTGTCACAATAAGCAACCATTCAAGTGTTGATCTCATACCCGGCATAGAGGACTACTTCAGTTAGAAGTGGAAATGTCTATTGGAGCGGGTAGGAATGAAGATGCTCATATATTCAGATAGAAATCTTGTCATAGGCTTTATGTTGGAGGCAAGTGGTTCACATCGGGAAGTCTGTAGCGTTTGTGCTTCTGCCAGAACTATTAGATTCTTGATTGAGACTTGCATCTGTTGGTTGGTCGGACAAGAGAATAAAGGAGAGAGAGAGAGAGAGAGAGAGAGAGAGAGAGAGAGAGAGAGAGAGAGAGAGAGAGAGAGAGAGAGAGAGTTGAACGTTGGCCAACAGGAGGACGTCTTCATTTTACTTTGTGTCTCTTTTCACTTTGTGGTTGTCTTTTCAGTTTGGGTTAGTTAGAGAGAGAGAGAGAGAGAGAGAGAGAGAGAGAGAGAGAGAGAGAGAGAGAGAGAGATGTGATGTGTATATATTTGTTTGTGAGAGAGGAAGAGAGAGAGAGAGGTAGGAGAAGGAGGTAATGAAGGATGGTAGTAAAAAGAAAAAAATTAACGAAGCTCAGAGAGAGAGAGAGAGAGAGAGAGAGAGAGAGAGAGAGAGAGAGAGAGCGAGAGAGAGAAAAGTGTATGTGTGTATGAGTTTGAGTGTGAGAGAGAGGAGAGAGAGGGAGAAGGAGGTAAGAAAATGAGAGGAATTTTTAACTAGCAACAAATATATATGTATATATATTAGAGAGAGAGAGAGAGAGAGAGAGAGAGAGAGAGAGAGAGAGGAGAGAGAGAGAGATAGAGAGAGAGAGAGAGTGAAGGAGGGAGAGGGATGGAGGGAGGGAGAAAGAGGTAAGGAAGAAAGGTACTGATAAAAGGAGAGTAGGGGAATAAACGTGGAAGAAATTAAAAAGTGGGTTAAAAAATGAGAATAGTTTAAAATCAGAGAGAGAGATAGAGATAGATATATATATATATATATATATATATATATATATATATATATATATATATATATATATATATTATAGGAACAAAGAAAGAAGAAACCTGGTCATAATTGAAAAAAGAACACACACATAGTCACACCGCACTTTTCTCTCTCTTCCTGTGCCAGGACACACACATACACACACACACACACACACACACACCAATATATATATATATATTATATATATGTGTGTGTGTGTGTGTGTGTGTGTGTGTGTGTGAATACGTAAACATGTGTGTGCTTGTGTAAATTAAGAAATGCCAATGAACACGAACTTATATATTTCAATGCCTTAATTATCTACTTGTTTCTATCTATCTATCTATCTATCTATCTATCTCAGTCTGTTCATATTTATCTATCTATCTATCTATCCATCTATCTATCTATCTATCTATCTATCTATCCATTTATCTATCCATCTATCTATCTATCTATCTATCTATCTCATTATGTTCGTATTTATATCATTCTATTAATATCTATCTATCTATTTATCTATCTATCTCATTATGTTCATATCTATATCATTTTATTGATATCTATCTATCTATCTATCTATCTATCTATCTATCTATATATATATATATCTCATTATGTTCATGTCTATATCATTTTTATTAATATCTATCTATCTATCTATCTATCTATCTATGAGAAATACATGCCAACAGATAAAAGAGCCTAAGAAAGCCAAATGAAGGGGGGTAACTCTGAGTGACAGACTAATCAACTATGTTCGTCGAAGTCCACTTTCAACTTTAGTAAAGTGGGCTATTAACTATATTTATGAAAGTTTATCAAACTATAGTCACCGTTGTCGTCGCCACCGCCGTCGCCACTGGGTGGACTTTTAATTTAAAGAGCTTCGTGCATTGTCTCGTCCCTGGCGATGGAAATGATGGATCCGGAACAGCGCCAAAGCATGTGGTTATCTTCGAAACAGAAGGTGCTGAGATTTTACAAGCAGACAAAAGTACATTAATAACACACACACACACAGAGAGAGAGAGAGAGAGAGAGAGAGAGAGAGAGAGAGAGAGAGAGATGAGGGACTCTCGTAAGGATTACTAAGTTTGGTTTGGTTTGATTTTGTTTTACGGTATATCAACCTAGGTGGGTCATTTTAATGCCGATAAAGTTTTGAAATAAATCAATTCTTAATGGATAATACAATTTTGTGTATCAGCTCATGTTTTTCTATTTATGGGACCCTAACAGGTACTACCACTCCGGGTCAGAGTGGACCAAGGAGCAATGGTGATAAAGGGGTGCTCCACATTCCCCAAACCTCCAAAACTGGAACCTCACCATCAGATAGAGTTTAACGTTATTCCCAGGACATGAAGACCCTCAGACACCGCCTTCTAGCACCCATATGATAAAGAGGGTTGGGGCTTGCTATAAGGGCAATAAGGTTGGGAAAATCATATATATGTGCTAGGGCTTGACGTGACCAGCCGATTGATCAGAGGGGGCCTCTCCGACCGCCCGTCTAGCCCAAGATAGGACCAATGTGGAGTATTGCAAGTCATGAACTGCTCATCCACCTGGGTTCTATCCTTAAGCATCACAGGTCGCCACCCACGGCCAACAGGTGGCCCCATTGGGGGAGTCTTACCCCTCTGCAGAGGTGCAGTCGGTGCATTCTAACGCCCTAGCCGACAGGGCGGGGATTACCAAGAGAGTGGGTTATCGACACTGGGCGGGAGATGGACATCCTTTTACAGTGAGGGGAACAGAAAGTGGAAGAGGGTGAAAAAAAGATTCCACCAAAACGCCAGCTTAAACTAGATTTTACTTAAATCATGATTATTAAAAGTTAATGTAAAGTCAGTGGAGTGGCCTATTGTCGGGGACATCGGGGGAGTCTATCCCTTTTTTAATAGTGCTAGGCCAAGGGGATTGTTTTTGTGTCTGAGGTGGAGTACCACATCTACCCCACTTTACCGCACAGATCCACGCTGCTCATACACTGAATTGGCGATGGCCTGTATCGAACCCGGAGTGTTGCGGTTACAAGGCGGATGCTCTACTGACTGGACTAAATCCGACCCTACACTGTTTAAATATTGAAATAATTTCAATAGCTCTTAAGTATATGATATCCCATGTAATAATTAAATTATAATACCGTGGGATATCCATGGTTTCGCTAGTATATACAATTCAAATAAACTATCAGGAACTGTGGATATACCACACTATGATCATTTGATTATTACAACGTTTGATATGTTTACTTAAGAGCTATAGCAAAATACTTCAATACGTACAAAGTAGAATAATCTTGATTTAACTTCTCACACTGATTGTTTTCTATTTTTTCCTTCTTTTCATCTTTTCCTTACGTTTGAACGAAACACATTAGCGTTACCACTTCCGCGCGCTTCCCTCTATCTAAATCTTTCCTTACTTACTTCTTCTTTCTTTCTTTCTTTCTTTCTTTATTTATACTTTTTCTGTGTAGCGTGTCCTTTTTCTCCCCTTTCTTTCTTTATGATAAAAAATGGAATGGTCCATTATTTAGGTGAGGTGATGACACTCATAAGAAATAAGAATTCGGCAGATAAACAACAGCAGATAATCAGGATTCACATTTTGCATTTAATATTTGATAATTTGGCCGGTTTCATTTTTAACCAGAGGCTGTTCCAAGATAATAACGGTCATACAGAAACACGAGTAATCATATATAGATAAATAATAATTCTTATGTCTTTTCTTTTAATTGGTTTTCTTGTCCGAAAAAATGAGTTATTTTTGTTAAAAAATTAACAACCCTTCAAACATATCTCATTTATTAACGACGTCTCTTTGAAAATCTGAGTTAGATTAGCCTCTAAACAGTCCATGTTATGTGTGCATTTAAAATCATGTAATCTGTCTAATATATCACTAAGAAATAAAGATTTACATAATCTATCGTGTGGTTAATTTGCATACAGTTTTAACAATACCAGGTTTAATAAATAATTACTTGGTGTTATTGGTCTATAATATTATTGTTTTCTAGATTCTTTGCTCGAACCCCTTCTATAATTCGTCGTATAGTCAGGATTTGTGAGGTTGTGGATCTATTTTTGCGGAAACCGTTTTGGTTTTTCCTAAGGGTTTTCTCGATTTCGGGTTGGATGCGGTTTAGAAGAAGGGCATTATATATCTTAGCTGCAATAGCAGTAAGAGTTATGCCTCTGTAATTTTTAGCGATTCCGAGGTCTCCCCTTTTTGGAAATGGAGAGATGCATCCTTTCGTCCATTTATCTATTCTATTTTGTCTATATACAGCATTGCATAGCCTAAGCAGTATGTCATTGAACTTTCTGGTCTTCCATACCTCTGGGGTATTTCATCGAGACCTGCTGCTTTTCTACCTTTTAGTTTCTTTAAGACTTCATCGAGTTCTTCTGTTGTAAAATCTCCCAGTTTTATGTCTAGCTGTCTATCTATGATTTTTTTGGGTGTTATTTTCTATGATTTTAGGTGGGTTCCCCAGTAGTTTCTGGAAATGGTCTTTCCATTTCTGTAGTCTATCTTTTGGCTGGTTGCCTTTAGCTTTGATCTAGAGGTACTTTTCCTACCACTAATATCATTTACAATTTGCCACGCTAATCGCGACTGTCTGTCTTCCACTGATTGTCTGATGTTATTTTATTTGTGTTGTATATATTCTGTTTGTTCTTTTTGTATGTTTTAGTTAGTTCTATCTGGGCTTTCCTAAGGCTATGTAGATTGGTGCTAGTTGGATTTGTTTTATTATGTTGGGCTGCTTTTTTATATCATTTCTTTTTTCTCTAACTACTTCTGTCTCCCAGGGAACGGTGTGTTTAGATCTTAGTTTGGTTGGTACGCACTCAGCTGCTGCTTCTAGGTGAGCACTGACAAAGTTTTCGTATTCCTCGTTTGGTGAGAGACTTTCAGTTGTCTCCTGGAGGATATCAAATTTATTTCTTACTATGACAGTGTAGCGATTGCATATATCGCTGTTGGTAAGTGCTGACCATTCGCACCGTGTAGATTTACTAGTTTGCCTTTTAATTCTACGCAAGCTTAATCGTAATTTCGCAGTGACTATTTTGTGGTCGGAGGATACTCCTTCAAAAGAGGAATATGCCTCGCAGTTCATTGCACTACTTATCCATTTCTTTTTTATTAGGATGTAGTCAAGTTGTGCTTTTGGATGTGTGTATGTCCATAGTTTGCCCTTCCGTTTTTGGAATTTGGTGTTTAAGCAAACGAGTCTGTTCTCAAGGGAGAACTCAGCTAGGAGATCGCCGTTTCTGTTTGAGGTGTTGTGTAAGCTGAATATATTGTTTTCGGTTTTTTCCTATCTGTGCATTCATGTCTCCCCCAATGATCAGTATATTATGTTTGGAGGTGACTCTGCATAGCGAGGATAATCCATTGTAGAATGTTTCTATATTTGTTTCTTCGCTGGCATTTGTGGGGCTGTAGCACGATACTGCAGTCATGCAACGCTACTATTCGTAGATTTCTCTAAGGCATTTGATTCCATACACAGAGGGAAAATGGAACAAATACTACTAGCGTATGGTCTCCCCAAAGAAACTGTTGCCGCCATAATGATGCTCTACAAAGACACTAAAGCGATGGTACGCTCGCCTGATGGAGACATTGATATTGCCGCTGGGGTCCTACTGGGAGATACTTTGGCTCCATATATATTCATTATTTGCCTAGACTATGTACTCCGAACTTCATTAGATACCATAAAAGAAAAAGGTTTCACACTAAAAAAGGCAAGAAGCAGGCGATACCCCGCAAAACTGTCACAGATGTAGACTATGCTGACGACCTCGCACTTCTTGCAGATACACCAACACAAGCTGAGGCACTACTACACAGCCTGGAGGAGGCAGCAAAAAATGTCGGCCTCTATGTGAACTCTGATAAAACGAGTTCATGAGCTTCAAAAAAGCAAGGAGACATCTCCACACTAGACGGTAGGCCTCTTAAACTGTGGGAAAATTCACATACCTAGGTAGTAAATATCTCATCCATAGAAAGCCGATGTTAACACACGAATAGGAAAGGCATGGTTGGCCACCAATAAACTATCAGTGGTATGGAAATCCGACCTCCCTGACAAGCTAAAGAGACGATTCTTCCAGGCTGTAGTCATATCGGTACTGCTGTATGGCTGTACCACCTGGACCCTAACAAAACACCTTGAGAATAAGCTAGATGGGAGCTGCACAAGAATACTGCGAGCAGCCCTGAATAAGTCGTAGAAACAGCACCCAACCAAGAAGCAGCTGTATGGCCACCTGCCTCCCATATCACAGACCATACGAGTAAGGATGGTTATGCATGCAGGACACTGCTGGAGAAGCAAGGATGAGCTCGTAAGCGACGTATTACTGTGGAGGCCAACACATGGACATGCTAACGTAGGCCGCCCAGCCAGGACCTACATTGACCAACTATGTAAAGATGCTAGATGCTGCGCGGAGGAGCTCCCAGAGTCGATGAGTGATAGGGAGGGTTGGCGAGAGACCGTCATGGATATCCGTGCAAATTGTGCGACATTGATGATGATGATTATTGTTTTATTCTCCAAAATATTAAAATCAATCTTACGAATTATTTTTATATAGAAACCAATTAAAATATAATTAAAATAAGTGTAATCTTTTTAGTATGAGTTCTTATTTAATTTCGTTAGTCTTTCTAATTTAATATATTTCATTACATTAAAACTTAAAAGCTTACGCTTGGAGGGTGCATATTCTTGCTAGTTTAAATAAATGATAGTTATCCGAGTATCCGAGAGTTCCTGGCCGAGAAGAACATCGCTGTGCTGGAGCAACCTCCCTACTCATCCGACATGGCTCCATATGATTTTCCCTCTTTCCCAAGCTCAAGGGGGTCATCAAGGGAATCCATTTCGAGGATGTGCACGACATCAAAAAGGCTGTGACGACAGAGCTATGGAGAATCCCGGAAGAATCCTTTTGGGGGTGCATGCCAGCGTGGCCCAGAAGGATGGGAAAGTGCATTAGACTCCAGGGGGATTACTTTGAAGGGGATAACTTGTAGTTTGTAGTTGAATTTAAAAATATTTTTTTGTGCGCCAGTCCTGAAACCTTTTCTGACATATCAATCTGACTTTGCATTATTTTATTCTAATAATATAATATGTATGTTATAGTAATTATTTATCTCTAAAAAATCTTTTAAAAATTATTTTTGGAATTTCGAGTATATTATGTAATTATTTTATTTAGAATTATGTAGTGTAAACAAGCTTTCAGACCCCCTAGTACAATGCCCAAAATTCCTTAATATCTGCACATGAAATAACTCAAGATTGGTTTGACATGCTGTTAAAATCAATCAATCAATTCTACAGACTCTTTTCTTTTAGGACATTATCTATCCTGTTTTTCAGTTATTTCTGTTGGACTTTGCTTAGGGAACAATAAAAATCTATTGTTATAATCTTTGTCAGAAGTTTGTTCAATTGATATGTTCTGTGATGGGTTACTCTCCTTTTTGCGTAACTTAATGCCATTATAAGAAACAAATGTTAGCTACCAGGTCCACACCTTACTAATTCACTATAATATCATATAACTGTGTGCAAAAAAAAATTCTAGGAAACAACTACCACAAAAAATGCAAATATAAATAAATTGAAACAAAAATATGTCTCTAATCTTCTTCAGTTACCCTTTAGAATAGAGGATACATACTTTAAATATTGAATTGTCCATATAACTAAACTTGGCTTAAACAAACATATAAAAAAAAAAAAGAAGATTTTTTGGCACGACCCTATATATTGTGAGAAATTTTGAATTTTAAATTTACAACACATGTTTGAAACATTGAAGCATTGATTATGAATGGATTGGAAATTTTGAGTCCCTCAGAAGTGTTCAAGACATTATCCAATTCGGAATTGGTTCAATAAAATCTCAAGAAAACACTAACTAATGGTCATCATAAAGTTCAGTTTCAATTCCCATTTTTCATGGTTGAAAAAACTTTTAGTTAATAGATGATCTTTGTTCATTCATCTGAAAATGCTTCAGTTGTTAAGGATGGACAAGGAGGGGGGGGAGTTGTGTTTAGAGGAATTTTATTAGTGACATTATTCCTAAAATCATATAGAAATAATCAGGAGGGAGGAGGTGCTGGATTTTTAGGGTTGTCCATTTTTTTAATTGAAATTTAGATAGAATGGGTCATTTTTATTCAATTTATTGTGGAAAAATAATTAACTAAAACTAACAATTTTATCATAACACTGGCTGGGATAAGGCGATGCCATCTTTATCACGAAATCCCAAGAATTTTAGCATTTCATTCTCAAGAAAAAGATTCTGGTTTAATAAATATACCATTTGTTTGTGATGGTAAAAATTTTAGGTTTTTTTTGCACAATTCTCAGTGGATCAGCTTTCTAATCCAGTCATACCTAACCATTATTCTTGTTGTGCTAGTTTGCTACATTCACTTGATTTTATGGTTTATGGTCTCAAACTGTCACCACACACCATTACATTTGCTTGTTTCTGTTGTGTTTTTGTCAATTTTTGTTTTGAGATGATTTGCATTTATAGCACTGTTTAGTGCAGGCAATTATTAGAGAGTTGGTTTCTTCTCTTGAGGTTTCCTCTTTCTAAACCATGTTCATATAATATAATAAACATGCAGATAAATAAAAACTAAAAGCCAAAAACTTCTCTGAACAGTAATCTGTATTTGATAGAGTTGATTTTCTTTTTGAGCTCTCATCAAAATTTAATGCATCCTGTTGTTTTGGGTTTTGTTTTTTATTTTTTTTGGTTTATTATGCAATGTCAACATTAGTTGGGATTATTTTTCTCCAAATATTTTATTTCATTCATGCTTTTTATGGAGTCAAAGTTTTTTTTTTTAAAGTAACTTTTGAAAACATTTTTAAAATTCATTTTTCTATTATAACCACAATGGATGGGGTGATTGCGTTGAGTTGGATTTTAAGCATTGTTAAACCCCCTTGTTGGGTTTATTTTATTGCCAAAGAACATATCATTCTTAAATGGGTACTTATTTAAAAAAACATTTTATAAACTCATTTTTCTAATTTAACCCATAAGATGGGAATACAATTCTAGGAGAAGCAAGACTTAATTAAAACCTGTAACCCACTTAAGAAATTGACTTGTGTTCACATCCTGTTCAATGCACATCATATAATTCAATAGATCTGTTTGGAAAAGATATTCTATATTGAATAGAACCGCGTGCAACACCCCACACATCCCCCACAAAAAATCACAAGATCATTTGCTAGTAATTGAAACTGTTGTTATCAACAGCTCTTAAGTAAACATATCAAATGGCGTAATAAATTCAAATATCATACTGTGGTATATCCACAGGTCCTTCTAGTTATTTCAATTAAAATCAGCTGAGTAGAAATGTATTCTAATGAAAAGAAGGAAAATAAATAATTTGTAAAAAGAATTATAACTCTCCTCTCACCCAAAAAAAAGACAAGAAGAGAAGAGAAGAGAGAAGTAAAACAAATTATATATACTTGTATACATATTGAACAATTGCAATAGCTCAAAGAAGTTAAACATATCAAGTGTTTTAATAATTGAATTATCATAATGTGGTATATCCAACAGAGTAACTTGCTAGTTATATAAGAATACTCTTAAGTACAATGCTTTAAAAAAAACATCAAATACCCAAAAAACAACAATAATTAGATTTGCCATGAAATATTGCAAGATCTCACCAAAAACCTATTGAAATGCAAATCTCAGGAATCAGAAAGACTTCAAGATTTGCTGATTGTAAAGTGCAATCAATGCACATTGTAGCAAGTGTTTCATTGCATTAGGTGAGATGCGTTATTAAAGCATCGCGAACAAGCAAAACACGCTTGTGAGGACTTGATAAAAGATTCAAAGCAGAAAATTACCCCAAATAATTTTCCCCTCACCCCCCAACCCACTCATTTAAAGTCATGATTCTTTTAAATATGAGTTACCAAAACAAGATAAATTCAATATTTTAGTTTTTTTTACTTCAAATATGTTATCATCATTCACATTCCAATTTAAAAACAAACTTACACCCCCGAAAAAGCGATTTTTGATTTAAAACTGAAAATGTTATTGTAGTCAAGATACCCTCATTCAAGAAAAAAGCCCAGATAAAAAAAAAAGTATTTTAATATTTATCATATTATAGAATGGAAATCTAATAAATTATTCAAATACATAACACATATATACAATTCTGTCTCTGTCTATTATACATTATATTATATATATTAATAAATATTATATATAATGTATAATAGTGTGATGCAATAGAATAATAATGTAACTAGACATATATACATTTTTAAATACCCATTGAAGTAAATATTATGATACTATTAGTTCGTGATTTTATGATAATATACTAATATAATATAACATCTTATTACCACATAAATATCTTCTGCAAAATACTTCATCATATTTTATTAGAACATAGAAGAAACAAAAAAGCAAAAATAAAATAAGTACATACTGACAAATATATTATTATATAGAATAATATATATATATAAATATAATTTTTAAAAAATACTACCACTCAACACATATAACACACACCTGTGTGATGTGTTTGTGAATAATGTATTTTTAAAAATATGAACTATAACTTTTAGAATGTTTTATTGCTAAAGAAAAATTTGAGTGCCAAAAAAGAATTAACAAAAAAAAATCACATATTATTATATATATATATATAATATTTACTTAGAAATTAATACAAATTTGAATTCAAGAAGAACAGATGATCAAGAATAAAGTTCATATTATATAATCTTCTACCATCACCGATGTGCATAGGGAAAAAAAGAGATAGACTCCCATCACTGACACAGCTAGAATGACTGACAAAAAGTTCCAAACACTGCCTATTTTACCTGTTGATGGAGAGTGAGTACAATGACCCCACGGTCAGTTTAATGAGACACATGTAGAGAGACAGAACAGAAATGCCTGACTATCTTAGAGTTAAGACAGGTCACACCTTATTTGGGGGCGATTCCTGACTGAAGACAGAAATGCATGCACAAAATCTAAGATGTTCTAGGCAACATCACTCAACCTTATTCAGTGCTCATTGATCTTCATTTTAATTTGAATTTTTAAAATTAAATACTTTGTTAATTTTAATCGACCTCGTTTAGCCAAAGAAGTTAATAAACTATATGTATTTTTTGAGATGAAGCTTCGATGTTGCATAAGTTTTTATTATTTTGGACTGTGTCCTCATCTTTATATGGGGTTGATATAAACCACACGTTCAGAATGGCTTGCAAACTCAAGCGCCTTGTTTAGGTGTCTTTTAATTAACCTTAAATTAAAGTTCATCACAGATATAACCTTGGGTTGCAAAACATTGATTGTTTTGTTTGTTTTGTTTTACGGTATTCAACTCAGTGGTCATTTAATGCCAACCAAAGTTTTGAAAATAGATCATTCTTGAATGAGGCACTCATTTTTTTTTTAAAACTCATTTTTTCCTATTTGACCCGTAAGATGAAGACCTTAACAAGGTACTACCATTCAGGGATAGGTGCACTGGGAGTAAGGTGATGATGGGTACTCCCATTCCCACAGGCTACAGAATTGGAAATTCACCATCAGATTAGAGTATTAATAGTCATACTCAAGGACTTTAAGACCCCTAGCCACTACTTTCTAGCACACATAATGAATAAAAGGGTTTGGGAGCATGCCATTTATAGGCAATAGGTTAGGACAACTCAATTAGCGACTTAATGATGTGAATAGCTGATTGATGGAATGGGTCTCTTAGACTGCTCATCTAGCCCCCAAAGTGACTCTGAGAGAATAAGCAGAATGAAGATAGATATAATAAAGCCCAGTCATAGAAATAGTGGTATGAATTAAAAAATTAAAATTAGTATTAAATAAAGACACTAATTTTCTGCTATTCTTTACTTTTCTTTCATTTGGGTTATCTTTTTATTAGAATATCAACTCTTGTATGGGTTATTTAATGCTGAAATTTTAATTCATTCACTATTTATGATTTTTATCCTTCATATGCCAATCTTTTTTTAAAATCACTTATTTTATTTGAGCATGATAATCATGTTTTGCACATTGATATGTATCAAGTATTCCTATCTAACCACTAATAATTTATACACAATCATTTGGTAGTGTGATTAAGACCCCAGTTGGTTTATATAATAGTTTGAACAAAATAACCAACTAATGAAGTTATTTCTTTTATTATACACATGAATTTAATGAAAATATTTCTACCAGTTTGTTGAATGCACATAGAATTAATGAAAAATATAAACATAAAAAATATTTCTACAATTAATACACATTGAAATTATGACAAATCATTTAAAAATATAAAAAAGAATTTGGCATTAAATAACCCAAAAAGGTTGATAGCCAATTAAACAACCAACAAATCAATTAAGATCTTTTGAGGGGAAATAAAAAAAAAGTTGGAGGCAAGTAGCTTATTATTGTTATCTACTGAACAGTGAGGAGTCTATACCTTTTGTTGCAGTAGACAGCTTCCCATCTTCTCGTNATGCTACAACGAAAAAATATAAAGAAAGAAGAAGAAAGAAAGAAGAGAGTAGGGAAATAGAAAGGGGTGAGCGCGCGAAGCGATATCGCTAATCTGTTTCAATCAAACATAATGAAAAGAAGGAAAGGAAGAAAAAAATGTGTGAGAGAGGGAGTTATATCAAGATTATTATACTTTTTACATATTGTAAGATTCGCAATAGCTTGTGCATGTCCTTTTTTCTTCTCTTTCTTTTCTTATATAAAAACAGATTGGTCCATTATTTAGCTGAAGTGACGACACTCATAAGAAATAAAAAATTCGGCGTGTAAGAGATACCAGATAACCAGGATCTACATTTTTGCATTTCATCTTGGACAATTTGGACAGTGTCATTTTAACCAGCCAGTGTTGCTAGATGATAACGGTCGGAAGATTAAAGGAACAAGAGTATTAATATATAGATCACTACAAAGCACGCCTGTGCGTAACGGCTGTTATTGTAACGCTTGAAACCAAACCAGGTTACGAGATCAGTGAGATATTTTTTATTGAGAAAAAGCCTTTTTTTAAAAATGTACAACTTTTTTTTTTAGCATTTGCGCATAATTTAGAATTAAAAAAAATGGATGTGAACCATATGTATTTGGAGTGGTTATACTTTTGTTTCTACTTATTCAAGAACGTGTATACATTTTGTTGTAAGGAAATCTTTTTTGCACCCCCCCCTCCAAAAAAAAAGAAAAGTAGCAAATAAACGTCTGCATACGGCTGGCTATATCCTCTCCATGTTTGGAAATTAATTTCTGTGCGTTGTTATCGTTATCTTTGAGAGCTTCTTTTTCCCGCGTAATTGTGTGTCTGCAGATCTTATTTTGAAGCGTTTGTTGCTTTCTATAAGAACCCGGTCTGTCCATTTGGAAAAGTTTGAATGCCTAAAATAGCTGGAGATAAAAAGAATCCTAGTAAAAAAAATAGATTAAAAAAATAATAAAAAAGTAAAAAATAAAAAAGTTAAAAAAAAAATCCCCCTAAAATACCAACAACCCGAACACAGATAAGAAGCACACTCACAGACAAAATAAATCGAAATTGGAGAAGCCCAACACACCGACAAAAAGGATACGTAGTATTCATGCAAAGTTTTTCTTTCTTTAATTTGGGCTTTTTTATGCTCTGAGGAAAAAAAAAAAAAAAAAGAAGAAAAAAAAAAAAGAAAAAAAAAGGGAAGTTAGGAACTGATCAGAATTACAATTCCTTGTTGTTTGACATTAAAACGATGAGGACATGCGAAAAGATTATCATGCATTTTGTGCATTTAGCAGAATGAAAAAGAAAAGAATCGGCAGAATGCGCTTTAAAACGCAAGAAATAATAAAATGAATCGCTGCGATAAAACTACAGAAAAAAAAATCCCCAAAACAGCGTATGTTTTACTGCACGAACGTTGGTTGTGTACTGTGCTAAATAAGTATGCGCAATGGTCTCTATAAAAGAATAAAAATATATCTAAAATGTCAGCCATTCCTTTCCTGCTTTTAATGTATCTATCTGTTTCTATACTACCATAGCAAAAATTTGCCTTTGTATGTGTTAACACTATTACGGCATTGATATTATTTCTCACTCTTATATATATATATATATATATATATATATATATATATATATATATATAGTGTTGGATTGTCACTGTTTCAGATTTTACTGGAACGGTGTGCCAAAATGCAGTATTATTGGTAGAGTGCTCAATATTAAAAAAATAGAGCTATTATATAATGTAATAAAATAAATATATAAAGGTTTTACATACAGGTCTTTAAAACAATAGCACAAAGCGGATTTCTAACAATGTTTATATTTTGATCCTTTGAAAAAATGCAACTTCCGCTCTTTTAATTTTTGAATTTAAAACCAGCGTTCTTCGACCGCGGACCTATAATCAACCGTTTATCCGAAAAAACACACACGTGAAATCGACTGCAATTAATCAATATCTTGATTAATCCAGTGGATTTAACCCTGAAGATCCTTATGGTGAAACTCGAGTAGGTTATTA
>CM042142.1:16179707-16204707 GCA_023376005.1 Doryteuthis pealeii
CCATCAGCTCCTCACTTTACCGCACAGATCCCTGTGCTACTCATACGCTCAGTTGGCGAGGGCCAGTATTGAACCAGGAACCTTGTGATTCCTAGCCGAACGCTCTACCGACTGAGGTAAGCCGGCCGTTAAATCATAATATACATGTGTAAAACTAATTGTTTCAGAAAACCTAATTACTTTATTCCACATGCACGTAAAAATATAGGAGTTTAGAGACCAATGCCTTTTGCTGCCTACTCCAGACTATACACCAGTGATTCGGTTTCAGCAGGTGTATTTGGAAGATATTCTCAGCGGGATATCATCTGCTATTTTCTTTAATTAGATTTAATTGACATAGAATTATTTTTGCTCAATATGTTTTGAATGCCATTTGGAGTTGATATGCCGTTAATCAAATAAACCACACCAAACTAAAAAAAAGGGCTACATGCCCGCTTATTGGAGTAGAGTCAGTGTCATTTCCCGGTAGCTGAGACACCCCAAGGGGAAGTATCGAAGGAGTTGACTAATATTTTTTTCATACGTACACGTACACGTGAGGTTCCCAACAGTGATGTCGATCATGTGTCACCCTTATCTTCGCAGGTGGGAGGATATATATCGATATGTCTAAACGTGAGGGTACGTGCGTGGGTGAATCGATGGGGGTATTTTAAAATAAGTATTCTGTGACACGTTCTCCGTTTATCAAAAGGATAGATAAAGGTTTTTTTCTTCCTAAAAATATATGAAATAAATGGAGAGAAAAGCACAGGAAATAAAAACAACAATGATAAAGATAAGAAAAAATAAAAACAAGAAATAAAAAGTAATTACAAAAATTTAAATTTTCTTTGCAAAATGCTATCTACGCCTAACAATGCTTCCACGTGTGGATCTCTTCATCAGGTGATCATGATATACAGGGACTTTAATCCGGTCAGTTCAGAACACTTGGATACCAAAAGATAATTCTCATTCAACAAATAGATATTCTATGTTAAGGATTTATTTTTTCGTCGCTTCTTTTGAGGCATATCATCTCTTTTGAAAAAAAAAAACAACTTTAAACACTCTTCATATATATATATATATATATATATATATTATATATATAATATATATATAATAAATAAAGAGGGTGACTTACCGGGGAATATAATATCGAGTTAGTCAAAATTTGACCGTCGATAAAATAATGAACCATATATAATATATATATATATATATATATATATATATATATATATATATATATATATATATGTCTGGATAGCGTAGACACTGAGTCACTAAGTGAAAGGCGCTTGGTGTCTGTCAGTTTATCGTGTGTGAGATCATCACTGGTGTTAACTCTATCTACACTATCACCGTGTGTGGGTGTGGGTGTGTAAAAAAAAGTGTAAAAAATAAGGAAATGAGGATGATTTATTGTTACGTGGTAAAATATTCCAACACTACGGTTTCAATAAATGGATGCACAGTATTAAAACATATTCGAAATAAATATGTATTTACTATGTGTCTTTAATCCTCTTCTAGGTAATAAATATCACATGTTGGTTTTTGGTTTATGTTCAAATGAGCAATATGAAGAGGAACTAAAAGAAACGTGATTTAAAATTTGAAAATTTAGCGATTTGAGAATTAGGCTCCTTCGGGAGTTTCCGTAATCTAATGTTATTCATTCGTAAAATAGATTCTAATGATATTATCTATTGCGCGCTATTCTGTATTTGTACCAAAATCAGTACTGTCATTTGATATTTAACTTTTAAGCACATTCAAAAATTCTTTTAAAAAAAGCATGTTTCATTTTTTTTGCATTTCGTTTTCTTTTCTTTTCGTAATGTTTTCAAGTCAGTGCACATTTCGATTTAAAAAATAATATACGATACTTAGTATAGTATATTATTTTTATACTTTTTTTTTATCAAATTGAATAAATGAAATTATTATAGTATAGTATATTATAAGAATTTGATTTTCGATCGGCTACGCTTTGAATTGATAATGCTATTTTTAAAAAGATTATTTATCGTTTTAAAATATTTATTTTATTACTTTATTTATTTATTTACTTTTTTTTGCTTTGAAATATTAATTTGAAATTTAGCAAATCGCGTCATTTATATTTTATTTAAAAATATAGTTAACCATTGAATTAAAATTTCTTACTATATCATTATGTGATGTCCTTCCCTCTACTCTGACGAAAATAAATTCCCTGACCTCCCACCAGGCAGAATCAAAATAAGATATTTTTTTACGTGGTGATTTTTATGGGTCATCCTGCGAGGATTGAACTCGCTATTCAGTAGTAATAGATCTGCAAACGATTATTAAACCATGTTTTTTCTTTTCTACCCAGGCTTCGCCGGGTAGCCCCTGCTAGTACATATATAAAGGGTAGTTGTGTGTATCTGTATGTCCGGAGGAAACTTTGAAAATAAAACAATTAACGACAAAGTAAATATATATACACATTAAATATCAACAGGGCTTGGTTTTTGAACAAAAAAAGATTTGATTTAAATTTATGAAGATATCTAAAAAAAAAATTCAAATGACATAGATTTTTTTCCATTTGATATTGTAGACATAAATTTCTATTTTCAGAGTGACTGGATCAACGCAACGTCTTTTTTTACGTAGGAATTTTAATGGTGCATCCAGCGGGGATCCAATTCACAATTCAGTAATAATGGATCTGCGAGACTAACTTTAAAAATCCCCCTCTAAGCAGGCAACGCCGGGTAGCCACTTCTAGTCGTTAATGAATAAGATGCTAATTAAGATTATATGATGACTATTTCATAATCATTGAGAATATAAATTAAATAAGTAAAGAAATCGTGACGTCAGTAGTGATGTAGGTTCGGTTACAGAGAGACAATTACATAATCTCCATTATAATAAGATATAGAGTAAAAGTTTATTTTTATTGATCTATTCATAGATATAGATAAAAAATTTAATATTATCTGCGTTATTCGGACTATTTTCTTCATCTTTATTGTTATTCGTACAACGTTTCGGTCGATAAACCCCCCGGCCTTCTTCAGGTATTTCTTGTCGGACTCGGGAACCTTCTTTTCGGACTCGGGAACCTTCTTTTCGAACTCGGGAACTTTCTTGTCGTAATCAGGAGCCATCACGGAATTTTGAACTTAACCCGTTATTCAATCCTCGTGGGTATCCTGTTCTAATCCGCTAACCATAGCTGGGGTAGGAGTTGTGTTAATTATTTATTTCTATGTTACTGCCGCTACTCAGGATTGAACTCGGAATCCAGAGATAACTGTCACTTAGAACTGTCTTAACCTAACTACCTTATCTACTAGGCCAGGTGTCCAATTGTACAAATAACAATAAAGATGACGACAATAGTCCGAATAACGCAGATATTACTAATCATCAAGCCTCATCTCAAACATTGTGATAAAAAAATTATTTTTAACTTTTTAAATACCGGGAAATGCCGGGGTAGCTCCGCTAGTATACAATATAGTAAGTAATAAATACGTATTTTAATACGTTCCGATTTTATTAGCATTTACATCGAACTCTATAAAAGACAACAGAAATCTATACGCGAATCAGTAACCAGAATAAATAAGACAAACAATTTGGTAAAATATTTTAAGAATAATAATAAAGAACACAAGAAAACGCAAAGTTTGGCTGTTAGCATTTTAAAGAATCTTTTAGACTCTTTCGTTCGTAAAAAAAAAAAATAAAGAAAACACCATTCCGCTGTGCCTGGGTTAGAGACCGGATCTCGTCCGGCCATTAAAACAATAAAAGCCCGAAACAAAATTCAAGGATTGAGATAACGATGTTTGCTTTATTTTACACTGCCTACCTTTCACACGGAGTCGGAAACTTGACATGCGATCGTTGATACCCCCAACCATCTTTAGTCGTTTCCATTTCTCCACCCGGACATCATCATCGATCGACTTGAGAACGCCGTGAAACAATTATGCAGATTTCTTTTACCCCCCTCCCACTAAACTGGGCTTCACCCCCCCCCCGCCCCCACGCTGCACCGAAGTCTTCGCCCGGAAGTGATTGTTCTGATATTTATGTGTGGATCGGTACACATACACATACAGCGAGGCTGTTGTTTAAATTACACGTTCAGCCTGGCTCAGCTAAAAAAAAAAAAAAAAAAAAAAAAAAAAGTAAGAAATAAGACCCCCCCCAAAAAAAAAAAAACAAAAAAAAAAAACAACAACAACAAAAAACAAAGCAGAAAAAAAAAACAAAACAAAAAAAAAAAACTGGTTCCGATCTTCTTGTTCTTCCGTTGTCTTTGACTAAATCACAGAAAACGTTGAATGGTATTGCCTATATGGTAATCTAAACGTTACCAAAATAGTACTGTTGCATATATCAACTTCATGTTTTTGTTGTTTTACTCTTTTTGAGCAATTCTATTTTGTGTGAAGGTTTCAGAAGAATTGATTGATTTTAACGGCATGTCAACCCGTCTGGTGTTATTTTAAGCCTAAAGGTTTGAGAATCACATTCAATGAACGTTTATATTTACACTAGCAAGACATGTGGATATATCACAGTATGATAATTAAGATATTACGTTTAACATATTTACTTAATAGCCATGGGAAAATAGCTCAATATTAAAAATTATTTTGATTAAATCTCACTTACACGTTTTCTTTCCTCTTTTCATTATGTTCAATTGAAACAGATTAGCGTTATCGCTACCCACGCTCTCCTCCTCGCTCTATCTTTCTCCTTTTCTTTCTTTCTTCTTCTTTCTTTCTTTTTATATTTTTTCTGTGCAGCATATCCTTCTTCTTCCCTTTCTTTCTTTATAATAAAAACGGAATGGTCCATTATTTAAGGTGACGACACTCATAAGAAACAACAATTCGGCGGATAAGCAACATCAGATAATGAGTGTTTACATTTTTACATTTCATCTCGGACGATTTGGACGGTCTCATTTTTAACCAGAGGATGTTGC
Organism: Doryteuthis pealeii; assembly: GCA_023376005.1. Taxonomy (NCBI): domain Eukaryota; kingdom Metazoa; phylum Mollusca; class Cephalopoda; order Myopsida; family Loliginidae; genus Doryteuthis; species Doryteuthis pealeii. The sequence continues at coordinate 16,184,689 of CM042142.1, forward strand.
AAGATGACAACGATCGTACAAATGAGGAACACAAGTATTCAGTGTCTGTCTGTATTCGAAACTACATCACCGCTTACGTCACAATACCCCCAGTAAAGGCGAAAGTTTATCAATAAGTATTTGATTTATAGTCAGAATCATTAATACATAGAATAAGTCTTATTCATTAACGACGTCTACGAAAATCTGAATTAGATATTTGCCTCAAAACCACCATGTTATTAGTACATTTAAAATTTTGCAATGTGTATTATAATAAAGGCTTACATAATATATGGCTTAGTTGATTTGCATACTGATTTTTACAAAACTAGGTTTAATAAATGATTACTTGTTTTTTTTTATCTCTAATATTTTTTTATTCTCCAACGTATTAAAATCAATCCTATGAATGATTTTATATAGAAACCAAATAAATATAATTAAAATAAGTGTAATCATTTTATATGCGTTCTTATTTAATTTCGTTAGTCTTTCTAATATATTTCATTACATTAAAACTTAAATACTTACACCCGCAAGGCGCATATTCTTGCTATTTGTCATAAAAGACCCGCTTGTCGTCATCTGTTATAACATTCTTAATAGACGGGCCATTTTTCTGCCTTGAAAGATGACTTGTCGCTATCTATATGCAATCTTCCTTATTCATTTGTTTTACTAAGAGTATGGAGGAAACCAAACGCTTGATATGTTGAGGTCAAGTGCTAATTCTCGAGTACTTTTGCATGGATTGCGTTCCACCAATTATCTAAAAGCATCTTGATCGAGCATTCTAGTCTGGATTCGTATTGCAATAACGCATCACCAGAATGAAAATTTGAAAACCAGTTTCGGACTTTGTAGTCAGTAATGACACCTAGGCCATAAACGCTACAAGTTTTCTTAGCTGTTTCTGTAGCGGTTTTGTTATTCTTAAGCTCTTCACAGGTCAGGTATGCTCTCTCAGTTCTTCAATTTTAAGGGCGTGAGACCATAGATTTAATGCGCACTCTTTCACTACTGAAATAAAAACGACCCATGAAAAATAAACCACGTGGCATGTTGCATTTAAAACATTAGAAATTTGAAATACGTAGTTATAACTTGCTTTTAAAAACATATATATAAAGAAGAGTTTGTGTGTATGTATGTCCGGAGGAAACTACAAAATAAAACAATTAACGACAAAGTAAATATATATACACATTTGCCATCACCAGATCTTCCATTTCGTGTTGAAAATGATGAAGATTTGATCTATATTTTCGAAGACAGTTAACATTAGATTTACGAAAAGATAACATTAGAATGGTATTTCTTTTTTTAATTTTTTTTTTTACCTCTACCTAGGCATCGCCGGGTTGCCGCTTCTAGTATATATATATATATATATATATATATATATATATATATATATATATATGTACAAAGTAAAGTAAAGTTGCTGTGGTCGCCTAAAGTAGGTATCAGTCAGACAGCAAGGGAGTCTATCCTCTTTTCACTAGCGCGAGACCAAGGAGATTGTTTTAGCATCTGAAGTTAAGCGCCACACCTACCATCAACTCCTCACTTTACCGCACAGATCCCCGTACTACTCATACGCTGAGTTGGCGAGGGCTGCTATCGAAACCGGAACATTAAGGATTTTAATCCAACGCTCTACCGACTAAGCTTATATACACGTATTATATATATATATATATATATATATATATATATATATATATATATATATGTGTGTGTGTGTGTGTGTGCGCGCGAAAGTGCGTTTAAGTATTTAAGAAACAATTTTGAAATGTAAAAAAGATTTAAAAAAACCCGAAGTAATCTGATAAACTTTCGCCTGGACCTTAAACCCAACTCGGCACCCCATTAGCAGAGAAACAAAGAGATAAATCGATATTAACTAGAAATCAAGAATTCTTCCTCAAGAGTAATGCAAACACCTTATCTAAGCCAGAGTATCGCTGTTTCATCTAACTTGAGAGATATTTCCCGACTTCAAGGGTCCTCAAAGCCTTATCTATCAACATATATATATATATATATATATATATATATATATATATATAAACATATGTGTATATATGTATGTATGTATATGTTTAAATATATAGATTTGTATATATATATATTTCTATATATGTACATATGTATGTATATACGTATATATATGTACATATATTTATATATATGTACATATATATGTAAATATTTATATATATATGTACATTACATACGTATGAATATATATATGTATATATATGTATATATGTATCTGTGCATATATGTATGTATATATATGTATATACGTATGCATCTCTCTATATATATCAACATTATATATACATATATTCATGAATACATATGTATATATATAAATATATATATATATATATATATATATATATATATATATATATATATATATATATATATATATATATAATTCTTTTATTCTGTCAATTTTTACAGTCTCCTCTGTAAATGCTTACTTCTCTTGTATTGTTTGCAGACTGAAAATAAAGAAAGACGCCACGTAAATTGGGACTGCTAATGTTTATTTCTCCTCAGATAAGAATCGCTTGATCTGATGAAGAGAAGCAAAACAAGTGAGGGAAACAAACAGAACATAGTAGAGATTAACAAAAAAAAAACAATATGAGAGGCCGATGACAGTTGACGTTCAAATGACAAATGGAGTAGGGAATGATAAAGTAAAAAAAACAAAAAAACGAATGACATGAAAGAGTTAAAAAAAACTAAGGTGAATAATGAAAGAAAAGCAAGGAAAATAGAAATGAAGTCAAAGATGAGAAAAAGTCGAAGATGAAAACGAGGCTGGGGTGAGGGATGAGTTGAAAAGAAGAAAATAAGTATAAATAAAGTCATACAAATCCAAAAGGACGTGGAAGAAATGATAGTGAGGCTAAGGGACGGAATAAATTTAAAAAGAACAAAGTAAGTATAAATAAAGTCATAAGAAAAAAAATAGGAGGAAGAGACGAAAACGAGGCTGAAGGATGGAATGAGTTGGAAAAAGAAGGAGTTAGTATAAATAGTTATACAAATTCAAAAGGGTGACGAGGAGAGTATTGTGAGTCTAAGGGGTAAAAAGTGGGAGGAAAAGATGAAAATGAGGCTGAAGGATGGGTAAGTAGAAAAGAAGAAAGTATATATAAATAAAATCATATAGAGCAAAAATAGGGTGGAATACATGAAAAGGAGGCGGAGGAAGGGTATGAGTTGAAAAATAGAGAAAGTATAAATAATGTAATAAAAGCGAAGAGCAGGTGGAAGAGATGAAACCGAGGCTGAGGGATGGTAAGAGTTGGAAAAGGAGAAAGTTAGTATAAATAGTTATAAAAAGAAAAGATTAAGAGGAAGAGATGGAAACGAGGCTGAGGGATGGTAAGAGTTGGAAAAGGAGAAAGTAAGTATAAATAAAGTCATGAATAGCGAAAATAGGATGGGTGACATGAAAACGAGGCTGAAGTAGGGAATGAATTTGAAAAGGAGAAAGTAAGTATAGATAAAGGTATCAAAAGAAAAAAGTAGGAGGAAGAGATGAAAATGAGGCTGAGTGATAGATTGAATTGGTAAAAGAAGAAAAAAATTATAAATAAAGTCAGAGAAATCCAAAAGGTTGAGGAAAAGATGATAGTGTGACTGAGGGAGGGAATGAGTTGAAAAAAAAAGAGAAAGTAAAAAGTGTGAGAAAGAGATGAAAATGAGGCTGAAAGATGAGATGAGTGGAAAAGCAGAATGTATATATAAGTAAAGTCATAGGAAGCAAAAATAGGATGGAAACTTGAAAAGGAGGCTAAGGGAAGGTGTGAGTTGAAAAAAAAAGAGAAAGTTAGTTTAAATAATGTAATAAAAGCGAAGAGCAGGTGGAAGAGATGAAACCGAGGCTGAGGGAGAGAAAGAGTTGGAAAAGAAGAAAGCAAGTATAAATAAAGTCACAAAAAGAAAAAAAAAGTAGGAGGAAGAGATGAAAACGAGGCTGGGGAAGAGATGAACAAAAAGAAAGTGAATACTAATAATAAAAAAGGAGTTGAAAGAAATTAAATTGTAATAAAGTGATAAACAACAAAAAGATAGGAAGAGTTGAAATAATATGAAGAGAAAAATACATTTTTAAAATCAAATCCATAGTTAAGGAAGAGTGGGAAAAGAGATGAGAGTCAGACTAGGAATGGAATGAGTGAAAACAAAAGGGAAAATACATAGAAAATCCTCCTCCTCCTCTCTCCACCTCCTCCTCCTCCTCCTCCTCATCCTCATCATCATCATCATCATCATCATCAGGTTGGGCTGGCAGCACGGAAATCCATGACTCTCTCTCTCTCTCTCGCTACCCATACCTATCTTCATCGCTCCTGGCAACTCCCCAGCACGTCATCCACTGTCCATACAGAGCTGATTGATGTAAGCTTTTGATGGTGAGCCTAGACTGGTGTGTCCATGTATAGGTGTCCACCGGAAAGCATCACAAGAGTTCGTCCTTACTTCTCCAACTGTGTCCAGCATGTCTTGTTCGTCTAATTTCAATGACTTGTACGAGGTGAAAAGTAATGAGACTGTTGTCATAAAACAATTCATTTAAAATCCAAGCAACAAACTAAAAGTTCTATCCTCCAAAATATCCCCCTCTTGAATTTAGTACGCTTTCCCATCCTTTTCTTTCACGCCTTGCTGGAAGTATTCTTCTGATATGTTTCTCAGCTTATGGACCTCATGATGGCCTCAAGGCATTCAATACAGGTCACGCTGATGAGCCCCTTCAGCTTGGGAAGTGCGCGGGAAGAGATGATAGTTGTGGCAGCACAAATCGTGATTTTTTCTTTTTCCCAAGCTGAAGGGACTCATCAAGGGGATCCGTTTTGAATGCGTGATAGAGCTATTATATATAAATTGTAAATAGATATATATATTAGTTTTTGTATATATATTTAATTACATAGATGCTTATCTGCGACCTCTTTGGTTTTATGCACATCTTTACATGGTAATCTTCAGGCAGGGAAAGAAAGATTTTGAAAAATTGAAAAAAATCGAAAAAAGTCATATATATATATATATATATATATATATATATATATATATATATATTTATTTATATATCGTATATAAAAGGTGTGTCTGAAAAGTAATGAGACTGTTGTCACAAACAATTCATTTAAAATCCAAGCAACAAACTAAATGTTTTCTCCTCCAAACTAACCCCCTCTTGAATCTAGTGCGCTTTCCCACACTTCTCTGCATTACTGGAGGGATTCTTCCGGTATATCTCTCAGCTCCGTTGTTACGGACCTCTTTGTGGCCTCAACGCATTCAAAACGGGTTCCCTTAATGAGCCGCTTCAGCTTGGGAAGTATGCGGAAAGGGATTCTAGTTGTGGACAAATCGTGACTTTTTTTCTTTTTCCCAAGCTGAAAGGGCTTACCAAGGGGACCCGTTTTGAATGCGTTGAGGCCATCAAGAGGTCCGTAACGACGGAGCTGAGAGACATACAAGAAGAATCCTTCCAGCAGGTATTGGACAAGATGAAAAAGTAAAGTGGAAATCAATATATTAATACTCTTGTTCCTTAATCTTCCGATCGTTATCATCTTGCAACACTCTCTAGTTAAAAATGGGACCGTCCAAATTGTCTAAGATGAAATGCAAAAACGTAAATCCTGATTATCTGGTGTTGCTTATCCGCTGAATTCTTATTTCATAAGAGTGTCATCACATCAGCTAAATAATGGGTCATTCCATTTTTATTCTAAAGAAAGAAAGTAAAGAAAAGTACGTGCCATACAAAAAATATAATAAGAAAAAAAGAAAAAAGAAAGAAAGAAGGGGAATGATAGAGAGAGGTAATGAACGCGCGGAAGCAATAACGCTAATCTATTTTAATCGAAGATAATGAAAAGATGAAAAGAAGGAAAGAAAGAAAGAAAGAAAAAAGAGAATGAGCGTTAAATCAAGATTATTATACTTTTTACATATTGAGCAATTGTATAATAGCTCTAAAGTCAACATATCAACCAGGGTAATAATTAAATTATCATGCTGTTGTATATCCACAGAACCTGCTAGTAAATTCATAATACGGAAAGTAAAGGGAAAGAAAGGAAAGTGTAGCTGGGGGGGATAAATCATAAATACGGAAAGTACGAGGAAGAAACGAAAGAGAGGCTGGGGGATTGATACAGAAAATGGAAATAAATAAATGAATAAATACAGAAAGTGAGAGGAAGAAACGAAAACGAGGCCGAGGTCTGAAATTGGGCGGCAAAAACAACAAAACCAACAGGAAAAGCAAAAACGGGCGGAGAACTAATCCTCGGAGCCGAAATGGCGACAAAATGAGTTAACAGTTATCTTGATATTGTTATATATATATATATATATATTATATATATATATATATTACAAAGTACAGTCACACACACACACACACACACACACACACACACACACATATATATATATATATATACATTTATATATATTACAAGGTGCAGCAACACATTAAACCCTTAAATGCTTCAAAATAAATTTTCATTGTTCCATAATTTATAATGTCCATTTTCCAACTCTAGCTCGATAATTATTTCCATTCATACCAAATTGTCTGTCATTTGAATATTAATTTACGCCATTTTTGTACGTGCTACAAATGACGTTTCTCTGCTGTTTTTATCGGGAAAGCTAAATATCATTTCGGCAAAATTAATAAATAACCAGTTTGTATAAATACAAACAATAAAGACACACACACCTACATACCTCGATATTTTACTCAAACTATACAAGTCCCTCCCCCAAAATATTGCCATTCCCGATTACACACACACACACACATATATATATATATATATATATATATATATAATATATATATATATATTATAATAGTGGTACACAAAATTTGGTCTACTCACGTATTGAGAACTTTATATTTGTTATATCGCTGTCTTATCATTGTGAAACTTGCATCAACTAACCATTTTGACCATTTTCACCGGTAAGTCACCTTTTCCACAAATACCATATATATATATATATATATATATATATATATATATATATATATATATATATATATATATATATATATATATATATATATATATATATATATATATATATATATATGAATCATTAAATTCGTAGCTTGATGTATCTCTGTGCTAAGTGCTAAGTGTTTATCTGACCTGGAGTTCAAATTTAGTTCAAAGTTAGTCATTACACCACAGGAACTCCCTCTTGATTATTGAATGAACCTCGTATATATGCAGGGTGTTTCAAATAGGAGGCAACAGACTTTTGGACAACTTGTATCTTATTATAATGGTGATTTGGTGTCTGTCTGTAACTGAAAATACGTAACTGTTTATGTAACAATACCCTCAGAAATTGCGTAACTTTATCAATGAGTATTTAATTTATTGTCAAAATCATATATAGAACAAAACTTATTTATTAACGATGTCTCAAGAAAATCTGGGGGAGAGTTACCTCAAAACAACCCACCTTAAAAATCCTGCAGTGAGCCTTATATATTACTAAGAAATAAAGGTTTACATAATATATGGTTTGCTTAATTTGCATACAGGTTTTAACAAAACCGTGATTAATATATTATTACTTGATGTTATTGTGTAAGTTTAACAATGAGTATTTGATTTATAGTAAAAAAATTTTTATAGATAGAATAAAGATTTTTTATAATGATATCGCTACGAAAATCTGAGTTAGCGTTGCCTCAAAACAGCCCTCGTTATGGGTGCCTTTAAAATCCTGCAAGTGTCTTATATATCACTAAGAAATAAAGGTTTACATAATATATGGTTTGTTTAATTTGCATACTGGTTTTAACAAAACCGTGTTTAATAAATCATTATTTGGTGTTATTGATCTCTTAATATTATTGTTTTATTTTCCAACGTATTAAAATCAATCCTATGAATGATTTTATATATAAACCGTTAGTCTTTCTAATCTATTTCATTACATTAAAACTTAAATACTTACGCCTGGTGCATATTCTTGTTAGTTTATATTATATTTAAAGGAAGAAAATAGAAAAAAGGAGCCTTTTATACAAATCACGTGCTTGTAAAATCTAGTTTCAATATGTTGATATGAATAAACAAGTCACTACGGTTAGAGCACGTTCTATTAACCCTATTAATCTATTAATTAATGACATCGCTACGTACAAAGGTTTACATAATATGAACGTATCAGTCCCATAAATGATTTTTATATAGAAACCGTTAGATTTAATACATTTCATTACATTAAAACTTAAATACAAAATAGAAAACAAACGTGATTCTTATACAAATCACGTGCTTGTAAAATCTAGTTTCAATTTGTTGATATGAGTAAACAAGTCATTACAGTTAGAGCACGTTCTATTAATCCTCATCGATTGTAAGCAGACTAGACTGACCTTCAGATGCGTGGGGTTGGGAAGATTTAGAATCGAGATAATTATGTGTATCTGTGGGTTTCGTGTATAATGTTATTTGTAATTGATTATTTTCATCTATATATATCAACGTGTCTTAGAAATGTGAGGATTTTTCGTGGTCAAATTTAATAGAATCGTGTTTCATGTTTAAGTTAGTGAGGAAATTGTTAAGTTTTCTTTCACCTCCTGTGTAGATAAAGAACATGCTATCTATGTATTTAGAATACAAAATTTTTTTCCAAATTTACCTACACACACACACACACACACACACACACACATATATATATATATATATATATATATGGGATCGGCCTGTCAGCTTGGCAGTCCGGTTTCAAATCACGCACAGGGCGGTCTTCCGATCTATAGCTCTGCTGATGAGGCCTAATAGGCCGAAATGTACATACAGAGATTGATTTTTCTCGATTTGTTTAGCCATACATTTAATAGGTATTCCCGCCTAATTCATTATTAATTAATTAATTTTCAAAATTAGGTCCGACTCCAATTAAGCACTTATTCTCCCAAAAATTATCGGCAAAAAGCCATTCTAAACAAACCTTGTTTACATATATATATATATATATATATATATATATATATATACATATACCTTCAATAAAAAAGGATATAGATGATCCCACATAGATATAGAATCATCACCACCTTACCTGTCTATTGGATATTTTTGTATATATGTATATATATACTTTTATGAATATATATATTTCGGTTTTAAAACCGAAACGCTTTAGCGTCGGTTGTCTGTAAGTCATCCTTTGACTTAATTGCGTGGTTCTTTCAAAACTTTATACTTTATTATACTGTCGGATTTTATATCTATTTTTATTCACACACACACACACACACACACACACACACACACACACACACACACACATATATATACATATACATATATATATATATATGTATGTGTGTTCCCGGCCTTGCCACTCGTACCTCAATTTTCTCGTATATCAAATCAATTTTCAACACTGAAATAAACTGAAATGCCATTCATCCATTCCAGTTCCCACCCCCAAACTCCCTATTTTTATTACGTTTTTCAGATATGAAAAATAGGAAGATATTTAAAAATTAAAATTTGAATAGTAACAGGAGGTAATTGAAAATATGATGATTGATTGAATTAATCACTTATTTATATTGTATATTTAAAAATTATAAATTATTGAATTAAAATTTCTTACTATATTGTTATATATTTACGTGGGGATTTTATGGAGTATCTAGTGAGGATCTAACTTGTTATAAGTAATAATGGATCTGCGAGACTAACTTAAAAATCACCCCTCTACCCAGGCGACGCCGGGTAGCCACTTCTAGTTCTATTATGATATTTTTCTTTGGCGTAATAAATTTGGAAACTTAAATGTTTTTAGTGAACTTATTTACAAAAGTGTATCTTAAACTCGCTCGTATCTCAAATCTTAGCTCTCAACACAAAGCAAAAATCATCCGAGTGACAGTTCGTATCGTAACTCGGAAAACTCGTAACTTGAGTTCACTCGTAAATAAAGGTACTTCTATCTCTCACTCTCTGTATATATATATATATATATATATATATATATATATATATATATATATATTTCAAAGAATTCCCAACATCTTAGGTTATCAAGTACTGCAGGTGTAAGTTTTTTCTCCTTAAGTACGCAATCTATGAGGACCTCTGTTTACTCTTTTCGAAAAATTTCGATATTCCAAGACTCTAAGAAGTCCCGCATGAAGACTTATCTCTCAGAAAATGGAGAAACAAAATGGTGCCTACGCAATAAAAAGGCTAACACAGAAGAATAAAAAGAATAGAAGAATAAAAAGAATAGAGGTTTAAAAGAATAGAAGAATAAAAGAATAGAAGAATAAAATGAAATAAACAAAAACAACAGATTAATGACGTTCCTTAGTAATCATTATTTGGAGTTTTCTTTTTCCTTTCTTTTCGTAACGTGGCATGCGAAGCAGAAAACATTGAAATAACAATGTTTTTGAAAGTCTGTGAATATCGCCATTAAAGCGGTATCAGTCGACTTTCAGGCGACTGTCGTTTTAGATTCGCACTAATAATTCAGATATAATCAATGTTCTATATTCAACTTCTTCAACTTCTTCTTCAACTTCTTCTTCAACTACTACTACTATTACTACTACTACAACAACAACAACAACAACAACAACGACGGTCCCCAAAAGTTCAGAAAAGAGGCTAGAGGAACTGGAAATCAGAGGAAGAATTGAGACCATCCAGACTACTGCATTGCTGCAATCGGCTAGAATACTCAGGAGAGTCTTAGAGACCTGAGGAGACTTGTTGTCACTCAGACTCCAGTGAAACACCATAAGCTAAAATAATAATAATAATAATAATAATAATAATACACTGGGAATTATGCAAAAAATTAAATTTTGACCATACAACAAAATGGTATATGCATAAACCAGAATCTGTTCTTGAGAACGAAACACATAAAATTCTCTGGGACTTTGAAATAAAAACGAATCACCTTATCCCAGCAAGAAGACCAGACCTAGTGTTGATAACAAAAACGAAAGAACTTGTCAACTGGTGGATTTTGCAATTCCAGCAGATCACAGGGTAAGCTGAAGGAAAATGAAAAAATGGACAAATATCTGGACCTTGCCAGAGAACTGAAAAAGTTATGGAATATGAAAGTGAAAGTGATACCAATTGTAGTTGGTGCACTTGGAACGGTCCCAAAAGTATTGGAAAAGGGTTTGGAAAATCTGGAAATCAGAGGAAGAATTGATACCATCCAGAACACTGCACTGTTGCAATCTGCCAGAATACTCAGAAGAGTCCTGAAGACCTGAGGAGACTTGCTGTCACTCAGACTCCAGTGAAAAACCATCAGCTAACGCTGATGTGAAAACTCAAAAGGAATAAATAATACACATATCATACATACATACATACATACACAAACGCTATTTGTACTTATCTGATATACGTTTTATCTTCTATCGAACACATCGATGTTATTTAGAACGATTAGGACTTCTAAGGGTGAAACATTAAATTTATTGCTACCTCTTTTTCGTTCATCATAAAAAAATGATTTTCTTTTTTATGAGAAATGTCTTTCAGTTCAGGTTTATTGGAAATAAGTCACAGTGAAAATCAATTGATCATATCACCAAAAACAACGTATTTAAAAATATATATTATATATATTAACACCATTTTAACAACCTACCTACATACTTATAATCGTCATCAGGATGGCGTACGTCACGATAAAGATGTGTAGCGTAATTATTGTGGTCTACATGGAATTTGGAGATTGGAAATAATAAGAACAAAGAGAGGTTAAAGTTTGGAACTTATTAATTGACCGACCAATGACACCGGAACTAAAGTTAGAAATAAAACCGGAAGTTCTAGTTTCTGCGCAGGAGCGGAAGTGACGCTCACACACCCGGGACGAAAAAGGAACAAGAGGAAAATTGGTCCTTTTTTGGCTGGCTTTCTGGGCTTTCCTGGTTCCCCCGTTTAGGTTTCGCATAGTAGTACCGAACATGATTTGCGATGGAGTAATTTGACTGTACCCCTCTCTCTTTCCTTCTCTCTGAAAAAGAACCCACGAGCCTAGAAATAAATAAACAATCCCTTGTGATTATACGACTTGCGTATGTTGTTTCTGAACTAACGACGACTACTACTACTAAACGACTACTACTACAATTCGAACTTGGCCCTATGCAACAGATGAAAGAAGGCATCTGTAGATTTAGGACCGGTGTTAGGGTCTTATGACCTCCTCTAAGCTACTATATCTCAATTTTAAGAGACACGTGGGTTAATAGTTACTGACGTAGGGAATGGACACAACGGCACGAGTTCAAATCCTGTACGATGCTGTTTGCATTTCACATAGCGCTTATATCCTTGGGAATGATATGAATCCAACTATTCTCCCTCCGGATATGGGTTAATAGTAGGGCAAACTGGGCTCCTTAACCTTAGTATGTCAACTTGCTCGTGCGGAGGGGTTGGTAAATATATATCTCAATTTTCATAAAATAGTATGTTAAGTTTTTAAGGGCCATTCCTTGGCCTTATAGCAGAAACGCTTATCTGGTGGAATCCTTGATAAAGAGTCGGTCGACAATGTGAATCCTTTGGTTACTAAAGTGTCCTCAGTTACTGGTAATCGTATGAGTCCTTCGTGAGTATTGGTAAAGATCCCGGCGATCCTATGTGCGTCCGTCGTCAAAGAGAGGAGTTTTAATTATGACCAATGTGGAGGTTTAAGTATCTTATCAGGCCAGTAGTACTGCCAGTGATTGTTTAAAAGAGTCAATCACATGACCTTGGCCAGTCTATAAGTATAGGCGGGGATATAGCACACACCTTATATCTTAAAATTTCTCAACATAGTATTCATATAAAATATATGAAACCTGCCCTTTCTGGGACCACCAAGCAGGCTTTAGTCCCCTCCGGTTGGAAGATTCGGGGTTAGTACGCGCCGACTAAAATCTAAAACCTCAATATCACACACGTACCTTTACTACACAGATAACGAAATTAATTGTTAGCACATCAGCTCTCCTCGAGACGACATTTGAAAAAAATTAGAATTCATTTTGGCTTGAATGTTTCCAATTGCAAGTAAAAATAAGTCAGGGATGGCCTTCTATTCGATAAATTTGGAAAGAGCATTATTTGATTACTAACTTTCAATATACGGAAAAATTTCTCAATTTAGTCACTTATATATTGGATTATTTTTGGTGATATAAGCAATGCTGCAAACCACCACTTATATTTATAGACTAAGTGAGGTCATGAGGTTTAAACCTCAGCCAACCAACAGCCCGAATACGTGATTGGTTAACTACTTAATCGGCTGATATTGACAGACGTCCATTTGCATTCATTGACGAACAACCTGCAAGACTGAAGAGCACCAAGGAACAACCAAAGGATCATACCCAGTATTAAGGGACACTAAGGAGGAACGCAAGGATTCTTCTCTAAGGATTCGCGCTCTGCTTAACACAAAGGATCTCCGCTGGACAGCGCTCTTGCTTGAAGCCTAAAGGATGGTCACAAAAATCGTAACAAATACTCTGAAGCTTATCTGTGTATCAATATTTTAAAAGTACAACCGTTATTAACTTGCAACCACATCTGGTTAAAAATGAGACCGTCCAAATCGTCCAAAATGAAATGCAAAAATGTAAATCCTTATTATCCTTGATTGCTTATCCTCCGAATTCTTATTTCTTATGACTGTCGTCACTTCAGCTAAATAATGGACCATTCCACTTTGACCATAAAGAAAGAAAGGGAAGAACAAGAACTCACTACATAGAAAAATATAATAAGAAATAAAGAGGGCAGGGGAAAGATAGAGAGAGGGGATGAGTGCGCAGAAGTGATAATGCTAATCTGTTTTAATCAAAGATAATGAAAAAATGAAAAGAAGGGAAGAAAGAAAAAAAGAGAGTGGGAGTAAGTTAAATCACGATTATTATACTTTTTACACATTGAACTAATTAGCAATAGCTATTAGGTAAACATATCAAACGTTGTAATAATCAAATTATCATACTGTGGTATATCCACAGGTTCTGATAGTAAATATTTACTATGTTTTGCTTAGTCTGACACAAGGTTACTAGAGAGTAGTAAGTTTGTTGTACCAATTTTCCAAATGGATGGTCCTTTCTACTTAGTATGAAAATCATTATTTAAAAATCCTGGCTTTCATCTGGTCTGAAATATCAAGAGTATGAACACTGATACGATATATAACAACCTCAGCCACCACAGCATATCCACCCTGTAGGGTTTAACTTTTGTTTAAGGTAGTCAATTACATGTTACAGAATTTATGGGTTACCTATAAATTATGTACGATAGTGTTGTTAAAATCAGACTAACCGTGTTATAGAAAAATACAGCTGATATGATTGACAGATTTTGACCTGTATTTGACTTCTTCTCTCAGTGGACAACCGACGTGAAAAGTTAGTTTAGAGAAATCAGTTTGGGCTAGGTAACTGGACGAGTCAGACGTAAGATGGCGTCTCTCGTTCAAATAGCCATTTCTCACTCGTGTGTCTTGACTTGGGTTTAATATTGAAATAAAAGACGTCTACAAAAAAGAAAGTCTTGTGTTTGTTAGTAAAAAAAACAAACAACGGACACAGGACAAGAAATCCCAAGACAGGATGAAAGACCCAAGGAATTCCAGCAAGAAGTCCAAGCAGCTACCAAGATCAGAAGAACAACCCAGCCCAGACCCAGATAGACAAATTAGTTACGCAGATAGCAGATATTCAGATTCATAGAAAAGGATACTATAGAACAGAGGTCAGCAAACTACGGTCTGCAGGCCGGATCCGGCCCACGAAGGCATTTTATCAGACCCGCCGACAGTACTTGAATTTGTTTGTTAAAACGTACGGAACGCGAAACGCGAGCAACCATTTTCAAAATTGAAATATGTGAAATCAACCCATCGAACAAAATTGACTGATAAACATTTGAAAGCATTTCTCTTGATTGGATGTAGCAATTCCAAACCAAACATTGACGATATCTTGAAAGGCAAACTCCAGTTTCACAAATCTCACTAGACCTTTCTGCTAATGATGCGTTCTTTGATAATGTTGTTAAAATAAAAATTTGGTTAAATTTGTTTTTGTGCATCTTACACTACTCATCCATGAATATAACATAGAAAGATAATTTTGGTTAGATCTTTTTCTCGGAGCTTTCGTTCTGGCTAGCAAGTATTAAACACAATAATAATGTGGCCCGTGCTCGTTATTTTTTCAATTATCCCGCCCACCGAGAAAAAAGTTTGGTGATCCCTGCCATAGAAGATAAGTATACATGATACGTCCATACGTTCTATTTAAGGTTATTCTTGGTAAAACTTGAAATTTCAGTTGATTTTATTTCGTTTTCAAGTATTTTTTAGAACTAATTTGTAAACTTGATACTAAAATAGGAAAGGGAAAAAGATCTGTAACCTTATTGCATTTTTGAAAGAATAAGATTTGGTATTTTTAAAATGGAATTTTTAAAATAAAATTTTTAAATAGAATAAAAACTCAGAGTTTTAACTTTGTTCGAATTCTTTTTTTAAAAATTCTGCTTATTGAAACAATATTATTATTATTATTATTATTATTATTATTATTATTATTATTATTATTATACTTCTTTTGAGTTTTCACATCAGCATTTGCTGATGGTCTTTCACTGGAGTCTGAGTGACAGCAAGTCTCTCAGGTCTCCAGGACTCTTCTGAGTATTCTGGCAGATTGCAGCAGTGCAGTATTCAGAATGGTTTCAATTCTTCCGCTGATTTCCAAACTTTCTAGACCCTTTTCCAACCCTTTTGGGACTGTCCCAAGTGCACCAACTACAATTGGTATAACTTTCATATTCCATAACTTTTTCAGTTCTCTGTCAAGGTCCAGATATTTGTCCCTTTTTTCATTTTTCTTTAGCTTCACCCTGTGATCTGCTGGAATTGCAAAATCCACCAGTTGACAAGTTCTTTCTTTTTTGTTTATCAACACTAGGTCTGGTCTTCTTGCTGGGATAAGGTGATCGTTTTTATTTCAAAGTCACAGAGAATTTTATGCGTTTCGTTCTCAAGAACAGATTCTGGTTTATGCATATACCATTTTGTTGTATGGTCAAAATTTGATTTTTTGCATAATTCCAGTGGATCACCTTCCCAACCCAGTC
The DNA here is from genome assembly GCA_023376005.1 of Doryteuthis pealeii. Taxonomy (NCBI): domain Eukaryota; kingdom Metazoa; phylum Mollusca; class Cephalopoda; order Myopsida; family Loliginidae; genus Doryteuthis; species Doryteuthis pealeii. The sequence goes on from CM042142.1 coordinate 16,200,912, forward strand.
GTGTCTAGTTTTGTATTCTCGTTGTGCTAGTTTGCTACATTCGCAGAGTATATATATATATCTTTTGAGGTTTCCCTTTCTTAACCATGTCCAAGTCTTTTCATGTGCAACCTCTTCTATTTGTCGTTTGAAGCGTCCATATAATTTTTTTTCTTCCCATTTTTGTTTTCTAGTCTTTGTTGTTTTTCTGTTTGTCCATCTGCCGTTTCTACTATTGTTGGCCGCCATAAGTAGTTTGTCTTTGCTCTTTCTTGTGTAATCTTCAAGTTGTTGGATTGTGGTTTCTACGCATTCCTCTATGTTGGCAAGACATTTCCTTTCTTGACACATATATTCTATCTCTATCATCTTTAGGGTGGAGAGCCTTGTGCATGGTCATTAATTTTCTCGTCCTTTGGTCAATCTGTCTGAGTTCTTCTTTTGTCCATTTTAAGAATGGTCCTGAGTATCTTATAATGGGGACAGCCCAGGTATTGATTCCTTTGATCAGATTATTATTATTATTTTATTTATCATTTTAACCTATTATTATTTTATTTATTATTCTAAATTGCTATTAATGTATTCATTATATTACATTATCATTTTATTCATTATTTTAAATTATTGCTTTTTTTCATTATTATTGTAAAATGTAATTCTTTTAGTTTATATTATCATTTCAATTTCGAAGTGGAGGAAAATATATTTTAAGTGATTGAATTAAACAAATATTTTAAACTTTTATTTTAAATGTATTGTATACAAAGCCCACTCATATTCCAAGGAGGGTCTGCAAGTGATACAGTCAGCGTATTCTCACTGAGAGGGTATCAAACTACTTAATGGCAAGAATGGCGTGACTCTACATTCCCCAGAGCCTCAGAACTAGAGTCTCACCATCAGATGCCATTTAGTCTCATACCCAGGACAAGTGGGGGATTCACATGGAATACAATCAACGTTCTAGGCCTGTCAGAGAAGATGTCCTGGGCATGACGTTAAACTGCATCTAGTGGTGAATTTCCAATTTAGGGGCTCTAAGGAATGTAGAGTACCTCTTCATTACCATTAATTCCAGGTCCACTCTGACCCAGACTGATAGTACCTGTTAGGATCCCATCTAAATAGATAAAAAATGTGTTTTGAAAATTTGAGTTTGAAAAAAATTGAGTTTGAAATACATGTTGAATACTCATCAAGAATGAATAAAACAAAACGTCTTCGGTATGAAATAACCCAACAAGGGTTGACATGCCGTAAAATCCAACCAACCAACCAACTAACAAAGTCCCACTGAGAGGGTGTCAAACTACTTAATGGCATGGAAGGAGTAGCTCCACACTCCCCAGAGCTTCAGTACTGGAGCCTCGCAACCAGATGCCGTTTAGTATCATACACAGAACAATCCTATTTAGAGTATTGGAGGATTTTACCCCTCTGCAAGGAATGCGTTCTAAGTTCTACTGAGAGGGTGTCAAACTACTTAATGACCGGGAAGGGGTAACTCCACACTCCCCAGAGCTTCAGAACTAGAATTCACCACCAGATGCCGTTTAGTATCATACACAGAACAATCCTATTTAGAGTATTGGAGGGTTATTACCCTCTGCAAGGGATGCAATCAAGCCCTACTGAGAGGGTGTCAAACTACTTATAGTAAATAGCGCTTCGAGGAGTCATAAAACCTTCAAAGCCATTAACACGTCTCTCTTATCTCCTATTTCCCCTGCACCCCCCTTTTTTAAAGGAAAAGAAAAAAAAAACGCATTTGTTCCATCACTGCTATTCACTAATTACAATCAAGTTTTCTCTCTTCATCATCATCAGTTAGCATTTCATAAATTTTACCACCTTTGGACTGCGATTAGAGACACCATTCAACCCATTAACGCCCCAGTATTAACGGTTGTCGCTTCTTTTACAACCCCACCCCCACCTAAACATTACCCAACCACCGTCATCATCACACAGAGATTCGTCCATTAGGAGATTTATTAACACAATTTTTATTAGCACTTCCATATTTGGTTTGATCTGTTGGCCACTGGCTTTGTTTTACGGCATATCAACCCTTTTTGGGTCATTCAATGCCGAATCCAGTCATTTTGACTCACTCACAGTACCTGCTGTTGCTTAAGTTGCTCCCTTAGGAGATTTATTAACACAACTTTTATTAGCACTTCCATATTTGGTTCGATCGTTGGCTACTGGCTTTGTTTTACGGCATATCAACCCCTTTTGGTCATTTAATGCCTAATCATCATTTTGATAAACAAAGGACGCAGGTTTGCTTACAGTACCTGCTGTTGCTTAGGAGGTCATCCAATTCAGTATTAAACAGGCTCCTCACTGCTTAACTTCGGGAATCAAGCAAGAATCGGCGCTTTCAACGTGACTTGACTGTAAGTTGTATGTTTATGTGTGTGTGGGGTAGTGGGTGGTTGTTTTGTTTACGGCATATCAACTCTTTTTGGGTCATTTAATGCCGAATCAAGTCATTTTGATAAACAAAGGACTCAGGTTGTTTACAGTACCTGCTATTGCTTAAGTGATAACCCGATTAAGTATTGAACAAAATAATGGCTACTTAACTTCGGTAATCTAGTGGAATCGGTGCTTTCAGAGTGACTTGACCGTAATCAACCTGTCTAGGGTTATTTTATGCCAGTGGTAAATTGTAAGGGAGAGTCAGATTTATTGTTATGTTTTTTCCAAGGATTTTTCTTAATTTTGACAGTAGGTTGTCTGCAGCTGTTTGTTGCTAAATGGACTGGGAATCACTTTGAGGGATAAGTTTATAGGGTAAAGTTCAAGTTTATTGTCATATTTTTTGGTATAATTATATAAAAAAACACAAAATTCCATCTATACTGGCATTATTAAATATATCTCAAGTTCTTGTGCTTTAAAAACATCATCTATACATATACTGTTGTAGGTGACTCACCTATGACTAGAACAATGGACTTTTTTTTTAGCAGAGCAAAGCTGCTCAAGTGGGAAGTAGCAAGTGCATGTCTTCGTGTACGTTGTACCAATGAAACCCTCCTCATTTTGTAATTCATATGCGTTGAATACATCTGTTCTATACTTTTATCTCCGTGTTGAGTATTTATTTATTGCTCCCTAAACAGGTCATAACATATAAAAAGGGCAGTTGGCGTGTATGTATGTATGTATGTCCGGATTAAAATACGAAAATAAAACAATGAATGACAAAAATATATATACACATTAAATATCATCAGTTTTTGCTTTTTGTGCAAATATTATGAATATTTGATTTATATTCAAAGATATTTAAAAATTAGAATATGCATAAATGAAACTACAAAAATAAAATAATTAACGACAAAATAAATATATATACACATTAAATATCACCGGTTCCTGCTTTTTGTGCAAAAGTTACGAAGATTTCATTAATATTCGAAGATATTTAAAAAAAAAGAATATGCATAGAAATAGCATTGAAATTTGTACTTAAAAATGTCCAGCATTTGTAAATCTCAAAAGCAAGCAAATCAATTCACCAGGGTTTTTGTCCTTCCCTTTCTACCGAGTCGACGCTGGGTAACATTTTCTAGTTATCAAATAACAGCAAAATCCCTATATTCTAGTTAAATATGTTTAATGGTATAGAGTGTTTGACAACATAATCTTATCCCTCAAAGCGATTCCCAAACAACTATGGACAACTTACCTTCAAAATAAAAAAAAATTAACATTAAAAAAAAAACATAATAAATATGACCATACCTAACAATTTACCGCTTGGCATAAAATAACCCTAGACGGGTCGACATGTCTTTAA
>CM042142.1:16209707-16217207 GCA_023376005.1 Doryteuthis pealeii
AAATTGCACCAAAGTTACGATCTTTCTTCTTATAGTTATTGGAAAATCGAGAGTTTAAATATTAGGTAACCAGTCTAGGAGAAGAAAAACATTTATGATTAACTTATAAGTGAATGCCCATGGTGTAAAGGTTACCATAAAAGCAAATGGCCATGGTGATACGAGTTCAAATCTCAGACAAGGCTGGTTGCATTTCATATGGCACTAATACCCCTGAGAAAGGGATGAACTCAATCATTCTCCCCCAAACTATGGATAAATAGTAGGGCAGACTGGGCTCTTTATCCTTAGTACAGCAACTGGTCTAACAGAAGAAAAACTCTGAATTCAAACCTGTTAAATTCCGCTTAAGAAATTGACCTTGTGTCGCATCCTGCTCGTGCGGAGGGGTTAGTAAATATATATATTTACACTTTTTTGTGTAATTCTTTCTCAAGAGTTGTTAAATAGATAGAAATGAGTTTAAAAAAATTGAATACCCAACGAGAATAAAGAAAATAAACGTCTTCGGCATAAAATAACCAAACATGGGTTGACATGCCGTAAAAACCAACCAACCAACCAACCAATGAACCATATGTAAAGTGAACGTATTGTAGACCAAGCTGAAATTGTGGATGGTTGAATGTACACATAGATCTGTACAATAACCTTTGTCGGGAAATAGAACGTCTAGTGTGGGTCACAGGTTAAAAATATCACCCCTATTGTCCGTTACGTTTTCTGTTTTTTTTTGTAATGGAACTGACTTGCCAATATATATATATATATATATATATTATATATATATATATATATATATATAAAGGAAAGGCCGGATTCTCGGTCTGCTTAACAGGGACACTTGGCGTCGCACCGTCGGCACTAACAATGTTTGTACTGTCGCTTTTATTATCGTTGACCATTTTTTTCTTCAGGAATAAAATGTCTGCAGACGGAAAGAGTCTTTGGAAAATGTGAATGACACTGCAAAGCCAAGCACAATTTAATTACGATAACCAAAAAAAAAAAAAAAAATAAATAAATAGATAAATAAATAAAATAAAAAATAAAATAGGAAGAAAAAAGTATTTGTAACTATAAAGATTCTCCGAACCGTAACTGAAAGGGGAAAAACAAATATTTTATTGACCTGTTTATGATCTACTAGAAGCTGCTACCCAGCATCGACTGGGCAGAGAGGGGTAGTCTCGCAGATCTATTATTACTGAATCACAAGTTGGATCCTTGAAGTATATGCCATTAAAATTCCTATGTAAAAAGACCTTGCGATGATCCGTTTTTGGTGGGATGTCAATATATATATATATATATATATATATATATATATATATATATATATATATATATATGAGAAAATGGAAGTGAATCCGACAGTATGAATAGAAAATATTTAGAAAAAACAAAAGATGTTATTAGTTTGCTGACAGATCTGTTTCGACCTTTTAATAACGCGGTCTTTTTCAAAGTAACTATATTTATGAGGAAAGACGGAATAAATAAACCGTTAATCACGTTAATCACGAGGTACAAACAAACAAAAAATTATATATATATATATTATATATATATATATATATATATATATATATATATATATATATAATCAGAAAGTACACACAATAACCTATCAAATATCAGACATATTCTCTGCCAAAATAAAAATTCAATGCCTAAAGAAGATAACAGATCTGAAACACGTGTCGCATATGTAAGTAAATAAAATTAAAAAAAAAACAATCCTTTTTGCAAACCTTTTTTATAAAATATCTATTTTTCTTCCGTTGGACCCATAACAACACTATATATATATATATATATATATATATATATATATATATATATATTTCACAGACACTCTGAAAAGAAAAAAATGTCTCCTATTCAAAATATTAAATGTACCCCCCCCAAAAAAAAATGCTCTCACTATTTAAATTCTATTTCTTTTTAATTATCTGCACGAATATAAATAAAAATATTCATTACTTTAGCCCAAAAAGCAAGATCTGGGTATATTTAATGTGTATATATATTTACTTTGTCGTTAATTGTTTTATATTCATAGTTTCCACCGGACATACATACACACACTGCCCTTTATATATATATAGATGGTGAAGGTCCTTTTTCGAAATGAAAAAATCGACCCGTCGTATTTTAACTAATTACTCAACGCTGTGCTTTTTATAGATTTTTATTGCTTGCAATTGATGCTGAACCGATGAGGCTCGATCTCACTATACTAGTGAACACGAAAAACTATACCCCTGGCGAGTGGGTTAGGGAAATACCTACTTAGATATACCAAGTATGTCCTATACAACCAACTATATATTCATTTATTTATTTATTACTTTATTTATAATCTATACAGTAATACTAGGACCGGTTTAGCTCAGCCAGTAGAGCATCCGCCTAGGACTCGTAAGTTTCCTGGTTCGCGCACAGGTCCCGGCAAACTCAGTATATGTGCAGCACAGATTGGGTACTCTGATCTGTGTGGTAAAGTGGGGAGATGCAGAAACAATCTCCCTTGTCTAGCGTTAGCAAAAAGGGGATAGACTCCCTCGGTGTCCAGCTGATACCGACAATAGGCCACTCCGCCAACTTTACTTTATAGTAATACTGGTGAAGCGTGTGGTGTAATGGTTAAAGTCATGGGAAAGGGACTTGTCACCATGAGTTCAAATCCTGGACGCGGTAACTGCATTTTCACTTAGCGCTAATACCCTTGGGAAAGGTATGAATCCAATTCTCCCTCCAGCTATGGGTAGATAGTAGGGCAGACCGGGCTCTTTAATCTTGGTTAAGCAACCGGTCTAGGAGAAGGAAAACTCTGAATTCAAACCTGTTGAACTCCGCTAAAGAAATTGACCTTGTGTCACATCCTGCGCGTGCAGAGGGGTTGGTAAAATATATAGTAATACTGGTGTTCCTACAAAATACTACCATCATCATCTTGCAATACCCACTGATTTAAAAATGAAATCATCACAACACTTGATATGTTTATTCAAGAGCTATTGCTAAATAGTTCAATATATAAAAAGTATAATGATCTTGATTTAACTCTCACTATTTTTTTCTTTCTTTCCTTCTTTTCATCTTTTCATTATGTTCAACTGAAACAGATTAGTGTTATCGCTTTCGTACGCCCTCCTTCTCTCTATGTTTCCCTTACTCTTCTTTCTTTCTTTCTTTCTTTCTTTCTTTCTTTCTTTCTTTCTCATTATAATACTCTTTTGTGTATCAAGTCCTTTTTCTTCCCTTTCTTTCTTAATAATAAAAACGGAATTGTCCATTATTTAGCTGAGGTGGTGACGTTCATAAGAAATAAGAATTTGGCGAATAAGGAACACCAGATAATCCGGATTTATATTTTGTTTGGACGATTTGGACGATTTGGACGGTCTCATTTTTAACTAGAGGATGTTGCAAGATGATAACGGTCTGAACATGAGTATTATTATCAATTTATTAATTTTATTTTTTATCTTTATCTATTTTTTTTTTTAAATTAAAAAAATAATGAATAATCTGTAGCCAATGAACGATGTTTATTAATATGTCTGCATCTGCTAATCAATTCTGATTTCTTGTTTTGTTGACAAGATGTTCGAGGAAAAAGGTGATTTAAAATTTTCCCTCCAAACATAATTTACACTTTTTCGATCTGCCCCCACCCACCTACTCATCTCTCTCTTTTTTTTCTCAAAAATTAATTTCCATTCGATTATGGCTGCTTTGGGCATTTATTTATTTATTTTTACTTTTCTATCCCATAATATTTAGATAATGTTTTGCTGTTGGCATGGCATCTTTAAAAAATAAAAGAAATTTTGTGATTATAAAATCTCCCTTTCCTGGAAAAACGATATTATAAAATCTGCGTATCAAAGGGATGCGACAATTAAAAAAAAAATGTTTACCATGTGTATCCAAACAATCTATCTATCTATCTATCTATCTATCTATCTATCTAGTTTAAAATCTGCGTATAAAAGGGATAGGGCAATTTACAATCTATCTATCTATCTATCTATCTATGTAGTATAAATCTGCGTATTTCACAATATATATATATATATATATATATATATATATATATATATATATATATACAATAAATCAATCAATCAATGTATCTATCTATCTATCTATTATAAAATCAGCCTACCAAATGGATACGACAATGTTTTTTTTAATGTTTACAATATATATCCAATCTATCTATCTATCTATCTATCTATCTATCTGTTGTAAAATTTGCGAATAAAAGTAATACGACAATGTTTTTTTTACATTTTACAGTGTATATCCAAACTATCTCTCTCTCTCCCTCTCTCTCTCTCTCTCTCTCTCTCTCTCTCTCTAGTACACCTGGGGAAGGTATGAACCACCTTATCCCCCAGCTATGGGTTAACTAGTACAACTACTGTCCTTATACAAGGATGGCTTTGGAATTAAATAACCCACGAATGTTGATATGTCATTAAACCAAGACACAAAAATATTATAAAACCCTTGTATTTTTTATTCTAAGAACGAATATTTTATAAGAAATTGTTTAGGGTGAACTTATTTATGGGTGATGCCATATACATGTAGATAATATATGGTCTTCATCATTATCATCATCAAGTCGTGCTGACAGCATGGATTCACATAACTGTCTCTCTTACCACCTATCCCTATGCTATTAAACTATGCTCACACCACCCACATGCCTATAGACTCCCCCGTGAAATACTTTATGGTGAACTCGCAGATGGCAAAGCTGTTCAAAGACCATATTAAGACGACTCTGAAGAAATGTATCATCATACCTTCAAGCCCGGAAGATCTGGCCTCCAACAGACAGGGTTGGCGAGACGCGCGCCGCACAGGAGCTGGGCGGCTCATATAGATTAATAGGGCTGCAGAGCAGCGAAGTCTTCGTCGTCATGAACCACCATATACAGGACATCCCTCCTTTTTTGGAGGGAGCGAGTGATACCCCTCTGCAGGTTATTTAATCAACGTATTCTAAAGTTTATTTGGCTATTTTATATAATGGCATATCAACCGTTGGGGGCTATTTAATGCCAAATCTTGTTTTTTGTGAGTATTTACTGACATCCCACATTATCGAAAGAAACCACTCACAAACCGAAGTTCATGTGTGGCTAGTATTTAAAAATTACGTTAATCCCCTCGGCATTACTGTAAAGTTTTTAAGTGCCATCCTTGGCCAGTTGAAAAGGGCTTAAAGAAAGTCCTATGTTATGGAATCCTTTGGTGATCCTTTGGTGAGCAAATAAGTCCTATCCTACGTATTGGTAAAGGTCCAGTGATTTAATCCTATGTCCGTCGTCCATGAATGTCACAGTAATTATGACCAATAGGGTCGGTTAAGTATTGTATCAGCCTCAGAGTACTGCCAGTGCTTTGCCAAGAGTTATATCACATGATTCCGGCCAAGTCTTTAAGTAGGAGCTGGGATCCATCACACACCTTATATGAGAAAAAATCTCAACAATTACCCTTTTAGGCACAGCAGGCACTGGGCAATGAACACAGCCCTACCCCTTTGTAGCGAACTCTAATAACTTGATATAAGTTATTTCGGCTCATCAGCGTACGAGAGCATCCGATATCCACTAGTGCCTTGCACTTATTTCTGTTAACGAGTACACTGCTCATTGTTATTGCCGTGTTGAGTATGTGGTAGCGGGGTCAGAGGCTGGCAATTACTTCTCGTCCCCGACCCTGTTTTTTCGAACAATTCCGTGCGAGGTGCCCTTGTTTGTTGCAGTGATAACAGCGCACGGTCAGTTTCACGCCACAGGGTTTGTGCTTGATATACCCTTTTAGACGAGAGGGCTGGTACTTCCTGGGAGGGATATCCTCTGGGGTCACGCTAATTATTAAATCTCTAACCGGTCTAATGTGTGAAGCCACTGGACACAAGGGCTGAAGGCCGGGTAAGTTTTTTTTATCACAGAATGTTTGAGATGAGGCTTGATGATTAGTATTATCTGCGTTATTCGGACTATTGTCCTCATCTTCATTGTTATTTGTACAACGTTTCGTCGATATACCCTCCGGCTTCTTCAGGTTCGGACTCGGGAACCTTCTTTTCGAACTCGGGAACTTTCTTGTCGTAGTCGGGAACCTTCTTGTAATCGGGAGCCATCACGGAACTTCGATTGGCTCCCGATTACGACAAGAAGGTTCCCGAGTTCGAAAAGAAGGTTCCCGAGTCCGAGAACGTTCCCGAGTCCGACAAGAAATACCTGAAGAAGGCCGGAGGGCATATCGGCCGAAACGTTGTACAAATAACAATAAAGATGGGGACAATAGTCCGAATAACGCAGATAATACTAATTTTTTTTTTGTATATATGATTTTCAAGTGAATAGATTGTAGGTAAATGTTAGTTTGGTTTCATAAACTAGTTGTAATAATTCATTAACTTCATTTGTATTAATAAATTGATAGAATTGATCAACCAGTGGCTGACCCTTAGTCACCGCCTTAATCCCCTACATGATAAAACGGGTTGGATGTAATGGGTTAAAGGTTTTTTTGGGTGATTAGGCTTTGGTTATTTGGTGGGATGTTACTGCTGGTGATGCTAGTTTATTTTCTTAAACCCCATTATACGTGGTTTATCCTTTTGTTAGTCGTTTAGCTGAAAAGGAATTTACAAGGGAAAAAAAAGAGACTCAAACAAAAGTAAGGTTTAGACTTATATTTCTAAGTTCATAGCTATTTCTCGGAGAGGAAATATTCTCCTGAGCCAGTCAAGGGGCCTTTTCTCTGAGCATACCCAGCTGGTTCTTCCTGTCTGAGGACTCCTGGGAGATTGTCATTTTCTATTTTCTATTTTCTATTTTATCTTATTCTAATTTTATTTTAATTCCCACAGGTGTTTCTATATTAAAGAACATTTTGAAGAGTAACTTGAAGAATACGGCCGGGATTATCATATAGTTGCTAGGGATTGACCTAGCCTGCTGACTGGTCGGATGGGGCTCTCTAACCGCCCGTCTAACCAAAGTAAGAGTCGTTGCATGTCACGAGACCACTTAGTACACAGGTCACAGACTGCTTGGCCACCACAGTCCTATCTTCAGACGAGTCGACATCTACTATCAACAGGTGGCCACATCGGAGAGGGTCTTACCTTTCTGCATCCCCAGCTGACTGGGCGCAGCGTATTCCTAAGCCCTATCGACAGGGTGACTCTTTCGCATGAGATTATTATACATGTCTTGAATAAATGACGCCATATTCCCCCTCCCCCCCGCCAAAAATCGTTGTTCTGAAATCGACTGAAATACAACTAGACATGGTGGTTGAATATAGTGGATGTCGATGCACTGAGTATAGAGAAAAATCAATGGCAGAACATTCTCATAAATGGAAGTGTGTAAATATATACGTATGTGTGAATAATAATAGAGATATTAATTGAATGAGAGAGAGAGAGAGAGAGAGAGAGAGAGAGAGAGAGAG
>CM042142.1:16222207-16237207 GCA_023376005.1 Doryteuthis pealeii
ATTCCAAGTGGTGCAACCGTACAGTAGTACTGACACGGCTACAGCTTGGAAGACTTCCCGTTTTATTTTATTAGATTGATCAGATTTCCGTCTGGTTGAAACATGGTTAAAAGAAGCCCTGGTTTTTCTATCCTTATGTTGGCATCAGTTTCAGTAGATGAGATATTGCTATCTCTGTATATGAAATAAAATTTTAAATTTAGATAAAATTTATGTAAAGTTTGTAAATGCCATCCTTGGCCAGTTGAAAAGGACTTAAAGAAAGTCCTGTGTTATGGAATCCTTTGGTAAGCGTATAAGTCCTATCCTGCCTATTGGTAAAGGTCCAGTGATTTAATCCTATGTCCGTCGTCCATGCATGTCACAGTAATTATGACCAGTAGGGTCGGTTAAGTATTGTATCAGCCTCAGAGTACTGCCAGTGATTGGCCAAGAAGTAGATCACATGATCTCGCTTAGTCTATAAGTATTGGCCTTATATACCAAAATTTCTCAACAATTGATCAATTTCAGAATTTTATCTACAGCTCCAGATTTGATTTCAGAGTTTACTCCCTAGCATTTCCATGGAATGAGGTATAGCCGCTAGGCAGCGGGTTTTTTTTTTATAACAGACTTTTCTTTGTTTAGATGGATTGTCCACTCGAACACATCCGCCCTTTAACAGCTCTTGTTTTAGTGGTTGTACTGGGTGTACTATTAGTATTTTTGTAATTTAACCATTATAGCTTCTTTTAGACAATAGAAATAAACAAATTATTTTAATTAATTATTATTCTGATAACTCCATTATTGTAATGGAGTTATTAGCCGCCCTGTCGGTGGGACGTTAGAATACACCGATTGCACCTCTGCAGAGGGGTAAGAATCCCCCAATGGGGGCCACCTGTTGGCCGTGGGTGGCGACCCGTGATGCTTAAAGATAGAACTCAGGTGGCTGAGCAGTCAGTGACTTGCAATATTCCACTTTAGGCTTTTCTTGGGCTAGACGGGCGGTCGGAGAGACCCCCTCCGATCAATCGATTGGCCACGTCAAACCCTAGCACCTATATGATTTTTCCCAACCCTTATGGCAAGCCCCAGCCCCTTTTTATCATATGGGTGCTAGAAGGCGGTGGCTGCGGGCGTACATGTCCTGGGAATGACGTTAAACTCTATCTGATGGTGAGGTTCCAGTTTTGGAGGTTTGGAGAATGTGGAGCACCCCATTCATCACCATTGCTCCCTGGTCCACTCTGGCCCGGAGTGGTAGTACCTGTTAGGGTCCCATCTATGGGTTAAATAGAAAAATGTATTTATAAAAAAATTGTATTATCCATTAAGAATTGATTTATTTCAAAACTTTATCGCTATTAAATGACCCACTGAGGTTGATATGCCGTAAAACAAAACAAACCAAACCAAACAATCTATTAGATTTCCATATGGATCCGTTGAATGAGCTGTCTATCTTTATTCAATTCTAAAATGACTTGATTAGTTAAATTAAAAGTTAAATTTGGTAGAAAAAAAGGACATGATGACATGCATTTAAAAATATTGAAATAATTCATTATACATTAATTTAATTCATTATCTATCTATCTATCTATCTATCTATCTATATATATATATATATATATATATATATATATATATATATATATCATTATTTCTATTATATCTACATCTATTCATAGTGGGAATTCTCACTCAATTTCTCTGTAACTGAATCTACGCCACTGCTTACGTCACATTACCCAAAATCATCAATACATAGAATAAAGAACAACCTGTAATACGATTTTAAAATTATTCTTTCCTCTCACCCTTTTTTCAGTAACAGGATGTTAACTAAAAAGTTAACAAATGAATAAATACCTACGATTTTGTGCAACATTAAAGAGTAAAATATTCAAAATATTTATTTAATTAATAATTGATAGATGCACGCAACATTATTTGAGGGGGGGGGACAGAACTAGGTTTCCATTTTTGTTTTATCTATTTTTTTTACTCCTTTGATAAATTCAATTTTAGAAGGTTTGGATCGTAAGTAAATACACTTACGTTTCAAACCCTCTAACATTGAATTTTTTACACCCCAGCCCTCAGGCAATATCTTTCAAAAATTAATTTTTACACCGCACCGAGGGTGCTTTTTTTTTTTTTTTTTTTTTTTTTTACTAGTCTAGATAATACATTTTGTATAATAAATTAAATGCTTAAGTAATAGCTACCTGGTACTTTACACAATATCACAATTTCTAATTAAGGGAATCCCTTTTTTCGGCATCCATGTCCGGTACCTAAACTTTGACGCCCCCTGTCGATTTGGATGTAAAAAAAAAAAACCTCAACAAATCAAACATAATAACAAATGTCTGGTTGCTTTCAAAACTGCGAGAGTTAACAGAATGTCGTCAATTTCGTATAATTTTGTATGATTTCCTTAGCGTTTGGGAAAAAGAATGAGTGTTACGTTGTAATTTGTTTTCATCGAATCCATGAAACCAACTGATAAAAGTCACTTCTGTTTGGCGCGATAGTGAAATTTGATTTTCAATTATATTTACTACCGACATGTCTAACGTCTCGTTTTCTGGAGATTGAATAGTTACTAGACGATGCGTCAAACCGATTGGTTCCCGTTGTAACAAACCGCCTCTTTAGAATCAACAGTTGTCCATGATGATATTGATGCTTCTATATAGGAAGGAGGGAAGGATTCTAATAAGTCTTTCATGATTAACAGAAGTCCAAGATGGTATTTATGCTTCTATTTAGGAAGGGTGAAGGATTTTTATTAGTATTTCATAGTAAACAGCGATCCATGATGACACTGATGCTTCTATCTAGGAAGGAGGCAAGGATTCTAATTAGCATTTCAGAATCGACAGCTGTTCATGATGATATTGATACTTCTATTTACGAAGGGTGAAGGATTCCTATCAGAATGTTAGAATCGATAGCTGATAGTTGTCCATGATGATTGATGTTTCTATCCAGGAAGGGGTGACGGTTTCTAATTTGAATTTCATAGTTAACAGAAGTCATGATGTTGATTTTTTTAGATATAAGGTGTGTGCTAGATGCCCGCTCCTACTTATAGACTCGGCCAGAATCATGTGATCTATCTCTTGGCCAATCACTGACAGTTCTCTGAGGTTGATACAATACTTAAACCGACCCTACTGAACATATTTACTGAGACCTTCGTGGATGACGGACATAGGATTAAATCACTGGACCTTTACCAATACGCAGGATAGGACTTATACGCTTACCAAAGGATCACCAAAAGATTCCATAACATAGGACTTTCTTTAAACCCTTTTCACTGGCCAAGGATGGCATTTAAAAACTTTACACATGGTGTTTCTATTCACGATGGGGTGAGGGATTCTAATTAGCATTTCAGTTAACATGTGTTCATGACGATATTGCTGTTTTTATTTAGAAAGAAGTGAAGGATTTTAATTAGTATTTCATAGTAAACAGCGATCCATGATGATATTGATACTTCTATTTAATAAGAGAAAAGAATATAATAGTTAGTAAGTATATAAATAAAAAGAATAGATAGAAAAATCATTATTTGTCTATTATTATCTGCTAAATAAATCGTCGCTTTCTTTGACCTTTGAAAATGACGACCATTCTATCTGAATGCCACGTATCTTTCTTAATTACCACTTTTGCGAATCATGACTAACTTGAGATCAGTTAAAGTTTTAACTAATTTTATACTAGGGAATAATAAGAATAAATTAATCTTGTCAAAAGAATGTTTAAAATCTATTAAAAAATTACCATAACAATTTCTGAAAGTACGGTTGAAATCAGACAACACCCCCCCCAAAAAAAAACAACATAAAAACAAAAAACAAAAACAAAACAAGAAACAAACAAATAAAACAAACAAAGAAAAAAAAGAAACAAAACAAGAAACAAAACAAAAAAAGGAGCATTTGAGGCACGGACGGACGGACAATTATAAATTTATTTATTTAATATTGTTTACTATTATAATTTTTAGATTTTATATATCCTATTTTCATTATATAACTGTGGAATTCTCACTGGCACATATACTACATTCATTATACTATGAGAGTTCGATTGAAATCAGGCTTAAAATTGCAGAGCATTTGTAGTACGTGCGGAGGGACGGACATTTGGAAATTATAAGATTATAAGTTTATTTATTTCATATCTTTTACTTCTCTGTGTATCTTTGTGTCTCTCTGTTTGTGTCTGTCTATCTGTCTGCCTCTCTCTCTCTCTCTCTCTCTCTCTCTCTCTCTATATATATATATATATATATATATAGTTATCCACACACACCGTGTTTCACGTCTCCTCAGTGTGGGTTGACTTGGCAACTACTTCTAGCCGGGAGCGAAACCTGACTGCCTTTTCATCAGTCCGACTCCTTAACCCGTCTTCGTCTGCCTGTAAGAAGCGGAGTTTTAACAGATAAATACATGCATCGGTATATATATATATATATATATATATATATATATATATATAAGTTACGATCACTAGAGAGCGCAAATCCGTAAATAACAGACGAGCCTTGCTTTATAAAGTAAAAGTAAAATTGGCAGAGCGGCCTATTGTCGGTATCAGTCGGACAGCGAGGGAGTCTAACGCCTTTTCGATAGCACTAGACCAGTGAGATTGTTTTCTGTTGAGGTGAAGCGCCACGCCTACTGCCAGCTCCCCACGTTACCGCACAGATCAGATCACCCAATCTGTGCTATTCATGTGCTGAGTTGGCGGTAACCGGTATCGAACCAGGAACCTTGTGATCCCAAGACGGCTGTTCTACCGACTGAGCTAAACCTGGAATTCCCAGTGGCAGAGATACTACAGCCTGACCATGGCTCAACATCGGTGAATGAGACATCTTGCTCATTTGCGGAATGAAAAAAAAAAGTACTGATCTTTGATTCTAGGCAGGCTAATCGATCCACACGTAAGTTGACTTGTCATTTTTGATGGGTACTATGTTGGTTAATAGAAAAACCTTTTCGTAAAATAATGGACGGCATTTGAAGACATCGCGCATGTCTAGCAAAAGGCAATTTACGATCTAGATTTAATTTGGCGGGCAAATGCGTTGGTTTACACAGCTGTGTCGAGCAAGATTGCCAACTGCCCCATTTACAAACATTTGGAGATAATCTTTTGATTAAAACCGGCGAATAAACCGAACTACGGTTTAATGTACCATTGCAGTTAAACACATGGAATGATCCTCATCGGGTTAGCTCAGTCGGTCGAACGTTTGGCTAGAAACCACAAGGTTCCTAGTTCGATACCGGTCCTTGCCAACTAAGCGTATGAGTAGCACAGGGATCTGTGCGGTAAAGTAAAGGAACTGATGGTAGATGTGGCGCTTCATCTCAGACGCAAAAACAATCTTCTTGGTCTAGCGCTAGTGAAAAGGGGATAGACTCCCTCGTCGTCTGGTTGATATCGACATTACGTCACCCCGACGACTATATATATATATATATATATATATATATATATATATATATATATATATATAATAAATGAAGTAAAAACTTTAAATTTGCTTCATTACAATAATTTATTTCAACCGCAATACTGCGGCATCTTCAGGTATGAGTAAAATCATTGATATATTCCAGACAACTGGAAAAGCTCGAAAAGAAACTCTTCAGACTGGAAATGTCTGTCGCGTTCAATCATACACACATAAAGGAAAAAATGCTGCCAAAATATACTTATATATATGTATATAGTCATCCACAGACAGTGTTTCGAAGTATCACGTCTCTTCAGTGCGGCTAGAGATTTGTAAGCTACCTACAGCCAAGATAGAAACCAGATCGATTCCTCATCAGTCGACCATCGTCACCTACATTATAGGAAGAGAATTTTAACTGATAAATACACACATATGTGTGTATGTAAAGTCAATCAGAGAGTGCTCCATCCTTTTTTATAGGAGAGCATTACTTTTATGCTTAGTTGGCGGTCGTCAGCGAAATCCCCTCCAAAATGCTCAACCCACTAGGGAATGGGGAGCATATATAGTCATCCACAGACACCATGTTTCGAAATATCACGTCTCTTCAGTGGGCTAGACATTTGTAAGGTACTCACAGCCCGTATAGAAACCCGATCAATTCATCATCAGTCGGCCATCGTCACCTACATAATGGGAAGGAGATTTTAACTGATAAATACACACATCTGTATGTATGTAAACTCCACCTGAGAGTGTTACATCCTTTTTTATAGGAGAGCGTTGCTTTTACGCTTAATTGGCGGTCGTTAGCGAAATCTCCTTCAACGTGCTCAACCCACTAGGGAATGGGTATATATATATATATATATATATATATATATATATATATTACCCCCTCCCTTAACCCACCCCTGTGCCCATCTACTCCCATCCTATCTTTACTTCCTGTAAACTACCCTCACTTCATTCACGTCTGCCCCTACCCTCCCTCCCTTCACGTCCGCTACTAACTCACCCCCTCACCAAATTCACTTGTACCCGCACGTAATTTTGCTTTCAATAAAAATCATTTGACCGATGTTGTCCGTATGAATTCGGACGAAACGTTTCAACTCTTAGATTTGTTTTGAGTCATTATTTCTTGTTCACCATCCTTTTACCTACCTCATATATATATATATATATATATATATATATATATATATATATATATATATCATCATGTCGTGCAGGCAGCACGGATATCCATGACAATCTCTCGCCAACCTTCCCTATCATTCATCGCCACAGGGAGTTCTTCTTCGCTGCAGCCAGCATCTTTACATAGCTGGTCGATATAGGTCCTTGCTGGGCGGCCCACACTGGCATGTCCATGTGTTGGCTTCCACAGGAGAACATCACTTATGAGTTCATCCTTGCTTCTCCAGCAGTGCCCTGCATGCCTAGTCCGTCTCACTCGTATAGTCTGTGAGATAGGGGGCAGGTGACCATACAGCTGCTCCCTTGTGGGATGCTGTTTCCACGACTTGTTCAGAACTGCTCGCAGCATTCTTGTACAGCTCCCATCTAGCTTATTCTCGAGGTGCCTCGTTAGGGTCCAGGTAGTGCAGCCATACACCAGTACTGATATGACTACAGCCTGGAAGAGATGTCGCTTTAGCTTGTCAGTGAGATCAGACTTCCATATGACAGACAATTTGTTTGTGGCCATCCATGCCTTTCCTATTCGTGTGTTAATATCGTTATCTGTGGATGAGATATTACTACCCAGGTACGTGAATTGTTCTACTGGCTTAAGGGCTTACCGTCTAACGTGGAGATGTCTCCTTTCTTTCTCTCATGAACTCTGTTTTAGCAGAGTTCACATGCAGGCCGATGCTTTTTGCTGCCTCCTCCAGGCTATGCAGTAGTGCCTCAGCTTGTGCCGGTGTATCTGCAAGAAGTGCGAGGTCATCAGCATAGTCTGCATCTGTGACTGTTTGTGCAGGATATCTCCTGCTTCTTGCCTTTCTTAGTGTAAAACCTTTTTCTTTTATGGTATCTAATGATGTTCGGTGTACATAGTCTAGGCATATTATAAATATATATGGTGCCAATGTATCACCTTGTAGGACTCCGGCGACGATGTCAAAGAAATCCGTATCGCCATCAGGTGAGCGTACCATTGCTTTAGTATCTTTGTAGAGCAGTAGTTTCTTTGGGGAGACCATATGCCAGTAGTATTTGTTCCATTTTCCGTCTATGTATAGAATCAAATGCTTTGGAGAAATCTACGAATAGTAATGTTGCCTCCAAATTCTTTGCTCGAACCCCTTCTATGATGCGTCGTACAGTCAGGATTTGAGAGGTTGTGGACCTATTTCTGCGGAAACCATTTTGGTTTTTCCTGAGGACTTTCTCTATCTCGGGTCGGATTCGATTAAGAAGAAGGGCATTATATATCTTAGCTGCAATGGCAGTAAGGGTTATGCCTCTGTAGTTTTTAGCTATTCCTAGGTCTCCTTTTTTGGGAATGGGACGATGCATCCTTTCGTCCATTTATCTATTCTGTTTTGCCTATATACTGCGTTGCATAGCCTAAGAAGTATGTCATTGAACTTACCTAACTTCCATACATCGGGGGTATTTCGTCAAGTCCTGCAGCTTTTCTGCCTTTCAGTTTTTTTAGGACTTCATTGAGTTCTTCTGTTGAAAAATCCCCTAGTTTGATATCTAATTGTCTATCTATGATTTTTTGGATGTTATTTTCTATGATTTTAGGTGGGTTCCCCAGAAGTTTCTGGAAGTGGTCTTTCCATTTCTGAAGTCTATCTTTTTGGCTGGTTGCCTTTAGCTTTGATCTAGTGGTACCTTTCCTACCGCTAATTTCGTTCACTGTTTGCCAGGCTAATCTCGATTGTCTGTCTTCCACCGATTGTCTGATATTATTTATTTGTGCTTCGATATATTCTATTTGTTCTTTTTTGTATATTTTGGTTAGTTCTATATGGGCTTTCTTAAGGTTTTGTAGATTGGTGTTAGTTGGTTTTATTTTATTGTGTTGGGCTGCTTTTTTATACCGTTTCTCCTTTGTCTAACTGCTTCAGTCTCCCAAGGAACAGTGTGTTTAGCGCTTTGTTTGGTTGGTACGCACTCGGCTGCTGCTTCTAGGTGTGCACTAACAAAGTTTTCGAATTCCTCGTTTGGTGTGAAGCTTTCAGATGACTCCTGGAGGATATTGAATTTATTTCTTACTGCTACAGCGTAGCGATTGCCTATATCGCTGTTAGCAA
Source organism: Doryteuthis pealeii (assembly GCA_023376005.1). NCBI lineage: Eukaryota > Metazoa > Mollusca > Cephalopoda > Myopsida > Loliginidae > Doryteuthis > Doryteuthis pealeii. The sequence goes on from CM042142.1 coordinate 16,230,968, forward strand.
GTGTCGACCAGTCGTATCGTATGTGTTTACTTGTTTGTTTTTTGTTTCTACGTAGGCTTAATCGTAATTTTGCTGTGACTATTCTGTGATCGGAGGATACTCCTTAAGGAGGAATACGCTTCGCAGTTCATTGTGCTATTTATCCATTTTTTGTTTATTAGGATGTAGTCTAGTTGCGCTTTTGTGCTATTTGGTACGTGTATGTCCATAGTTTGCCCTTCCATTTTTGGAATTTGGTGTTTAGACAAACAAGCCTGTTCTCAAGGGAGAACTCCGCTAAGAGATCACCGTTCCTGTTTGGGGTGTTGTGTAAGCTGAATCTATTGTTTTCGTTTCTTCCTACCTGTGCATTCATGTCTCCCCCAATGATCAATACATTATGTTTGGGGGTGTGCCGACATAGAGAGGATAGCCCATTGTAAAATGTTTCGATGTTTGTTTCATCACTAACATTTGTGGGGCTGTAACATGAGACTATAGTCAGGCAGGGATTGCCATTAAACGTAGCGCTCATGATTCTAGGTTGAATTTTTTCTATGCTGTTAAGTGATTTTAGTGCTCGAGGGCTAAGAAGCATTCCTACACCTCCTATAGTGGCATTGACAGAGTTTTTCCATGCAGATGCTGACACATACGTCCAGCCATTTCCAGATTCATGGTATTTTATTTCTATATCACCATGGTCAAGTCTGTGTTCTTGTACACATATGATGCCTATATTCTTTTCGGCTGCGGACGCCGTGAGTTCGGGGAGTTGACCTATCGTTTTTAGTGTTCTAACGTTAAATGTTGCTAGCATGAGAGATTTTTTTTTACATCTAAGTAGGTTTGTATTGGATTTGGGTTCTGTGTCTTTCTTATTAGATAGTGCGGTTAGGGTTATGTCTTCTCTAGGGTGTATGCCTTGCTTGTCTGTGCTGAGAGTGATGTGATTTAAATGTGTCGTGTTTTTTGAGCTCCGTAGAGTATTTATCGAACACTGGGCCGGTGCTCGAGCCTCAGCAGATCGCGTACCGTTTTTTATAGCAGAGGGTACGTTGCTACATGATTTTTGAACTTTGTGTAATGTCATGAATGGTTTTGGTTGGGTCAAGGTCATAGATATCTATCGGTAGCTGTTTGAATCATCAATAGGCGCCGGTCTTAGAGATGAGGAGCAGTAGTTACCTAACTGAACTTGTTGATCCTGGCCGTTGACCCATTCAGGGTTCTTCCGCCCAGCATCTTATGATATACACCGTTCTTATGATATACGCCGCATCTCACATCCACCATGCTGCTACCCATGGCTTGGTTTTACGTGCCGGGTGGCATGTAGAATTTTGTACGATGGGGGTGAAGAGTAAGAGAGGAAGAAGGAAATGAAGAGGGGGAGAGAAGGCGTAAGTTTTAACTTACGATAAGTCCACATGTCCCCTCCTAGTTAATCGTTAATGAGGTTGGATCAAGTGGCAGAGAAAGGAAGAAACAGAGACAGAGCTGTGACGACAGGTTCATGGAAGAGGGGGGCTACTTCTGAGATTTATGACACCAAAGCCCACCGTGATTTGCAAATTATTCTTTCATTTTTAGTTCAAATGGTTATAGTAGAATCAAAATTTCAAACTTTTGTATAAATATGAGAAACACAAGTAATTTGAATGTAAAACCTTAAAAAATTAATTTTAACAAATTAATAGTTTACCTCAGTGCCTCGTATATAGAGCCATTGAGCTGAAGATTCAACCATTCGCACGTTTGAAGAATTTCACAAATATGGTGGATTTGATAGGGAATTATCTACTCTTGCTTTTAGAAGGGGGGATAGATAGATATAAAAAAAATAAAATAAAAATAAAACAGAAAGAAAGGGAGAGGGAGAGAGAAACAGAGACAGAGCTGTGACGACAAGTTCATAACTAAGAATTAGGCGAATAAGCGACACCAAATAATCAGTATTTGCATTTGCGCGTTTCATCTTAGAAAATTTGGACGGTCTCATTTTTAACCAAAGGGCATTGCAAGATGATAACTGACAGAAGATTAAGGAACATTAGTACTAATATTCATTCTTATTTAGTTTCGCTAGTCATTCTTATTTAATATTCTATTATATTAAAATTCAATTACTGGCGCCCAAGGCGCGCATATTTTGCTAGTAATAACAATTTTTCTGAAGCACTGTGTACTTTTCAAATGATATAAAATATTTTGAAACACCCAGTATATATATATATATATATATATATATATATATATATACACTGGGTGTTTCAAAATATTTATATATATATGTATATGTATATATATATGTAGATATATATATGTGTGTGTGTATATGTATATATATGTAGATGTATGTATATATGTACATATATATATATATTATATGTGTTTATATGTATATATATATATGTATATGCATATGTATGTATATATGTATGTATGTATGTATGTATACCTTAGCTTATAGAAACCACGTCAGAAGGAAAGAAAAAAAACGATGGAAGAATTTTCAAATGCATTGTGCTCGAACAATTCATTGATATTTTTCTTGTTGCAAAAGACAATTCAGCTGCCTTTACAGAGCGTTAAGCATGATTCCCGTTTGCTGAAGACTTTTCAATAGACAACTCGAGGAAATAATGAAAAACACCGTATGTAACATTGATATTATAACTTACATATTCAACTCCTTTTTCTCCTCGAGAAATTTTCGGTTTAAAATTCAGAAAAATATTTTTCAACCTGGAGGGGTGGAGGAGGGAAACAATGACAAAGATTCTCTGGCACCGTTTGAAGATTTGCGGAGGCTTCAATAGAGAATTGATACACAAACAGAGAAGCGTTCGTGCGCATGCGCTCACGCATGCGCTCACACATGCGCAGAGGAACAAACTCGAATACGCTCAGATATGCACATACACAGGCGCAGCTTTAAACAGCTAAACACATACGCATGCACATACATACATGCACACAAACATGAACGCACACACATTGGGATACATACAGTAAATATCACACTAATAAAATCATATATATATATATATATATATATATATATATATATATATATATATGTATATATATATATTCCTGTTGATATTAACTTGAATATATATGAAGGAGCAGAATTTAATAAACAAGTATATTTATGCAGCCACATGCGCTTGTTCATATATATATATATATATATATATATATATATATTATATATAGGATTTTTATATAGTATATATATATATATATATATATATATATATATGTATGTATAAGATTGTTTATAGTATATATGATACATATAACATTTAGCATTATGTTTATTATGATATACATAAATATATATAATATATAAAATCTACATATGTATATAATATTATATAAAATGTATATAACATAAAACAATATATATAATATTGTATATATTATGTATAATACATATAATATATAACATTCTATATATCATTACATATATAAATATAATACATACAATATATATATGCATATAACACTATTTATATTATGTATAATATCCTTATATATATATATATATATATATATATATATATATATATATATATATCTTTGAAAGGAAGGAAAAACTCAAAACCGTTATTCCATAATAAATTTATTTCTACCAAAATTCCTTTCAAAGATAAATGTTGAATCAACTTAGATTTATAAAGGCCCCAATTTTGGTCGAAATAAATTTATTATGGAATAACGGTGTTGAGTTTTTTCCTTCCTTTCAAAGATAAATATTGCCCTGTATGTAATCTAAAAAGTTTATTATACATTGAGCTATCTGTAGTGATTTAAAGATTCGCCGTATTTATACATACTGGATCATACAATAATGATACAGTTTATCTTAGAAATCACATATAAAATCATCCCTTACTACCAAGTTTTGGATACCTCACATCTATCTATCTATCTATCTATCTATCTATATATATATATATTATATATATATATATATATGATGCCACAATATTAGCCATATTCACAACAAAGACTACGACGATTTTTGAAGCCTGTGCAATTTCGCATTTGCCCTCTCTTAATAATCGACATGGTTTTTTCAATATATCTCCGTTTTTAGCTAAAATATAATATTACAATACCAGCTTCATTTAATTATTTATTTAGTTATCATTCCACTTTGTTCCTTAATAACCACATGTATTATTTATATAATCTCCGTTTCTAGTTAATAGTGTAAATAATTACTAAATACCAGGCTTCATTTAATTATTTATTTAGTTATCATTCCCACTGTTTCCCTATGTTCTCTTAAAAAATAATCAGTCCATTAATACTTTTTCTCGTCTTTTGCATTTCTTCGAGTGGCGTCACGCGTCATGAACACCTTCGCGTGAGTAGATCGCGACTTGCCTTTCAAAATTAAAACGCTGATCAAATACAGTTACATAACTAAAAAGATTTCATCTCCTGTCACATATAAAAACATCCATCATTTTCTCACCCCAAGAGACATCCTGATGAAGGTTCAATGTAACCGAAATGTTTTAAACATCGATTATTAATTCATCCCAATTTCGGGATACTTGTTTTTCAAATTTCTTATATATATATATATATATATATATATATATATATATATATATATATAATATATTGTGTGTGTGTGTGTGTGTAGTGAATACAACAGAGGCTCATACAAAGAGGTTGCATCTTGATTTAGCATTCCTACAATGTGACGTTAAACTAACAAGGTCTGGTGGTATTGTAAGATATTGCTGTTGCGCTCTGGGTTAGTGATTATGATACTTTCACTCCGAAACCTCCAAAAACGAGAATTTCTCCAAGCTGTAACTATGTTAGTGCGACTGTATGGCTGTACCACTTAAACTCTAACGAAACGCTCTGAGAAAAGGCTAGATGGGAGCTACATCTGGATGCTGCGTGCTGACTTGAACAAATCCTGGAAGCAGCAACGCACAAAAAGCAGTTGTACGGCCACTTACCTCCTATCACACATTTAAATAAGACGAACAAGACATGCTGAACACTGTTAAAAAAGCAAGGACGAACTCATAAGTGACGTTTTCTTATCTATTCAGCATATTATCTCTTAAAATATGGACAAAATTATGCGACCTGAAATATTCGAAACTCTCTTTAGTTCGAGTAATGCTGAATAGATTATAATGAAATAAAAAACACGAAGCAGAGAAATCTTATTTAGGCATTAATCAACACATGGTTAGTTAGTATAAAGAGGGCTTATTCATAAGCACGAACAGTCCATTTAACAACGATAAAAACATAATGAAATAGAATGTAACAATGTTTTTTATGGTTATTTTTTATAAATAATATTTTTCTTTGACGTAATAAATTTAGAAACTTTAATGTTTTTTGTAAAAATTAAGATTAGCGTACCCGAAGCTCGCTTGTACCTCATATCTTAGCAAAGAATCGACCGAGTGACAACTTCAAAAAAAGTTGGGGCACTCGTAAAGCAAGGTATATCTGCTTATATAAAATATTTCGTGTCAATTCTGTTACAAAGTATTTGAGTTTTTAGCAGGTCTAAGAAGCCACACGAGAATGCACAGGATTAATTTCAGCACAAAATATAATTATTTTGTTCAGTCAAGTATGCGACGGGGCGTTACGATTTTTGTGGTCATTCTTAGGCTTCAAGCGAGAGCGATCCTCAGTGTTGGGTATGATCCTTTAGTTGTTCCTTGGTGACCCTTAGTGTTGGGCATGACCCTTTGGTTGTTTCTTAGTGTCCCTTAGTGTTGGGTATGACCCATTGGTTATTTCTTGACGTTCCTTAGTGTTGGGTATGATCCTTTGGTTGTAGTCCCGTTCGTCAATGTCGATTAACGTGCAAATGAACGGCTGTCAATATCGGCGATTAAATAGTTAACTAACCACGTATTCGAGCTGTTGATTGGCTGAGGTTTAATCCACGTGAGCACGCCTTATATACAAAAAAGGGCAACACGGGCTTGCAAGGTTGCAAGAATATTAAACAAATTAAACATATTCAGAACAGAGAAGCACTCACCGAAATAGTATTCGCTACAAGTATTCAATTTCATTAAATGGTCGCCAATGGCGGACTCATAAGCTTGTGAATGTCCGGATGCATGTCCATGTGTTTACGTATATAATTAGATACATGTTGGACGATTCTTACCACTAATATTTGGATTGTTCATCCTACGTAATCAGCATCGCATTGACACTTGAATTGATAAAAAATACATTCTTTTGCAA
>CM042142.1:16242207-16249707 GCA_023376005.1 Doryteuthis pealeii
CTACGAAAGTTAATTCTACTATCTTTGCTTGGAATTGAAACCAGAACCACATGGGAATTCCCCATCATGTGATAACTAACGTACTAGACTACGAGATCATCGTGAGCGAGTTCAAACTTCAGTCGTACTATTAGGTTAACTTTCGAACTAAAACCCCTAGGAAAGGTATGAACACCCTCATTTCCACAGCTATGGATTAAATAGTACCACTAATGCGAAAATTAATCCGATTACCTTTGCTTGGAATTGAAACCAAAACCACAGGGGAGTCCTCTGTGATATAGTGGATAACAAATAAATAAATAAATAGATGGATCCCCCACATAGGTGGGGTAAAGGGTTCCAATTCCAGAGTGGCGGCTATCCTTAAAGGAGTTGCCTTTGAAGTTGATAGAAACTGTCGGGTTAAAACAAATCTAAGAATTTTTAGAGAGAGAGAGAGAGAGAGAGAGAGAGAGAGAGAGAGAGAGAGAGAGAGAGGGGGGGGAAGCTGGATTACAAGTTGCCATGGAAGAGAAGAATGAGAGAAAGTAAGTGAATAGAGAGAGAGAGAGAGAGAGAGAGAGAGAGAGAGAGAGAGAGAGAGAGAGGGAGGGGGGGAAGCTGGATTACAAGTTGCCCCAGAAGAATGAGAGAAAGTGAGAGAGAGAGAGAGAGAGAGAGAGAGAGAGAGAGAGAGAGAGAGGGGGGGGAAGCTGGATTACAAGTTGCCCATGGAGAGAATGAGAGAAAGTGAGTGAATAGAGAGAGAGAGAGAACATGGAAGAGAAGAATGAGAGAGGAGTGAATAAGAGAGAGAGACAGAGAGAGAGAGAGAGAGAGAGAGAGAGAGAGAGAGAGAGAGAGAGAGAGAGACATTCCCAGCCATCGGAGTGACGATACAATACGATATGAAGAACATAAACCCGATAGAAGAGAATAGAGACTCAGCATACAAGACGACTAAGTAACACTACTCAAGGTGTCCCTGGCGAAATGACGTGTTTAATCGAGAATTGAGGAGTGCGCCAAAAACAAATGTATGAACGCCATTAACGGTTACATCTCGAATTCACAGTGTGTTTTTCGCGCTTTTTATGGTCTAATGAATTTTTCACTTTGCCTTTCAAATTAAGTCGATCATTCGAAAATATTTAAGAGCCAATCTATTTTGAATATTTCCTTAATTATCTGATTTCTTCAACGTCTTCATCGTGTTTATCACTCATCGCATCGCTGCAGCCCCCCCCCGCAAGCCCCCTGGTGAAAGAGGGGTAACAGGAAAAGAAAAAATTTCACTCGCAAGAAATAATTAAAGAATACTAATGAAAGAAAGCAAAGTCGATAGATCTTAATTAATGATCAGTTAACGAAGAAGAAGAAGAAGAAGAAGAAGAAGAAGAAGAAGAAGAAGAAGAAATGGCTTTGGATCACTTGCCGGGTTGGCTTAGGAATTAGGGACGGTTGTCAACAGTTGAGAGGATTTACAATGCTCTTCGGCTTAATTGTTGGTTGGTTGATTGTGTTGTATACCCACATTGAACATCGTACATCAAGTATATAAACGGTGAGTGAGAGAGTATTAGTTCCGAGAGAGTACTTCGGTGATATATATATAATATATATATATATATATATAATATATAAAACAACCCTGACTGTCAGCCTGACAGTCAGGGTTCGAATAACACACAAAACAGTCTTCCTGTCCATAGCTCTGCTGATGAGGCCTAATGGGCTGAAATGTACATACAGAGAGTGACTTTTTCTCGATTTGTTTAGCCTTACGTTTGAACGGGTATGCCCGCCTAATTCATTAATTATCAATTAATTAATTTTCAAAAACATTAGGTATGACTTCAGTTCAGCACATATTCTCCCACCAAATATATATATAAATGTATTTTGGCAGCATTTTCTTTTTTAAACATGTTTGGTTGAATCGGAACTTAATTATCAGATTTTAACGTCATACCTAGGACATTAAGACCCTCAGCAACCGTCGTCTAGCACACATATGATAAAAAGGGTTGGGTTTTTGCTATAAGGGCATTATGGTTGGGAAAATCATATAGGTGCTAGGGCTTAACGTGACCAGCCCCCGACCGCCCGTTTAGTAAGGGCCAAAGTGGAGTGTTGCATGTGATAGACTGCTCAACCACAAGTGTTCCGTCCTTAAGCATCAAGGGTCACCACTCACGTCCAACGGGTGGCCCCATTGGGGTCGGGAGTCTTACCCTTCTTCAGAGGTGCAGTCGGTGTATTTAAAGCCCTAGCCGACAGGGCTGCAGATTAATTGTTCCATTCAGCTGAACACTTTTTAAGTAAAGATTGCGGGTGTGGCCTATTGTCGGTATCAGCCGGACAGCAAGTGAGTCTATCTCCTTTTCGCTAGCGTTAGACCAGGGAGATTATTTTTGCTGAGGTGGCGCGTCACATTTACCATCGGCTCCCCACTTTATCGAACGGATCAGATTATCCAATCTGTGCTACTCATGCACTGAGTTGCCGGGGGCCGGTATCGAATTTGAAACCTTGGGATTCCTAGGCGGGTGCTCTACCGACTGAGCTAACCGGCTTCTTCTTAATCCACCAAATATCCGTTCGTGCCTTATTTTTGTCCCGATTTCAAACAAAAATTCAGAAATCGCAAGGATCTTCCCTGGTAAAATGTAAAGCTATATCTCTAGATCATACTGTTGTATAGCCGTATACATCCTTCTAACATACTCGGGTATATAATAGAGTTCATCTCGTATATGACAGAGATAGAGAAATATGATAAAGAATAAAAAGATTTATAAAAAAATTAGAATTTTTAAGAAGCAGGCAAAATCTTCTCAGAACAAAAACAAAATGGCCGAACAAAAAGAAAATTTGTGCACTAACATGTTCTCCTAAAAAAAAAAAAAAAATAAGTGATGACTTTCATTTTAGACACAATGACCTCAGTAAGAAAACATAAAATAGGAGGAAAAGTAATTTTATTTTTGGTCTATTGAGCCTACCTAAAACTTAAATCGGGGGAGTTCCTATAGCGTGGTGGTTAACATGTTGTACTGCAATAAGTTCAAACCCATAACACACTATTACATTTACTTTTGGACAAATATCTCTGGGAAGTATGAAATGCCAGACCATATAACCTTTAGGCACCCCTTTTGCAATCTCGATTCATAAGGACCTTTTTTTCATTTACACCGTCAAAATCTGGTTGTTTGTTAGGTGTTAGGGTTAGGGGTTAGTTTCATAATTAAAAAAAAACTCTAAAAATCGTCTGTTAACAAACAACTGGATTTTGACGGTGTAAATGAAAAAAATGTCCTTATGAATCGAGATTGTAAAAGGGGTGCCTAAAGGGCATATGGTCCAAAATGCCTCATCGACCCAGCTATGGATTAAAGGGTACACTTAACTTGGTACACTTCTACTTGTTGCTTACTGCTTCTTCTTCTATCTTGTCTTGCCGCCATCTTGTCTGGGCCTGGGCTGAATCGAACTCAGGAACCTTCTTTTCGAACTCGGGAACCTCCTTGTCGTAGTCGGGAGCTGCTGACTCGAACTTGGGAACATTCTTGTCGTAAGCCATCACGCAACTTTGAAACCAAACCTTTATTCAACCCACGGGGTATCCTGTTCTCATCCTGCTAACCATAACTGGGTACAAATGTTAAACTGTGTTAATTATTTTTCTACGTTACTGTCACCCTTGACCAGGATTGAACCTGCAGCCTAGAGATAACTGTCACTAAGAACTGTCTTAACCCATTACGCTATGTGTCCAATTGGACAATTCAATGCTAATTTTATTTTGGAACTTATAAACCTAATGTCTTGTTTTACCTAGAATATCTACCTATTTACTTATATATGATCTTTTTTACCTTGACTCATATTATGTTTTTTTATTCTTCAAAAAACTTCTCCTCTACTTCCTACAACTGCAACTACCGGTAATAAAATCCCCCCCCGAGCATTTACTATACCGACTGACAAATGCAGGTTGATAGTGAAATATGCAACGGAATGTCAGCTGATACTAAATCAGTGTTGCCGACCTGAAAAAAAAAAAAAAATAATTTCATTATTTTTCTAGATAAACCTCGTACGCAGATATGGTACCCAGGTAGCGCCATTAAACACTTAGAATTCTTCAATAAACTCCCCCTACTCTTCTTACTACTGAAACTACCGTTACAAGTAGTAATATTAGAATCATATTGCCACTCATTCAATTTGTAATAAAATCACCCCCACCCCTCCGAGCATCTACTATACCGACTGACAAAAGCAGGTTGATCGCGAAATATGCAATGGAACGTCTGTCGCCAAATTCCTGCGCAGTTTGGCGCAGCCCCAACGCTCTTGGTCCGGAGCCATTCTTCTAATGACTTCACAGAAAACCAGCCAGGCGGAACATTGTCAGTGGAAAAGAATTAGCCACAGCCTCGCCTTTTATATTTTACGCTTGGCCCGTGGCTTTTCCCAGCGCTCGGCGACTGCGAGAGGCGCCTCAGAGTTCCAGGTTGATTCTCTCTGCGATTGTCTATGACTTTCCAAAAGAATCATATGATTCCCCTTTCGAAAATGTTCCTCAGCACCCCCTCTCCCCACCGCCGGCTCCGATTCGAGGCATATTAGTATGTACGGTTAATGCCAGCCAAAGTAAGCTTTGAAAAGTCCGGTCACGTGAAAGTTGGGTGATAGCAAGGTGAAGGCTGTGGGTGAAGAACTGAAGAGAAAGGGGGTTTGGTCTGGTTGGTAGTTGTTGGGGGTGTGAACCGAGTGGCGACGATTAGAAGGCCAACAATTTATGGAAAGGCATCCAAATTTGTGCCGACGGGGAATTTGTAGTTAAAAAAGGGAGAAGACGAAATGTTATTAATTCAAAAAATAGCAAAAAATAGGGCAATTAATGCAGAAAGAAAAAGAAAGCAGCATATCTATCTATCTATCTATCTATCTATCTATCTGAGTCTGTTCATATCTGTCTATTATTATACTAAAGCTGAGTGAATCAATAATTGTTTGCTAAAGACTTTTTCCCTGTTTAATTTAATGACACAAAATTTGTACTAAAATATTTCTTTGATTTGAGCGATTTTGCGATGTGAAGGTCCAAGGGCCCTTTTCATGCTGTCGTACATGCCTTTGATATTACCAGACTGTATAAATAAAGAGAATGAATTATGGATTTAGTCTGGTGGTAGATGACACATAAAACATTTGCTGATATGTCTACACTTAGATATCAATCGTTTCCTCATATTCATATCAATTTGTTTTTAGACACAATGTGACCAGTTTAATTCCTCTTGATGATTGTAGAACTCAAAGACTCTTTGCTTAATGAAATTTGCTTGATGTATATATATATATATATATATATATATATATATATATATATATATATATATAAGTCTCTTTATCATCTGTCACTGACAGGTTCGTGCCAAAAAAAACCACAATAAAACTAAAAAAAAAAAAAAAACAAAACAAAAAAAAAAACCAAAACAAAAACGATCTTGTCACTTTTCTCCCACAATCTCCAATGATGATTGTATTAAAAAAACATAAAAGAAATCCGATGATTGTATTAAAAAAGAAATAAAGAAATTGTCACGTAAAAACAAAAGGGACTGTGAAGTAACAATACTTTTTATACAACTGAACTTGCCGCCATTTTCAGACATTTTTTAAATTGTTGAAATGATTGTCTTTTTTCGAAAATCATTTTTGTTACCTTTATATATACTAGCAAATATATGCACCCTCCGGGTGCAAGTATTTAAATTTTAATTGTAATTAAATATTATATTAAATTGAAAGACTAATGATACTAAATAGAATGCAGATAAAAAGATTTGAAACAGAGGAGGGTATAATCGAAAAATAGAACAACTGAAACTTACTCTTCCCTCACTCTCGTCTTTCATGTTATTTTTTTCTAATTTTAAGTATTTTTAGTTAAAATAGGAAGTATAAGATAAAATGACAGTTATTTTTTCTTGTTAATTTCTTAAGATTTTTCATTAAGATTCATTAAGAGATTTTTGCTATATTGACACATTAAATTATATAAAACAAAATATTATAAGATTGTTTACCAATATATATATTAAATTGTTGTTGTTAGTAATACGTATAAAGTATTAATAATGTACACATAAAATAAAAATTGACAATTTGTGTATATAATTTGACTTGAGTTATAATAACTGTGGTCTCATTAATACATATACTATTAATATATACAATGCAATCCCCGTACAATAATAATTATATAATATCATAATAATATAATATTATAATGTATATGATATTTAATATGTTTTAAAGTTCTGACAAAAAATAAGAAATTTAAAGATTTGCTGACAATCTGTTTCACCATATGCGGTCTTTATAAAGCAACATATGATAATTATGATATATTTATTATTTCGTTTTTCCGTTTACTATGTTGCTTGATAAAGACTTATTTGACATATTGAACAATTTTTATATACATCTTTTTCCAACATATACTACTTATATATATATATATATTATATATATATATATATATATATATAATATTCTATATATATATATAAACAAGTTTTGGGGAAAATAACTGAATCCATGTGGTTCTGAATTTTTTTATTTTGCTTTTAATCATTAAAATAAAACTAAATTAAAACACTCTGGATTCCGTTATTTTCAACAAATTTATTAGAATGAAAAGATGTCCCCAAATACACTTATTATTCACACATCACACACACACACACACACACACACACACACACACACACATACACACACATGCGCGCATGGGCGCAACACACACAACACATTATATATATGTAATATATGGTATATATATGGATATTTGTGTATAAGTTGTAGTATTAGTGTATTGTATATATAAATAAATTATGGTGATTATATGTATTAGTATATATATTAGTTGGGATATTAATATGTAGGTAGTTTTAGTATAGTATGGATGTATATTATATATGTATTTAGTGTTTAGTATATTATGTTATTATATATAGTGTGTGTATATATACAGAGTATAGTATATAGTTGGAGATATTATATGTATTAGTGTATTTAGTATATATAGTAGGGGAGATATTATATGTATTAGTATTTAGTTATAGTTGGAGATATATTTATATGTATTAGTGTAATTTAGTATATATAGTTGGAGATATTATATGTATTAGATATTTAGTATATATAGTTGGAGATATTATATGTATTAGCCATAGTTATTATATTATAGTGACAATGGGCGTTACAGAATGCACGCCTGCACCTCTGCGGAGGGGAACAGCAACCCCAATGGGGCCACCTGTTGGCCGTGGGTGGCGACCCGTGATGCTTAAGGATAGATCCCAGGTGGATGAGCAGTTCATGACATGCAATACACCACTTTGGCCTATCTTGGGCTAGACGGGGTCGGAGAGGCCCCCCGACCAATCGGCTGGTCACGTCAAGCACTAGCACCTATATGATTTTCCAACATATTGC
>CM042142.1:16254707-16272207 GCA_023376005.1 Doryteuthis pealeii
TATATATATATATATATATATATATATATATATATATATATATATATATATATTAATTGCCAGTCTATTAATGTCTATCAATCTATTTCAGTCAATTCAGGCCAAAAGCACCAGTTCGTGCTAGATCCCTGAAGTTAAGCAGCAACGAACCTGTTCAATACTTAATTGGATGACCATTCAAGCAACGGCATGGACTGTAAGCATTTAAATGAGTCGAGGGTTGATATGCCGTGAAACGAAACGACTAACAAACTATCTATCTATCTCAGTCTATTGATATCTATATATCTATCTATTTATCTATATCAGACTGTAACACACACACATACACACACACACACACACACATATATATATAATATATTTATAAGATCGCACGCAGCATTCTTGTGCAGCTCGCATCTAGTTTATTCTCTAAGCGTTTTGTTTGGGTCCAAGTTGTGCAGCCTTACAGTAGCACTGATACGATTACGACGTGGAAGAATTGTCTCTTTAGCTTGTCTATGAATTCGGATTTCCATATGACTAATAATATATTTATAGCAAACCATGCCTTTCATATGCGTGCATTAACATCGCTTTCTGTGGATGAGATCTTACTGCCTAGGTATGGAATTGTTCCACCGAGTTTAGGAGTTTACCATCTGATAGTGAAGAAATCTCCTTCATTTTTAAAAGACATGAACTCAGATTTATCGGTGTTTACGTATAGGCTGATGTTCCATGCTGCCTGTTTTAGGCTGTGTAACAAGAATTCAGCTTGTGCAGATGTATTTACGAGGAATACCAGATCATCAGTGTAGTCCACATCCCTAATAGTCTGAGTCTTGCTGTTTTTTAGTGTGAGGTCTTTTTCTTTTATGGAATCTAATCATGTTCGGAGTACGTAGTCTAGGAATATTACAAATATACATGACGCTAACGTATCTCCTTTTAGGACTCCAGTGACAATGTGAAAGAGGTCCGTGTCACCATCAAGTAATCGTAGCATTACTTTAGTGTTTTGGTAGAGCATCATTATGGCGGTAACTGTTTCTTCGGATAGGCCGTATGCTAGTAGTATTTGCTCCATTTTCCCTCTGTGTAAGGAGTCAAATGCATTGGAGAAATTTACAAATAGTAGGGTTGCCTCGAGATTCTTTGCTCGAAACCCTTCTATAATGTTCAGGATTTGAGAAGTTGTAGATCGATTTCCGCGGAATCCGATTTGATCTTTTAAAGGATTTTCTCTATTTGATGCGATTAAGAAAAAGGCATTATATATCCTAGCAGCTATGGCAACATGCCACGAGAAGACAGTTGTACGGTCTCCTGCCCCATATCACCCAACCATCCGACTAACACGAACAAGACACACTGGACACTGCTGAAGAAGAAAGGACGAACTTATAAGTGACGTTCTCCTGTGGAAGCCAGTACAAGGGTACGTCAGTGTGGTTCGCCCTGCAAAGATATACATTGACAAGTTCTGTGCGTATACTGGATAGTGCGAAGAGGGCCTCCCGAGAACAATGAGTGATAGGGACGGTTGGCGAGAGATTGTCGTGGATATCTGTGCTAATAGCGCGACACGATTATATATATAATATATATATATATATATATAGAGAGAGAGAGAGAGAGAGAGAGGAGAGAGAGAGAGAAAGAGAGAAAGGGAGAGAGAGACAAACGGACAGACAGAGAGGAAAATGAGATTAAGAAGCCGACATATCTATCTATTTACATAGCAATTATTACACTTCTTCTAAGTACTCACCATATATATGTATATGTAAATATATTTATATACGGAATCACAAAGTGGTTAGACAAAGCCTGAAGATGATACTAGAAGATCCGAAACAGGTGTTGCAGACTGTCTTTTTTATAACACACACACACACACACACACAATATATATATATATATATATATATATATATATAGCGAGAGAGAGAGAGAGAGAGAGAGAGAGAGAGAGAGAGAGAGAGAGAGAGAGAGAGAGAGAGAGAGAGAGAGAGAGAGAGAGACTTGCTCATTATTAAAAACATTCATAATGTACGCAATTTTTGTCCAACATATTATCCGGGATCACCGAGCTGCTTCTTTGTCAAAATATATCGGAATCTTCTTCTGCTGGCAATAGAGCAGATGATTTCCATCTTGAAAATAGATGGACAAATTTGGAGTCACCCGTGCGCAAGGAACAATAGTGTGCACATCGCTATATGCAACGGTGTGTCCGTGCATATCTTTGGGCTGCACATATTTGAAAAAAAAACAAACAAAAAACAAAAAACAAAACAACAATAACAACAAAAACGTAGGTATTGGTGCATTTAATGGCATTAAGGGTGACATGTGCTCTTAGGGGCGATGTATTTTTGCTGAGGATTTGACTTTCTTTGTTTTCTTCTCATATTGGTGGGTATACACCATGATTTGTGGTTCTTTTTTCTGTTTAGAGTTAAACTGGAAAGATAGCCCGTTAAATAAAAACAATAAAATAGAAATATGTTATGCTTTTACGTACAAATAAAATACTGAGCTCTGAATAAAAAAGCAAGATCAGGTTGTTGAAAACTAACAAAGTTTTATTTAACACAAGTTAATTTATTGGGAAAGGTAATATTTGGTTTGTTTTGTTTTGTTTTACGGCATATCAACCTCGCTGGGTCATTTAATGCCGATAAAGTTTTGAAATAAATCAATTCTTAATGGATAATACAATTTTTTTATAAATACATTTTTCTATTTAACCCATAGATGGGACCCCTAACAGGTACTACCACTCCGGGTCAGAGTGGACCAGGGAGCAATGGGGATGAAGGGGTGCTCCACAACCCCAAACCTCCAAAACTGGAACCTCACCATCAGATAGAGTTTAACGTCATTCCCAGGACATGTAGACCCGCAACCACCGCGTTCTAGCACCCATATGATAAAAAGGGGTTGGAGCTTGCCATAAGGACAATAGGGTTGGGAAAATCATATAGGTGCTAGGGCTTGACGTGACCAGCCGATTGATCGGAGGGGGCCTCTCCGACCACCCGTCTAGCCCAAGATAGGGCCAAAGTGGAGTATTGCATGTCATGAACTGCTCATCCACCTGGGCTCTATCCTTAAGCATCACGGGTCGCCACCCACGGCCAACAGTTGGCCCCATTGGGGAGTCTTACCCCTCTGCAGAGGTGCAGTCGGTGCATTCTAACGCCCCAGTCGACAGGGCGGAAAGTAATATCATTCAATATCTAATACAAATGGTTACTATCTAATAAACATATTTGGGCACACAGTTTTATAGTTTCAAGTATTCCTATCTAATAGCAAGAGCTAAATAGCACAATAGATGTTTAATGAAGAGAGGAGGAAAAGAATGAGATTGGAATCGGGTAGCTAATGTATTAAAAATAATTGTAAATATTGAAACTTATTGCAAGGGATGTAGGACAGAAGGGAATTTCAAATGATGCGGAAAGAGACAATTACACAAACTACATTGGGAGAATGAACCGAATATCTTATTTTAAAGGAAATTCGATATTTGTCAGTCTGTAACCGAAACTATGTCGCTGCTTACGTAAAAATGCCTTCAGATATGGTGTAAGTTTATCAATGAGTATTTGATCTATAGTCAAAAATACATAGAATAAATGCTATTTATTAGAATTAGATTTGCCTCAAAACATCCCATGTTATTAGTGTGTTTAAAATCCTGCAATGTATCTTATATAACACTAAAAGTTAAAGTTTTACATAATATATGGTGTGGTTAATTTGCATACTGGCTTTAACAAAACCTGGTTTAATAAATAATTACTTGGTGTTATTGATCCCTAATATTATTGTTTTATTCTCCAACGTATCAAAATCATTCCTATGAATGATTTTATATAGAAACCATTATAAATATAATTAAAATAAGTCTTATCATTTTATATACGTTCTTAGTAAGTTCGGTTAGTATTTCTAATTTGATATATTTCCTTACATAAAAACATAAATAATGTAAATATTCGTTGCGTATATGCTAACCGCATTTTTCTTTGTTTTAAAATGTTTATCCTGAAAGAGACTTAATAGCTCACACGTTTATTTGTATGTGTCTGTGTGTGGACCAGCCAGCTCGAATCTCAAGCGAAAAAGTGTCCAGGCGGAAACCCCATTTCTGGTGCTCCCATAATACAACTTTCAAGGGAGGCAACTGTCCCCTACTAATCAAGGGGAGTAACTAGAATTTATATTTTTGTTGTGTTTTACAGCGAATAGTTTGTGATGAGAGAATATAACTTAGATATTCTGCAGCCCACAAAAATCAACTGTACGACCACTTACCCCCTATCACATACAAGTAAGACGAACAAGTCAATATTATCCGGAAGATCCTTTAAAAGAAACCTAGGTAGTTCGTGTCCAACTCAATTAAACTTATATATAAAATAAATAATACATTTGATATATATATATATATATATATATATATATATTATATATATATATATATATGGGTAATTCCATGTCAAATCATCAGGGCCATGTCATCAACCCCCTTCAATTTTTCTGAAATTTTGTATAGGTGTAGATTAGGTTAAAGTTAGACAATCCCCAAATTTGAGCTTCCCCAAGTTATATTGATTTTAAACTAAAAAAATTTCAGAGTGGGGGGGGGGAGAGAAAAATGGCGAAGATTTTGTAATCTATTTTGTCAGTAAAATGTTTTCTAGAGCCCCCTACTCTTAAAAATTGGTTTATAGAAGCTTTTAGGCCTGAGGAATCCAAAAAATGTTATCAAAATAGGCATAAATTAACCCTTTTTACGTTATTAATGATTTCTGATTTTTTCAATGCAAGATCAATAAGTGAAAAAATCACAATGTGGCACTACATATAATTTTTTCTTTACTTTAAATTATTATTCTACATATATTGAACATTATTTTTACTAAAAAAGGAGTTTGGTTTTTGCTCACAAGCAAAGTTTACCACTGGGCCACCGGTATGCAGTTATCGATGTATGCGAAATTAGCTTGTCATGGGTAAATACGTCACGAAATGAGATTAAGGTAATTTGCTTTTAGAAGCATTGTTGAGTAAAGTATATATAATATATATATATATATATATATATATATATATATATATATATATGGTGAGAATTTTAGTAATGTATTTGGGAGGAGTGTAATAATTGCTATAAGTGTAATAATTGCAATGTAAATAGATTAATAGATAGGGAGGAAGAAACTTATTATTGTGATATTTATTAATATATATATATATATATATATATATATATATATATATATATATATATATATACATCAGTACCCATAAAAAGGACACACATTCAAAGTCCGACAAAAAAGACAAACCTGCGGACTCACAGCAGGAATCTTAGATGTCCAACATGTGTGAAGTGTCTGTTTTTATTCCTGCTCAGAGATTTCCCTGACGTCATATCCTTGAATCGCATTGAAGACACACTCGTCCCTCCAACCCCACCCACCCCAAAAAAAACAAAACGTGTTTCTTTTGAGTGAAGTCATTCAAAGACAAAAACAACAACAACAATAACAATAAACAAAACAATACAACCCTTCTGACCATGAAGCCGTATAGGAATACTACCGTAAGTAATTGGTATGAATACGATCAGTTTTTTACTTAACGTTACGTATGTTTTCCAATTCTGTCCTTTTAAGTTAGTCGTTCTTTGGGGAAATATCTTTAATAAGGGTAGAAAGAAAAAACTCAAAACATCCCAAAAACCACCCCCAAAAAAGAAAAAACGAAAAAAAAAAAAAAAAAACAAATAAATAAAGAAAACAACAACCCCTGGATAAATATAAAAATAACCACAGAAAAGTTTCCAGAATTGTAATTTTTGTGTTTGAATCGTAGCTGTATGGAAGGCAGGTTTGGTCATAACAGTATGATTTATTTGTAGGAAAAATAAACAGAAATCTTGATTAACAACACACAAGTGCTTAAAGCAAATTGGCAGATATAATATATAATAATATGTTACGATTCTCATGGCCATTTCTGGGCTGAAGTTGAATGCAGTTTTACAGTGGAGATTCTTTGTGGCATAAAGTTTGATCCTTTATTTAAGTAAAACGATGTAGTATCAGTTTTAAATTCTTTTCTGTTGATCTGTCCTCAAAGTAGAAAGTTGTATCAGATATAATCACCGTCTGTTGATCTGTCCTCAAAGTAGAAAGAGGTATCAGATATAATCATTATCTGTTCATCTGTCCTCAAAGTAGAAAGATGTATCAGATATAATCCTTGTCTGTTGATCTGTCCTCAAAGTAGAAAGATGTATCAGATATAATCCTTGTCTGGTGATCTGTCCTCAAAGTAGAAAGGTGTATCAGATATAATCCTTGTCTGTTGATCCGTCCTCAAAGTAGAAATATATATCAGATATAATCCTTGTCTGTTGATCTGTCTTCGAAGTAGAAGTTGTATCAGAGTTTATCCTGTTGGTCATTTCTTTAAGGAAGTAATTTTAGGACAATTTATTACCGATGTTAAATAGTAAATTAAATACATGTTTGGGCGTTTTTGATTGGTTAATTCAGCTACTGCTGCTTTGGAACAGTTTATAGATATAAGTTGTGCTCTTTGGCACACCTTATACCCAAATAATTCAACACACACACACACACACACACACACACACACACACACAACACACACACCACACACACAGGTAGATAGAAAGATTCATAACTTACTTCCTTGGCCATTAGTGATCTCTAGTCGTTTCTATTCTTTCTCTATGACTACTATTTCTCTGTTCTTGCTGGTTGGTCGTCCTTGATTCATTTCTTCTTCTAGGTCAGTCTTGTTGCCAAGACATTCATCAACCACAAAACCATATTATTTATTTAAAGTTTTATTTACTTAACTAAACACCTTCCTCTAACTAAACACAGCGCGCGTGTGCAGGTGAGCCTCAGTTAAGGCAGATAGGCCTTATCTGCCTGACGTCCAAGCTGAAACTAAGACCCAACCAAGTCCCACGTGACTTCACATATTTCGCGGGCTTTCTGTAATATTCCATGGAAAGTACCACCCGTGACATGAAAAGGGCCATCCCTTCAGAATTACAGGGGATTGACAATAATCTTATGCTACCGCATAGATTATGCAACAATCATCTATATCCTCATATTTATCAACAATGCATTCCCATACAGACGCACACCTATAGGTTTATACAAGGATTGTTTAAAATCTCGAAGGGAGCTCAATGTAAAATAATTAATGAATTAATTATATACAGAGCAATATTTACTTTTTCAGTGAGAAAGAAATACTCAACAAACCGTCATTTGGCTATTATGAATTTATATCGGCCGGTAACTCAATAAATGGGCCCAGTTTCGTCAGATAGCCATTACAAACCAAATAAAAAATATAATAGAATATAGAAAAAATGAAAATACCTTCTTTTTCTTTCTTTTTCGTTTTTAAGAAACTGAGCTCATTTATTGAGTTACCAACCGAAATAAACATATATATATATAAGTTAGGGTATCGAAGAAATAAAGTCAATGGCGCTTGGTAACTGTCAGTTTCACGCCTATGTATTTTTCAAACTAATTTGACTTTATCTCTTCACTAATCTAACTTATAGATATATATGCTCCATCAATGGTTGTTTGTTGTGTTTTACGGCATATCATCTCTTTGCAGGTTATTTAATGCCGATTTTCATTTTGATATCTGGTTGCTTATAGTACATACTGTTGCTTAAATGGTCACCAATCTAAGTATTGAACAGGGTCATCGCTGTCATCGGGTCATATATATATATATATATATATAAACTCTCATAGCATGAAAAATCAAATTGTGCTGTTTGTAAATAAATAAATGTACAAGCTGAGATATTGGAAAAAGGACCTAATGAGTCAGAAACTACCTGTCCAGGTTTCGCCTTACAGTTCATCAGGATAATTCTGGTCCTTTTATGTCTGCAAGCGTTTAAAATCTCTGACCTCTGATTGAACAATTCGCTAGGTTTATTGTAGGACACTCTAGCGAGTTTCTCTTCCATACAGAGGAGGCAAAACGTATCCACGGGTCTATATTTGCGACATTTAAAAAAAATTATTTCCCATTTTAAAATAGGATCTATCCATAGATTATTTTTGATATCCAATACATAGTAAGATAAACTGGCATTATGTCTGTATTTTTTTATGTACGAAGCTACCTTTGTATTTATAGTATCTTTTTTGAAAGCTCCTTAGATAGAACCCAAATATACTTTTTATTATTATTGTTATCATTTGGTTTATTAGTATATACTTCGATCTTTTACCCTATGCATTCATACTGGCATTTCCCTTTGAGGGGACATTCGGTCTTATTGATGCAGTTACATTTAGGAGGCTTACCGTGTCAGTTTTGATTGTGGTTTTTAGTATTGCTACTATTAATCAAGTTACCTACGTTAGGCATAAAGTTATAAATTTAACCGTGTTTTTTTCTATTGATACTACACCGTCTCTCTCCCCCTCTCTCTCTACGCCGGTATAATCTAAATGTCTCTCACCCACTTTGTTTAACAAAAGCAGCCGACGCTGCAAGCATATTCATAAAGGAAAGGGTGACACACACGAACGATAGATAATTAGAAAAATAGTCTCCTACATAAATGACAATTTCTGTCAGTCTCTGTATAATCAGTTGGCGGCTCCCCGGTTGATCCGGTCAAGATAAAACGTTACACACAGGTTAAGCTAATATTCAGAAACAGGACTAGCTGATTTGATTTCAATAAAACAATAATGAAACCCAGGAGGACATCTTTACAATGGAGAAGGAAAGAGAAGACGTTTTATTAAAAGAGGGAGAAGGGGAGTAGAGATAACCCTGAAATCAAGTAACAATGAGAGAACCTCAAACTCGTCACGAACTCTTAATCTAACAGTTTTTAAAAATACTCTTCCGACATTAAAATAAACTAAACTGTTTATCTTAAAAAATAATATAACAATGTTGTTTACATTGTTATTAATAGACAGTCAATATTTAAAGGAATTACTTTTAAGAATTTAAATAATTTTTTAGTGAAATAACATATACGGGCAATATTTTTCGTAATCTTAGAATGATCTATTTTGTGAAATAACATCACTTTCAAGCACGTCCCGAACGCTTAATCTAATTGTTTTTTTTCACGGATATTGGCAGGTTGGTTTGGTTGGTTTGTTTTACAGCATATCAAACTTTTTTAGTTCTTTCAATACCGATTCAAAAGATTTTGAACCTTAAAGTTTCTCCTTTTTACGAACGTTAAAAACGTTAAAAAGTTGATCAACCTTTCTTCCTGTTCCACGAAACACATTGTGACTCTTTTGTGGTATACAGTGTAATTGAATGTTATATTGTATTAATCGACTTGTATTTTTCCTACTGCATATTCTGTGTTAGGTTCACCTCTTTTGGATAACCTAATGCATTATAAGAATGCAGGTGTTAACTACGAATTAACAACTCGCCAATTCTTATGACCGTAATTTCCTGATTACCGGGCACTGCAGCTAGTTTCAAATAAACGTATTAATAAATAGACTGGTAGGAAGAGTCGATATACAATAGTATGATAATCTAATTTATTACAATGTTTGATATGTTCACTTAAGAGCTATTGCAAATAGTTTAAATTAAAAAATGTATATTATTATTAAAGAAGGGTCGACTTACCTAATCATCTAAGCCTCGTAATCCGTACGGAGAAAAGCGTTTCTGGCTACGTATCCCATTTAAATATTGGGTACCGCTCATCTGATTGGCTGTTACTAACAACCAATCAGATGCGCGGTGCTTTGTATTTGAATGGGATAGAGTTCTACAACCGTCCAAAAAAAAAGATTTTTTTTTGTCAAAACGTCTTTTAGCGTCTATTGTTGATGGTTGTATCGGAGTTTGATCACCTCTGATAGGGTCAGCAGGGCGAGGGAAGTCTGATGTTGGAAGATCCGAAACTTCCCAATGAACCATGCAGATTACATCACTGACGACAACCACCAGCGCCCCAAATGTAGGAGCGTATATTTAAAGTAGGATTTAACTTTCTCTCACACTTGTTTTCTTTCTTTCCTCTTTTCATTACGTTAGATTGAAACAGATTAACGCTATCGCCCCTTCTCTCTATCTTTCCATTCTTTCTTTCTTTCTTTTTTATCATATTTTTTGTGTAGCATGTTTTTTCTTACCTTTCTTTCTTTATTTAAAAAAATGGAATGGTCCATTATTTAGCTAACGTGACAGCACTCATAAGAAATAAGAATTCGACCGATAAGCAACACCAGATAATCAGGATTTATATTTCTACATTTTATCTTGGACGATTTGGACGGTCTAATTTTTTTAACCAGAGGGTGTTGCAAGATGATAGCGGTCGGAAAATTAAGGATTTCAAATAAGCGTATTAATATATAGATTATTATTAGTTTATTATTATCATTGTATTATTATTATTATTGCATGACATTGGAAATCCCGTTTGTTGTGGCGACACGCAACTGAACGTGCCCTTTTGAGGCCGCAGCCCTTCAAACGCGACTTCACAGCTTTCTGCACCCATTAACATTTTGCAACAACGCGGGAGGAAGTTCATGCACTTTTATTTTATTTTTTTGTTTTGTGTTTTTTAAAAGATGTTTTAATAGTTTAAAAATATCCGATCAAACTTCCTTTTGTGCGAATGATATAGCAACGCTATTGTTGCAGGAAATCAATGAAACTTACAAAGGTTATGAAGTACAAAGGTTATCAAGTGCAAATGTGTTATTTAGGGCAATTGGCGAAAATGATAAATAATTTGCGCATGCGCGTAGACTGATGGACGAACGCATGCGCAGTCAAGACGATCCTGATTCCCACACACACACACTAACGTACTCACTCACAAGCCCCCCCATATATATATATATATATATATATATATATATATATATATATATATATATAATATATATATATATGTTGAATTAAACAAAAGACACATCTGTTTAACAATTTTATTTGTGATCTTTTCGAGATTTCTGGCCAACTTTTTAATATTTGGGTGGAATTCGTGGATTAGTCCACCAAAGTTCAGGTCCCGTGAACTTTCGGCACTTCGAAGTGCCATCATCGGGAGTGATGTGTTCCAGTTTTTTCAAATTATATTAATGTGAAGGCTGGAAGTACTAGGGACCTGAACTTTGGTGGACTAATCCATGAATCCCACCCAAATATTAAAATGTTGGAACAGGAAATGTGTCTTTTGTTTAATTCAAAATGCATAAATGAAAAAATGCTGCCCAAACACACACACACACACACACACACACACACACACACACACACACACACACACATATATATATATATATATCAACTGAGAAACTTCTGACTCGCTACATAGGGATCAATGTACGAAGGTATTTACACAACTTGTTCGCTACGATTACGATGTGACACAAGATCGGAGATATAGCTCATCCAGCGGGGGTCGAACACGCTATTTAGTAGTAATGGATCTGCGAAACTAGCTTGCTAACTATTTCAACACGATGGGACGCCTATGAAGTCAGATGTCCTGAGTATGACGTTAAACTGCATCTAATAGTGAAGTTCCAATTTTGGAGCTCTGGGGTGTGTGGAGTACCCCTTCATTACCATTACTCCCAGATGCACTCTGACCCGGAGTGACCTTTTCAGGGTCCCATCTAGGAGTTAAATAGAAAAAAAAAGAGTTTTAAAAATTAGTTAAAAATTGGGTTTAAAAATTTGAATACCCATCATACATGAATAGAACAAAACGTCTTCCGCATAAAATAACCCAACAAAGGTTGACATGCCATAAAATCCAACAAACCAAATCAAACCAAACCAAGAGGTCAGTGTAATTATGCGTTTATGCACGTACAGAATTTACAACACACACACACAACACACACACACACACACACACATACACACACACACACACACTTGGTGACTGTCTGTCTGTCTGTCTCTTTTACACATACTCACGCTTAGTGTGATAGTTATAGTCGTAAGAAATGAAATCGACAATCCGAGATCAAATTCTGGACGATCCGTTCGCTTTACGCTAATGTTCATAAGAAAAACATGATCCTCGTCTGTTCTCCCTCCAGCTATGAGTAGATAGTTGGGAAGACTATGTTCTCAGTCGGTAGAGCATCCGCCTAGGAATCGCAAGGTTCCGGGTTTGATACCCCTCCACGCCAGCTCAGCGCATGAGTAGCACAGCTTGGGTAATCGTATTTGTGTGGTAAAGTGGGAAGCTAACCGTAGGTATGTTGCTCCACTTCAGACGCAAACCAATATCCCTAGAAAAGGGGATAGACTCCCTCACTGTCCGGATGATACCGACAATAGATCCCTCCGTCAACTGTTGCTGCTGCTGTGTTCTTTAGTCTTGGTTAGTCAACAAGTCTGGGAGAAGGAAAACTATGAATTCAAACCTTTTTAAACCCATCTTAAAAAAAAACTTATGTTGGATCGCATCCTGCTCGTGGCGGAGGGGTTAGGTAAACACATATATACATTTACAGGGTATAAAAAACTAACCTAACGAGTGTAGTACCCCTTCATTGCCATTATTCCCATGTATACTCTGACCCGGAGTGGTGTTATATAGCCGTCTTGGTATATACATGGCGAGAGTTCTTCTATAAAGATTATGAGAGCATCCGTGGTTATACCCTCATAAATCTTTTACTTACTTTCTTGCTGGACTAATTGGCTGGTACCTTATGGCTGGATTTCTTATATTTTGTTCTTGTGTTCTGTTTCTTGTGAAGCTGGGAAAGTTCTTCTAACTTCTGGTTCTTGTGGTCTGTAGTCTGCAGATGGGACATTTCTTCTTACTGTATTTTGTTGAATGTCTAGCCCTGCTTTCGCCAAGGCCGCCATTCATTAATTCATATAGACACAACCAAGGCATGTGATTTAGTGATCACACATTTTTTTATTAAGTCAGAACCAGAACTTTTTAAATTTCTTACATACTTACATACTTATATCACGATGTCTTAGCTTAACTAACTAAGCTATCTACTTCTGTTCCCATAGTCTTTCAGTGATCGGAAGTTGGGGTCAACTTGTTGTCACTGAGTGTCAATCAGTAATCTTGAATTCAAAATCCACGCTAACCGTCTCTATACTAACCGTCTAAAAATCGACGATACTTATTAATATACAATAGTGGTAATACCTGTTAGCGTCCCATTTATGGGTTAAGTAGAAAAAATAGGTTACATCGAACTTAACGAACCTAAATTCCACCATCGTATGTCACCCAACCGAAAGAAAAAAAAATACCAAAAATAAGGGAATTAACCAAATTAAATGAAATTTTCAGTGTTGATGTATTAATGAATGAAAGATCTAATGCATCAGTTATTTTATTTAAAAACATTTACATTTTTTCAGGTCAGTTAACTTTGAACCACGTATATTTGAGAATATGTGTTATGCCTCAAAGATACGTGGTTCAAAGTTAACTAACCTGAAAAAATGTAAAAGTTTTTAAATAAAATAAATTTTATTCATTAATATATCAACACTGAAAATTTCATAAAATTCCTTTGATTCTCCGCTTTTTGGTATTTTTTCCTTCGGCGGGGTGACATACGATGGTGGAATTTAGGTCCGTTAAGTACGATTTAACCAAAAAATCTTTTAAAGATTTTTCTAACCCCTGTCATCTACAAAACATCCATCAATTTCTTCACCCCATAATCTATCCTGATGAAGGTCTAAATAAACCGAATCGTTTAAGCGTCGATAAATAAATTCATCTTATTTTTTGGAACCTTCGTTTTTCAAATTTCTTAATATTGTCGGATTTATTTCCATATTTGCTATATATATATATATATATAATATATATATATATATATATAGCATACACACTTTGATTGTAAATTAATGCAATGACATGCATGTTTGCGCATATAAAATGATTTGATAACGAGATTGAATTTGAATATTATTAGATATAAAGCAATATATATGTAAAGTAGCGCCCTCTATTGGAAGGAAAATTTAAAAAAAATAAAATAAAATAAAAAATATTGAAAATGCTAATGATTCGATCGTGATGAAAATTACAGTGATTTTTCTTATGAACGTGTTGTACTCTATGGTAAACTTGTAGAGAAATTATAGAGCAAAAAAGTGTTTATTAGTAAAAAAGAAAAAAAGAAAAAGCGTAACGTCGAAAATTAGAAATTACAAATTTGTAAATATGAATGCAAATTAAATTAAGAAGGTTATTGATTTAATATTGGTAGAATATATTAATCGGCTATGGCTTTTAATTACTTCTGAATATTTACAAACACGTGACTTCATTAATTTGACACATTGTTCAGGTGGGATTTCCGTATTTGACGGCATATAAGACGCACGGGCATATAAGACGCACCCCCATTTCAGCAGGTCAGATTCAGGAAATTTTTTTTAGTGAATTTAAGCATATATTGCTGAAAACAGTCTACCATACGCTCCTGTAACCTTGATTATAACAATACCAGCAATAAAATAAGGATGCATGGAGTTTATGGTAAGTAAAAGTACTGAGTGTAAGCTGGGTTAGTGAGCATCATAGAGAAGATTAGCCTAGGTCTCAAACTTCACCTACGATGTATAAGACGCAGGCCAATTCTTTTAGCCAAAATTTTCGAAAAAATGTGCGTCCTATATGCCGTAAAATACGGTGTTGTATACCCACATCTCAGGTATATAATGCGAGAGAGACGCGTGATCTAATGGTTAGAGTCGTAGGAAATGTACTCGTCGACCCGAGTTCAATTCCTGGACGAAACTGTTTGCATTTCACATGACACTAATACCCTTGGGAAAAGATTGAATCCAATTCTCCCTCCAGCTATAGGCAAATAGCAGGGCAGACTGGACTCTTTAACCATGGCTAGGTAAACAGAATGAAAACTCTGAATTCATATATGTTAAACCCCGCTTAAGAAATTGGCCTTGTACCGCATCCTGCTCTGCGGAGGGGTTGGTAAGTATATATGCGACCTTGTGTTACATTGTACCCATGGTGAACGAGTAACTGATCTGTACGTAGCGAGTGAGAGGTTTCCTAGAGAGGTCGTTACATGGTCCGTTGCGATGCCCGTTGGTCGCTGTTGTACGTTTTTCGTTTTAACACAAATATATTTTGGACATTCTGAATTGGCGCCAAAACAATGAGCGTCAAAATAGTTTCGCGCTAAAACGACAATGCCAAAACGTTGGTACATAAATGGCGACTCCAAACAGTTCCATTTTGATTGTGAACTGATATCGCACGAATAGAATCTACTATTTTATACATGTACCGAGCAATTCTCTGATTGGTTGTTGCGTATCGCAGGGACATTATATAAGAATTCCTGAACTATTCATTTAATTATACAGAGCGAATCATGAAAGAAGGCAACCTAATAACAATCGTAGTTACTTGCTGAGTAGATATGATTTTACAAAACCCGAAATCTGTAAGGATACTGGTATAATATCACTGATGGCCTTTAGTGCATTTCGGCGATGTTTAACAAGACGAAAGGAAACTGATTTGATTGTGCGTGCAGTCTGATAATAATCAAGAAACGTCAACAACAGAGTTCACAGGGAATCACGTGAACTAGAGAATGAGCCCGGTTTAAGGACGGAGGAGGGGACCGGCGGCAATATTTGTTAAAATAATCAGAGCGTAAATGTTCATGAAAATCAAAGCGGTCGGCTTTGAATTCGGAATCCTTTCATGAATTATGGACATCAAACACACACACACACAGAGAGAGAGAGAGAGAGAGAGAGAGAGAGAGAGAGAGGAGAGAGCTGGAATACAAGTTGACGATGGGAGAGAAGAATGAGAGAAAGTGAGTGAGAGAGAGAGAGAGAGAGAGAGAGAGAGAGAGAGAGAGAGAGAGAGAGAGAGAGAGAGAGAGAGATGTTATTCAAAGAATGGGTGCACCAATCAGAAATCAATTATTAGGGACATCTTTGCTACATATACTCAAGTATTCATATTTTCTACATGAAGGTGTAATGGTTAACAAGCACATCTCACAAATTTACTCAATAAATCCGGGGTCGCCCCACACTTTTTGGCTTGCGAGCAACTTTTAAAATGTCTAGGACAAAATCATCGATGTATAGAAATTGCCAAAATATCTATTCATATATGTATTTAGTATATTTCATATATACAATATATATTCGCCTACCTTGCATCACTTCATGAACTCTTACGACATACAATCAAATATATTCATCAAATATTATATTAGGTGTTTTTTTAATTACCCTAAAATTCGAACGTGTTTTCAGAGTTGAATTTCTTTTTTTTTAAATTTTTGATTTCAGAAGATGACTTATTTTAAGATAATCAAAAACACATAAACTGATTCCGGGGTTACAGTGGCTTGAGCGTTGTGTTTTTCTTATATACCATACGTATGAAAATTAATGGATATGTCCCAATCCTCATAAATACGGGAGTATTATGCTGACTGAGTAGTCTTATACATCTAGCAGTGGTTTACCTTCTTCACGCCGCTAGCGAGTATTGTATTTTGTTAATGTTATAAAGATTCCATTTCATTTCCAACTTCCGTTTGGTTATTTCTCATTTAGTAACCTTTGTTAGGTTACAACATTTATACACAATAAAGATGAATACAACAGTCTGAAATATCAAAATTGTTATGACTTGTTTAAGGGTCATTAAATAATAACTCAACACGGCGATAAAATGTAGAGAACAGATTGTATTCAGCAATATAACAACGTACAATCAAAAGGGTTTCCTTTTTACAGCGTACACGAAGAACATGTATTGCTACTTCTTTCTTGAGAAACTTTGCTCTGTTAATATATACCCTTTGGGTAAGTCCATGTTCGTGTCATAGGTGAGTCACCTACAACAAAAATTGTTCAGATTTTTTTACTATAAAATCCTAGTTTTCCAATCTCTTTTAAGTTTTATAGGGAAAGAAGAGGACAATAGTCCGAAATATCAAAATCAAGCCTCCTCTCATAAAATATTAACAAATTCTGGTTTGTCAGAATAAGCAAAAAACAAAAAAAAAAAAAACCTTTAATCACACACAATATATGGATATTGTTACCCAAAACACATAACACTAACAGTGTTCTTAGTATGATACTAAACTGCATCCAGTAATGGGACTCGACTTCTAGAGTTCTGTGGAGTCACTCCATCAATACCATTACTCCCAGGCCCAATCCTACCTGGAGTGGTTTTAACTGTTAGGTTTTCATCGATGAGTAAGATAGATATGTTTGAGATAATGAAGTAATTACACGTTTAAAATGATTGTGAATTTTTTTTTAAATACCGTATATAACTGGAGATCGTAATCATTAAACTTAATTCGGCATGAAATAATCCAGCAAAGGTTGACATGCCATAAAACCAACCAACCAATCAAAGCACAAAATGATGAATAAA
>CM042142.1:16277207-16279707 GCA_023376005.1 Doryteuthis pealeii
AATATTTTCCTTTAACAATTTCTAGAAGTGAAGGGGCCCCTGTCCGGGGCTAACACTTGATTCCATTATAAATAGTACTAGCAAATATATGCACACTCCGGGTGCAAGTAGTTAAGTTTAAATGTAATAAAATATTAGATTAAATCAGAAAGGCTAATGAAACTAATTAAGAATGCAGATAAAAAGATTTGAAACAGGGGAGTATAATCGGAAAATAGAACAACCGAAACTTACTCTTCCTTCACTTCCGTCTTTCATTGCTAAATTTTCCTCATTTAACTATTTAGTTAAAATAGGAAGTAAATAATAAAATTACAGTTATTTTTCTTGTTAATGGATTTCTTTTAAGATTTATCCACGAGAATTTTGCTCATATTCATTAAGATAAAACCAAACAATCAGAAATCAATAGTAACACGCACATATCAATAATACTTGGCACATTTTTATTAAAATCATTTTTTAAATATCAATATGCAAATTAGCTTTACCGTTCACACTGTAAACCGCAATTTTGTTGTATATATAAATACAATTGCATGTTATTAGCATTTAGATAAGGCCAACAGTATTAATAATGTCAAAGAGTTTTATTAATAATTGAGGTTTAAATAAAAATAAAATCATGGAAAATGTGGCATAAATAACTAAGGAAATTGTGACTTGAGTAGTAATATAGTTTCGGTTACAGACAGAAAAACACAGAATCTCCATTATAATAAGATTTGTATCCTAAGTATCTTTTTAGGACGGAGCATGTTCCTTCGATAGCAGCTATTTGTACTTCATAGCAGCTTGGTTTACCTGGTATAGTTTCAAGGTATTTTTTCAAGTTTTACTTCACCAACCCAGTTGCCCCTATCACAACTGGTATGATATTGGTAGCTATGTACGGATTTGTGAGTATTAAAATCTAATACGCAAAAATATAGTCTCCATATGTTTTTATCCCACCCAATATTTTAAATCATGGAAAGCCTAGAGAATTTAGGGATCAAAAGAATTGAGATGAGAAATTGGAATTGTAATATTATTTCATTTGCAAATTTCATGTTTTTTTTTAATCCATCAATATTTTCTTGGTTGTGTTGAAGGTGGGTGTCTTTATCATCAGTCGAGAGTTTTTTTTATTCGTAATAGATAGTAACTAATGCATCTTTTATCTATTAACTTCGTATTGAGAAAGGCTGTCTTTTTTTTAGGGAAATTACTTTCGAGGAGGAGTGAAAAAAAAAGTTAATAATCTCACATGATAAGTATCTGAGGTTTTCTTTGCAATTTTATCAAGCAAAGGATATAAAAAAGACACATATTCACACACAATTCATTTAAAAGATATTCCTTATATAATATATATATATATATAATATATATATATATATATATATATATAATGTATGTATATATATATATCTTCTTTTTTTATTTTACATAATATATATATTTCTTGGTTTTTATTTTTACACACACACACACACACACACACATATATATATATATATATATATATATATATATATATATATATATATATATAATAAAACGAGGAAGAAAGATGAATGTTGTTTTTTAAAAATATTTACATGCACAAACCCACAATTTAGATTAAAGAAAAGTAAAAAAGTATAGAATTAGTGAAATATCGAAAAATAAAAAATAAATATTCTAACATTAGATCAGTTAACAAAATTAGGTTATCATGGTCTCTGTCCAACTTACGGAAAAGAATAATAACTATAAAATTCCTACAAAACAAATTTGCAGAAAGATCCAACAATAAAAACCGTATTAAAAAAATGCTTAAAACCTTTAGATTATAGCATAAACAACGAGAGATATTAAAAAAAACCTATGAAACAAATATTTACTAGTAACTGTTAAAATACAAATTTATATATAGATTACCAGCACTACTATGCTAATTTCCCATGTAATTTATATATATATATATATATATATATATATATATATATATATATATATATATATATTGAGAATTAGATACACAAGCGATGTATTTATGATATGGATTTTTTAGCGAGACAATTTTTTGGGAGAATATGTGCTTAATTGAAGTCGTACCTAATTTTGAGAGTTAATTAATAAATAAATAATTAATTAATTAATCAATTAGGCGGGCATACCTAAGGCTAAACAAATCGAGAAAAATCAATCTCTCTATGTACATTTCGGCCTATTAGGCCTCATCAGCAGAGCTACAGATAGAAAGACCGCCTTGTGCGTGATTCGAACCCGACTGTCAAGTTGACAAGCGAGCATCTTACCCCTACACCAAACGGACCCTCTTAGATTTTTTCGTTTTGTTCAGAAGTAGGTTCCTATTCCACTAATAGTGACTTCTACACGACAGTATGAGAATAAGCGATTTGTTTATGATATGGCTTTTTTTAGCCGACAATTTTTGGGAGAATATGTGCTTAATTGAAGTCGTACCTAATTTTGAAAGTTAATTAATTAATAATTAATTAATTAATCAATT
>CM042142.1:16284707-16292551 GCA_023376005.1 Doryteuthis pealeii
TGAACCTGCCACTTAGAACTGTCTTAACCTGACTCCTTTATCCACTAGGCTATGTGTCCAATTCTGTCTAATTATCAAGCCTCATCTAAAAAATTCGGAGAAATATTATCGGAGTTATCACCATAACCTATTTATTTTCCAATTTTCTCATACTACAGCCGGTAGTTTGTTCATTAGTGAACCCAAATGAATTCGGGGCGGTACAACATGCGCAGAATTTCTCATAAATTATACCCGAGTAGTGATGCTGATAGCTTTTTGATTTGATGCGCCCTGGGACGCACATATTTGCTTTTAATGAGTCCCCGGAAAATTTATGGATCCCAACTAAAGCCGTCTAACTCCTACCTTGTAACATATCCTGTGTAATTCGTTTGTAATAAACTATTGAAATGTATTTACAGTTAGCTTGAAATGCGTGCTGTGTGGGAAGAAAAAAGAAAAAAAAACACTGTGACGCATGGAGATGATTTTATTGCATCCTTTTAAATTTTTGTGCGTCAGGGACGCAGAACGCGTATCTATCAGCATCTCTGTCCTAGGAAAGTTTTGTTTAATCTTGGTACAGGGCTTTGTTTTCGATTGCATCCCCGGAGAAGAAAGAAAAATAGACAGATAGAGACACCGCAGATATCATCATATCATCATCATCATCATCATCACATCATCATCAAGTCGTGTTGACAGCACGGGTTCCTATGAATCTCTCTTGTCATCCATCCCCATCTATCATCGCTCCTGGCAAGTTTTCAGCACAGCATCTAGTGTTTGCACAGAGCTGGTGAATATAGCTATTTACCCCAAAAGTTCACCATGGTAGGATGTGACGCAAAGGTGGCAAGTTATGAGGTATACCAACGGGATCAAAACTCAGAAGTAACAGAGATGATGAAAGTAAGTCGGTAATCTTGAACTTTAAGTGACTAAATTCCTAACCATAAAATTGTACTAGCTTATTATTCAAAATGAACCGTAATTTATTTTTAATACATTTTAAACAATAAAATTCGGCCAAAAAATCTTTAAAAAAAAAGAAAAAAAAAAAAGAATAAATCAATGAGATTGATGTCCATTTTTTGTTTTGTTTGGGAAGAAACAGGAAGTAAATAGTCGGCCATTATCGAATCGACGTAAATGATACCCATTTTTTTTTACCAAATCGTTCAAATCACTAGGACTGTATGTTTTAACACGATAATATCATAAAATATATATTTAGTAACAATTAAGTTCATTTTAAATAATGCACAAGTACAATTTTATGAACGCAAAATCGACTAGGGATGGCCGACCAACAAAGACTTAGAGGTGACTAAATTCCCATTTTATGATAGGAATTTAGTCACTTAAAGTTCAAGATTACCGGTAAGTCTTTGTTGGTCGACAAACACTAACGTATCCATGTGTAGATGTCTACAGGAAAACATCGATTTTGTGTTTGTTTTTACTTCTCCAGTGGGGGAGGAGACCACAGAGTTTAACAGGTTTGAATTCAGTTTTACTTCTCCTAGGTTGGTTGTCTAAACAAGGTTAAAGTGCCCAATCTACCCTACTATTTACCCATAGCTGAGGCAGAATTGTTGAATGTATACCTTTCCCAAGAGTATTAGAACTATGAGAAATACAAACAGCTTCATCCAGTTTTTGAACTTTGATTTCTGTGTCCATTTCCTGCAATGATAACCATTACACTATGCGCCTACAAAAAAATGCCCATATATGGAAAAAACTTAAACTTTGCTCAAGTGATAATGCTTGTAGTATAATTGTTATCATTGTAGGAAAGTTCAAATCCTGTGTGAGGCTGTTTGCATTTCACATAGTATTAACCCTTAGTATAAGTATGAATACAACTACCACCTCCAACTATGAGTAAATAACCTTGGTATGGCAACCAGTCTAGAAGAAGAAAAACTCTGAATTCAAACCAGTTGTTCGCTGTTTAAAAACTGACTTGAATGGTTTGTGTGATACGGAGTAAGAGGCCATCCAGCTATTCTGTGTAGGTTACTGCTTCCAGGATTTGTTCAAGAGAGCACACACCATCTTTGTAATTCTCGTCTCGCTTTTTCTCCAATAGTTTGGTTAAAGTTCGAGTGGTGCAGCTATACAGTAGCATTGATTCGGCTACAGCTTGTAAAGAATTCTCGCTTTATCTTATCAGAGAGATCAGATTTTAAAATGATCAATATTTTTCAATGATAGTCCATGCCTTTTATTGCGAATATATTGACGTTCAGTTTCTGTAGATGAGATATTACTATCTAGGTATGGAAACTAGTCTACTAATTTCAGAGGCTTGTCATACAGTGTGTAGATGTCTCCATCTTCTTTATATTGGTTCACATTGAGGCCAATGCCCTCTTGTTGTCTCTCCAGTCTATCTATCTATCTATCTATCTATCTATCTAATTCGGATCGTATCTAACTATCTATCTCATTCTGTGTGTATCTATCTATCTCATTTAGTTATATCTATTTATCTACCTTAATTTTTGCATCTATGTATCTATCTCAGTCTGTTTCTTTCTATCTATCTATCTATCTATCTATCTATCTTTCTTTCTTTCTATCTATCTATTTATTCTGTTTGTTTTTGTTCATTCTGTTCGTATCTATCCTATTCTATCTATCTATCTCTCAATCGATCGATCCATTGATCAATCTTTCTTATTCTGTTCGTTTCGATCTCAAGCTGCTTCTATCTATCTATCTATCTATCTATCTATCTATCTGATTCTGTTGTATGTATTTATGTATGTATCTACATCTATCTATCGATCGATCTTATTCTGTTCGTATCTATCTCAATCTGCTTCTATCTATGTATCTATCTATCTATCTCATTCTGTTGTATGTATGTAATGTATGAATGTATCTATCTATCTATCTATCTATCTATCACACTTGTCTTACCTTTAGATCTTTTTTACTTATTCTAATGCAATTAAATTCTTACCTTTAAACCTTCGATGTTTTTCTGTTCTTTTCTTATACTTTATTTTTCACATTTTTTTTTTTTCGACCCAAACCGCTCAAGTATTTTCGGGAAAAAGTCTTTGTCACATATTTCGCACGTTGTTTCGTTTCTTTTTAAAAGTTTTTCTTTTTTATCGATTATTTTTATTCATTCTCTTCCTTTTTTTGAATCAGCTAAAACCGCCATCTACGAACCCAGCTAGGATTTATCATTGTACATAGAAAGAAAAAAAACAAAAAAAAAAAACCTACAAAAACACTCCATCACCACTGAAACTCAAAATAAATTTCAACAAAAAGAGAAAATCACTTTCTTTACGTCTTTTTAAAAACCGCAAGTTTCTTCTCTTCTTCTTGCTTCTTTTCTTCTTCTTCTTCTTTCTTCTTCTTCTTCTATCTTTCTCCCTTTCTTCTTCTTCTTCTTCTTTCTCTGTCTTCCTTCTTCTTCTTTCTCTTCTTCTTCTCTTCTTCTTCTTCCTTCTCTCCCTTTTCTTTTCTTCTTCTTCTTCTTCTTCTTCTTCTTCTTCTGTCTTCTTCTTCTCTCGCTCTCCATCTCTCTCTTTCTCTCTGTGCAAATGTGCGCTCTCTCTAATCTTTCTAGTCATTTTCTTTCCTTCCCCTCTCTCACTCCTCTTGTCTCGACTATCGGCTCTCTCCCCCTCTCTCTTTCTCTCCTCCCACGTACACACTCACATGCATACGCACATACCGCCCCATTTTTTTTCCCTTTCGTTTGTCCAAAATTTCCTGCTTTTTCTCTCCCACTTCACCTTTCATCATCTATCTATCATATCTAATGCTATCTATCTTCTCGTCCCCTTTCTTCTGCTGTGTCTTTAAGTCCGCTCTCTATCTCTTTCACTTTCTTTTTTTCTTCATGGTCGCTTCTTCTTTCTATTTCATTAGCTTATTCTTTCACTCTCAATATGTTATTCTCTCTCCCCCTCTCTATCTGTCTGTCTATCTCTCTTCATCTTTCTCTCGCTTCCTGTTTCGTTTCTCATTCCTTTAATTTCTTTTTCTATTTATACTCCCATCTATCTTTCTTCTTTCTTCTCTTCTTCTTCTTCTTCTTCTATCTTTCTTCTTCTTCTTCTTCTTCTCTTCTTTGTGTTGTTGTTGTTGTCTGTTCTTCTTCTTCTTTTCTTCTGTCTTTCTTCTTCTTCTCTTCTTCTTCTCTTTTTGTATTGTTACTATAATTCTTGTCAGTATTCGTCCATTAATGCCCGGGGTGTCAACTCTACGGATGGACCTCCCGATTCAATCATTTCTCAAATCACTAGAAAATGTAAACCTTAAATCCCCGGGGGCATGAAAAGTGTTTATTAGAAAGGCCAGTAGAACCAAGAAAAAGTTTCACTAGCAACAATGGCCTGGGTTGACTTTCGAAAAGGCTTTTAGAGACTCTCTTCGCCTTTCTTTTTTGTTGTTGGCTAATTTTTTGTCAATCTGTCTACGGGCGGTAGAAGCTCTCAAAAAATCTGCATGCATAATTCTTATTCGCATTCGGTTATAAGAATCCTATTGTTCCGTTATCTTCTCCGTGAATAATGATGCGAAAAGTTTGTATTGACACTCACTTGAATCACTAGGAAACAATGAAGTGTGAACCAGCGGCGCCATGCGTTAGTGACGCAGTTAAGGATAATAAGATATAAATAATATAATATATATTAGATTATATATATATATAATGTGTGTGTGTGTTGTGTATGTGTGTGTGTGTTGTGATGTTACAACACACACAACACACTATTATACTTATAAGTTTTTTTAAAAAGAATATTATAATATATTATATAATTTTCTTTCTTTTTTAAAACTATAAAAGTAATTATCAAGAAAGAGGATAATAGAGAATAAACAGAGAGATAGTTGCAGGATATAGATAGCGTGTGAGATAGATAATATTAGAATAGATAGTATGTAGGATATATAGATTAAATTACTGTATGTGTGTGTATGTGAGAGTGGAGAAAGAAAAAAGAGAAAGACTGTGAAGTTAGTGATGGGTAAGGCGAGGAAAACTGCAAAACGGAAACGGTTCATGGAGGGAAAGATTTTTTTGCCTTTTGATTAGCTTGAAGAAGCCGTTAGTAGACAAACAAGATAATTATAGATAGATAGATAGTTAGGGAAGAGAGAGGCACGAAGAGAGATGAGAGAGAGAAGAGACAGCGGAGAGAGAGAGATGATGAGAGAGAGTAGGGACTATAGCAGTAGAAAATAAATTGAACAGAGGAGTTGATACAGTAGAGAGAAACACCACACACACCACACACACACCACACAGAAGAGGAGAGAGAGAGGGAGAGACGAGAATGACCGAGAGAGAGAGAGAGAGAGAGAAGAGAGAGAGAAGGATGAGGAGAGGGGCCCGGGGACAATAGAAAGCAATAGAGAGAGGAGAGAGAGAGGAGAGAAGAAAGAAGAGAGAGGCGGGGAGCAATAGGGGAAAGCATTAGAAAAATAAGAGACACACAGTGATTCATAAGAGGGAAAACAGAGAGGAGAGAGGAGATGAGAGGAGAGAGAGAAGAGAGAGAGAGAGGAGAGGAAGGAGAGAGACGAGAGAGGGAGAGGCGGGTGAGATAATATTTACATTTTTGAGTGGGAGGAGAAAAGAAAAATTATAATAGGGAACGAGTGTGGTGTGAATTGAGGTATGTGTGTTGAAAAGAGGTTAAATAAAGGGGTTTTCTTCTTTTTTTTTTTTTTAGATTTTACGGCATGTCAACCCTTGTTGGTTGTTATTTTATTGCCGAGACATTTTGTTTATTTCATTCTTGACATGGGATTGAAAATTACTTTTATTTAAAACTCATTTTTTTAAAAATACGGTTTTTTGGTAGCTCATTTTTTCTATTTACCCTACAATAGGACCTTATGCCCCGCGTACTACGACTTCGGAATCAGGTGTGGCTCCTTGGAGTAAGGCGAAATATGGAAGGGTTACTCCACCACTCCTCCAGAGCTCTAGAATTTTGAACTTCACCATTAGATGCAGTTTAATTTAACGTTCATTATTCAGGACACGAGACCTCAGCCACATGTTCTAAGCCACATATGATAAAAAAGGATATAGATTTTTGAAATAAGGTCAATAGGGGTTGGGACAATTATATAGATGCTAGGGGATTGAATGTGACCAGTCTATCCTAAGTAAGAGCCAAAGTGTCGGGAGTTGCAAGTCATGGACTACTAAGCCACCAAGAAGCATCATAGATCCCATCCACAACCAACAGTGTTGCCCTGCCCAATTGGGGCGGGTCCTTACCCCCTCTACAGAAGTGTGTAGTTGGCGTATTTCTACAGATCTAGATGGAGAATGAAAGGGTGTTGAGAGAATTTTTAAATATTAAGGTGTGTGGTTAAATGCCCGATCCTACCTTCTTATTAGGCTAGGCCAGGAAGAATTCCTGTGATCTAATTCTCTTGGCCCAATCACTGGCAAGAAGTACCTCTCTGAGAGTTGATACAATTACTTTAACCGACACCCATACTGTCATAATTATTGAACATCATGGACACGGACGGACATAAGGATTAATCACTGGACCTTTACCAATCACGTAGGATAGGAGACTTATAACGCTTTATCAAAGCGATTCCATAACATTTAAGACTTTCTTTTAAGCCCTTTCAACTGGCCAAGGATGGCATTTAAAAACTTTATGATCAATAGAGAAGTTCAATATCGATGAAATATTGATGATTATGGTACACTAACACTACACGTAAGTTGAAAATCAAATAGAAAAACAATATCATGAGAGAGAGAGAGAGAGGAGAGAGAGAGAGAGAGAAGAGAAGGGAGAGAAGAGACCGAAGAGAGGAAAAGTGAGAGTTAAGAAATGAAAACATTCCTTATGAATTGTGTGATCCACAAAAGGGGGTGCCTAAAGGTCATATGGTCCAATTAATTATGAAAGTTGAATTTATAATATTGAAAAAAAAAAACGTCTTGGATAATTAAAAAAAAGGAAGATTAAAAATTATTTGTAGTAAGATTCTAAAAAGGGAATATTTGACCAAATTTAAAATCTAAATGTACCCGGGAATTCTTGTTAGAAGAAGCTACAGGGCACTAGCCTGGACATGATGAAAACTTGAAACAGGATAACAAATATGTTATTCACACTCCTCAATCGAAACGTGCATCGACGACGTTACGACTCATAGAGAAACAACATATACCAATGAAGTGGGTGGTAATCAAATGTTGATACATAGTTAGCAGACGGTATATGTTAAACATATTACACAATATTAAAATAACAGAGACGTGCTTGCTCCAGTTTTTGTGCACTTAATTGCAAATTAGTCCCAAGTTACCCATTGAGAAATAGCCTCTATGACTAATTAGAACGTAAGTTAAATGGATTTATTTTTTCAACATGGAACAATCCTAGAACCTACCACAGGAAATATCTTTTTATGATACTTGGTCTTGCCCCTTTTCAAACACCTAGTGTTGTCATAAAAACTAAATAGAAAAAGCTTTTAGGCAAACAATCAATGATTCACTCAGCTTTTAGTATAATTTACTAGAAAGCGGCTATCTGAATGTTGCCTTGTAGAGGGGGGGGATAATGAAAGAATTTAGTCATGCACATTCCAATTGATTGTTTTGGTTTAACATAATTGATTTAATCACGAACGCAACCAATGATTAACTCTTCACTTACGATGATCGTAGTTTTTAAATATTCTGTCCCAGACATAAATAAGATCT
Source organism: Doryteuthis pealeii (assembly GCA_023376005.1). Taxonomy (NCBI): domain Eukaryota; kingdom Metazoa; phylum Mollusca; class Cephalopoda; order Myopsida; family Loliginidae; genus Doryteuthis; species Doryteuthis pealeii. Next base: position 16,292,422 of record CM042142.1, read on the forward strand.
TCATATATTTTGCACAAAAGCAAGCTCTGTAGTTATCAATGTTATATAATATTTGTAAAGTTGTCGGGTGCCTAAAGTCGGTTATCCAGCGAGACATGCGACGGAGTCTACTCCTTTTTCCCTAGCTAGA
>CM042142.1:16292651-16339080 GCA_023376005.1 Doryteuthis pealeii
TCACCATCAGATAGAGTTTACGCCATACCCAGGGACATTACAGACCTCAGCCACCACCTCTAGCAATATATGATAAAAAAGAGTTGGAGCGCTGGCCATAAGGGCGCAAGGTTTGGACACATATAATTTATATCCTTGACGTGACAGCTAGATGGATCGAGGGAGGCCTCTCCCAACGCCTAGTCTGCTACAAGGGTCAAGTGAAGTGTTGCTTGTCATGACTGCTTAGTACCTGGGTGCATCCTTAAGCTCACGGTCGCCATCACGACCAACAGGTAACCCCATTTAGAATATCATTTTTTTAAAAGCATGTTACCTTAGTGTGATACTTGATTATAACAATCACAATCTTGCGGATACAAAGAATTCGATCCTCACCGGGGCTTTCTGTCACAGCACTTACGCGGCATCAGATTAAATGATTATACTCATTAAGGTCGCATGCCATGTATCGTAATGATTAAAAAGATAGGATCATCAGTCAGTGCGAGTTCCATTCTCACTGGAGTGACCCTTAATCGGGGTTAGAGAAATGTAAGTTAATATCCATTTAAGACTCATGTCATGACACAATGATTAAATAAATAGGAGCGCTTCATGCGAGTTCGATTCTCACTGGGTGTCCATAAGCGGGAGTTAGACGAAATGTAGTTAATATCTATTTAACTCATGTCGTGGACAATGACTAATAGATAGGACGCTGTCTGCGATTCGATTCTCAACTGGGTGCCTAATCGAGATGATACTAATATTGACATCCATAATACTTTTTTAAACTCATGCACCGTGGCTCAACTTACAGACTAGACTAGGTTCACATAGTGCAGATTTTTGATTTTCACTGGGTGACCTACACGTATATCAGAGATTTAATCATTTATCGTTTAAAACGCATACCAAGACAGTAATAACTTACTACACAGGAATGCGCCAGTCCAATCTACGAAGTTCGATTCTCACTGTGAACCTTCTAATATCGCTCCCGAGAGATTACGAATCACACCAGTTAATAGTTTAAGATTAACTGCCGCTGCTGTACATAACTTTACTAAATATGATAGCAATCATTACGAGTATCGACTTCTGCACAATCGTGCTTCCGATCTCTGCCTAGTTTATAACAGACACAGGAACTTTACTAAGCATCTATAAAATATCACAAGTACAGGCTTTACCTGCCTCATGATTATCGGTCACTTATCTATAAAGTTCCGTTTTCTTGATTTGAAGTAGTGAATAATTTCTGCCTGAGAATTTGGCATTACTTTGAAATTCGGCTGCTACATATGTCATGATGGTTCTGATGTACAAGGTTTTGGTTTCCGTTTCGTTGGTTTGGCTTAGTTTTCTTTCTTTGTTTCAAATGCTATTATCATTCTTCGTGGTCATTTTAATCGTCAAGGCATTCTGTAAAGGATATCACATCGGTACACTATTTTCAACCTACTAGCTGGGGAAATGGAGGGACCATACCTTTCCCAAGGTATGTCCGAAAGTAGGAGTAGCAGCGCCTCATGTTCGAGTGCTTACTACGATATCGCGTCAAGACGTTAGTACTATGTCCGAGATAACACGCCCCTGTGACACAATTAGAATTTCTCTCCATAGAAAGATCATCATCAATCATCATCATCATCATCTCATCATCATCAGTCCCGCAAATTGCCACAGATACCCACGACTCGTCTGTCTGTGCGTCTGTCTCTCATACGCCAACCATCTCCATCAGTTATGACCCCTGCATTCTTCGCAGGGGCATTTTCCAGTAATTTCCGCGGCCATGAGCGGCTAATGTCGGTTTTGCTGGCGACCTTACACTGATGTGTCTATGTGTCTGGTATATCTACTGGAGAATGTCACTTATGATTTGGTTCTTCCTTCTCCGCAGTGTCTAGCATGTCTTGTTCGTCTTATGTGGATGGGTTGTGTGTTCAGGGGAATGAGTAGCATGCAGCTGTATTTGTGGGTGTTCTTCCAAGATGTTTCAGACTAGCGTGACGGCCACCTTGTGCATTACGTCATATCCAGCCTTTTCTCTATGCGTTTCGTTCAGTGGTGTAGACCTACAGTAGTTACTGACAGCGGCCACAGCTTGAAAAATTATCCTTTTAGGGATCCAGAATGACAGATTTTCATAAAATCGATAATCTGCCATAGTAGTCCATGATCTTTCCTATGAGTATATGTAGACATCGCTTTCTGTAGATAGAACTACTACCATAGATATGTAAGGCCTGCATCCAGTGTGTCGACTTTCTCATATTTAACACCGCCCTGTCGGCTGGGGATGTAGATACCCTGACTGCACCTACTGAAGAAGGACAAAATCCCTTCAATGGGGCCACCGTGTTGGCCACGGGTTGTAACACGTCGCTGCATACGCGACGGAATCCAAACTGTACTGAAGTTAGTCCATGACTTGCAACACTCCCTTTGTCCTTACTTTGGCAAGATGGGCGGTCGTAGAGGTCCTCCGACAATCAGGCAGATATATGACTTGTTCGAACCTTGATGCCTTAGGCGCACACCATTTTTATCCACTATATGTATGCTAGTAAGCGGTGGATATGAGGGTCCTTAGTGTCTTGGTATACGTTACAATTTCGTTCTAATGGTTAATTCCAGTTCTGGAATGTCATGTGAAATGTAGGGAGAACTCCCTTCACATCCATTCTCACACGTTCACCCTAACCGGAGTGGTCAGTACTGTTAGGGTCCCATATATGGGTTAAATAGAAAAAATCATGACTAACCATCGAAGAAATGAATAAACAAAACGTTTCGGTATAAAAATAAGCCAACAGGGGTTAGACATGCCATTAAATTAACAAACTACTAACTATCTTATTTCAAACAATGAACACCGGTTTTATCTGAGTTCATTTATACTTTCTCTTGGTTTACTCTAGTGATAGTGGTTTGAGCAGGTGTATTTTCGAGAAACACTGATATTCTGGCGTAAGTCGTATTCGTAATAGTTGTATGCATTTTTAGCATGAAGCCTTTTTTATTTCATGATTATATGACGTTTCGCAGTAAGTAAGTGTATGGCGCTAGGTTTATGGTTGTTGCGCTGGTATCTTCACCCAATTAATAGCTGTTCTTGTCTTCTGGTTCGGTGAGCTGAACATGGAACTTGACGAAATAGAACGAAAAGGAACTAGAAAGGTAAAAGAGACAAAGGAAGAGATAGTTTTACGACTTAGGCTTTATTGACGGGGCTCTAGCTGGCTATATCGAGAGAAACTCTACCGTCTTAACAGGACCACTAACCCAATTCACGCCCTCAGTTCGAATGGCGAGGAATTATTTTGGGGTGTATATCGTCCTTTTTGTCATACCTGCGCAAAGAGTGTTCTTCCGGTCAAGGCCCATGGAGTTTCTCTTGTTTATTTTATCTTTATTTTGCGTATATATTATATTATCCCACAAGTGTGCTGTAGTTATTAATATACACGGAGTTTATTATCTTTTTTGTCGACTCGCCGAGATACGAGCATTATCCGTTGGCCGATGGTGACAAGCTATGGATAAAAAGAGAGCGACGAGTCTATTCCTCCCTTATTTGATATCCGGCTACTGCTTCGATCGTAACGACTTATTAAAATTCTGGTCGCTATTTACATTTTTCTGTCTGATACAGTCACGGTCATTGTCGTCATGCGACGGACATCTAACTGAGTCTTGTCATGTTCCTTGAAACGTAGGATAGAAAAGGGTGTACATATCAGGTTTAAGATACTCCTTGCAGCAGAAAACCAATAGTATTCCTTGAAATCCCTAGGTAAGAAAGAACGTAGGTAATTAGTCAGTTCTCCTTGTAGGTATTGATCGCAGAGAGGGGGGGGGGGGGGGGGGGGGGGGGGGGGGGGGGGGGGGGGGTGTTCAATATGCAATTGATTTCAGGACAAATTAACAACCGATCTTTGCCTATTTTTTTTTGTTTTTTTTTTGTTTTTTTGATATTTTTTTTTTTTTTTTCTTCTTTTTCTTATTTTGGATACGTTTCAATTTTTAACGTGGGGAGCCTGCTGCTGCATGCTTGGGCAAAGTTATAATTGCAGTCAGTGTGCCGTTACATCTTATTCTCAGGATGAGAATCATGTGGACTGTAATGGTTAGCAAGCTAGATTAGATACAAATGGTAGTTGAGTTGATTCTCATTGCGGTTGCCCCACATTTCGGCCTTGTGCCACAATAAGCTAAGCTTACTAAATAACTATTCTCAGGATAATCCAACACTTGTGAAATATTCCTCTTCGGTTAGATTTAGTTTTTCTATTTATTATATTTCATAACTTATATTCATAATGTTCACTATTTGCTTTGTCTCATTCGGATTGCTTCTTTCTTCAAATAACAGGGCGTTCTTCAATGTCTAGACGACAGAGGAAGTCCACCGAACAAGAAATTAGAAAAGATTAACATAAAAACAGATTTTAAAATTAATATAAACTGTGAGTGATATTGTTCTTAGAATGGCAGTGAAATAAACCAAAGGGAATATTACGTAATAGTCAATATTATTTTATTATCCTCATTTACAATTGATGTTAAAGAACATATTGAGAAACATTGTTAACATTCTTTTAAATATTTTGTTTATGAAAAACAAAGATAGAAATAAAAGCAGTTTAAAAAGTCTCCATTCCTGCAGTAATAATGAAACTTCCAGTTAACTATAAGAAATCTTACAATGGATTCAAAACTGCTATTAAAATATTGGTAATGTAAATCACTTACCAGAAAAGAATTAAAATAAAAGTCCAAATACTACAATGAATTTATAACATAAAGCCTTAATATAATAAATAATAAATAATAATATAATAATAACTTAATAATAATATATTAAATAAAAATGCCAAGATCAAAACACTATAAACATCACTTGATGAAAATGGAAAGTTACAAAATACTTAGGAATTTTAGATTCGGACATTAAAGAAACAGAAATTGAAGAAAAGTTAAAAATGAATATTAGAGAACTAGAAAACTTCGTAGAAACCAAACTTAACAGCAGAAATTGGATCAAAGAATCAATAACCTGGGCCGGGACGCCCCGTATTGTGATTCCTCTGATCGTATCATTATAAGATACTCAGGACCATTCTTACAAATGGACAAAAGAAGAACTTCAACACGATTGACAAAGAACGAGAAGTTACAGTACCTGCACAAGGCTCTCACTCTAGAGACGATAGAGATAGATTATATGTTCAAGAAACCAATAGAGGACTTGCCTAGAACACCACAATCTAACAATTGAGGATTACACAAGAAGAGCAAAGACAATTACTTTATGCGGCCAACATGGTATAAGTACAGATGACAACAGAAACACAAAGACTAGAAAATAAAATAGAACGAAAAACAATTGATATGGACACTTAAATGACAAGTCGAAGAGGTTGCACAGAAAGACTTGGACATTTGGTTACTATATCAAAGCGAAATTGAATGAAGACCCAACAAAATAGTAATGTAGATTTGTTGTAATAGAGATGAGGCTGTAACATATACTCTGCGAATGTAGCAAACTACAAACGAGAATACAACTAGACACGACTGGGTTGGGAAGGTGATCCACTGAATTATGAAAAAATTAAATTTTGACCAACACAAACGATGCGTATATGCATAAGACCAGAATCGTCTTGAGAACGGAAACGCATAAATTCTCGGACTGAAGTAAAAACGGATCCTTTATTCCCTGCAAGAAGATCAGACCAGTGTTGAATGAACAAAAAAGAAAGAACTTGTCAGCTGGTGGATTTTGCAGTGCCAGCGATCACAGGTGAGCTAAAGGAAATGAAAAAATGGAAATATCTGATCTGCCAAGAACTGAAAAGTTTGTGAAATGAATTGAAAGTGATACCAATGGTGGTTGGATGCACTTGGAACAGCCAAAAGATTAGAAAAGGGTTTTGGAATGTTTGGATATTCAAGAATGTGATTGAAATCATTCAGAACACTGCACTGCTGCATCTCCAGAATACTCAGAGAGTCCTGGAGGACCTGAGGAGACTTGCTTCACTCAGCACTCCAGTGAAGACATCATCTAACACTGATGGTGAAAACTCAAAAGAGTAACACAACAAGCACAACACAACATTGGTCTCAGCGATAATTTTTTAGGTTCGAATATATATCGTGATTTTAAGGTAGTTTTTATGCTGAATCTAAAAAGTCATTACTCATCTTTTTCTAATCAGATTCCTTTTTTAAGATACAAAACTCTTACTTAAATATATAGAATATAATATATCTCAATTTATTGTTGACAAGTAATCCACATGCTGTTGAATAAGTGTTATTATCATGTTACAATTTTTATGTACAAGTATCTCAGCATTTCTTAAAAAACCAGACTTAAACCAACACAAGAAACTGGTATTTTTTTAATTTAGCATGAAATGGCAATCAATTATGCAATTGTAAACCAAGTTTGCCGTATTGTCTTATCTGAAATTTGAACGAATATTCACTATGTGATGTCGATTATTCACGCTCGTATTGTTTACCTTTGTTCTGTCGATCTCATTTCAGCGGTGACTTTTCCGTTTCCAAAGGTTATCGTGTTCTCAATAGACTGCTGACATTGTAAAGTACCGGGCTTGGAATAATGGGTTGTTTGCAAAAATGACTATTAGATTAAGATCCGGATACCCTGTGCTGGCTTTTAAAACAAACTGGGTGCAATTCCTTTTTTCAAAAATTTATAATGCCTCTGCATCGCCTATAGTAGTTCAGCCACAGAGGAAATAGAAAGATGTTTTAATAATTAAACAGAATTGGCATCAATTGGAGCTAGTAAACATATCACGTTCCGGACGTGAGCTAGTTGTGCAAGATTGGAGAAGAATGAAAAGAAAGGGAAGGAGGCAGCTGATTTTCGGCTCAGATAATAATACGTCGTGTTCCTCTCTATTCACTTTCTCCTTTCACTTACTACCCTCGATACTCGTCCCTCTTTAAATTATCGATTTAATCAGCTGTATATTTTTCTTAGTTATTCCCCTACTATTTTCTGTATATTTACTTATCAAATTTCTCATTTACTTCTCTTGTATATGTATATGATATTGTTATATTGTATAAGTATATTGAAGAAGGGGCCGGGTATAGCTCAGTCGGTAGAGCGTATCAGTAGGAACCAAAGGTCCTAGTCGATAACACTTCCTCGCCAACTCAGCGTATGAGTAGCACTGGATTTGTGCGTAACAGTAAGGGCTGATGATGGGTGTGGCGCTCACTCAGACGCCAAAATCTTCCTGTCTAGCGCGGGGCCGGGTTATTGAAAAAAGGGATAGATTCCCTCGCTGATGGCTGATTACCGACTTTAGCGCCGCTCCGACGACTACTATATTGAATTTAACAAACATTCAAATTCTTCAAGCTAGATTTTTCCTTTCAAATATTTTCTGTATTTTGATTTAATCTATTGTATCTTGTTATATTTTGTTATATGAATAAATTGCGTATTTAACCAACAATTCACAATAATCAAAATGCTTCTGGCCAGATGTTTTATTTTGGTGCAAACATATTTTTCTTTCTAGTTACCATAATTTACTTTACTAAAATGATTGTTTGCGACCCTTAATTACCTCAGTCGTTTTACACATTAGCGACGCATTATGTTCTCGAGCATCGTTATACTTGTTCTTTTTACCCCGTTTTAGCTGGCTGGCTTTTTTTTCTGACTATTGCATTTCAGCGTTTTACAGCCTTTATAGCACTGTGGAAGCGCATGTGTAATGGTTAAAATCATGGGAAATGGACTCGTCGCTCGAGTTTCAAATCTGGACGTGCAAAATTGCATTTCACTTACGCTATCCATTCGGGAAGAGTATTGATCTACTCTCCTCAGACTATGGTTAATCGGTAGGGCGACCCGGGCTCTTTAACCTTGTTAGGCAACCGGTCATAGGAGAAGGAAAACTCTGAATTCAAACCTGTTGACTCCGCTTAAGAAATTGGCTGGTGTCGCATCTGCTCGTTGAGAGGGGTTGAATATATAATATCATATATAAGATATATATTATAATATATAATATATATAGCACTTTCTGAAATGCAAAATGATTCTATAATCTTTTACAACAGATTATCTCATATAGAAATTGATCTCATAAAACAGTAAAGCGCCATTCTTCCAAGCCGGAGGGATCAATGCTACTGTACGGCTGGCACCACTTGGAACCTAACGGAAGCGTATATATATATATAATATATTATATATATATATAACACTCTATCATATATATAGTATATATATAATATATATATATATTATATATTATATATTTATAATATTATAATGAATTTAGAAATGTATCTTGTTTAACAAACTCTTTCTCCCTATAGCTGCCCAATTGGTCAACTTGGTATCATTACATTCAATCCAGGTTTTTCAACCTTTTCTCACGACACAATGAGCTCGGGCAATAAATTGATCGAGGTACACCTCAGTAAATATGGAATAAAAGTTATAAAGTAGAAATAGCATTTCTAAGACCAAAATTGTTCATTGGTGTGCAATTAAAATAAATAAAACAAAAATTATTAAAGTAAAATTTTGAAATTAAGTAAAATGGGAAAAAATTAAATAGAGTAAAGATATATTTTTTTAAAAAAGTATCATGGAAAAGTAAAAAAACTCTGTTACCTAAGAGTACAAAAAGTAATTAATTAAAACACAAAATATTTAATTAAAACAAAAATAGTTAAATTAACAAAATATAGAATAGTAAAAAAAAAGTAATAAATAAAATTATAAGAGGATGTAAACCGTCCTCAATACTCATGTCACACCAACGGGAAGTTTCACGGTACACTAGTGTTTTATGCCACGGCACACTGGTTGAAAACTCTGCTCTATCTAACAGATGTAGCTGAATTTGAACTTATTTGAATCTCCAATGCTAGTCATTATTAGACTTAAAAAGTCATTTGTAAGTGTCAAAAGCTGTTTATCTCTTTGTTTTTGTTTGTTTTATTTTTACTTTTTATTTTGTTTTTTGGGGTTTTTTCTTTATTTTGCTATTGTTTTGTTGCTTTGTCTTTTTACTCTTTTTACTAAAATTAACTTTGATTCGTTCAAGCAAGTTCGGAAACCGCTACCAGCAGATCAGCAAGAATTAGCTCGGACTTCTTTTTTGCGTCAGTCGAAATTCACAACCGTTTGAAAGTGTATCATCGAATAACTCATTTACAACCTTCCATCATAATCGATTTGATTCGTAATGATGATCGGAATTCGATTTATTTCCGATGTGACGACAATCACATTAGAAATGATCGTCTCTTTTCGCCTCTTCACTCGATAATCTACACAAAAATAAGCCCCCACAGGGGGGAATTTTTTTTTTTGGTTTTTTTTCTACGTTGGATTGGTGGTTGTTGGGTTGTTTTTTGGGGGGCTGTGTGTGTCGGTGTCGAAGTGTGTGACATGCACATGCTGTGTGTGTCGTGTGTGTGTTGTGTGTGTGTGTACCGTTTCTGTTCTTGTTTGCCCGTGTACATTGAGTGTATTCGCGCGTGTGTGTGTGTATATAGTGCTGTCGCGTGTGTTGTGCAATTTTACTGTTGTTGAAGTTTGTATGTGTGTACATGTGTGGGTGTGCGTTGTGTTTTGTATGTGTGTGTGCGCCCGTGTGTCTTTTGAGTGTTTGTGTGTGTGTGTGTCGTGATCGTTTGTATGTGTGTGTATGTTTGTGTGTGTTGTGTGTTGTGTGTGTGTGTTATGTTACAGGAATCAGACGACTATTTCAAGTTTTTCTTCTCTTAATACTTTCCTTCCTTTGATAGGCATACTATCTATATACTATACTCGTTGTCCTTAATTGTACAACCGTAATATGTTGCACACTGGTCTCGCTAAAAATGAGACCGTCCAAACCGCTAAGAAAAATGCAACAAATGTGAAGTCCTGATTATCTGGTTTGCTTATCTACCGAATTATTATTTTTATGATATATTCCTCACCTATATAATGACCATATCGTTTTTATTATAAAAATAAGGGCAAGAAAAGGACATGCTACAAGAAAATATAATAAAGAAAGAAGGAGAAAGAAGAGTAGACGAAAATAGAAAGAGGGTGAACAGCGGAAGCGATCAACGCTAAATTTGTTTCAATCAACATAATGAAAAGATGAAAAGATGGACAATAAAGAAAAAATGAAGTGTGAGAGAATTAATTCAAGATTATATTTTACATGAACTATTGCAATAGCTCTTAAGTAAATGTACAAACGTGTAATAATTGATTATCGTACTGTGGTATATTCACAGATCTGCTAGTTTATAATGTTTCTTCTTTATGGTTTATTATCAGTCACATTTCCTCCAATATTTAAGCGATTCTTTTTTTTTAAACACAAGGACTTTCTGTACGTATTTTATATAACTAATAGTTTCAGCGTATTTCCTTTTTGTATAGCTCATTTGCAATGCTTCATATAGTAAATCGTTGTCAATCGTATTTCCTATAGCTAAAATCATTAGTAACATAATTCCATAATAAAATCATTCCCAAAGCATTCGTATGTAATCGCTGTAATGTATTCCTATAATAAAATCATTGGCAATGCATCCTATAAGAAATCATTTATAATGTATTTCTCCAGTAACATCATTTGCAATGAACTTCTTAAATTTAAAATCCACATTACAAAGATCATACTTACTATTCAATTGCAATGCATTTTCTTCCTTAAACTCATTTGCAATGTCTTATTGTAAACTTAATTTCCATAAAATTCCTTAAGCAAATTATTTACAATGTATCCATACTTTGAATTATAACAACTAAATCTACTACTTACGCATATGATAAACAATAGACTAGAGGATTGCCATAAGGGCACAGGGTCGATAAACCATATAGGTTCTAGGCGCTTAAACGGTGACCAGCTGATTGATCGGGAAGGGTTCCTCCGACCGCCCCTAGCCCCAAGTAAGGCCAAGTGGAGTGTTAGCAAGTCATGATGTTCAGATCCAGGATTCACCAATATATCACAGTTCGCCACCCACAGCCAACAGTAGCCCCACTGGGATGACTCTACCCGGTGCACAGTGAAGTCGGCGTGATTCTATGCACAGCGACAGTGAATGTTTTGGATAAGAATGCATTGGAAATGATTATTATATAAGGAAGGCATTAAATGAGTTTACGATAGATTATGAATGCTATTAAAGTTATTTTACTATAGGAATTAAATTGCAAATCATTTTACTATAAGAATGCATTGAGATGATTTTATTATAGGAATGCGTTGCAAATGATTTTTCTGTAGAATGCGTTTGTTAAATGGACTGTAAGTTTATTTAAGTTGTATGATTTCACTATGGGAATGCATTGTAAAAATCTTACTTTAAGGACTTTTATTGGAATGAGTTCACAATCAGGATATCATTGCAATGAGTTTATTAGGGAATCATTAGAAATGGAATAATAGCGCCTGATCTTGCATTCATAAGTCACCTCCGGAGGAAATGTTGGACCCAATTGGGAAGGTGTTTTATCCTTCGTTAGTTACAATCGGTGTATTCTTACAGCCACAACGGACAGCGGCGGCCCATCATGTGAGAAACCCTGTCAGTGTAAGTAATTATCAGTACAACGTAATATCACCGCTTCACGAATTAGCGTTTTTTAATCAGTCTGCATTTCAAATTGGATTTTCTGCACACCTTAATGTCAGTAAAATACTTTGCATGTAATATTATTATTTCACCTCTCTTACAAAACCTCTGCATACGCAAGTGTGAACATATAGAGATGAGAGGGGGGAGAGAGTGAGGATGGGGCAGGAATTCTAATAGCTTACGTCATAAATAAGCAGGGAAAATTTAAAGGGTGATCATCACACGCCACGTGGTATTTTTCTAGTGGCCAGAGAAGTATCCGTGGCGAAGTGTGAAAGACTTGCAAGAGAGAAGTGAGATGTTAGGTTAGTTTGAACGGACCAGTGCCTGGGTGAGAGGAGTCTTCTCACTCAAAGCAGGTTGATTGGCGGGGGGGGAGTAATGCTCATGAGAGCAAAAAATAAGTCGTCTTGTGTTTACTAAACAAACTATAAAGGCACAAGGCAAAAATGTCCTCCAGCATCCCAGTTGGTTCCAAAGGCAAACATCACAAGAATTGCCAGCACGCAAACTCAGATCCAACAACCAGATTTCAGCTTACTCACAGTAGCACTGAAAAATAGATAAGTGAACAACTAGTGATTGATATGAACATACACTTTCTATTGCATAGAACGCGCGCCACGTCTACAAATTAATGCAAGTGCTTTATTTTTACTGCACGACCTGTGGATTACCTATATAGCGACAATCTACTTATTACATTTTTATCATGTTTACCTTAAGATCTACCTCATGACAAAATAGTCTTAAATATAATAAAAGGATATCATCCTTCGATATATGACCGAGAGCATACTTTAGCGACTGGCGAGTATCATCCTCTGGAAACTTGTGCTTCATCCATTCCTGGTCGCATTGTGGAAAGCAGCTATCATTCCTTAGCTCCCGTGAACCTTTTCTGATCCGAGCTTTCGTGTTATATTTTTAAGTCTATGACTTCACTTATATTTTGTTTTTTGGATGCCGTAGCAAATTTCAATCCGAAGTGCTGAGGCTTCTTTTCTTGTCATTTTTTTATTTGAAATGTTGGTTGGCCAGTCTTGTCGTCCGAGATGTTTCAAACCGCTTTCATTAATTAATGAGCGTTAATTTGAGTTTCAGTTTTGAGATGTTGTCGTGTTATTCATATATACGATATATTATATTATTATAATATATATAAGTTTCTAATTGGATCGTTACCTAATTTTGAAAATTAATTATAATAATGAATTAGCGGAAATACCTATTAAATGTATGGTAAACAAATCGAGAAGGAAAAAATCAATCCTCTGTATGTACTTTCGGCCTATTAGAGCCTCATCAGCAGAGCTATAGATCGGAAGACGCGCCCTGTGCGTGATTGAAAACCGGATGCCAACTGACAGCCGATTCATAAACCCCACACCAAACGAACTTCTTAGATTTGTTATGACATTTGTTCTAGAGTAGGTTAAATTCCTTCTTCTAGGACTTTTTATTACACGACGTTGCTGGTAAGTTGTAACAAGGTTTGTTTTAGAATGGCTTTTTGCGATAATGTTTGGAGTAATGTTTAATTTGGACTCGTACTAATTTGAAATTAATTAATTAATAAATGATTAGGCGGGAATACCTATTAAAGATTGGCCTAAACAAATCGAGAAAAATCAATCTCTGTATGTACATTTCGGCCTTTAGGCTCATCAGCAGAAGCTATAGAGTCGGAAGACCGCCCTGTGCGTGATTTGGAAACCGGACTGCCAGCTGAAGGCGATCTCATAACCCCAACTCCAAACAACTTCTTAGATTTTATGATTTGTTATAGAGTAGGTTAACATTCCTTTCTAGTGAATTTTATTACACGACGTTGTGGTTAAGTTGTAAACAGGTTTGTTTAGAATGGTTTTTGCCGATAATTTTTTGGAGAATTAAGTGTTTAATTGGAGTCGTACCTAATTTGAAAATTAATTAATTAATATGAATTAGGCGGGAATACCTATTTAAATGTATGGCCTAAACAAATCGAGAAAAATCAATCTCTTATGCTACATTTACGGCCTATTAGGCCTCATCAGCAGAGCTTAGATCGGAAGGCCGCCCTGGGCGTGAATTTAGAAACCGGACTGCCAAGCTGACAGGCCGATCTCATACCCAACACCAACGAACTTCTTAGAATTTTTATGCATTTGTTTAGAAGTAGGTTAACATTCTCTTCTAGTGACTTTTTATTACACGACCGTTGTGGTAGTTGTAACAAGGTTTGTTTAAATGGCTTTTTGCTGATAATCTTTTTGGGAATAAGTGTTTAATTGGAGTGTACCTAATTAGGTACAGACTCCAACTTTAAACACTTTATTCTCCAAAAAATTATCGCAAAAAAGCCAATTCTAAACAACCTTGTTACAACTTACCACAACGTCGTGTAATAAAAGTCACTAGAAGAGGAATGTTAACCTACTCTAAACAAATCATAAAATCTAAGAGTCAGTTTGGTGTTGGGTTATGATCGGCCTGCAGCTTGCCAGTCCGGCTTTATAATTCCGCACAGGGCAGGTCTTCCGATCTATAGCTCTGCTATGAGGGGGGCCTAATAGGCCGAATGTACATACAGAGATTGACTTTCTCGATTTGTTTAGCCATACTTTAATAGTATTTCCCGGCCTAATTCATTATTATTAATTAATTTTCAAAATTTAGGTACGACTTCCAATTAAACACTTATTCTCAAAAAATATCGGCAAAAACATTCTAAACAACCTTAATATATATAATATATATATATATATAGAGAGAGAAGAGAGAGAGAGGAGAGAGTAAGCTATCATGATATTTAATTTCAGTCACAATCATTATACATAGAATACATTTTATTTATCAATGAAATCTCTACGAAATCTGAGTTAGATTGCCTTAAAACAGCCCATATTATTCAGTGGTTTAACCGCGATGTGCTATATATCATTAATTAATAAATGTTTACATAGTATATTTTGGAATATTTGCATACGGTTTTTGACAAACGGTTTAATAAATATTACTTGGTGTTATTGATTTCTCATATTATGTTTATTCTCAACTGTATTTAAAAGCAGTTTGTTATAATTATATTGACATCATTATTGCATCAGTTTAATGACTTGAGACCGAAGTGTTGAATTTTTTTGCTACGTAAATGATAATTTATTTTCTCGAATCCTTAATTCAATGAAGAATCATGTAGTTCTAGCCAATCCATGTATAATATCTTATATTGAAATAATTAGAAATAAATAAAGTAGTGTACTTGGAACCTATTGGTCTTTATTCTACTATATGGGATCGTTTCTTGTGTTGTGAAAGACCCTTTAATTAAGTCGTGGTACCTTACTGATTAAAACAACTCGGCGGCAACTTCTTGTCAAACAAAACATTTATTATGGCCCGTGACATCTAGCATTGTCAATGCAACAGGATACGAAGATGTTCATTATAATACAGAATTGGCATAATAAGATTTAGTAAGCTTTGTGTTTTTCGCGCCTGTGCAGTTGAGTATCAAGAAATAATAAATAAATAATTAAACACTGCTTTCTCGGAATAGGCTAAATCAGGCCTTGCTCTTTCAACCTTTGTGGTCTGCCTTCTTCACTCTCTCTCCTTCGACTATTCACCCTTCTTTATAATAGTTACGTTTAATCAGCTGATTATTTTATTACGTCATTAGTTCTAATTTCATTCTATTTTGTTATATTGAAATTGTTACACTGGAATTTTAGCTAAACAGTCCAATATTCCTCTGCCAGATTTTTCCCCTCAAGAATGTCATAATTCTTCCAAATATTTCAGCCATTTTCTTTTATTTGGAATTCAACCAAATAATTTAAACAAACTCTATTCGAAATAATATTTACTTTCAAAATATTTTTCACAATATTTCTTTCTTTTTCATCTCATAATCTATTGTTTACTAAGACTGTTCTTTTAGACCTTAATCATCCAAGCCCTACTATCTAACAACCTTTTTTGTTTCGTATTTAATTATTGTCTTTTCTATTTCAATATAATATTAATCATATTAAACCTGAATACTTGGGCCTAGAGTGCGCATATTTTTGCTAGTAAATTCTTCGCTTTTGATCCTAGATTCAATGAAGAATCTTGCTTTTTTCTCAAAGAACATGTTTGTTTTAATGGTCCAAATTTGGAATGTCCATTCCTTCGTTTGCGCGGTTTCATGCGTTGAGTTCTTTCGGCTTTCCTTTTTTGGATGGTGACTGTATGACAGGATCAGAAAGTTCTTTGTGAAGCTGTGACAACAGTTGCATGAAGTATTGCGGAAGGGTATTCTTTCATTTAGCCATGGGAAATTTTTGTTGTCTGGTGGTGGGAGGGGAGGGGTGAAACGCGAAAAAATTTTTACGACGGGGAGAGAGCAGTTGCCAATTCTTAGACATTCCTCTCATCGTTTAATGAATAAACTAACGCAGAATTTTAACCGATCATCTTCAATAGTTGGCTTCTCTTTTTTTTTTCTTTTCTCTTTTTCTGATTTTGTGTTTTTTGTTCGTTTTGCTTTCTTTCGTTTTTTTTGTTGTGTGTTTTTGTTGTTTTTGTTTTGTTTTTTGTTTTTGTTGTTTTTGTTTTTTTTTTTTTTTTTTGTTTTTGTTTTTTTGCCCGGGTTGAAAGTTCGACGAATTTACGTCAGACGTTACAGCATTTGTCATTTATGTTTTGTTTTAATTTGGCTGAATGTTATTGGTGATAAAGAAAGAAAGAAAGAAAGAAGAGCAAAACACAGAATAATGAAGGGAATAGGAAACAAAGACAAATAAAAGAAAGGAGGAAGTAAGAAAGAAAGAAGAAAGAAGAAAGAAAAGAAAGAAAAGAAAATAAATAAATAAAAACAATGCATAAAAGAAAGAAGAAGACAAGAAAGAAGAAAGAAAGAAAAAAATAATAACAAAAATGTGAAATATATAGATGATAAATAAAAGAAAAAGAAGGAAATAAAATGAATAGAGTGAAAAGAAAGAAAAGAAAGAAAGAAGAAAGAAAGAAAGAAGAAAGAAAGAAAGAAAGAAATTAAGAAAACAGAAACTGAAAGCAAGAGAAATAGAAACAAAGACAAAATAAAAGACAGAAAGGGACAATTTATTAAAATAAGAAGAAAAAAGAAACGAAAGAAAGAAAGAAGGAGAAGAAAAGAAGAAGAGAGAAGAAGAAGAAGAGAAGAGAAGAAGAAGAAGAAGGAGAGAAAGAAGAAGAAGAAGATGAAGAAGAAGAAGAAGAAGAGAGAAGAGAAGAGAAGAGAATGGAAAGAAAGAAAGAAGAAGAGATGGAGATGAAGAAAGAAGAGAGAAAGAAAGAAAAAGACAAGAAAGAAGAAAGAAGTAGAGACATGTTAAAGAAGAGTGCAAATATATTGTCCCAGCTTCAAGTACTAACGTGTAATTAATGTAAAAATTATGAATTATTCGATTCCGCGAAAAGTTTTCCGCCTCAACAATGTCTGATCGATTTGAATGTTTTTAAAATATTTTCTTTCGAATGCATTATTGTAGCTTGAACCAGAAATGCTACTTTTAAAGAAACAATCAACGTAGATCACGACATTGTTTTGAGCGGGAAACTTTTTCGCGGGAATCGATAAAATTCCAAATTTTTACTTACTTATCCGTTATGACTTGAAGCTGGGACAATATATTTGCACTTTCTTACATTTCTCTACTTTCTTTCTTCTTTCTTTCTTCTTTTTCTTTTTCTATCTTCTTCTTTCTCATCTTCTTCTTCTCTTCTTTCCTTTTCTTCTTTTCTTCTTCTTTTCTTCTTCTTCTTCTTCATTTCTTCTTCTTTCTTTTCCTTCTTCTTCTTCTTCTTCTTCTTCTTCTTTTTTCTTTTCTTTTTTCATTCTTCTCTTCTTCTTCTTTCTTTCTTTCTTTCTTTTTTCTTTTCTTATTTTAATAAATTTCCTTTCGTTCTATTATTTTGTCTTTGTTTCTTATTTTCTCTTCTTTCATTCTGGTTTTAATTTCTTTCTTTTTCCTTTCTTTCTTTCTTTCCTTTCTTTCTTGTCTTTCTTTTTTTTTTCATCTTCATTTTTTCATCTTTCTTCTTTTATTTATTCATCTATATATTCACATTCTTTGTATTATTTCTCTTCTTTCTTCTTTCTTTCTTTCTTTCTTTCTTTCTTCTTTTATAGCATTGTTTTTATTTATTATTTCTTCTTTCTTTCTTTTTTCTTTCTTTCTTTTTCTTACTTCCTTCCTTTCTTATTTGTCTTGTTTCCTTTTTCCTTTTCATTATTTGGTCTTTTGCACTTTCTCTTCTCTTCATTTCTTTTATCACCAATAACATTCATAAGCCAAATTAAAACAAGCATAAATGACAAAATCTGTAACGTCTTGACGTAATAATTCGTCGAACTTTCACCGGGCAAAAAAAACAAAACCAAAAAACAAAAAAAAAAACAAAAAAACAAACAAACAAAAGAAAAAACAAAAAACAAAAACAAACAAAAACAACAACAAACAAAAAAAACGAAAAAACAAAAACGAACAAAAAAACACAAAATCCAAAAACGAAAAAGAAAAAAAAAGAGAGAAGCCAACTATTGGAAGATGAATCGGTTAAATTCTGCGTTAGTTATATTCTAAAGTGAGAGAATGTCTAAGGATTGCACACCTGCTTCTCCCGTAGTAAAATTTTTCGCGTTTCACCCCTTCCCCTACCGACACACACCAGAACAAAAAGATTCGTCCATGGCTAAATTGAAGAAACCCTCTGAAATATTCATGCAATGTCTGTTCACAGTTCAAAGAATTTCTGATTCTTGTCTATACGTTCACATCAAAAAAGAACTCAAACGATGAACGCGCAAACGAAAGGGATTAGATTCCAAATTGGACATTAAACAAATCATTTTTTGAGAAAAAACAGATTCTTCATTGATTAAGGATTCAAAAAAGCGAAGAATTACTAGCAAAATATGCACCCTGTAGCCCAAAGTGTGAGTTTGAGGGTATGATTAGTATTATATTGAATTAGAAAGACTAATGAAATTAATACCGAACACAAAAAAGGTTGCTTACGATATTAGGGCTTGGATAGATTAAGGGTCGTAAAGAACGAGTCTTATAAAATAGATTATGGATGAAAAAGAAGAATATTGTGAAAAATATTTTGAAAGGACAATAATCTATTTCGAATAGAGTTGTTTTAAATATATTTGCTTAATTAAATAGAGAAATGCCTTGAAATATTTTTGAAAGAATTATTCGACAATTCTTTGAGGGGAAAATCTGCCAGAGGAAATATTGGACTGTTTTAGCTAATTCCAGTGTAACAAATTTCAATATAACAAATAGAATGAAATTAAAATAATGAGTAATAAATATCAGCTGATTAACGGTAATTATAAAAGAAGGAGTGAATAGCATCGAAAGGAGGAGCAGTGAAGAAGGCACAGACCACAAATTTGAAAGAAGCAAGGCCTGATTTAGCCTATTCCGAAGAAAAAGCAAGTTCTTTATCTATTTTATTTACTTTATTTTCTTGATATAAACTGAAGGCGCGACAATCACAGCTTACTAATCTAATTAATGCAATTCTGTTATTATAAACATTTCTTTCTATCTCTGTTTGCATTCGACAACTGCTAGATTGTCACGGCCATAATAAATGTTTGTTTGACAAGAAGTTGCCGCCGAGTTTGTTTTATCAGTTACAGTTACCACGGGACTTAATTAAAGGCGTTTTCAACACGAGAACGAGCCATATATAAGAATAAAGACCAATAGGTTTCACAGTACACTTACTTTACTTTTCTACATTAATCTTCATTAAGAATTCACATAGGATTGCTAGGTAACTATTGATCTTTCATTGGAATTAAGGATTCGAGAAATAAATTATCATTTTACTAGCAAAATAATGCACCCTTCGCGTCTCAAGTATTAAAACTGATGCAATATTGATTTCAATATAGAATTATCACAAATTGCTTTTAATCGTTTGGAATACAACAATAATATTAAGAAATTCATAACACCAAGTAATCTTTTATTAAACTCGGTTTTCGTCAAAACCGGTATGCAATTATTCATCAAAAATATATATGTAAACATTTATTATTAATGATATATAACGCACATCGCCGATTTTTAAACACCATGAATAATATGGGCTGTTTTAGGGCATTCTAACTCCAGATTTCGTAGAGATTCATGACTAATAAAAATGTTTCTATGATAAATTGTTGTGCTATAATCTAAATATCATTGATAAGCTTACTCTCTCATCCTCTCTCTCCTCTCTCCTCTAAATATATATATTATATATATATATAAGGTTTTAGAATGGCTTTTGCCGATATTTTTGGAATACGATGTTTAATTGGAGTCGTACCGTACATTTGAAAATTAATTAATTATAATGATGAGGCGGGAATACTATTAAACTGTATGGCCTCAACAAATCGAGAAAATCCAATCTCTGTATGTAATTATCGCACTATTAAGGCCTCGATTCAGCGAGCTATAAGATCGTAAGACCGCCCGTGCGTAATTGAAACAGCGATGCCAAGCTGACAGGGCCGATCTCATAACCAACACAAACGAACTTCTTAGATTTTCATGATTTGTTATAGAGTAGGTTAACATTCCTTTTCTAGTGACTTTTTTATTACCGACTTTGGTAAGTTGTAAACAAGGTTTGTTTAGATGGCTTTTTGCGATATTTGTGGAGAATAAGTGTTTAACTTGGAGTCGTACCTAATTAGGTACGACTCCAATTAAAACATTTTCTCCAAAAATTATCGGCAAAACATTTAAAAAAAACCTGTTACTAACTTACCACAACGTCGTCTGTAATAAAAAGTCTAGAAGAGGAATGTTAACCTACTCTAAACAAATCATTAAAAATCTAAGAGTTCGTTTGGTGTTGGGGTTATGGATCGGCCTTCAGCTGGCCAGTCCGGTTTCAAAATCCGCACAGGCGGGTCTTCCTATCTATAGCTCTGCTGATGAGGCCTAATAGGCCGAAAATGTACATACAGAGAGTGATTTTTTCTCGATTGTTTAGCCATACACATTATCAGGTTATTCCGCCTAATTCATATTAATTATAATTTTCAAAATTAGATACGACTCCAATTAAACACTTATTCTCACAAAAATTTATCGGCAAAAAGCCATTCTAAACAAACCTCTTGTTACAACATTAACCACAACGCTCGTGTAATAAAACGTCACTAGAAGAGGGATGTTACTACTCTAAACAAATATCATAAAAGATCTAAGCAAGTTCGTTTGTGTTGGGGTTATGAGATCGGCACCGGTCAGTTCGGCAGTCCGGCTTTCAAATCACGCACAGGGCGGTCTTCCGATCTATAGCTCTGCTGATGAGCCTATAGGCCGAAACTGTACATTACAAGATTGATTGTTTCTCGATTTGTTTAGCCATGACATTTAAATAGTATTCCCGCCTAATTCATTATTATTAATTAATTTTCAAAATTAGGTACGACCAATGAAACACTTATTCCAAAAATTATCGGCAAAACCATTCTAAACAAACTGTTACGAACTTACCACAAACTCGTTGTAATAAAAGTCACCTAGAAGAGGAATGCTTAACCTACTCTAAACAAATTCATAAAAAATCTAAGAAGTTCGTTGTTAGGTGTTGGGCGTTATGAGATCGGTCCTGTTCAGCTTGCAGTCCGGTTTCAAATCAGCACAGGCGGTCTTCCATCTATAGCTCTGCTGATGAGCCTAATAGGCACGAAATACATACAGAGTTGATTTTTTCAGTTGTTTACCATAACATTTAATAGGATTCCCGCCTATTCATTATAGTAATTAATTAATTGTCAAAATTAGGTACGACTCCAAATTAAACACTTATATATATATATTATAATAATATTATATAACGATATATATGAATACACGACCACATCTCAAAACTAGAAACTTTTTAAAAAAAATTACCGGGGGGGGGGGTCCTCATTTAATTTAAATGAAAAAGGAGCGGTTGGAATTCGGACGACAGACCTGAGCACCAAATCCAGGAATAAACTAATGAAATTAGAAACAGAAGCCCTCAGCTTCGGATTGAAATTTGCTCGGGCATTCAAAAAACGAAATATAAGTCAAGTCATAGATAAAAAATATAGACACCAAGACTCGGACTTCAAAAAGGATTCACCTAAGGAATTATAGCTGCTTTCCACAATCACCACAATGATGAACACAATTTACCAAGGAGATACACCCAGTCCCTAAAGTATCTCTCTCTATATATTCAAGCTGATATCCTTTTATATATTTAAACTATTTTTTCAATAGATCTTAAGTAACATATAAAATGTTTTGTAATAATTAGATTATCCTAATATATAGTAAATATCCACAGGTCTTGCTAGTAAAAATAAAACACCTGCATTTCAATTTAACGTGGCGGCGTTCATATGCAAATAGAGTGAATGATGTGTCATATAAAAATCACAGTTGTGTATAACTTATCTCATTTTTCAGTCATTACTTGGAGAAGCTGAAATCTGGTTGTTGGATCTGATGTTTTTGCGTTGGCTGGCAATTCTTTGATGTTTTGCCTTTGGAACACATGGGATGCCTGAGGACCATTTTGCCTGATGTCCCTTTTATAGTTTTTAGTAATAACACAAGCGACTTTTTTTTCTCTCATGAGATACTCCCCCCCCCAAGTCAACCTGCTTTGAGTGAGAGACTCCTCTCACCCCAGGCACTGGTCGTTTTCAACTGAACCCTAACATTCTCACTTCTCTCTTCCTCTTTCACACTTTCGCCACGTGAATACTTCTCGCACTAGAAAAAATACCAGTGGCGTTGTGATGACTCACCCTTTAAAATTTTCCAATGCTTATATACGTAACTATTACATTCCTTCCCCCTCTCTCCACTCTCTACCCCCCTCCTCACTCTCTATATGTTACACTTTGCTATGCAGAGTTTTGTAGAGGTTAAATAATTATTTACATGCAAAAGTCGTTTTACTGACAGTTAAAGGTTGTTTGCACAAATCCCAATTTGAAAATGCAGACTGATAAAAAACGTTATTCGAGATCGGTGATATATTACGTTGTTACGTGATAATACTTACTGCAGGTTTCTCACAATGATGGGCCGCGCTGTCTCGGTTGTGGCTGTAGAATACACCGATCTGTAACTCAACAGAAGGTAACAACCCTTCCCAATTTGGTCCACATGTGCCTGGAGGACTTATGATGCAAAGATCAGGCTATTATTCCATTTCTTAATGCATATCCCCTAATAAAATCATTTGCAAATGCATCCTATTGTGAACTCATTTCCCATAAAATTCCTAAAGTTAAGATTATTTGCACATGCATTCCCATAGTGAATCATTACAACTTAAATTAAACTACAGTCCCATTTACAACGCATTCCTACAGAAAAATCATTTGCAACGCATTCCTACTAATAAATCATTCTCAATGCATTCTTATAGTAAAAGATTTGCAATTTATTCCTATAGAAAATAACTTTAATGCATTCCCATATCGTAAAACTCATTTATAATGCATCTTATAGTAAAATCATTTCCAATGCATTCTACTATACCAAAACATTCCCAATCGCGCTGGGGCTATAGAAATACGCCGACTTCACTATGCACAGGGGTAAGTCACTCCCCACAGTGGGGGCTACCTGTTGGCTGTGGGTGGCGACTGTGATAATTAAGGGTGGAATCCTGGTATCTGAACAGTCTATGCACTTGCACACTCCACCATTGGCCCTTACTTGCTAGGTGGCCGGTCGGAGGAACCCTTCCGAATCAATCAGCTGGTCACGTTTAAGCCCTAGAACCTATATGGTTGTATCGACCCTGTTGCCCTTATGGCAATCCTCTATCATTTTTATCATATGCGTAAGTAGTAGGATTTTAGTTGTATAATTTCAGTATGGAATACAATTGTAAATAATTTTACTTAAGGAATTTTATGGAAATTAGATTTACAATAAGGATGCATTGCAAATGGTTTAAAGGAAGAATGCATTGCATATTGAATAGTAGTATGATCTTTGCAATGTGATTTTAATTTAAGAATTCATGCAAATGATTTTACTAGAGAAATACATTTAAATGGTTTACTATAGGGATGCATTGCAAATGATTTTATTATAGGAATACATTACAAGCGAATTTACTATTACGAATGCTTTGGGAATGGTTTATATATAGGAATATGTTACTAATGATTTTACTATAGGAATACATTACAAGCGATTTTACTATAGGAATGCATTGCAAATGAGTATACAAAAAGATACGCTGAAACTGATTTATTTTATATAATATACGGCTACAGAAGTCCTTGTGGTTTGAAAAAAAAAGGAAAGTTCGCTTAAATATTTGGGAGGAAATGTGACCTGATAATAAACCAATTAAGAAAACATTATGATAACTAGCAGGTTCTGTGAATATACCACAGTACGATAATCTAATTATTACAACGTTTGGTATATTTACTTAAGACTATGCAATAGTTCAATATGTAAAAAGTATCATAATCTTGATTTAATTCTCTCTACACTAATTTTTTCTTTATTCCATCTTTTCATCTTTTCATTATGTTCGATTGAAACAAATTAGCGTATCGCTTCCGCTGGTTCACCCCTCTTCTATCTTTCGTCTACTTCTTTCTTTCTTATTATATTTTTCTTGTAGCATGTCCTTTTTCTTCCTTTATTTCTTTATAATAAAAACGGAATGGTCCATTATATAGCGAGGAGTGATACTCATAGAAATAGAATTCGGTGGATATGCAACACCAGATAATCAGGACTTACATTTTTTGTATTTTATCTTAGGCGTTTGGACGGTCTCATTTTTAGCGAGACAGTGTTGCAACATGATTACGGTTGTACAATTAAGGAACACGAGTATTAATATATAGATAGGTATGCACTACAAAGGAAAGTATTTAAGAGAAGAAAAACTGAAATAGTGTCTGATCCTTGTAAACATAACACAACACACACACCACACACACAAACATACCACACAATACAAACATACACGTACACACCACACACACACAAACACGCAAAAACACACGGGCGCACACACACATACAAGTACACCACACGCACACCACACATGTACACACATACAAACTCATACACAAGTAAAATTGCACACACACGCGCACACACATATATATACACACACACACGCGCGAATACACTCAAATTACACGTGCAAACACAAACAGAAACAACACACACACACACACAACACAGACATGTGCATGCACACACTCACACACACACACACACACACACACACACACGTAGACAGATGCGGCTGATTGTGTTAGATTATCGGTGTAAGAGGCGAAGAGTAGACGATGCATTTCTAATGTGATTTCCGTCACATCGAGAAATAATCGAATTTCCGATCATCCGATTATCGATCATCGATTATTGATGGAAGGTTTGTAAATGAGTTATTGCGAATTGATACACTTTCAACGGTTGTAATTTGCGACTTGACGCAAAAAGAAGTCCGAAGCTAATTCTTGCTGATCTGCTGTAGCGGTTTTCCGAAAACATTGCTTGAACGATAATAATTTTAGGTAAAAGATAAAAAGACAAAAGCAACAAACAATAGCAAAAATAAAGCAAAAAAACCCCCCAAAAAAAAAAAAATAAAAAAATAAACAAACAAAAACAAAAGAGAAACATTCTTTTTGACACTTACCAAATGACTTTTTAAAGTCTAATAATGATCTAGCATTGGAAGATTCAAATAGTTTCTAAATTCAATGTAACAAATTTAGTTAGATTAGAGCAGAGAGTTTTTCAACCTGTATGCCGTGGCACACTAGTGTACCGTGAACTTCCGTTGGTGTGACATGAGTGTTGAGGACGGTTTATCATCCTCTTATATTTTATTCTATTACTTTTTTTTACTATTCTATATTTTTGTTTTTAATTTAATATTTTTTGTTTTAATTAAATATTTTGTGTTTTAATTAAATATTTTTGTACTCTTAGAACAGAGTTTTTCAACTCTGTTTTAGAAACAGGTATTTTTACTTTTACATGATTATTTTTTTTATAAAAACTTATATCTTTACTCTATTTAATTTTTTTTACCATTTTACTTTAATTTTCAAATATTTTACTTTAATATACTTTTTGTTTTATTTATTTTAATTACACACCAATTGAAAAATTTTGTCTTAGAAAATACTATTTCTACTTTTTATACCTTTTATCCCATTATATACTGATGGTGTACCTCGATCAATTTATTGCCCAGCTCATTGTGTCGTGAGATGAAAAAGGTTGAAAAACTCTGGATTAGAATGTAATGATACCAGTTCGACATTGGGGCATCATAGGGAGAAAAGTTTTTGTTAAAAAGATACATTTCTAAATTCATATATATATATATATATATATATATATATATATATATATTATATATATATTGATAGAGTGTTTATATATTATATATATATATATATATATATATATATATATACGCTTCGTTAGGTTCCAAGTGGTGCAGCCGTACAGTAGCATTGATGCGACTACGGGCTTGGAAGAATTGGCGCTTTACTGTTTTTATGAGATCAGATTTCTATATGACTGATAATCTGTTTGTAACAGATTATAGAATCATTTTGCAATTTCAGAAAGTGCTATATATATATATATTATATATATATATATATATATTATATATATAATATATTACCAACCCTCCACACGAGCAGGATGCGACACAAGGCCAATTTCTTAAGCGGAGTTCAACAGGTTTGAATTCAGAGTTTCCTCTTCTCCTAGACCGGTTGCCTAACCAAGGTTAAAGAGCCGGTCTGCCTACTATTACCCATAGCTGGAGGGAGAGTAGGATTCATACCTTTCCCAAGGGATTAGCGCTAAGTGAAATGCAATTTGCACGTCCAGGATTTGAACTCGAGGCGACGAGTCATTTCCCATGATTTAACTATTACACCATGCGCTTCTACAGGCTATAAGGCTGTAAAAAGCTGAAATGCAATAGTCAGAACAAAAAAGGCGCCAGCTAAAACGGAGTAAAAAGAACAAGGATAACGATGCTGAGAACATAATGCGTCGCATAATGTTGTAATATAATTAACGAGCTGAGGTAATTAAGGGTCGCAAAACAATCAGTTTTAGTAAAAGTAAATTATGGTGAACTAGAAAGAAAGAAATATTTTTGAAAAAGAAACATCTGGCCAGAATGCATTTTGATTATTTGTGAATTGTTTGGTTAAATACCAATTTATTCATATAAAAGAATATAACAAGATACAATAGAATTAAATTCAAAATACAGAAATATTTTGAAAGGAAAAATCTAGCTTGAATGAATTTTGAATTGTTTGGTTAAATTTCAATATAGTAGTCATCGGAGCGGCCTAAAGTCGGTATCAGCCAGTCAGCGAGGGAGTCTATCCCCTTTTTGAATAGCGCTAGACCAAGGAGATTGTTTTGGCGTCTGAGGTGGAGCGCCACACCTACCATCAGCTCCTTATTTTACCACACAGATCCCTTTGCTACTCATACGCTGAGTTGGCGAGGAGCGGTATCGAACTAGGAACCTTGTGGTTTAGCTGAATGCTCTACCGACTGAGCTAACCCGGCCACATCTTCCAATATACTTATATTATACAATATAACAATATACAATATAACAATATACAATAGAAGTAAATAAGAAATATAAGTAAATATACAGAAATAAGTAGGGGAATAACGTAAAAAAAATAATCAGCTGATTATCGATAATTATAAAAGAGGGGACAAGTATTCGAGGGTAGTAAGTGAAAGGAGAAAGTGAATAGAGAAGGAACACGTGTAGTTATTATCTTAGCCGAAAATCAGCTGGCCTCCTTTCCTTTCTTTCATTCTTCTCCCAATCTTGACAACTAGCTCACCGACCGGAACGTGATATGTTTACGAACGCCAATTATGCCAATTCTGTTATTATAAACATCTTTCTATCTCTCTCTGTGGCTGACTACTATAGGGCGATCAGAGGACATAATAAATTTGTTGAAAAAAAGAATTGCACCCAAGTTTATTTTTAAAAGCCAGTACAGGGTTATCCGGGATCTTAATTTAAGAGTCGTTTTTACACACGAAGAAACGAACCCATTTATCAAAGACCCAGTACTTTACAATGTCAGCAAGTACTATTGAGAACACGAGATAACATTTGGAAGACCGGAAAAGTCACCGGCTGAAATGAATCGACGGAACAAAAGGTTAAAATACGAGCTTGAATAATGACATCACACATTGACATTCTTTTCGTTCAAAATTTCGGATAAGACAATACGGCAAACTTGGTTTACTAATTGATATATGATTGCCATTTCATGCTAAATTAAAAAAATACCATTCATTGTGTTTATTTAAGTCTGGTTTTTAAGATGTGCTTGAATACTTGTACATAAAAAGTTGTACATGATAATAACACTTATTCAACAGCATGTGGATTTTACTTGTCACAAATAAATTGAGATATATTACTATTCTATATATTTTAAGTAAGAGTTTGTATCTTAAAAAAATTGATCTGATTAGAAAAAGATGAGTATGATTTTTAGATTCAGCATAAAAACTGCCTTAAAATCAGCGCTTATATATTCAACCTTAAAAACATCGCAGACCAATGTTGTTGTTGTTGTTGTTATTATTATTATTATTATCTCCTTTTCAGTTTTCAAATCAGCATTAGCTGATGGTCTTTCACTGGAGTCTCAGTGACAGCAAATCTCCTCAGGTCTCCAGGACTCTTCTGAGTATTCTGGCAGATTGCAGCAGTGCAGTGTTCTGAATGATTTCAATCCTTTCTTTGATATCCAAACTTTCCAAACCCTTTTCTAATCCTTTTGGGACTGTTCCAAGTGCACCAACCACAATTGGTATCACTTTCACTTTCATGTTCCATAACTTTTTCAGTTCTCTGGCAAGGTCTAGATATTTGTCCATTTTTTTATTTTCCTTTAGCTTCACCCTGTGATCTGCTGGCACTGCAAATCCACCAGTTGACACGTTCTTTCTTTTTTGTTTATCAACACTAGGTCTGGTCTTCTTGCTGGGATAAGGTGATCCGTTTTTATTTCAAAGTCCCAGAGAATTTTATGCGTTTCGTTCTCAAGAACAGATTCTGGTTTATACATATACCATTTTGTTGTGTGGTCAAAATTTAATTTTTTGCATAATTCCCAGTGGATCACCTTCCCAACCCAGTCGTGTCTAGTTTTGTATTCTCGTTGTGCTAGTTTGCTACATTCGCAGAGTATATGGTTTACAGCCTCATCTCTATTATCACAAAGTCTACATTTACTATTTTGTTGGGTCTTATCAATTTTCGCTTTGATATAGTAACCATGTCCAAGTCTTTTCATGTGCAACCTCTTCGACTTGTCGTTTGAAGTGTCCATATAATTGTTTTTCTTCCCATTTTTGTTTTCTAGTCTTTGTTGTTTTTCTGTTTGTCTATCTGTCACTTCTACTATTGTTGGCCGCCATAAGTAATTTGTCTTTGCTCTTTCTTGTGTAATCCTCAAGTTGTTGGATAGTGGTTTCTACACAGTCCTCTATGTTGCAAGTTTTTCTTGACACATATAATCTATCTCTATCGTCTCTAGAGTGAAGAGCCTTGTGCATGGTCATTAACTTTCTCGTTCTTTGGTCAATCTGTCTGAGTTCTTCTTTTGTCCATTTTAAGAATGGTCCTGAGTATCTTATAATGATACTGATCAAAGGAATCAATACGTGGGCCGTCCCGGCTCAGGTATTGATTCCTTTAATCAGATTTCTGCTGTTAAGTTTGGTTTCTAGAAGTTTTCTAGTTCTCCTGAGATATTCTTTTTTAACTTTTCCTTTCATTTCTGTTTCCTTAATATTGTCCGCTTCTAAAATTCCTAAGTATTTGTAGCTTCCATTTTCATCAAGTGATTTTATAGTGTCCTGATTTGGCAGTTTATTATTATTATTATTATTATTATTATTATTATTATTATTATCATTATTATTATTATTATTATTATTATTATTATTATTAAGGCTTATGTTAAAATCATTGAGATTTGACTTTTTACTTTTCAATTCTTTTCAGGTAAGTGATTACATTTACCAAAATCTTTAAAGCAGTTTTGAATCCATTGTGAAGATTTTCTAAGTTAACTGGAAAGTTTATTATGACTCAGAGATTGAGACTTTTAAACTGCTTTTTATTTCAGAAAAGAAAAAAAAAGAATTGTTTAAAAAAATGTTTATCCTCAATATTTCTTTAACATCAATTGTAAATGAGGATAATAAAAATAATATTGACTATTAACGTATATTCCTTTGGTTTATTTCACTTGCCATTCTAAGAACAATATCACATCACAGTTTATATCTATTTTTTTAAATCTGTTTTTATGTTTTTCTATATATTCTTGTTCGGTGGACTTCCTCCGTCGTCTAGACATTGAAAACCCCTGGTATTTGAAGAAAAGAAGCAACCTGAATGAGACAAAGCGAATAGTGACATTTCATAAATATGTTATTGATATAATAATCAGAAAAAAAACTAATGCTAACCAAGAGGGAATATTTTACAAGTGTTGGATTATCCTGAGAATAGTTATTTAGTAAGCTTAGCTTAGTTGTGGCACAAGGCCAGAAATGTTGGGCACCTAAGGAGAATCGAACTCACTAACAATTGTATGCTAATCTAGCTTGCTAACCATTACACTACGTGAAGTGCTCATCCTGAGAATAAGATGTACGGCAAACTGACTGTCATATTTATGAACTTTCCCAGCATCAGCAGCAGGTTCCCCAGTAAAAATTGAAACGTATCCAGTATCCATTAAAGATCGTTGGTAATTGTCCTGAAATCAATTGCAAATTGAACTTCTGTGATCAAGACTTACAGACGAGGGTTTACAAGGAGAACTACTAATACTACGCTCTTTTCTACTAAATATTTCAAGAAATACTACATATTTTCTGCTGTAAGGAGTATCTACTGATATTACACGCTTTTCTACCTATGATTTCAGGAACACGATAAGACTCCTTTTAGATGTCCGTCGCAGACGACAATGACGTGACGTCATTCAACAGAAAAATTCCTAAAATAGCGACCAGAATTTTAACAAGTCGGTTACGATCGAACAGTAGCCGGATATCAAATAAGGGAGGAATCATCTCTGTTAGCAAGAACTAGTCTCGTCTGCTCTCTTTTTATCCATAGTTTGTCACCATCCGACCAACGGATAATTGCTTTCGTGTCTCGACGGAGTCCGACAAAAAGGTATATAAGCACCGTGTATATTAATAATCTACACACACTTGTGGGGATTAAAAATATACGAAAATAAAAATAAAATAAAAAGAAGAAACTCCCATGAGGCCTTGACCGGAAGAACACATTTGCGCAGGTCTGACAAAAAGGACCGATTCCACCCCAAAAATAATACCTCAGTCATTCGAACTGAGGCCGTAATTAGGTCTAGTTGGTCCTGTTAGCCAGGGAGATTTTCCCTCGCTACATGCCACTATGACCCTGTTCAATAAAGCCCAAGTCGTAAAACTACCTCTTGCCTTTGTCTCTTTCCTTTCTAGTTCCTTTTCGTTCCTAAGTTCCATTTCAGCTCACCGGCCCAGAAGAACAAAGAACCAGCTTTTATTGGGGTTAAGATACCAGTACCAACAACCATAACCTAGCCTCATACACTACGCACTGCGAACGTCATTAGATTTTATAAAATAAAAAGGCTTCATGCTAAAGAATGGCAGAAACTATTACAGAAGCGACTACGCAGATAATCTAGTGTTTCTCGAAAATACACCTGCACAAACCATATCACTAGAGTATAACAAAGAGAAGGTATTAAGTGAACTTAGATAAAACGGTGTTCATGTGTTTTAAATAAGATAGTTAGTTAGTTGGTTAGATTTCATGGCATGTCAACCCCTGTTGGGTTATTTTATACCGAAGACGTTTTGCTTTATTCATTCTTGATGGTTATTCAATTAAAAAAAAAACACATTTTTAAAGTCACGATTTTTTCTATTTAATCCATATATGGGACCCTAACAGGTACTACCACTCCGGTTCAGGGTGAACCTGTGAAAAATGGCTGTGAAGGAGTACTCCACATTTCCCAGACATCCAGAACTGGAACTTTACCATTAGATACAATTTAACGTCATACCAAGACACTAAGACCCTCAACCACGCTTATTAGCACATATATGATAAAAATGGTTGCCCTAAGGACAATAAAGTTCGAACAATCATATTGTGACCACCTCCGGACCACCGCCTCTGAAGTGTTGGCAAGTCATGGACTTCTCAGTGTAGATTCCGCAGCATGTATTACAACCCGTGGCCAACACGTGGGCCCAGGGGATTGTTGTCCCTCTTCAGAGGTGCAGTTAGTGTTAAATGACCCACGAAGATTGATATACCATTAAACAAAGAAAGAAAACCAAGCCAAGCCAAACCAAACCAAACCAAACCAAAAACATTTGTACATCAAACCATCATTACATATGTAGCAGCCGGAATTTCAAAGTAATTCCAATTCATCAGGCAGAAGATTATTCACTACTTCAAATTAAGAAAAAAGGACTTTATAGATAAGACCACAATGCTAGAGCAAAGAGTAAAGCCTGTACTTGTGATATTTATTAGATATTTCCTTGTCTGTTATAAACAGGCAAGACGGAAGCACATTGTGAAAATCGAACTCGTAATGACTTGTAATCTTATTTAGTAAGTTATTACAGCACGGCATGAATCTTAAACATATATTAACTAGCTTATTCGTAATCTCTCGGGAGGCGATATTAGAAGGGTTCACAGTGAGAATCGAACTCGTAATGACTGGCGATCCTGTGTAGTAAGTCATTACCGATTGGTATGCGTTTTAAGTAGATAGTGATTAAAATTGTCTAATCCCGTGTAAGGTCACCCAGTGAGAATCAAACTCTCAATTATTTGTGAACCTCTCTAGTCTGTAATTGCACCACGGCATGAGTCTTAAAAAGTTATAGATTAAATTAGTATCATCTCGATTAAGGGCACTCAGTGAGAATCGAACTCGCAATGACAGGCGTTTCTATCTATTTAGTCATTGTACCATGTCATGAGTCTTAAATAGATATTAACTACATTTCTCTAATCCCACCTATGGGCACCCAGTGAGAATCGAACTCGCAATGACAGGCGCTCCTATTTATTTAATCATTGTGCCATGACATGAGTCTTAAATAGATACTAACTACATTTCTCTAACCCCGAGTAAGGTCACCTAGTGAGAATCGAACTCGCACTGACTGATGATCCTATCTATTTAATCATTACAACATGGCATGCACCTTAAATAGATATGAACTAAATTTTTCTGATCTCGCGTAATGCTGTAACAGAAGAGCACTCGGTGAGGATAGAATTCTATGTATCCGCAATGATTTGTGATGTTATTTATCAAGTAATCACACTAAGGTAACATCTTTAAAAAAAATGATATTTCTAAATGGGGTTATCTGTTGGTCGTGGATGGCGACTCGTGATGCTTAAGGATGGCACCCAGGTAGCTAAGCAGTCCATGACAAGCAACACTTCACTTTGACCCTTACGCAGGCTAGACAGGCGGTGGGAGAGGCCCCCTCAGATCAATCAGCTGTCATGTCCCAATCCTGCTGCCCTTATAGCAATCCCCAACTCTTTTTATCATATATGTGCGAGAAGGCTGTGGTTGAGGGTCCTAATGTCCTGGGTATGGCGTTAAACTCAATCTGATGGTGAAGTTCCAATTCTGAACATCTGGGGGAATTACTCCCAGGTCCACTCTGACGCGGAGTGGTAGTACCTGTTAGGGTCCCATCTATGGATAAAAAGTGAGATTAAAAATGTTTTTTTTTAATTGAGTACCATAAAGAATGAAAAAAAGTTTTTGGCATAAAATAACCCAACAAGGGTTGACAAGCCAAAAAATCCGACCAATCAACCAACCAGCCAGCCAACCAACCAACTAAATTTGTCTGATCTTGCGTATTGCTGTGACAGCCAGTGTGGATCGAATTCTCTGCACCAGCAATCTATCGAGTCATCACACTAAGACAATATCTTAAAAAAGAAGATATTTCTAAATCGACCTATTTTGGCATAGTGCATCCACAGGGAATCGAACTCGCCGTCCTCGCGATACTATCTATCTCGACATTGCACCACGGCAGGCGCCCAAGAATCAGAATCAGTGTCTACTTTTGGTATTGGAAATGTGTTGCAATTGTCAGAGAAAATGTTCCGTATGATAGAATGAAAATATAATGAAAAGGAGTTTTTTTTTCTTTTTTCATATCCAAATTTGAATGATGCGAGCGATCACGTTATTTTTTTTCTCATACAAAGTTTCCTTAACTGATAAGATGAGACAACTTTTATCAAGTTTCGTTTTTGAAGGCGGAGTCAGAAAGAAAGAACGACAGATAGGAAAAGAAATGGAGAAAACAAGAAAAGAAAAGTCGAAAAATGTTGCATTTATTTTTCATAAACGACAGGGAAATAAGCCAAAGTGAATTAAACCCATTCAGTTCCATGGAAGAAAAAAACGTATAGAGAAATCGTCACAGACACACACATACAAGCGCGCACGCACACACACACATCCATACAAGTCGATTATATATATATATATATATATATATATATATATATATATATACATACAGACACACACACACATCAATACAACTTGCTTATATATTTAAACACACACACACACACACACACACACACACACACACACACACACACATATATATATATATATATATATATATATATATATATACACAGAAACACACATCAATACACCTCGTTCATATATATATAAATATATATATATATATATATATATATGTATATATATATATATATACATATACATGCTCACATACATCCATACAACTCGTTTATATAAAAATATATATGCATATATATATATATATATATATGTATATATACATATATTCACCCTCAACATATATATATTAAGACATGTGTCTGAAATACGTGTCCCTCATATATCTACGCCATGACAATTATTGACCTGTAAAGGCGTATGTAAATAATAATAATGGCTTTCAAAAATACCATGATTTAAAAAAAAGTTGTATCCCAGTGGTGTAGTGGCTAACATGTTGGACTGCAACATTGTCCTAATCGATTTCGATCTCCAGTCGCGCTACGACATTCACTTTCGGACTAATCACAGGGGTTAACGGTCATCAGCAAGGCCGTTCTTCAAGACCGACACCCTTCCATTAAACTCAAACTGGATTGTCCTTTGCGATCGCCTCATTTGTAGACTCAATGCACTATTTTCAAATGTGGGATCTACGTTGCGCAGTCACCCCGATGCGGGCGTTCGATCGTTAGCAAGCTCGTCTCGTAGATCCATTACTACTGAATACCAAATAAGGGACCATTGGTACCTCTTATAGTGTAAGCAGTTACAATTATTTATAGCAAATTAATTTCTTTTGTGTTTGATATCCACTACGTTGTTTGATTGTCTGGGCTTTACGTCATGTCATCCTTGTTGTAGAGGGGGTTAACACCCCTACAGGATGGAATGGCTCATAGCCTTGTAATAGTCGACGTATCAGTGATAGACGGGAAATTATATTCGGGCAAAATCACTGCGTTTGACTACACACACATTGACCCTCCTCATTCTTGTAAGTTTGTCTTTGTGAATTGTTCTACTTCTTGGTTTTATGTAATAAGTATCTGTTAGCATGAGATACAAGTGCTGAACAAAATATATCTCAAGCACACTATTTTACTGTGTATCTTTTACCACCTCAACGATACAACAATTCCGTTGCGTCATTTTATACCGAAGACGTTTTTGTTTTATTCATTCTTAATGGGTACTCAATTTTTTCAAACACAATTGTTTCTATTTAACCCATAGATGGCACTCTAACATGTACTACCACTCTGTGTCAGAGTGGACCTAGAAGCAATGTTGATGAAGGGGTGTTCCCCAGACCTCCACAACTGGATCCAAATCATCAGATCCAGTGGCTTCGGCCCTGGGCTACAGAAGTTAACAACGTTGACCCCAAGAGCCCCCAGGCAACACCTGCTTCATCAATTTAAAAGAGCAGGGCTGGGTTTATTTTTTGGTGCCTGAGGTGCCCCCGACGGGATCAACGTATTTTTTGCACTCGTCATGAGCATCTGTTCGTGGGTGGTCCCATATTAATAGGGACTCGTACACGTGGGGTACGCAGTAAATACCCACACCGTCAGATAGAGTTTAACGTTATTCCCAGGATATGAAGACCCTCAGATATTGATTTCTAGCCCGTATATGATAAAAAAGGGTTAGGAATTGCCATGTGGGCAATAGGGATGGGAAAAATCATACAGGTGCAAGGGCTTGACATGACCAAGCGATTGATCAGAGGTGGCGTCTCCGACCGCCCATCTAGACTAAGTAAGGGCCAAAGTGGAGTATTGAATGTCATGGACTGCTCAGCCTCTAGGATTCAGTCCTTAAGCATCATTGGTCGCCACACACCGCCAATAGGGGACCCCATTTGTGGGGGTCTTACCCTTTTGCAGAAGTGCAGTCGATTTATTCTAAAACCGCAGCCGACAGGGCTAGATATCCACTTGGTGCCAGATCTAAGGTAGTTTGGGAAATGGGCCACTCACAGTGTGTAATGGTTATTGAGCTAGTTGTTCACAGCTTTGTCGGTTGGGGCTTTAAAATACACCGACTGCACCTCTACAGTAGGTTAACCCCCTAATGTAGCCACTTGTTGACCTTTGGTGGCGACCTGTGATGCTTAAGGATGGAAACATGGTGGCTGGGCAGTCGATGGCATGCAACACTCCACTTTTGTTCTTACTTGGGCTAGACGGACAGTAGGAGATGCTCCTCTCTGATCAATCGGCTGGTCACATCAAGCCCTAGCAGCTATATGATTGTCCCAACATTATTGCCCACATTGCAAGCCCAAACCATTTTTATCATAACTGTGCTAGAAGGCAGTGTCCTGAGTTTGACGTTAAACTCTATCTGATGGTGACCTTCCAATTCTGAAGCTCTACGCATCACCATTACTCCCAGGTCCACTCTGATTCAGAATGGTATTACCTGTTAGGGTCATATCTATGGGTTAAACGTAAAATAATGAGTTTGAATGATGTGTTTAAAAATGTTTAATACCCATCAAGAATGAATAAAACAAGACGTCTTCGGCATAAAATAACCCAACAAAGGTTGACATGCTGCAAAACCCAACCAACCAACCCACTAACCACTCCGCTATTGAGCTAGGCTAGTGGTTCATTAGTGAGTTCGAATCTCACTGGGTGTCCCATCCCTCCTGAGCGTATTCATATCGAGTTTTCTACAATGACACACTAAACGGCTCTGTTAATCGAGACATTCATATAATGCTGTTATATCAGAAGTAGTATTTAATCATTTTCTCTTGATTTTAATTAGTATATTTAACACAGTTGGAAATGCGGCTCTTGCTCGATATTCTTTTCACTAAATGACAATTTCTCTTCTGGGCAGTTTTTAATTGTACATTCTATGCCACAGATGTTGAAATACCGTCATTTATGCTACATATAATATCGTCTTGCTTTTTACAGCTTATCAGCAAAGGACAGTTTTATTAAAGTCGCATTCCGGTACCAAGTGCCGTAAAAATTCTTCACAAAATACTTTTAAAAGCCTGAGAGAAAGAGAAATCGCTTGTTTTCTACTATAGCATAGTTCCCGAATACTGCTCTGGCTAATCGTCGTATGAGAGAGGACAAACAAAACTACTCGTTTTAATGTTTTTATTCTGTACTCATTTTAAGCCATTAAGCTAGATATAAATTTATATGACAATTAATCACAAATAGATAAGGGGAAGTACTATATAATAATGATTTTATTATTATCTCCCTTGAGAAATCAAAATGATGACATTGAGTATGAATATGTACCTCACTACTATTATCCTTGCTTGTAAATTGCTTTTATTCTCAAACATTTTAATGATATTGCCCTATCAAATATCCTGCTATGATGTGCCATTTTTGCTTTGTTATAAAACATATGACAGAGAAAAAATGGACCATTATCTTTGTTTTATATTTCAGTCTCTGAGGCTGTGGAAGTAAGTAACAATAAGTAACAGACGGGTAATTCCATGTTAAATCATCCAGAAAAAAGTAAAATTGTCACACATACCCTACAATTTTTCTGAAATGTTGTCATGTGTGACTATGTTTAAACTAAAACAATCCCCAAACTTGAGCTTTCAATTCTAAAAAATTTGGAAGAGGCGCAAGAATTGTCACATTTTAAACTGTTACATGTGTCGTGCAAGTGAATTAAATGGAAAATTGGAATAGTTCTGATTGAATCATACATTACTAATTGAAGCAATTTTCGGCATTAAACAAGGAGTTGATATATATATATATATATATATATATATATATATATATATATATATATATATATATATGTGTGTGTGTGTGTGTGTGTGTGTGTGTGTGTATAAAGGACATAGGGTATGTCAGTCTTTTCCCTTGTAGAGGGGTTAGAACCTGGATATGACACTAAACTGAACATTAGGAAAATATAAAACCAAATCAACTGAATCAAATGTCGACATTAAATAATCCGCGAGGAGTTGATATGCCGTTGACCAAATAAACCAAACAAAGTAAGACAAATTTCGACTTTAAATAACCAATAAGAAGTTGATATGCCCTTAAACAAATTAATGAAACCAAATGAATAAAATGTCGGTATTAAATAACGCATTGGGAGTTGATATGTCGTTAAACAAATAAACTAAACCAAACCAAATGAATACAATTTCGGCATTGAATAACCCATAAGGCGTTGATATGCCGTTAAAGAATAAACAAAAAAACATCTTACGTTATATAACTAGTGAGGGGTCTTGACCGATAGACAAATGTGATAGGTTAATTTATTGCATGGAATGACAAAGAAAAGAAGTGAAAAATTTTAAATGACAATCGAATAAATATTCACCGCTTGAATAAGAGATCACTTAAAATCATACAAAGATCTGAGTAATAGAAAAAACGGGGAAGAGAAGAAAAGGGGAATAAAACAAAGGAAATAAAATCTATTAGGGAACAATTTTCAAACAATGACAAAAAGAACGAAAAAAACGGCTGTCAAACGTGCATATTTTTTTTAGAAAGCAGTTTTAAAACAAAATGGTGGGAGGAGAAATATTGGTGTCTTTTTGGCGAACTTTACAAAGAAAATGCTTAAAAGATGTAAACTGGGCTTCTTCGAAGGTCACGTGGTATCAAGAAAATGCAATAAAGACTTTTAACATTTTTTCATTTTTTTTACAGATACAGAGTTTATATAAGTTCGATGTCTTTTTATTTTTATTTTATTGTATGTAGTTAATGGGCATTTTCTTGTGAAATCTAAAGAGAGTTACAACATGTTTATTGGTAAACGAATTAGTTTCTTTCTTTAAGGGTATTTCGTACAAACACTTTGTGGGAACTTACTATTGTTTAGGGAAGATCATACGCTCATAGATAATTGCTTGGGTACAAGAATATTATTTTTGTTCGAGCGTAAACTTTGTGTTTTTTTATAATCGTGCATTCCAAATTACTGCATATTTGAACATTTTTATCTTTTTTCCGGGGATTTGAAACGTGAATATAAATCTTCTACACATCAGACATATAAATTCTAACCTCAATAAAATTAACTTCGATTTTAGCACTAACGAACTTGAATGCCTTCAACCACTGCTACAATTTATAGAATCACATATATTATGTTAATATTATGTTATATATATAAGGTGTGTCAAAAAATTATCGAAATTTCTTGTACTTTTTGACACACCTTGTATTCTAAAAAAAACTTTCCATTCATTATTTTTTTAGAATACAAGGTGTGTCAGAAAGTACCAAGTTTAAAGCTGTATTAACCAAGATAGAAATGAAGAATGAATGGAACGTTATTTTTTCAGAATACAAGGTGTGTCAAAAGGACAAAAATGCTCGAAACTTTTTTGACACCCCTTATATATATATATATTATATATATATATAAATAGAAAAATAAACACCAGTATAATACAATACCAGTATAAATAGAACATTCCAATGTTATATCATTTTTGCTCCAGAATTGGAACCTTTTTCTCTTTTCTTGGGGTTTAGAATGTGAATATAAATTTTCTACAATTTATAATTTAAATAAGGTTACGTTATTGGTTGGTTGGTTGGTAGTTTGGTTGTTTTACGGTATATCAAATTTTGATGGGCCACAACAATATTAAAACTACAAAACAATAAATAAAGACTACAGATTCTTACAGACATCAGACATAAAATACCAACCTTAATAAAATTAACTTCGATTCTAGCACTAACGTACTTATATGCCTTTAACCACTGATACTACTTACAAAAACCATGTTAATAAATAATAATAATAATAATAATAATAATAATATAATAATAATATATCCCCATATATATATATATATATATATATATATATAGTATGAACAAAAAGTAATAAGACAAGCAGGAATATATCTTGTATGTTGTTTATTCTCAACTAGTTTTCGACCTTAGGTCATCGTCAGGAGAAAATTTCTTATTTGAGGAAATTGTTTTATAGATTTTTTGAAAGGGAGCATTATAGAAGAA
The DNA here is from genome assembly GCA_023376005.1 of Doryteuthis pealeii. NCBI lineage: Eukaryota > Metazoa > Mollusca > Cephalopoda > Myopsida > Loliginidae > Doryteuthis > Doryteuthis pealeii. Next base: position 16,333,062 of record CM042142.1, read on the forward strand.
CTATAAAAATTGAAGTGTTTTGAGGGTTTGACATGCTATTAAATCCGGGTAGACGAGTGTGTTAGTAGTAGCATGTCCATTTGTTCCGTGAAGAATATAATATATATATATATATATATATATATATATATATATATATAATCCGGAGAAAAAATCTTCCTTACGACGTAGAAGTTTTTTAAAGTGTCGTAGTTTGCAGAGTTCAATGTGTGCTTTTATTGTTAGAGTCACAGAGCAAAATTATTCAGTAAATATTTAGCTTTTTAGCCTTATAGCCTATTTCAGGAAGCTAGAGCTAATATCTAGCCCACAATCATATCGGGTTGATTGGAATGGCTATACATTTGCTCTAGACTTCCTGAAAGGCTATATGCTAAAAATCTAAATATTCTGTTATATTTTTACTGATAATATATAATATATATATATATATATATATATATATATATATATATATATATATATACATTATTTATATTTGCTTGAAGGCAATTACAATGCGTATATCGTATAAAATGATACGCTTTGTTTTTAGAAGCATTGTTGAATAAAGAACATCCAAAATCTTATTTCCTTCGCTGGGGCATAGGCCTGGTTTGTTGTTATTCACTCAACATCCGCGTACCTCATATGGTAGAGGCGTATCATTATCATTGACAGGTTAATTTCGCATGGATTGTGCGGTGCGTATCGGTAGCCGAGCGGTAAATCTCTGACTGCCTGCTGGGGTTTCGATTTCTCTCGGAGGGAAATCATTACTATGCATCGCTGATGAGACTTAATAAAGTCGAAATAGGCTGTACGATGTTCTACGCATCCCACATATGTTTGCCGAGTTCGTTTGTCATGATTATTTTCTATAATTATCGAATTGTATACGATATATGCATTGTAATTGCCTTCAAGCAAAATTTAAATAATAATATATACTTTATCCAACAATGCTTCTAAAAACAAACACCCAAAATCTAACATAAACATAACAAAAACACATAACATAAGTTTAAATAGAACATTCTAATGTTATATTATTTTCGCTCCAGAATTGGAACTTTTCCTGGCGTTTGATACGTGAATTCAAATTTGCTAAAATACATAATTTGAGTAAGGTTACGTTCGTGGTTGTAAGGTTGGTTTTACGGCATGTCAACCTTTGTTGGGCCATGTTATTCAGGTGAATAATGATTATCTCCAATTATCTACCGTACAAAAATATATCTTCACATTCATTTTAAACACATAAACACTTCATTATCTCAAAGAGATCTATTCAACCGATAGATAGGAATTTAAAAGCTAGTACCACTCCGGGTCAGAGTAAAGGCGGGGACAACAAAAGTTGACTGCAGATTTTCTAAATCTCCAGATTTGTTCAGTTTAGGTGTCATATCCAGGTTAGCCATTTTAGGGGGTTCTAACCCCTCTACAAGGGAAGACGACATACCCTATATGCCCCAGGATAAGGAGAGGTACGTTCTTTATACATACACACACGCATGTGCGCGCACACACACACATGCGCGCTCACACACACACATTATTATATATTTTTTGGGATGGGGGGTTCAATTCCTTATAGCCCGTGAATGGGTTGAAAATACTAGCGCACAAATCATCTATGGCAATTTAATCATCCGATTCCAACCAAATAGTGTATCATCCATTTGAAGACTTGAGAGGATTGAGATAAAAAAAAGTTGTAGAGAAAAAATGACTCTGCTGTTTAACCAAATATGTCTGATATTATATATAAACACACACACACACACACACACACACACACATATATATATATATATATATATATATATATATATATATATATATATATATATAGCAACGCTCTCCTATAAAAGGGAGTATAAAAGGAGCACTCAATGGCGGCCTTTACATATATACAGCTGTATGTATTAAAACAGCTAAAAAAACCTTCGCATTCTGTGGGCGAGGATTGACGAGCGGCTAAGCTGTCCGACTGATGCTGAATCGATCGGAGTGCTATCCCGGCAGCTGGTAGCTCACAAAATGTCTAGCCACACTGAAGAGACTTCATAAATCGAACCACGTGTCTGTGGATGACTATATATATATATATATATATATATATATATATATATATATTCTATCACTTAGACTGAACACTATAAATTGTCCATATGCATAAAACATTATGGCTCTATATTTTACAGGATATAGCCTTTTGGATTAACGACTTATGCTACTGAAACGTGTAGTAACTTATTGATGAACACAACACACACACACACACACACACACACACACACATATATATATTATATATAATATATATATATATATATATATATATATATAAGAGGAAGATATCAAGTATTTCATTAATAGGATTTAACCAAGATTGAGAACTCAAACATACATACAAAATATTTGCATATATATCTTTACATACACGGAGTATTATGAATAAAATGAATACATGGATACCTTGGTATATATATATATATATATATATATATATATATATATATAGCACTGTTATAATCCATATCTATAAAAGCAGAGGTGTGCACCCTCCCTCATCTTATTTGTCAAACATTGCCATTAACCAGTGCTCAGATATTTTTTTATACAGACATCCTGTTGATGTCAAATTCGCCCCACAGTCAACATCCCAAGATACGTCATCAGGAAGTTGATGGAGAAAGAAAACACACAGAAAAAGCATTGACACTAGATTTTTTAACGAATACTTGACATTTAAATAAAAAATCCTATTCTTTATTACGAATATCACTCCTTTATTTTTTTAAAGAATACATTTTTAATTCAACATCACTGATGTTTCTGTGTATGTATATATATATATATATATATATTGTGTGTGTGTGTGTGTGTGTGTGTGTGTGTGTGTTCTGTAGCTTTGTATTTTCTTTAGTCTGTGCGTGAAAATTATATCAAATCTGTATCAATCATGCGCACAGACATTTGAGAGGTTTATGGTGAGTTTTGATTGAATCACACACTTTGCATGGATTGACAAAATAAACATTTTTGAATACATTATAATGTAAATATGTTATTAAGCACATACCAGCGATCTTTCGGAAGTTATTAGAGAATATTTCCATCTATCTATCTATCTATCTATCTATCTATCTTAGTCTGTTTATATCTGTCTATTTACGAGGGTAATCCCAAAAGTAAGATCTGCTAAGGGCTAGGAATGCAGAGAAACTGTTCGTGCGGCTATTGGCATTACTGTTCCATCTACCTGCGCCTGACCCTGCGCATGCCCAGATGTCATGCTCAGTCATGGCTTGGTAGTCGTTTTTGATAAAGCCCAACATTGACGCTACCCCCAAGTATGAAATTCGCAGTTATTCACTTTTAGAACGTAAAAGGAATTAAATCAATTGAATTTCATGGCAAATTTACGGAATCTTATGGTAAGTCGTACAATATGAAAAAATAAAAATGCGCAAGTGGTGTAGGGAGTTTGCAACGACAACGAGGTTCAATACTTCCTCAACGTGGTATGACAAGGACATACAAAAATTGCTACGTCGCCTACAAAAATGTGGGTGAACGTATCTGTACGGTGTGCGTGTGTGTGCATGCGCGTTCGTATGTGTGTGTACTTAGGTAGTATGTATGTATTCACCAACCCCTTCGCACGAGCAGGATGTGACACAAGGTACATTTTAAGTTTAACAAGTTTGAATTCAGAGTTTTCCTTATCTTAGACCGGTTACATACCAATGTTAAAGAACTCAGTCTGCACTGCATAGCATATTTGTATGTATGTATGTATGCAAATATGTATGTATCCTTTTTGTGTTCCTGATGCACGAAAGTATGCTGAACAGCTAGTGGTTTCAAGCTTCACATGAAAGTTCACAGTAATGCATATACAACACCTGTCAACACCGATCGTTATTTGTGCCAGATATGCTCTAAGTTATGCAAGACTTTGGCAGGATTGAAAAGTCATGAACGAGCTCACAAACAAACAATGAATGAAGGAGTGGCAGTCGCCTGAAAAGACATTGCGATCAATAAAACCGAAATGCTATAGCGTCTATTTCTGAATGTTTGAGATGAGGCTTGATAAGTTGTATTATTTGGATTATTCGGACTATTGTCCTCTTCTTTATTGTTACGTATACAACGTTTGATCTGACCAAAGATAACATCGAAAATGACGTAAACATCGGACACTATCGAACTTCATTAAAAAAAATGAATAGAAAAAAGCATACCTATGTACGTATTTACCCAACCCCTCCGCCATGGGTAGGATGTGACACGATGTTAACTTTTAAAACAGTGCTGCTGCTTTGAAAATTGAGGTTTCCTTCTCCTCGACTAGTTTCCTAAAGAAGGCTAAATTACTGAGTCTGTCCTACTGTTTACCCATTGTTAAGGAGCTTCTGATGTTGGTAAATCCATAAATATGACCGGCTGTGGCGTTAGAACGCACCGACTGCACCTCTGCAGAAGGGTAAGACTTCCCCAATGGGGCCACCTGTTGGCCGTGGGTGGCGACCCGTGATGCGTAAGGATAGAACCCAGGTGGATGAGCAGTTCATAACTTACAATACTCCACTTTGGCCCTATCTTGGGCTAGACGGGTGGTCGGCTGTTCAGGTCAAGCCCTAGCACCTATATGATTGCCCCAACCCTATTGCCCTTATGGCAACCCCCAATCCTTCTCATCATATGGGTGCTAGAAGGTGGTGGCTGCAGGTCTACATGTCCTGGGAATGACGTTAAACTCTATCTGATGGTGAGGTTCCAGTTCTGGAGGTTTGGGGAATGTGGAGCACCCTTCATCACCAATGTTCCCCGGTCCACTCTGACCCGGAGTGGTAGTACCTGTTAGGGTCCCATCTATGGGTTGAAAAGAAAAACATGAGTTTATAAACAAAATTGTATTATGCATTAAGAATGAATTTATTTCACAACTTTGTCGGCATTAAATGACCCACCGAAGTTAATATGCCGTAAAACAAACCAAACCAAACCATGACAATAACAAAAAAAGGCCAATATTATAATTTCTTATATTAATAGAGCCGGTTTAGCTCAGTTGGTAGAGCACTTGCTTAGGAATCGCAAGGTTCCTGGTTCGATACCGGCCCTCGCCAACTCAGAGTACGAGTAGCACAGGGATCTGTGCGGTAAAGTGAGGAACTGGTGGTAGGTGTGTTTCTCCATCTCAGACGGCAAAACATTCTCCTTAGTGTAGCGCTAGTGAAAAGGGGATAGACTCTTTCGCTGATATCGACTTTAGGCCACTCCGACGACTTTACTTTACTTTTTACTTATATCAAGATTAAATTTGGAATATGATTTATGTTTGTATTCACCCAACCAATCTGCCACACGGAGGGTCTCTCTCCTCGATCAATTATCTGGTTACATCAAGCCGTAGCCCCTATACGATTGTCCCGACCGTATTCCTCGGTTGCTCTCATGACAATCCCCCAACCCTTTTTATCATATGTGCTAGAAGGCGGTGGTTGGGGGTCTTTGGGTTCTGGGTATGACAATAAATTGCATCTAGTGGTGAGGTTCCAATTCAGGAGCTCTGGGGAGTGCGGAGTACCCATTCATTGTCATCACTCGCAGATCTACTATGACTTAGAGTGGTAATACCTGTTAATGTATCATCTATTGGTTAAATAGACTAAAAATGACAATTTTTAAGAGAACTGTAAAGATTTTAAATACTATCCTTGGCCAGTTGAAAAGGACTTAAAGAAAGTCCTGAGTTATGGAATCCTTTGGTGAGCGTATAAGTCCTATCCTGCGTATTGGTAAAGGTCCAGTGATTTAGTCCTATGTCCGTCATCGAAGAATGTTGCAATAATTATGACCATTAGGGTCGGTTAAGTATAGTATCAACCTCAGAGTACTGCCACTGATTGACCAAGGATAGATCACTGATTTGAAGCCGAGTCTATAAGTAGGAGTGGGTCTTTTAACACCACCTTATATGTAAAAACACTCAACAAAACTACGGCTGGTTATCTCTCTC
>CM042142.1:16339180-16391680 GCA_023376005.1 Doryteuthis pealeii
GACCGATCCTACTTATAGGCTAATCGCTCCCCATTCTCTGTGATCTTATCTCTTGGCCAATCATGGCAGTTACTCTGCAGGTTGATGATAACAATACCTTAAACCGGAACCCTGACTGGTCATAATTACTTGAGACATTTCATGGACACGGACAAGGATAAATCACTGGACCTTTCCAATACAATACGTTAGATAGACTTATACGCTTACCAAAAGGATTCCATAACATAAGACTTCTTTTAAGCCCTTTTTCAACTGGCAGGATTGGCATTTTAAAAACTTTATGATCAATTGAGAAGAGTTTCAATACATGATATATGATATAGGTACACCTAACCACTACACTAGAGTTGAAATCGCAAATAGGAAAACAAATGATTCATGATGAGAGAGAGAGAGAGAGAGAATAGAGAGAGACGAGAGAGATGAGAGAGACGAGAGAGAGAGAGAGAGAAGAGGAGTAACTACCATTTAAAGCTTTCAGGAACTCTTTATTTTCCTCCAAGTTACCCATTGAGAAATAGCCTCAGGGATATTCCACATTCTTACGTCTGTCCCCTTCAAACACATGTGTTTGACTTTGGACTACATTTTTTACGAGTTAGGCCGACATTAAGAAAAGTAAAATGTAGCAAAGGAATTTACACTGAAATCTTATTAGAAATAAAATTAAAAGTATTATATTTCATATGTTACAAGCATGAATTTTACAAAATTAATAAAAATAAACCTCTTTCTCGTTCTGTTTCGTAAATTTCAGAGGACATTCAAAACAAGTCTTCATGTCAGGCCAGATATTTTTGTTTAAAATGAAGAATTGATACATATCCAGGATTGGCTGGGGTGAGGAGGAGAAAGAAGACGGTACAAGAGAGAAAGAGAGAGGAGAGAGAGAGAGATAGAGAGAAGAGAGAGAGGAGAAAGAGAGAGAGAAAGAGAGAGGAGAGAGCGGGGGGACTATAGCAATAGAAAATAAATGAGACGGAGAGTGATACACAGTAGAAAGAGAAACACACACACACACACACACACACACAGAGAGAGAGAAGAGAGAGAAGAGAGAGAGAGAGAGAAGAGAGAGAGAAAGAGAGAGAAGAGAGAGAAGAGAAGAACAATAGAAAACAAGAGGGAGAATAAGAGACACAGATTCAAAAGGGGGGAAAAAGAGAGAGAAGAGAGAGAGAGAGAGAGAGAGAGGGAGGAGACAATATAAATCAATATGAATAAGAGACACAATGATTAATAAGAGGGAAACAGAGAGAGAGAGAGAGAGAGAGAGAGAAGAGAGAGAGAGAGAGAGAGAGAGAATACGAAGCCGAAAAAGGGGAAATTGCCACCATAGACGACGAAAGAATGAAGAGAAACTAAAGTCAAAGAAAAAATAAATTTGCTTGAACGAAAATCAAGTCAATAAACTCAGACAATTCATATCCACTTTCAAATAGAAATATTTCCAGACTGGATTTTATTTTTCCCTCTCTTATACGCATGCGCACACAACAGCCATGACAATGAGCAGTAACAGAAGCAGTTAATACAGAAATAGATTAACACGCACACACACACACACACGCACACACACATACATATATATATTTCCGATCAAAGTCATGCAACATTTCGAACGATTACCATGATCGTATTTCGGATGAGTTACGTCACACAATTTCGAAAGAAATTAACGGCTAAAAAACGCCAAATCCGTTCACTTTATTTAATTACTTTTTTGCCCTCATATACAATATTTCATCTTTTTTTCTCCAGACCGTCTGATATACCTTGAAAAAGGGTAAAGGTTCACCCGAAATATAGATTAAACCAGGAACAGAGCAACGGTTGAATATATAAAAATTCTGATTTTTGTTCTGTTTTTCTTGTTTTTGTTCTTTCTTCCAATGCTTTAAAAAGACCAAACAAACAACGTTCACAAGAACATAACACACACACACACACACACCACACATACACACACACACACACACACACACACACACACACATATATATATATATATTTCCGCATGAGCAGGATGTGACACAAGGTCACTTTTTGAAGCGAAGTTCAACAGGTTTGAATTTCAGAGGTTTCCTTCTCCTAGACGGGTTGCCATACCAAGTTAAAGAGCCAAAATACCCTACTATTTATTTATAGCTAGAGTGTTGGGAAAGTTGGATTCATACCTTACTTGGCTAGCCATCTTTAAAAAAAAAAGTTTTCTATTTAACCCATAGATGGGAATCTAACTGGTACTACCTGTTGAGACTTTTTCAATATATAAGGTATGTGATAGACTAGGCGAGATCATATTATCTATTCCTTGGCCAATCACTGGCAGTACTCTGAGGCTGATACACTACTTAACCGACCCTACTGGCCATAATTACTCTAACATTCATGGACGACGGACATAGGATTAAATCATTAGACCTTAACCAATACGCAGGATAGGACTTATACGCTTACCAAAGGATCACCAAAGGATTCCATATCATAGGACTTTCTTTAAGCCCTTTTCAACTGGCCAAGGATGGCACTTAAAAAGTTAACAGGTTACGCGCCCAGGTACGCTCGGATCTTCTTCAATGGCGACGAGTCGAGTTACGAAATTTGGGAGACAAAGTTCCATGGGTATCTGAGAACCCTTCAATTGATAACATAATAGATGCACCATCTGACCAACCTGAGGATCCACTTTTCGTTGACAAGAATGCAACAATATATGCAGAATTAATCCAGTGCTTGGATCACCAACTAAGCTCTTTGAATAGAACTGATTATGAATCCATAACGGATTACATAATACAAACTGAGACTATTGCAATCTCACTCCGGGTCAGAGTACAATTACGGATATGGTTGGTTGGTTGGGTTTTTACGGTATGTCACCCCATTGGGTCATGCCCAAGACGTTTTTGTTTTAATCATTCTTGATTACTCAATTAAAAAAGAACTATATCTTTTTTTAAACACATTTTTAAAACTCAAGTTTTTCTATTTAACCCATAGATGGAAATCTAACAGGTACTACCACTCCGGGTCAGAGTACAATTACGGATTTGGTTGGCTGATTGTTCAATCAAAATATTCAAAAAAAAAATTATCAAGCCTCATCTAAAAAATTCAGTGAAATAATACAAATTGTGTACTTTTTAAAAATTCTGAAATACTCATGTGGTATAAATATCAACATTTAAAAAAAAGAAAGAAAGAAAGACGAAAGCACTATACATTGTTCACAATTGAAAAGTTCATTGTCCAGTTCTCATGGCAACATTAATCATGGCGGAAAAGCCAAGATGGCCGATGGGCGGATAGTAATTGAATTGTCGCCTTCGATCTTCACCCTTCACCAATTAACGCCGAAAATTCGAAGATCAATTTAAGACGAAATGTAATTCAACATTATTTTTTTGTTGGTCTCTTCTTTTTACACAAAACAAAATAATACGCCAGACGCATATGTGAATTTACAATCTAGAAATCTGGTTCGAAGCAGTCACCCCACCCACACCCACACCCACATCCACACACTCACGCATCCACACACACACACACACACATACACACACACCCACACACACGTGACAAATCGAATTCAAATTACTAAAACATACAAATTCTTAAGGATAAAGAAACTATCAACAATACATTGATATTCTATCCGCAAACAAAAGATTAGTGTTCATTTTGATATTTCGATGTTTCTTTACATCATCATCAGGTCCATCATTTGGCAAAATGGCTATACAGTGATACCTTGACATACGAGTTTAATTTATTCCGCTTGTAGTTCAATTTCATCGTATATCAAATCAATTTTCCTCACTGAAATAAACCGAAATGCAATTCATCCGTTGCAGCCCCCTCAAATACACCCCAATTTTTTGATACATTTTTTAATAAAAAGAACAGCACTGTATTGTATAAAAACATAATAAAATAAAATATAATGAATTATGTTCTGTAATATTTTAATGTTTATTCTTTTTTATAAATAGTATTTTTAATCAGTATAATAAATTTGGAAACTTAAATGTATTAAGTGAACTTATTAACATAGGCGTATCTGAAGCTTGTTCGTACCTCAAATATTAGCTCACAACACAAAGTAAACAATCAATCGAGGGGATGCTCGTGATTTCTATTTGATAGAAGCGTGTGAAAAAACAAAAAACAAAACAACAAAAACAAAATCTCTTAAGAAATAATTACACAAAAATGGAAATATGAACGTACAATAAACGCGATTCTCTAACCCCTATGCATAAAATAACCTTAGATGTTTTAAAAATAAAAAATGCCGTCAAAATCAATCTACGATTTTATGGTTGTTTACAGTGTCACTTGTCAACAGGCGACCTTGGAAGTTTTTTTTGTAATTTTTAGTTATAAACCCCCCAAACTGCCCCCTCCACTGGACCTCATTACGAACCATTATAACAACTTTAATATTAAAAGTCACCCTTGACGTTGATGTATAAAAACAATGGAGATAATAATTGATAAGAATTTGGCAGATAAGCAACACCAGATAATCAGGATTTACATGTTTGCATTTCATCTTGGACGATTTGGACGGTCTCACTTTTAATCATTGTTGCAAGATGATAACGGTCGTACAATTAAGGATTTGGTTGGTTGGCTGGTTAGTTGGTTGGTTGGTGGGGTTTTACGGCATGTGAACCCATTGGGTCATTCTATGCCAAAGACGTTTTTGTTTTCATCATACTCAATTTTTAAACACATTTTTTTAAACTCAAGTTTTTCTATATAACCCATAGATGGGAACCTAACAGGTACTCCCACTCCGGGTCAGAGTACAATTAAAGAACACAAATATTGATTTGTAGATTTGCAAATCGGGAAATAAAAAACATTAAATTTAATTAAATTAAAAGTACATCATAAAATTCAATAAATAAATAATGGACCATTCCGTTTTTATTAAAAGAAAAAAAAGGAAGAAAAAGCGGTTAAATCGAACTTAACAGACCTAAATTCCACCATCGTATGGTTTGAAAGAAAAAATACAAAAAATCAGGGAATTAACCGAATTTAATGAAATTTTCAGTGGTGATATATTAATGAATAAAAGAGATAATGCACCAATTACTTTATTTAAAAACTTTTACATTTTTCAGGTCAGTTAACTTTGAACCACATATATTTGAGAATCTGTGTACGCCTCAAAATACGTGGTTCAAAGTTAACTGATCTGAAAAAATAAAAGTTTTTAAAAAAATAACTACTGCATTATATCTTTTATTCATTAATATATCAACACTGAAAATTTCATTAAATTCGGTTAATTCCCTGATTTTTGGTATTTTTTTTCGTTTGGCTGAGTGACCTACGATGGTGGAATTTAGGTACGTTAAGTTCGATTTAACCGAAAAAGTTATACATCTACCCCGAAAAAAAGAAAGAAAGAAAGAAAGAAAAAAAAAAGAGAGTACGGGAAATACATAGAGAGGGTTGAGCCAGTTGGAAGCGAAAACGCTAATCTGTTTTCGAACATAATGAAAAGATGAAAAGAAGAAGAAGAAGAAGAAGAAGAAGAAGAAGAAGAGAGAGAGAGAGAGAGAGAGAGAGAGAGAGAGAGAGAGAGAGAGAGCGTGTGGGAGAGAGAGGGAGAGAGGGAGAGAGAGTGTGTGTGAAGCTGCATAACGTAAAGAGAAACGATGATTTGGATATAGTTGAGAAGCGTAGATAGAATAAGAGAGAGGAGAAGAGAGAGAGAGAGAGAGAAGAGAGAGAGAGAGAGAGAGAGAGAGAGAGAGAGAGAGAGAGAGAGAGAGAGAAAAGAATTGAGGAAGAGTGAATGGTAAAGAAGTTAACGAAAGTTGAAGGAAAAGAAAAAAAATGAACATATAAAACGTTGTGATAATAAAATTATCATACTGTGGTATATCCACAGGTCTTGCTAGTATATCTGTTAATAATGGAGATTCGCTTCCGGTTTTTGTCTGTAACAAAAATTACGTCACTGCTTACGTCACATTACCTAAAAATCGTCATAACATATAATAAATACACTCAAAATTTGAACATGCAACATTAGACAGTCCTCATTGTTTTTAAAACAAGTTTTAATAAATACATGACTGGTATTATATATCTATATATAGTTTGTTTTATTTTAATACATATTTAAGTTTACATTTCAAATTGTTTATTTTTTAATCCTTTAATGAATTTAATGATTTTACTTACTTAGGGTACCAACTCGCTGACATTGAATTTTTTACTCCCACCCCTCAATGTTGCATACTGACGGTTTCACTGTACCAGGTCTATATAATGTTATATACCTTTCTTTACTTCTTTACTTCTTCTATATCTTGGTCATCTATTCTTCTGGCCGGCTTTGCTATTCTGATCGTCTATCATCTTGGTCTGGTCTCTTCTAAAGTCTGGACTTTCTTCGTGGACTTCGGGTCTGGTTTCTGTTGGGGATCACTCCTTATCAGAAGCCCTGTGTCATTGTTAGTTTTTAGGTAATAAACACAAGACTTCGATTTACGTTGATGTTACTTTATTTATAAATCCCCAATCCAGATGTCTGCGCAGATCCTTAAATCTTGCTAGCTCGGCTTCTAACTTCTAACTTGCTTAAACTTACTATATCCTTAAACCGGAAGACAAGGTCTTCCATGCCTTCCGGTTCTCACGATCCATCCCCGCAAAGCAAGGTGAGAGTGAGGTCAAGCATTGTCCCTCATCTTTCAAGGCCGTGGGCTGCATTAATCGCCATTATGTTTTCTACACTATTGCCATAATCATTAGGTATCTAATAATTGTGTAACATCAATATGTGGCAATATTTTTCAAAAATCTATTTTTACATCGCCCGGAGGGTGTTTTTTTATTTTGTACTAGTAAAAATAATGATTATAATAATTGATATTTGCAAATCGGGAAATTGAAAAAAGCCCCTCTCATCCCAAACAATCCTTGTTTTATTCAACCCAATAAATAAATGTTTTCTGCGTCAGCGAGTCAATTCTGATAAGTTAGGCTTTCATTTCAAGCCGACAAAGCGATCGCTTTCTCGACATTTTGACGATTTGTCCTCATTCTACTATTTGCTTTACACGCCCTCAGATCTTCGTTTTACTACAATTTAAGAATCTTACTATTAATCGATAGTGACTTAAGAACCAGATCAATCAACACTGAACTCGGCGGCACGGCATTTAACATTTGAACAAATGTCTCAAGTGGAAAGCCGCAACTCTTCCCCAACCTGAGAGTCTCTTCATATTTGATCTCGGCCGAAAACCGTTTCAATGAAGAAAATCGCCCATCACCTCACCGTCGACCTGGCCCGGTTCTACTTCAAAGACCGTTTGAAACCCTTTCTGTAGTAGCCTTGATTAGATTAATTAACCGCCTTCATCTCCAGAGCACGAAGAGAATTGGCGCGCATGCGCATTCAGTTGTTGGTTTTTCTTCCTTCTTCGCTAGCAACAATGGCGTCGCTTATCTGAAAACGAGGCCGTCAATATGTATAAACAAAATGCACCCTTCAAATGTATCATGCCGGGTACGAACGTTCTGCTGATATGCAACCGAGCTATCGATCTATCTCACCGTTTCTATACTGAATATTGATCCTGCCAATGGCGTTCGGAAATAAAATTATCGTACATGCTTGTGTATAAGTCGACCTTTCCAGTGTACCTAGCGATTCTTTTCTCCACAAGTCGGGTGTAATACGAGGCAAATTTTCCATCATTATCCACATTCATATATATGTATTCATATATACAGGCTTTATTTAATTATTAAGTTATCATACCCACTTTGTTCCCTTTGTTCTCATAAAATCAGTCCATTAATACTTTTTCTTGTCTTTGTTGAATGCATTTCTTCGAGTTACGTCACGCATCATGACATCTTCGCCTGTGCGGATCGAAGACTCGTCTTTCAAAAATATAATGCTGAACAAATACAGTTACACACACACACAAAAAAAAATTATAAAGATTTTTTATCTCCTGTCATCTATAAAACATCCATCAATTTCTTCACCCCATAATACATCCTGATGAAGGTTTAAAAAACCGAAACGTTTAAGCGCCGATAAGTAAATTTATCTTATTTTTGGAACACTTGTTTTTTCAAATTTCTTAATATATATATATATATATATATATATATATATATATGATAAAGACGAGGACTTACCGGCGAATACAATATCGAGTTAATCGCAATATCGACGGTCGATACAAATATCAACCGAATAAGTCAGAGTTATAAAGAATATAAAGTGCTCTATAGTAGAGCGGATTTAGTATTAAAGGTGTATATAGAAACAACCAACTCAAGTTTCACCATAAGGATCATCGGGGTTAATTGTGATGAATTAATCAAGATATTAATTAATTATAGGCAATATATATATATATATATATATATATTGGTTGTCAACTCGTGCACCAGTATTACCATTTCTTGTTCTTTCTTTTTTTTTTTGCAAACACCTGATATGATATGAGCTCGAAGATGACTCTTCAGTCAACTGATATTCCTGATGGATCTACTGCATAGTAAACATACTTGAGAGCCATTCAAATCCGCCCCCCTAACCGGAGAACATTTTCCTACAATTGATGATGTTGGCTACAAAGCCAGAGTCTTTTAGTTTCAATGGTATTATGTATCGGTATATTGAAGAAAATGTCTATGGGTAGTGCAGTTGGCCCCTTGATCGCAAATGTTTTTGCGTTTTTTTTTTAGAAACAGCTTTTTGAGAAGGTTCTCAAACCATATTCCTATTTACGTTAATTGCATGATACATTTGAATTTAATTCACGTAGCGAAGATTTAACATTTTTCTATTGCTTAAATAATCTGCACCCTTACTTATGAAGAACTGGAAGAGTTGCACACACCTGTTGGTATTCAATTATTGAATTCTATCATTTAATCAATAAAACCACAAAACTATATTTTGTACTTTTCCATATTATAAGCATATAGGTCAACACGTACATACTAAAAGTGACGTGACTTCTGCATAAGGGGTATAAACATCCCCGAAATATAACGAAATAAAACAAAACTTAACATTCAAGAACTGAGTTTCTTATATTTAACACCCAATGCTTCATACTAAACCCCAAACAATATATATATATATATATATATATATATATATATATATATAATATATAATATATATATATATATATAAAAGATATGAAAACACCACAAAATGCTGTTAACTAATATTATTCTAATAACTCTAATTTTTTCCGTTATATTGACGACACGTTATTCCTTTACCCGAAAAAACTGTAATTTAACTAATATTATTGACAAACTAAATGATGTTGAACCCTCCATTAAATTTACTCATGAACTTGAACATAACCACACCCACTTATTATAAACAATAACAACACTTTAGAATTCAAAGTTTATCATAAGAATACCAACAATAATGACTACATCCATTTCTATTCCCACCATAACACTAAGATAAAAAGTGGTATTATAATAGCTTTCTTTCTGAGAGCACTCAGGATATGCAATAAGAAACATTTAGATGAAGAATTTAATATAATCGAAAAGTCTTTTCTTAAACTACAATACCCTTTAAATTTCATACACCGTGCTAAAAAAAGGCATTTAAAATACATAGTAGAAAAAATAACATTACATCTCCCAATAACACACAACATAACAATAATAACGACTCTGATAGGTACATCATACTTCCTAATAAACCTATCACTGATGAAATAAATAGAAACCTAAAAGGATAAAAGATAGGTATTCAAACAGTCACTCACTCCACTAAAACAGTCAAAAACATTCTACAGAATAAAAATAATCATAAACACACTCATTCCGAAGCTGGAGTCTACACAACTGATTGTTTAAATTGTAACAAAAAATATGTAGGCGAGACTTCCAGATCCTTATCTAAACGTCTATCGGAACACAAATACCACATTAAACGTGGTTTTCTAAACAACGCCCTAGCTAAACACATTTTTGATCATAACCATTCCTCTGACTTTAAAGGTGCTAAAATATTAACCCACAAACACGATAGAACACTACGTAGAATTATGGAATCTTGCGTTATTCTTACCCATAAAACCATACCCCAAAGACAAGGCTTTTTTAATATATCCCCTTATTTAGCGACAATCGTAGTCAGAAACCATAAAACCCCCTTCACAGGACATTTTCCGTTATATATTTCCGAACAAATTTTAAATTTTTCACATTTTCCAAAAAATAAAAATAAAACCTTACAACCGTTCATACTTTTTACTTTATATTTAAGAAAAACAAAAAATAGAAAATTTACAATATTAATTACATAATTAAAAATTCTTTTTCTATAAATCTGTTGAAAACTTAACGTCAACAGGTTCTGAATAAGAGAATTCGTCTAGTGTCAAATCTTGTCAATATATCTTCTTTTTTAAAAACTGTTACAATAAGATATACATAATCTGATGACCAAGAAAAATGCGGTGGAAGTGGCTCACATTCGAAATTATTGTATAACATTTTTTCTTTTTTGCAACGTCAAGGTTTTTGTTTTGAACTCATATGACTTTTGTCTCCGCTCCTAACAACACGGAAAATAAAGAAGCTCTGATGACGATTTTCATAAAATCGAAATATTGTTCAATATCAGTGAAGTTATAAAATGTTTTCACTTTAACAGCATTTTGTGGTGTTTTCATATCTTTTTTATATATACTCATACCGTCGGATTAATTTCCTTTCTATATACACATACATACACACACACACATATATATGTATATGAATTTTAAAAGTATTCACATTGGACTACATTTTTAACGACAGTGTGCACCACAAGACTTAATTCATTGAATATAATCAATCTTATTACCTGCAAACGCTGGAAATGAATACATTTTGATGATTATTAATAGCGCCGATTCTCAGCGAAATTACGTTTTGCTCAGAGCTAGCTTTTCTAAGAAACTCGCGAAACAAATATCGAGGTTGACGAGAAAGGACGAGATTCATTAGCATTGAAAATCTAAAGAGCTCTGTATAGAATGGAAATATTGTTACCATAAACGTCTTATTAAATCTTACAGCTTTACATCTGAAGAAAAGAACAACGTAGAGATTAGATATCATCAAATAATTTACCTTAGTTTAAATCAAGTCATACAACGTCTGAGATTATTAACCAATCAGAAAGCAGATGGGGCGGGGCTTCACCGCAAAGCTTCATTAAAGTAGTTTCTCTGCGCATGTTTACACGTAGTAGAGTCCACTGTCTTTTGAATAAGTGCTATTATTATGTGCAATTTGTTGTGAAGTATTCAAGCACACATTAAAAACCAGACCTGACAAACACAAACAAACGGTATTTTTAAATTCAGCATAAAATGGCGATTATATATTACTTGATAAACCTTTGACCCCTGGAAATATTTTTTATCACATGTCAGTATAATTCATTACATTCTATTCTATTATCTTTTTATACAATATAGGGCTATTTTTCTAATGAAAAAAACGTAACAAAGATTAGAGTGTTTTGGGAGGACTGGTTATGAGCGGAACGAATTAAACCCGTAATTCAAGGTATCACTATATTTGAAACTAGTTCTTTTTATATATTCTAGTATAGTACGAATAGTAATTATTAGCTTCAGATGTTTCTCTATCAGATTATAGGCGTGTATTTCAGTTAGTTTCTTATACGAGTGACAAAAAACTCACAAAAAACAAAAAAAAAAAACAAAAAAAAAACCACTAATTTTCTTATACGAGTAACTAGTCCTGGATATGACGTTAAACTGTATCTGATGGTGAGGTTACGGTTATGGGGTTGGTAAGTGTGGAGTGTCCCTTCATCACCATTTCTTCCAGGTTCACTCTGATCCGGAGTGGTGGTACCTGTTGGGTTCCCATCTATGGGTTAAATAGAAAAATATGAGTTTAAAAAAATTGAGTACCCACCAAGAATGAATAAAACAACACATCTTCGGCATAAAATAACCCTATGGAATTGACATGCCGTAAAAGCAACCAACCAAATATACGAGTGACATATACGAGTGATATTAATAAATAAGGGAATTCTTTAAAAAAAATCATTTTTTCTGATCTTATATAAACTCTGTATAGTTTGGAATTGGTTAATAGAAAAATATACTAATCTCGCAAAAATATTTGTTTTGAGGTTATTCAAAATGGGGGCAAATCATAGGTCTGTTATAAAATCATTGGTAGTTGAGAAGTAGAAACTATATAACAATTACAGAATAATCTGATGTATACAGAGAAGCATGATTTTGTCAAAACTGTTTACAAACTGACTAAACATTGGTTTGCCACTATAAGTGTGTCGAAAAGACAGTCCACGGAGTAGAGAGACACCAGTTCTCTGGTAAAGAAAAAAAATCAGGTGAGGCGTCTGTAAAGAAGGTCATGCTGACGATCATTTGGGACATGAACGGGTCTGTCACTATTGATTTCCTAGAAAAGGGTATAACTCTAAATAATAAGTTCGATTTTCACTCTTCAAATATTCTTTCGTCCTAATATGTTCTATATAATGTATGTTGAATGTTATTCCGACAATGAAGTCTGCATTTGTTATATCTTTGTTGGAATTTGTTTTATATGAATATGTAAATTCGCCTGCGTTTGGTGGCATTCTGAGCCCTCCTAACGCATTATAAGAAAGTGGTATAAGCTACTGAAGTTAAAAACACCTTTAATTCTTATAATAGGATTGATTTTAATACAGTGGAGAATAAAACAATGATATTAGAGATCAATAACTTCAAGTAATTATTTATTAAATCCGGTTTTGTTTAAAAAAAATTATGCATATTAACGACACTACATATTATGTAAGCCTTTATTTCTCAGTGATATATAAAACACATTGCAGGATTTTAAAAGCAAAAATAATGGGCTGTCTAGAGGCAAATCTACCTCAAACTTTCCTAGAGACCTCGTTAATAAATAAGATGTATATGAATGATTTCGACTATAAACTAAATAGTCATTGATAAACTTACGTAATTCCTAAGGGTATTGTGACGAATTTTCATTATAAGATATATTTAATACTAGTATAAGAGTTGGTTTATTGGGTAGTGATTAAGCTAGCGCCTGCGAATGCGATTGGCAATTATAAACTACAGAAGAAACAGAGATTTTTTCGTTCAATTTAGCATATATATATATATATATATATATATATATATATATATATATATATATATATATATATATATATATATAAGCTCAACGATAATTCTTCTGCTGCCACTTATTCAAAGGCTATTTGATGTACATAGGTTCTTAATTTCTATACAAACAATCATTTTTCTTTTAAATGTGAATTTCATTGGATTTAGGAATTAATTTTGATTATTCCTAAACTTATTTACAAATTATAAAAATTGTTATCATAAAAAGAAATTGTCGCAAAAATCACGTAAAATTTTTCGAAAACATTGGCAGTAATTATAACTTGGGAATCCAAAAAGTTCAGGATTACTGTTCCAGATTCGACCCGGAATGTTTTTGATTTGCTCACAGAGTTAATCTGATTCTAAAATGGTAAGATATATTGGGCTAAGGCCTCTAGAGTAAAGTTTAAAAAAAGATGTGACTCACTGATACATTGAAACACTGACATTCGCATTATTTATAATAGATATAAGTATGTTATTGTAGAAACCAAGTTTGTTTCTGTGGGAAGAAAGATAAACATAAAAAGCAATAAGTTTTACCAGTGGAAGTTGTCGCAATGCGAAGTGGAACAAAAAAAAAAAAAAAAAAGAAGCGTTGGGTCCCAGAGCCGAATGCTGTGCCAGTGGTCATGTTTCGACCAAATTGGAATATTTCCACCTTTCACCTTTATCAAGCCTTCTAGCCTTGCAGAAGTCTTACTAACATGCTGAAACAATCACAGGCAAATAAAAAATAGAAAAAATAAAAAATAAAAAATAAAAAAATAAAAAATAAAAAAATAAAAAATAAAAGAGAAAAAGAAATACGCAACCCTTCAGCAAGAAACACGATTTAAAAATCACCCCCTCCCCTAAAAAAACAAACAAAAGATAAACGTAAGTTCTTCTTTAAAAATCTGTTACAACCAATGCTTAAAAAAATCAACGACCAATTTTTCCCCGTGTATCTATGTATAAATATCAAGACATTATCTTTAACTTTTATGTATCCATTTACCTATTTAGGGTGTGTGTGGTATAATGGTTAGAGTCGTACGAAATGGACTCGTCGACCCGAGTTCAAATCCTCGACGAGGCTTTTTGTATTTCACATAGCGCTAATACATGTGGGAAAAATATGAATCCATATATTATCCCCCCAGCTATGGGTAAATAGTAGGACAGACTGGTTTCTATAAGCTTGGATAGGTGAAAAGTCTATGAGAAGGAGGAACTCTGAATTCAAACCTGTTAAACCCCGTTAAAGAAGTTGACCTTGTGTCGCATCCTGCTCGTGTGTGTGTGTGTGTGTGTGTGGGGCGGGTTGGTAAATATGTATATTTAACTAACCCCACCAGAATGAGCTGACGTGACACTGTTATATAATGAATAGGAACAGCCTATCATTCATGTAATGAAGTGTAGTTAGTATCTTTAATCAAACCGTAAGTAAACTCATGAAAAATCACCAGTGTTTAATTGACAGGTTTTGACCAAAATTAACCTGGAACGGGGATTCTCATTGGTTTGCGAAACAGAATTTATAGACAAAACGTCGCCAGAAAGTTTTTAGAAAATATGAATTAATTCTAAACATTGAGTTGACCTAAAAGAGGTGGGGGTGACCCAAAATATTTTGATTGAAATAAATTAATTCAGTGACAATGTGACGCCAAAGGATTTGAGTGATGTGACTGAAAGCTAGTCGAGGGGGGGGGGGAACACCCTTGAAGAGAGGAATCCTTTTTGATTGACGAATAAGAAATTAACACGTCTTTTAATAAGCTGAGAAAGTTCTAGAACTTTAGAAGAGACAAATTACTTGGGGGCACATCTTTTTTTTTGTAAACTCACAGGAGGGTCCCGAGTACGTGACAAGGAGGGTCTGACAGAGAGATTACACTAGAAGGGAGGTCGTGGTCGACATAATTCCGAGAATACATGGTTAATGAAAGAAAAAGCTAAGGATAATTTTTGCAGAAGATATATCTCTCACTTTCTCATTTTCAAAGAACCGGTGACAAATAAACTATATAGAAAAATAAATATTTGGTGCTTGTGGCATTTTCTATTGACGGGACAAAAAAAACCCAAAAAACAAAACAAAAAACAAAAAAACAAAAAAACGAATCAAGTTACCAACAGGCACTCCAGCTGTGAGTTGTTTTCAAAGGAACGGAATTTTGCTTTTCACTGCAAATTTCTGTGTTAAATCTAACTTATAGGAACTAAATTCCACCATCGCATGTCACCCCGCCGAAAGAAAAAAAAAAACTAAAATTAACCGAATTTAATGAAATTTTCAGTATTGATATATTATTGAATAAAAGATATGGTGCACCAGTTATTTTATTTAAAAACATTTAAATTTTTTTCAGGGTATTTAACTTTGAACCACGCATCTTTGAAAATCTGTGTTAAGCCTCAAAGATACGTGGTTCAAAGTCAATCAATCAAGGAAATTAGCGAATTCTTAAAAAACTAACACAACGAGAATACAAGGCTAGGCATGACTGGGCTGGAAAGGTGACCCACTGAGAATTATCCAATTCTTGACCACACAACAAAATGATATCTGCACAAATAAAATCCGTTCTTGATAATGAAACACTTGAAATTCTCGTGGACTTTGCGATAAAGACGGATCACAATATCCCAACCAGAAGACTAGATATAGTAGTGAAAAAAAAAGCTGATTGAAAAAACTGTGGAATATGAGTGAAAAGGATACCAATTGTAGTGGAAGCTCTTTTAATAGGTGACAAAAGAAAGAAAGAAAGAAAGAAAGAAAGAAAGAAGAATTCCTATATAGTGTTAAAGGAGAAGAAAAGAGTAGAATGAAGAATATTTGGAGATATAGACTAAGAAATATATAAATGAATAGTTAGAAATGATGATTTTAAAATCATAGCTTGTAAAATAAGAAAATTGCAAAGGCATGAAAGACAAAACCATTGGAGAAAGAAATAAAGAAATGTAGAGAGAGAGAGAGAGAGAGAAATGGAAATGAAAAGAAAGAATGAAGAAAGAAAATATGTGTGTGTGGAGAGAGAGAGAGAGAGAGAGAGAGAGAGAGAGAGAGAGAAGAGAGAGGGAGAGAGAGGGGGAAAGAGAGAAGGATAGATGCTAAGAGAGACAAAAAGAAAAGACAAAGAGAAGGCAGAGAAGAAGGAAAATAAATAAACGGAATAAAAGGGGAAAAATAAACAAACCAGAAATAAATATTGCATAGCAAACGAAAAATTAAGAAAAAAAAAAAAAAAAAGGAATTATTTTTTTTATTTGTCTTTCATTAATCTATATTAACTTAAGCGATGATAACGAAAATAAGTTTTCTCGTGGGAAATAAGGGTTAAAAAGTCTTTAACCCTCTCTCAAATAAAAAGAAAACAACTGGTGTGGATTTTATTGAATTTTGGTCTTTGCAATTTTCCTTCACAAAAGGACAAGCGCTCGTCGTTGTTGTACAAATGTACAAAAATACAGACAGGCATACAGAATCTTTCTTATATATATATATATATATATATATATATATATATATATATATATATATATATATATATATATTGTATTAGGTTTTGGAAAGAGATTTTATTCAGTCAGAAATAATGAGAAACATGTTTTTCTTCAAAATATAAAATAGCCCGAGCGAATTTAATGAGAGGTTTCACTTGAAAATTAGAAACTGTTTTTGTTCCAAAATATAAAAAAATACTCCCCATCATTATCTCCATTTTGTTGTTGTTGTTGTTATTGCTACTTTTCCCGCGCCCACACTCGTGCGCGCAAACGGCAAATGCTATATTTTGGCGTCTCCCGTCTGACCCCCATGACATTTGTAGCGGTATTTTTGCCACTTTTGAAAAGGACGCACACTTCTGAATTCGAATTAAAAACCCGCTTTTGGCCATGGTTGATTCCACGCTTCAAAGGTTCCACTTCTCATGTAAATAACGGCAATATCTTCATAAAAACCACGGCCTAATTTGTTTTTATTTTGCACTCGACCTCTTTGTATCTTTTGGTTACATTAATTCACCGCACATGCGTAATCATATTCGAAGTGACAACCATTCAATAAAAATTTATTTCAATCGATCTGTTTTTGGTCTCAGTCTTTTGATTGTTGAGAGACTAGCTGGCTGTAGGGCGGGCGTATCATTAGTTGAAACTGCGTGTATACATTAAACTATGTGAATGAATATACGAATAAAACTAGAATTATATTACCATTTGAAAAAGCAAATTCTCTCTCTCTCTAATTTTCTCTCTATCAAACGCGCGTGTGCGCGCGCGTACACACACACACAAACACACACACACACACACACACACACACACACACACACACTCACTCACTCACTCACACACAAACACACACACTATCTCACTCTCTGTCACAAACTGATAACTCTCCCTCTTTTCCTCACACAAACACCCCTCTCTCTATTACACACACACACACACACAGACACATACACACACACACACGTACAAACATGTACATAGGCAGACAGGCAGCACACACACATACTCTCTCACTCTCTTTCTATTATACACACACATAAACCCACACACTCACTCTCCATCACACTCACACCCACACATTTCCCTCTCTCTCTCTCTTGATCTTCCACACAAACACTTTCTATCACACACCCATACACGCCCACACACATGCACATATATGCACACATACATTCTCTCTCTATCTTTTTCTCTATCTTTCACATATCTCCTTTTCTCTCTCTCTATCACACACACACACACACACACACACACCCTCTTTCTCTCCCTCTCTATCACATACACATAATCAACAGAAATTCATCTTAAGTAGCATTCTGCTCATGCCGGACAGGTTGGGTAAACTCTTTAAGCTGAATAAAAGATATAATGCACTAGTTATTTTATTTGAAAACTTTTACATTTTTTCAGGTCAGTTAACTTTGAACCATGTATCTTTGAGGCGCAAAACAGATTCTCAGAGATATGTGGTTCAAAGTTAACTGATTTGAAAAAATGTGAAAGTTTTTAGATAAAATAACTGGTGCATTATATCTTTTATTCATTAATATATCAACATTGAAAATTTCATTAAATTCGGTTAATTCCCTGATTTTTGGTATTTTTTTTCTTTCGGTTGGGTGGCATATAATGGTAAAAGTTAGGTCCGTTAAGTTCGATTTAACCAATGTTTTAGTGTCTCAAGAATGTAATGATATTGATTTTTAAAAACAAATTCAGGTTTTTACGATATTAGTTCTTGAAGTAACCAATGGACCCTTCACAATCCTAGGACCATCCAAAAATACCTCGTGCTCGGGATATAACATTATCTTCATCAACATGTTTTTCACTTGTTTCATATCGTAATGTCCCGAAGTTTGAGACATAATTTAATCGTATCAACGCTGTTCTATTTTCGTATGACACTTAAAAAAAATTGGAATAATTCAAGACCATTTAGGTGAACCTTAATGCTGAGAAACAGGTAGGAACTGAATCTTTTTAGAGGTGTTCATGGTTGGTTGTTTTGAGATCCCTTGTGTTAAGCAGGGCGCGATCCTTAATGAAGAAACCTTTGGTTGCTCATTGGTGATCCTTAGAGGTGGGTATGATCCTTTAAATTTTCCTTGGTGTCCCTTAATGTTTGGTAAAATCATTGCATTCCAGCAAAGTTTTCGCAGCAGGTCCGTTCGTCAAAGTCGAATAACGTGCAAATGAACGGGTGTCAATATCTGCGATTAAATAGTTAACTAACCACGTATTCGGGCTGTTGATTGGCTGGGGTTTAAACCACGTGACCTCGCTAAGTCTATAAGTTTACGTGGTGGATTACAGCACACCTTATATCACAAAATAACCCAACACTGATGCCGAATCACGCCATTTTTGATAAAAAAGCTCTCAAGTTGTTTAGCGTTACCTGCTGTTGCTTAAGTGGTCACCCAATTAAGTATTGAACAGGGTCATCACTGCTTAACTTCGATGATCTAGCATGAAACGGTGCTTTCAGCATGATTTGACCATAATACAGGTGTTCATTATCAAACATTGACCAAGTTGATTTTCAATCAGAGGTGCCAACCTGAAAAATATTTTCTTGACCGCTCCTACTTTGGTATAGTTACGACATTTGTATTGCTCTTACATTGCCATTAACCAAGATTTAGAATTTCATGTAAGAATTTCTTAAAATCATCACATTTAATCCGCTAAGCTCTTTCTTTGCTGAACGCACTGGATTTGCCTCTCTCCTTTCATCTTCAACTTTTAAGCATATTGAACGGTATTAGTAATATGAATTATGGCTGTAGTTGAACTTGTGCTAGAGACGTTCCATTTTGTTATTAGTACTGGTATAGTTTCCGACGAAATAACAGAATTACTTTCGAAAAGATCAGTAATTCTTACGAAGCATTTCTAACTAGGATCAGAACTTTGCTTACCTGGTCTTTGTGCTAGGATTAAAGTGTAGTATCTGTTCTCCTCTCTCTATTTAAGGGGCAAATTTGAGGTGAAATTGTTCCCAACAATTCCAAATCTACATCACCTCTTTTGACTTAGATCAAATGGTACGGGTTGGTGGACTTTTCGAGGGGTTATCTTTTTAACCTTACCCATGACTACGTTTATGGGAACCCTCGTTAAATTGACCACGAGTCACATGACACACCAAAGCGGATACAATTAAGTGCAATATTGGATCAAAGTGTAATGTCAGTTCATCTTCCTCGAAAATTACTTGTATATGATATTATCTGAACTAGCAAATATATGCACCCTCCGGGTGAAAGTATTTAAGTTTTAATGTAATAAAATATTATATTAAATAAGAAAGGCTAATTAAACTAAATAAGAATAAATATAAAAAGATTTGAAAAAAGGGGGGGGTATAATCGAAAAATAGAACAACTGAAACACCCGTCTTTCATTGCTAAATTTTCCCAATTGAACTATTTAGAATAATAGGAAGTAAAGAATAAAATTGCAGTTATTTCTTCTTGTTAATGGATTTCTTTTAAAATCTATCCCCGAGATTTTTGCTCATATTCATTAAGATAAAACCAAACGAATAGAAATCAACAATACTAAGTACATATTTATTAAAATCAATTTTTTAATATCAATATGCAAATTAGTTTTCCCATTCACACTGTAAACAGCTATTTTGTTGTATATATAAATACAGTTGAAGGTAGATAGTACGTAGATATGGGCAACAGTATCCATAATGTAAAACTATTTTATTAATAATTGAGGTTTAAATATAAATCTATTAATAATGGAGATTCGCTTCCGGTTTTTGTCTGTAACAAAAATTATTACGTCACATTACCCAAATCGTCATAACATAGACTAAAATACACTCAAAATTTGAACATGCAACATTAGACAGTCCTCATTATTTTTTAAAACAAGTTTTAATAAATACATGACTGGTATTATATATCGATATATAGTTTGTTTTATTTTAATACATATTTTAAGTTTACATTTCAAATTGTTTTATTTTTTAATCCTTTAATGAATTTGATGATTTTACTTACTTAGGGTACAAACTCGCTGACATTGAATTTTTTAACTCTCACCCCTCAGGCAATATATTTCAAAAATCTATTTTTACATCGACCGGAGGGTGTTTTTTTTATTTTGTATTAGTAATAATAATGGAGAATGTGACATAAATAACTAAAGGGGATTGTGACTTGAGTAGTGATATAGTTTCGGTTACAGACAAACAAATTCACAATCTCCATTATAACAAAGTAATAACATTTAGAAATAATATATATATATATATATATATATATATTATATATATATATATATATATATATATATATATATATATATATATATAATTAAGAATACATGAATTATTAAAATCGGAATAATAAGTTCGGTTATCATCGGGAGAAATGGACTCGTGGACAAAATTCTAATCCTGGACAAAGCTGTATGCGTTTCACTTCGCTCGTAGGAAGAGGAGAGGGAGTATTCCACAAAGTAGTTTTGACTAACAAGATGAGAGTCCCTTAGGTTTGAATTCAGAGTTTTCCTACTCCTAGACCGGTTGCTATACCAAAGTTAACTGGACAAATTTTTCACATATCGCTAATACCCTTGGGAAAGGTACAAATTCAACTATTCTTCATCCAGCTATGGGTAAATAGTAAGGTAGACTAGGAGCTTTAATCTAGGTATGACAAACCAAACGGTCTGTCTTCTCAGTCAAAACTACTTTGTGAGCTAATACTATATATATATATATATCCACACGAGCAGGATTCAACACAAGGTCAATTTCCTAAGTGGATTTTACAGGTTTTGAATTCAGAACTTCCCTTCTCCTAGACTGGATGCCATACCAAGGCTGAAGAGCCCTACTATTCGCCCATAACTGGAAGGAGATTAGCTGGGATTCATAACTTTCCAAAGTGTATTAGTGCTATGTAAAATATGAACAGCCTCGTCCAGGATTTGAACTCATCTTGTTGTGTCCATTTCCTACGATGACACAATGCGCCCCCTCTCTCTCCCCCTCTCTCTCTCTCTCTATATATATATATATATATATATGTATTATAAAAAAGGGTACAAGAGATAACCTACTCGAGTTTCACCATAAGGATCTTCAGGGTTAAATCCACTGAATTAATCGAGATACCGATTAATAGCAGTCGATTACACGTGTGTGTTCATTGCAATGTGTGTATTCATTGCAATGAACACACACGTCTAATCGACTGCTATTAATCGGTATCTCGATTAATTCAGTGGATTTAACCCTGAAGATCCTTATGGTGAAACTCGAGTAGGTTATCTATTGTACCCATTTTATAATAAATTTGCTCTACTTTGTATTGAGCACCTTGAATTTGTTATATCGCTGACTTACCCCTTGAATTCTGCACTTCTTAAACATCGTGTCTATATTCACCGGTAAGTCACCTTTCCCTTTATATATATATATATATATATATATATATATATTATATATAGAGAGAGAGAGAGAGAGAGAGAGAGAGAAAGAGGGGAGAGGGAGAGAAAGAGTAAGATAAACAGAGAAATAGAGAGAGAAGGGGATAGAGAAAGAATAAGAGAGACAATAGAGAGAGAGACAGACAGACAGACAGACAGACATATACAGGGTAAGACAATTCCGTTTTTGTTCCAGTATCACTATCGAGTAAACAATATTTTTTTCGCCTTGCATCAAAAATCAGAATCCCATTAAATTCCAACATTTCCTCTTTAGAATCCGCCTCGTCTCTCGTTCGACACATATTCCCAATCAACATGGCGACGATACATTTGGTTTGATTGTCGTCTGCTTTAGGCAAAGCTAGACAAGCGTAAATAAGCCTCTCAAAAACAAAACAAAAACACATATAAAAATAAAAATAAACATAAAAATAAAAAATAAATCTAAAACAAAAAAATAGAACACAAACAAATGTTGCCTTCATTTTAGATTGATTGAATTTATTGTACAGGTTTTCGGAAATGACTGACAGCAAAACGAGGTAGAATCGTAAGATCCGATGAATTCAAACCAGCGAACAAAGACAGCTAACACGAGAGTAATTCAATAAACAATTAAAATCTAATTAGAATTAATGAAATTTATCGACGAAATTAATTTCGTTAAAATTTCGATACAAATCCAATGAAATTAAACATGTAAAAAATCTAAACACCCACTATATATATATATATATATATATATATATTGTGTGTGTGTGTGTGTGTGTGTGCGTGTACGAGCCTGTGTGTATGTGTGTTCATACTTATAAAAATGGTAACGTGTTACTTTAGGCTATTACTGTATCAAATCAAGTCCTATTGAAAATGTTTGATTTTTTTCTTCTCCAACGTGTGTTCACCTAGAGCTCTAGTCAAATCTTAAGGACGCCTTTAGACCGCGTAAAGATAACACAAACTAATTAGTTTTCTCTGGTGGGAACAGAAAGTATCATGTTTGAATTTCGGGTAATTTATTGGTTAATCAATAACTGAAGAAGAAGATCTGAAACACGTGTCGCAAATGTAAAATAATAATAATAAAATATTTAAAAAAAAAAACATGATCCATTTTGCGGACTTTGTTTTTCATAAAATATTTAATTTTCTCCCGTTAAACTCATAACAACACTCAGCATTAGGATGATTCTAAGATGGTCCTTTCTTCCAACGGTAAAGTTCAGGTCTAATTTGAGAACTCTATGTTTATTTTTATTTTTATTGAACAGAGCAATGATTAGTAAAAGAAAAAAGCTTAAACATCGGGTATTTTGCGGTTATGGTACCATTTCAACTCACAAGTCTGAATATACCCATGAACATCATTAGACCGCTAATTTATTGTTTCAATAAAGTTAAAGAAACCGATAACTAGCTAAGAGAGCTGTTTATCCCAAATAGTTATAATGACAATAAAATATCTCATACTTTGTCTAAGCTTCCTGAAATAGACTATAACGCAAAATCTCTAAGTATTTTTTCATATATTACTTATAAATTTGCTCTGTGACTCTAACAATAAGAGCACAAATTGAGCTCTGCAAACTGCGACAGGTTGTTTAAAAACTCCTATGTCGTAAGGAAGATTTCTTCTCTGGACTTTTGGATTATATATATATATATATATATATATATGGAGAGAGAGAGAGAGAGAGAGAGAGAGAGAGAGAGAGAGAGAGAGAGAGAGAGAGAGAGAGAGGGATTATTATTTGTTAATGTTAGAGATTATGAGAGATTATGAGAGGTGGTCGCAGCTGGTTCATTTCACCGAGGACCCGAGGACCACATGGATTGGAACTTGTGGTTTGTGTTTTTGAAAAGAAACATAAGAGGAATTAATTAAATTTCATAAAAAATAATTTCTTCTTTGTCTTTGTTCCTGCTTTGTCGGTTTTAAAAAAATCTAATCTACATATCAATACTCTTGTTCCTTAATATTCCGACCGTTATCATCTTGCCACACCCACTGCTTAAAAACGAGACCGTCCTAATCATGAAATGGAAAATGTAAAATCTTGATTATCTGGTGTTGCTTATCCGACGAATTCTTATATCATATGAGTGTCGTCACCTCAGCTAAATAATGGACCATTCCGTTTTTTTTAATTATAAAGAAAGAAAGTGAAAAAAGGACATGCCACACAGAAAAATATAAGAAAGTAGGAAAGAGAGTAGAAGAAAGATAGAGAAAGGGTGTGAATGCGCGGAATTGATAACGTTAACCCGTTTCAATCGAATAAAACGATGAAAAGAAGGAAAGATAGAAAAAAAGAGAGAGAGAGAGTTTAATCAAGATTATTATACTTTTTAAATATTGAACTCTTTAGTAATAGCTTTAACTAAACATATCAAACGTTGTTATGATTAAATTATCATACTGTGGTATATTCATAGGTCTTGCTATTTCAAGTTTAATACTACCATTTGAAGTTCTGAGGGCGTCCCATCGTGGTTCGATGTTTAGCAAGCTAGTCTCACAGATCCAATACTCTTATAATAGCGAGTTTGATCCTCACTGGATGCCACATACATTTGACCCTGTGTCACGTCGAACCCGTAGTAAATGGTTTGGTAAATACTTCATGGGTCAAATCAAACTTAACGCTACATGACCTCGCTTAGTCTATAAATTTAAGTGGTGAATTGCAGCACGGCTTATATAGCAAAATATTCTAACACCTTGTGAATCATAATCCATTTCTTTGCTCTTTGGTGCATCTGCTGGATTTCCTCCCTTGTCTATTCTAAGGATGACCAAGAATATCTGACAAGGCGGACAATATACTAGCAGGACCTGTGGATATACCAAAGCATGATAATTTAGTTATTGCAACGTTTGATATGCTTACTTAAGAGCTATTGCTAAATAGTTCAATATGTAAAGAGTATAATAATCTTGATTTAAATTCTTTTCATCTTTTCATTATGTTTGATCAAAACATTAATGTTATCACTTACACACTCTCACCCCTCTCTCTCTTTTCCCATACTCTTTTATTTATTTATCTATTTTTTTATGTACCATGTCATTTTCACCTTTTCCTTTATGATAAAAACGGAATGGTCCATTATTTTGTTGAGCTCTCGACACTCATAAGAAATAAGAATTTGTCGGATAAGCAAGACCAGATAATCAGGATTTACATATTTGTATTTTATCTTTGGATGATTAGGACGTTTTGACTTTTAACCGGAGGGTGTCGCAGAATGATAACGGTCGTATAATTAAGGAAACAAATATTTATATTTATAAGTGTTTATTCCAATTTTGAGATTTCTGCCCGCTAGGCTTGGTTTCTAGAACTTTTCTTTTCTTCTGAGGAACTCTTTTCTAACTTTTCTTTTCATATGTGCTTGTTTGGTGGTGTCCGTTTCCAGTATTCCTAATGACTTCTACTTCTCTTTTTCTCTAAGTGTTCTTATACTTTCTTATTTCGGAAATTCTATTCCTTGCATTCGGTTTAGTTCAGAGTGTTCGGCTAGAATCACAAGGTTCTTGGTTCGATACCGGCCCTCGCCAACTCAGCAAATGAGTAGCACAGAGATCTGTGCGGTAAAGTGAGGAGCTGATGGTAGGCGTGGCGCTCCACCTCAGATGCTAAAATAATCTCCTTGGTTTAATGCTAGTGAAAAGGGGGTAGACTCCCTCGCTGTCTGGCCGGTACCGTCTTTAGGTCGCCCCGAGGACTTTACCTTACTTTACTTACTTTATTATTTCATTATGAGTTTGACACAGCAACGTAATCTGATAGTCTTTCACTGGAGTCTGAGTGACAGCAAGTCTCCTCAGGTCTCCAGAACTCTTCTGAGTATTTTAGCCATTTTCAACAATGCTGTTGTCTGGATTTACACTTCCTCTAGTCGATTTCTAAACTTTTGGGGACTGTACATCACCTACAATTTGTATCACTTTCATTCTCATATTCAACAGTTGTTTAATTCTCTAGCAAGGTCCCGGTATTTGTCTCGTTTACTTTCATCTTCACCCTGTGATCTGCTGTAACTGTAAAATCTAAAGTTCTTTTTTCTTGTTACACAATACTAGATCTGGTTTTCTGGCTGGGATAAGGTGATCCATCTGTGGACGAGCAGATTCCCAGCCCCCACGAACGAAACGAGTCCGGATATCGTCTGGGTTAAGATCCCGCATGGGCGATGTACGACTCAGTTTGGAAGAGGAGATATATTTGGCTAGTGCTAGTAAGAAGACTAGAACTACTGGGAGAGCAAAGCAATTACGTACGACGACTGTTGTGTTTGAAGGTGTCAAGAAGTGAGTAACGTGCTCAGTTGGTAGAGACTGTGCTGGTGACGAAAGGAAGTACATTTCGTTTGCTAAACCATCTTTATCTCAAAGTCTCAGAGAATTTTATATTTCATTTTCAAAAACAGATTCTGGTTTATGAACATTATTTTTATTACAACGAGCAGGACATGTGGATATACCACAGTATGATAATTTGATTATTACAGCGTTTGGTATGTTTACTTAAGAGCTATTGCTAAATAGTTCAATATGCAAAAAGTATAATACTCTTCATTTAACTCCCTCTTTTAATTTCTTTCCTTCTTTTCATCATGTAAAAATTGATTGAAACAGATTAGCGTTATCGCTTCCTCGTGCTCACCCCCTCTATATATTTTCCCTACTGTCTCTCTGTCTCCCTTTCTTTCTTTATAATAAAAACGGAATGGTCCATTATCTAGTTGAGGTGCCGACACCCAATTGAAAATAAGAATTTGACGGATAAGTGACACCAGATAATCAGAATTTACATTTTTGAATTTCATATTGGACGGTTTCATTTTTAATCAGAGGGTGTTGCAAGATGATAACGGTTAGAAGATTAAGGAACACGTGTATCAATATTATTATTATTATCAGTTACATAGTCGATTAAAAGTTCAGTGGTCGTTTATTGAATACCTTTGCAATACGTAAATTGAGTGAATGTAGTGAGGTCATAAAGTGGCCTTATATTTTATGTGGTAATCTTTGAATTATTGCAAATACTTTTTTTTTCTTTTACAAAACTTTAGCAATTAAAATATTTATTTAAATAATGCGGCAAGCTTCCTCTTAAACTATTTTCTTTACTTTAGTTTTCTTTATTTTGTTTTTTGATTGAAAAACTGATTTTACTTTTTTCTGCTCTCATTCTTTCTGTCTTTCAAACCCCTCTTCCCGCGAGTTGCGTTCGTGTTTCCCGTTCAAATGACCAACGTCGGCCGCTCTCATCTTGATTGCTTTGTATCTCGGGGGACGCGTTAGCTGAGCACATTATGAACCTGGCCGTTGATGGCAACGATTGGCGTTTCGCAAGACAGCTCCGCGGAGACGCGTCGAACGACAGCGAGAGGGAAATTTAACGAGGGGAGGTGGAGACGACGAATGCCGAAACGAGAGGCGGGAGAATCGTATCCCCTTGACACGTGATCACGGAAGAAGAGATGAAGAATTGAATTTAGATTTTAAATCAAGTTTTGAAATTGAAACTAAACTTAGTTTTTTTTTCTTCTCCGTTTCTGATATGAGACGCAACGTTTTACAGTAAGTCTAACGATGTCTTGACAAGAGTAGAAGAAGTTAAGCATGTGGGTTGGTGGCCAAAACCTATGCGGGGTTCACCACCATTTTGATTTAAAAAAAAAGTATGAAAGCTCATTTAGAATTTCTAGTCAGCTTTTTTTATAAACGCTAAAAGAGGATATTTGACTTTGGTGGTTCTGTTTTTTGTAGTTGTTTGGTTCGCCACCTAGCGGCTAAGGAAGAAACACGGGAGGTAATCATGTAAAGTAATTATGGAAACAAATTCCTATAAGCTCATTGCCTAGCCTGCTTCAGAGTGCTTCGGCCTCTGGAGCGGCTAAATAAAATTAACAACGTTGATCCCAGGAGGTTATCCCCCCAGGCAATATCTACCCCTTTGATTTAAAGGGGCAGGGCTGAGTTTATTGCCCAGTGTGTATCAACGCATTTTTTGTATCTACCATTCATGAGCTTCGGCTTGTGGGTGGGCCCACATAAAATGTCGTTGTGTCACGCCCTCATAAGTGAGATGAGGGGCAAATATCTTCCTAGAAGCTCATTTAGAATTTGAAGTTAGCTTTTTATAATTAATATCCTTTGCTCCTCGTCATCTCTAATTATTTTTTTAGGTTGGGCACTTGGTTTCGTGTTATAGTTTCCGACTTAGGCTTGTAGATCTTTGTAAGTCAGTCTAACAGTGCTTTGACTTGATTAGAACAAGTTAAGCACGTGTGTTAGGTGCCAAAACCAATGTGGGGTACATTAAAATATGAAAGCTTATAACGGTGTGAAGATGTTGGATTGTACTCTAGGTATAAGCTGTACGAACAACCACCACTTCTATTTATAGACTATTCCAAGTAACGGGAACTGGATTGACAACATTGTTGTTCAAACCAGTGTGTAATAAGATATATAATATTGTGGATATACATATGAAAAGGGTTTAGAGTAAGTAAGTCCTGAGTTATGGAATCCTTTGGTAAGCGAATAAGTCCTATCCTGCGTATTGTTAAAGGTCCAGTGATTTAGTCCTATGTCCGTCGTCAAAGAGTGTCAACATAGTTGTCTCAGCAGCAGAGTACTGCCAGTGATTAGCCAAGAGATATCACATGATTCTTGCCGAGTCTATAAGTAAAAGCAAGCGTCTATCACACACCTTATATAGCAAAAATCTCAACAATATGCAAAACAGCATCGGTGACGATCTTTTTAAAGAAAGCAAAGAATAATGATGGAAAAAAAGAAAAGTGGTTTCTTAAAAAAAAAACTTAATAGAGTAGAAATAATAGAAATAACAGAAGATATAAAGAAGCTTATACATAGCTGTATATATATTTACCAACTCCTCCTGGTGCTCCTCAGTCATGTTGGGCCTTCTTCAATAATTGCAAATGGACGTCTCTCAGTATCAGCGATTAAGTAGTTAACTAGCCACGTACTCAGGCTGTTGATTGGCTGAGGTTTAAACGACGTGATCTCGCTTAGTCTATAAATTTAAGTGGTGTATTGCAGCGCGGCTTATATCCTACAGATAATCCAACTGATTTGAGTATGTTCTTGTTTGCTGGAAGCAAAAAGTGCAGGAGCAAAAAACCATCCTGTCAGGTAGACAGGAGACGCAAATGTCCGTGTTAACTTGTTGAGGCTATGTTATATACCCTACCTTTGATCATTAATAGGTATGTTCAAATCCTCATAAACACGGGAGTATTATGCTGAGCGAGTAGTCTTATACCATTGGCAGTGGTTTACCTTTCACGGCGCTGGCGAGTATTGTATTTTGTTAATATTATAAAGATTCCATTTCATTTCCAGCCTCCGTTTGGTTATTTCAAATTTAGTAATCTTTGTTATGTTACGACAGGCTAAACGGTAAAAGAGAATATTTGACTTTGGTGGTTCTGTTTTTTATAAGGCTATTTGGTACGCCACCTAGTGGCTAAAGGGAGAAACACGGGAGGTGATCATGTAAAGTAATTATGGAAACTAATTCCTATTAGCTCATTTAGAATTTCAAGTCAGCTATTTATAATTAATATAATTTGCTCATAATAACCCACTACTTATATCTCTGGCTGGGCACCTCGTGTGGTGTTATAGGCGGGGAGTTAGCCTAGTGGACCATCACGAATGAGTTTGATTCTCATCTGGTGTCCCATAGTTTTTGGTTTTTGTAAATGACTATTCACGCCTCTGGTGAAAGTGAAACAAAAGCAATCTCGTCCAATATTTGAACTCGTGCCGCCGAGTCCATATTCTTTGACTATAAACCGCATCTCCGACTGTTTTAAGTAATAATTGTGAAATTCTGCTTGTCGTTCTTTTAAAATTATGGACGTAACTTGTGCTGAAAGGGGCGTCTCATCGTAGTGTAATGATCCATTATTACTAAATAGCTTGTTCGATACTCACTGGATTTCCCACATATGTGACCTTGTGTCACATCTTACACGTGGCGAACGGGTTGAATAAATCTATTAATAATAGAGATTCGCTTCCGGTTTTTGTCTGTAACAAAAATTACGTCACTGCTTACGTCACATTACCCAAAATCGTCATAACATAGAATGAATACATTCAAAATTTGAACATGCAACATTAGACAGTCCTCATTGTTTTTTAAAACAAGTTTTAATAAATACATGACTGGTATTATATATCTATATATAGTTTGTTTTATTTTAATACATATTTAAAGTTTAAATTTCAAATTGTTTTATTTTTTAATTCTTTAATGAATTTGATGATTTTACTTACTTCGGGTACAAACTCGCTGACATTGAATTTTTTACTCCCACACCTCAGGCAATATGTTTCAAAAATCTATTTTTACATCGCCCGGAGGTGGGTTTTTTTTTTTTGTACAAGTATTTATAACTTGTGTCTAAATATTAAAGGTTATAATGCCACAGCATATCTACCTACATGAAAGTGGCCTTGTTTGCTAAAAAGGATCTGGCAACTGTATATTTTGAATTAGGCCCCCACTCTAAAGAGACAACTGATGCGATTGTTTTTATTGTTTTATCTAATTTATTTTTATTGTTTTTTTTTTCGATCAGGAAACAACTATAACTAACATTTCAAAATCCCGTTGGATGTTAAGTTTTTATAAAAAGTTGGAAGGCTCAACGTAACCTTCCTACGTGGGTACATATGTGTACATAAATTACTCCAACAAAGAAGTAATAAAATAATAACAAATATAGACTTTAATTCGTGAGCAGGAAGAGAAATACATACAAGACAGGTATACATATACTCATTACAAGGTACAAGACATATATACAGAACAGATACATAAACACATAAGGATGTAGGACTGCGTCCTAAAGAAGTGATACAGAGTTTCTAAAAGAATGTCACTTAATGATAGTTGGCTGGGGGGCAAAGTTCCCTCCACTTAAGGAGCAGAGGCAAGCGCTTAAACCATGTGAAGTCGTTGCTGGTCCAAGAGAAAGAGAGAGTTAGAATTTTCCGGGCTACTACATAAATTCTCTAGCCCTCTACTGGCGAAAACCTGGCAGCAAGGGAAGATAACCCTTCTGAATCCCACATCGATACAAACAGGGGCAGACAATCGTTACAGGAATAATACGGATATCGTCGATACGTTGCATTATCGTGCAACGGAAGAGGAAGCTTCCGGCAAAAAGACAAAAAGTAAGATAAAAATACATATTAAAAAAAGGGAGAACGGAAGAGAGATCTTCCGGCCAAGAAGCATGGAGAAGATGAAGAAATAGATAAAAGAAAAAAGGAAAAAGGAAGCGGAGTCTTCCGGTGAGGAGGCGTAGAGAAAGATAAAGAAATATATATGTTCGTTATCAGATCAAAAGATAAAAATGCGTGGGCATATTTATTGTATAAAAAGGCTAGCGGAAAAGGGTGTAAAGTCAGTCCCCAGCAGCAGCAGCCGAGAAGGTAACCTCTTCGCCTCCCGTCATCAACCCTCGGAAGTTCATTGTGAACACTCGTCGCTCCTCACCACCCACACACCGAAGAAAATAAAGACGGGTCATATTTTCTATATATACGTGTCTGTGGTTTTATTGAAGTCCAGTAGTCGGATATACAACAGATAGTTTTACAAATATTCTTAGATATCAGTGAGTGAATCAAATTTTGTTCGTGGCCTACGAGATCCTCGGCTTCGTTTTTAAATATCTTTGTTTTGTTTGTTCATTACCGTTAAGATCTTAAGTGGCACAGTGCAGCCTTAATTTTCAGAATAAAAACAAACAGAAAAATGTATTGCTTTTTTTGTTCAATGATTAAAATATATAAAATATATCTATTCATTCTGTTTGTGTCATTTGGTAAAGAATTCTAAAGAACTCAGCCTCGTCTGAAAATAAGATTTATCTTCTTAGAAAGAAGAAAAAATGGTTTTGACGTAAAAAAAAAGTTTCTGAAATAAGTAGAGACATTTAGATAAATAGAGGAAACATTTTAAAAACGCCCACCAACGCCCACTAACGCCCCCATTCCCATAAATTTTAATCCCTCCTCCCCTCGCAAAGAGTGTATTATGCAAGAGACTAGCAACAACGTATATAATAAGCAGAAAAGAAAAACGTACCAGACAAGAAAAAAATTAAAAAAATAAGAATTTAGATAAACATAAGTTTTTCATTGTTAATCTGTACCTCCCCCCCTCAATTTTTTGCCTAACTAAATCGAGGGTGGGTGGGGGTTAAATCTTGTCTGTGATTTAAAAAAAATAAGACAATAAGCTGAACAAGCGAAAATATATGTATGTATTTGCACAACTCCTCACGAACAGGATGTGACACAAGATCAATTTATTAAGCGGAGTTTAACGGGTTTGAATTCAGAGATTTCCTTCTTGTATGTCGGTTGTTATACCAAAGTTAAAGAGCCCAGACTGCCCTACTATTTCATTGATTGCTAGAAGGAGAATATTTGGATTCATACCTTTCCCATTGGGTATTAGCGCTATGTGAAATGCAAACATTGCTAAGACGGATTGCCGATATGACCGGAGAGAGAGAGAGAGGAGAGAGAGAGAGAGAGAGAGAGAGAGAGAGAGAGAGAGAGAGGGGGGATCCGCGTTGTCGGCACGCTATGCTTATTATAATTAAGAATATACGTAACAATGTGATACGAAAACGTTGTTGTCTCGTAATTAATTTATATATTAATACGCTTGTTTCTAAATCTTCCGTCCGTTATCATTCTCCAACACCCTCTGGTTAAAATAAAAAAGTTTACAAATAAATAAATACCTACGATTTTGTGTAAAATTTAGGTGCAACATCTATTAATAATGGAGATTCGCTTCCGGTTTTTGTCTGTAACAAAAACTATGTCACTGCTTATGTCACATTACCTAAAATCGTCATAACATAGAATAAATACACTCAAAATTTGAACATGCAACATCAGACAGTCCTCATTGTTTTTTAAAACAAGTTTTAATAAATACATGACTGATATTATATATCTATATATAGTTTGTTTTATTTTAATACAAATTTAATGTTTACATTTCAAATTGTTTTATTTTTTTAATCCTTTAATGATTTTACTTACTTAGGGTACAAACTCGCTGACATTGAATTCTTTACTCCCACACCTTAGGAAATATGTTTCAAAAATCTATTTTTACATCGCCCGGAGGGTGTTTTTTATTTTGCTAGTATTCAAAATAATTATCTAATTAAGAATTAATAGACGCACACAATATTTTATTTGAGGGGGACAAGATTAAGTTTCTATTTCAAATTGTTTTATTTTTCACTCCTTTGATAAATTTGATGATTTAACTTACTTATGATATTGTATTTTTAACCCCGCCCCCAAGCAATATATTTCAAAAATTAATTTTTACAACACTCGGAGGGTGTTTTTTTGTTGCTAGTACAACCTAATAAATATTCTTTTGCTGTTTTTTTGTCTACATCAACAACATTTCTTTGTTAAGTAGGAATGTCTTTCATTATTATATTGAAATTCACATTTTGAAAAACTGATCAAACAAAAATTATTTATTTTTCTGAATTTTTGATTTCTGGAAGCACACTTATATGGAATTAATTTTCTTATTTATTGATCAAATATCGATAATATACAAATTTGATTGTTCTTCATAAGAATCTTTGGAGTGGGCATATCGATAATTTTTCATTAACACGAAAGATCTTAACATATGAAAATTGATTTTAGATAGAAAAAAATATACCCCCCCCCACCAAAAAAAAAGCCCAACAAAAAACAAAAGATAAAATCAGTCGAAGATATTGTGAAATTTCCAAGTGAACTGTGCCGACAGAAATCGAATTGTCTCAACAACTTTTAGGATATTCTTAAAGTATAAATTGTCTCTCGGTAGCAGTATCTCATTTACAGGGTGTTAATAAAGTCTTGCAGCAGTTTTTAAATTGAAAACTTAATAACTCACATTGTACAAATGAGAGAATCATCTAATAAAAAATGTGCAAATTTAGTATATATATATATATATATATATATATATATATATATATATATATATATACTAGCAAATATATGCACCCTCCGGGTGCAAGTATCTAAGTTTTAATGTAATAAAGTATTGTATTAAATTAGAAAGGCTAATAAAACTAAATAAGAATGCAGATAAAATAATTTGAAACAGAGGGAGGTATAATCGAAAAATAGAACAACTGAAACTTACTCTTCCATCACTCTCGTCATTCATTGTTATTTTTTCTAATTTAAGTATTTAGTTAAAAGAGGAAGTAAAGAATAAAATGGCAGTTATCTTTTCTTGTTAATCGATTTCATTTAAGATTCATTGAAGAGATTTTTGCTTATATTCATTAAAATAAATCCAAACAGTTAAAAATCAATAATACTAAGCACATATTTAATAAAATCACATCTTTAATATCAATATGCAAATTAGCCTTCCCATTCACACTGTAAACCGCTATTTTGTTGTATATATAAATATAATTGAATGTTGCTAATATGTAGATATGGTTAACAGTATTAATAATATACAACAATTTTATTAATAATCGAGATTTAAATAAAATTAATATCGTGGAGAATGTGATGTCAATAACTAAGGAAATTGTGACTTGAGTAGTAATATAGTTTCGGTTACAGACAGAAAAACACACAATCTCCATTATAATATATATATATATATATATATATATATAGGTCCAAGTGATAACCTACTCGGTCTCACCATGAGGATCTTCAAGGTTAACTCCACTGTGATTGTAGATAATTATATGTATATGTCTTTTGCTATGAACGGTACATTATAGAACAGTTGCATAATGTACCGTTCATAGCAAAAGACACATACATATAATTGTCTACAATCAACCAACATCTTGATTTACACAGTGGAGTTAACCCTGAAGACCCTCATGGTGAAACTCGAGTAGGTTATCACTTGGACCTATATTAAAATAAATTTGCTCTGCTAACGTATTGAGCATTTTTTTTTATTTGTTATATCACTGCCTTACCTTTATGAACTTCACATCAACCACCGTGACCATATTCACCCGTAAGTAATCTTTTCCATTAAATATATATATATATATATATATATTATATATATATATATATATATATAATATGTGTGTGTGTGAGACGAGGTTAATCGACAATATGTGGAGAAAAGTAGACAAACACGGGATGTTATGGAAACTGGATGTTTATATTTTCAGAATGGTGAAAAACAGTAGGTTGTCAGTAGATAAATAAAATTCACACATACACAACTAATGACAAATCCAGCTCCCAAACACATATACACATGCTCATCCATTTTGACCCATCCTTACCATTCCAACATTCTGACCAAACACCTGCATCTCCACATAAACACTCCCCATTTAGAGGGAAGAAAATCCACTACCCATCCCCCCAGCCACCCCTGCCCCTACTGACAACCTACTGTTTTTCACCATTCTGAAAATGTTCTTCGTTGAAGCAAGAATTGGGCTTTTGTCCTGATGATGGTCAAAATGGCCGAAACGTTGCATCGTCGACAATAAACATCCAGTTTCCATAACATCCCGTGTTTGTCTACTTTTCTACACACACACACACACACACACACATATATATATATATATATATATATATATATATAAGAGAAGCAAATAGACTTCAAAACCTGAAACGTGTTGTTCGGAGAATCTACGACACGCTGGCGCTCCATTCTTCTGTTATCCGCTCATAAAAAAAGTATGGACGAATCTACAAAAGGGTCAACAAAAGAAAAATCCCCTGTGTAGCACCGGCTTGATTAACGCTCGTCATCAATGCCGATGGACAGAGAGTGTTATGCTTGTATGGATGAATAATTGGCGGGTGACAGAACTCTGCCGCTTCAATCACCGTTTGAGCAGGAAGGTTTGCTCCACAATCGTTTCGACAGCAGATGTTGATATTTACCAAG
The DNA here is from genome assembly GCA_023376005.1 of Doryteuthis pealeii. NCBI lineage: Eukaryota > Metazoa > Mollusca > Cephalopoda > Myopsida > Loliginidae > Doryteuthis > Doryteuthis pealeii. The sequence continues at coordinate 16,375,383 of CM042142.1, forward strand.
TTTTGTTTAAAGGACGTCTATAGTGGATCACTGAATAAAATCCAAAAGCAACCACAGAATCCCGGCTTATAAACAGACCTTATCGACTACAAAGAAAAACGATGTTATTAATCTATGCTATACAATAAACAGGATGTTTATTTTCAACTCTCAGGCGCACAATGGGATTCACCAGTAATTTATAATAATAATAATAATAATAATATAATAATAATAATAATAAACTACTGTTTATTATAGCAATGATGCCGCTCAATCATATACTTAAAAATGTACAGGGGGATACAAACTTACTAACTCACAAGAAAAGATAAACCACCTTATGTACATGAATGACATAAAATTTTTTGCAAAAAATGAAAAAAAATTGGAGACCCTGGTACAAACTATTAGAATATATAGCCAGGATATAGGGATGGAATTTGGAATTGAAAAATGTGCTATGCTAGTAATAAAACGGGGTGAAAGAAAATTAATGGGTGGAATACAACTGCCAAATCAGGAAACTATAAAATCACTTGATGAAAATGAAAGTTACAAATACTTAGGAGTTTTAGAAGCGGACAATAACAAACAAGCAGAAATGAAAGGAAAAGTTAAAAAAGAATATCTCAGGAGAACTAGAAAACTTCTAGAAACCAAACTTAACAACAGAAATCTGATCAAAGGAATCAATACCTGGGATGTCCCCATTATAAGATATTCAGGACCATTCTTAAAATGGACAAAAGAAGAACTCAGACAGATTGACCAAAGGACGAGAAAACTAATGACCATGCACAAGGCTCTCCACCCTAGAGGCGTTAGAGATAGATTATATGTGTCAAGAAAGGAAGGGAGAAGAGGACTTGCCAACATAGAGGACTGCGTAGAAACCACAATCCAACAACTCGAAGACTACACAAGAAAGAGTAAAGACAGATTACTTATGGCGGCCAACAATAGTAGATGTGACAGATGGGCAAACAGAAAAACAACAAAGACTAGAAAACAAAAATGGGAAGAAAAACAATTATATGGACACTTCAAACGACAAATCGAAGAGGTTGCACAGGAAAAGGAAATCTCAAAAGAGAAACTGAATCACTAATAATTGCTGCACAAAATAATGCCATAAGGACAAACTATATCAAAGCGAAGATTGCTAAGACCCAGCAAAATAATAAATGTAGACTGTGCGGTGACAGAGATGAGACTGTAAACCATGTATTAAGCAAATGTAGCAAACTAGCACAACGGGAATACAAAACTAGGCACGACTGGGTTGGGAAGGTGATCCACTGGGAATTATGCAAAAAATTAAATTTTGACCATACAACAAAGTGGTATATGCATAAACCAGAATCTGTTCTTGAGAACGAAACGCATAAAATTCTCTGGGACTTCGAGAAAAAGACGGATCACCCCATCCATGCCAGGAGACCAGACCTAGTGTTGATTAAAAAAAAAAAAAAAAAAGTAAAGAGTACGTGCCAACTGGTGGACTTTGTGGTTCCAGCAGATCTCAGGGTGAAGCTGAAAGAAAACAAAAAGATAGACAAATACCTGGACCTTATTAGAGAATTGAAAAAGCTGTGGAATATAAAGGTGAAAGTGATACCAATTGTAGTTGGTACACTTGGAACTGTCCCAAAAAACTTGGAAAAAAGACTTGAGGACCTGGAAATCAGTGGAAGAATTGAGACAATCCAGACTAATGTATTGCTGCAAGAATACTTAGAAGAATCCTTGAGACTGGAGGAGACTGGATGTCACTCAGGCTCCAGTGAAATACCATCAGCCAACACTGATATGAAAAACTCAGTGAAAATAATAATAATAATAATAATTAGATAGATCATAATAATACAGATCATAATAATATAGGTATCATAATTATAACATATAATTTTTTTTATTACACCTTTATAATTTTTACTATTTTAAAAATATTCTTTATGATCTTATAATAATGGAGATTCTGTGTTTTTATGTATGTAACCGAAACTATATCACTACTTAAGTCACAATTCCTTTAGTTATTTTCATCATATTCTCCATGATTTTATTTTTTATTTAAACCTCAATTATTAATAAAATTGTTTTACATTATTAACACTGTTGACAATATCTACATAATAGGATATTTACCACGTACCCCACGTGTACGGATTAGGCACACGACTCTATTAATGTGGGACCACCCACAAACCGAAGCTCATGGGTGGCGAGTGCAAAATTGCGTTGATCCCGTCGGCATTTCCCCTAAAGGGGGCGCCTCAGACACTGGGCAATAAACCCAGCCCTGCCCCATTAAATCGAGGGGGAAGGTGTTGCCTGGGGGGATAGCCCCCTGGGATCAACGCTATTAACTTGTAAGGTCCAGCGGCCGAAGCTCACTGGACCCCCGTTCGAAACCGGTGTTAGAGATATTTACCTCATACCCCACTTGTATGGGCTGGGTACAAGGCCTCGTTTAAATGTGGGCCCATCCACAAGCCGAAGCTCATGGGTGGGAAAGAACAAAAATTGCGTCGATCCCTTCGGCATTCCCTCGGGGGGGGGGGGCGCCTCCGGCGTTGGGCAATAAACCCAGCCCTGCCCCTTTAAATCAAGGGGGCAGGTATTGCCTGGGGGGATAGCCCCCTGGGATCAACGCTATTAACTTGTAAGGTCCAGCGGCCGAAGCTCACTGGAACCCCGGTCGAAACTGGTGTTAGATATGTGGAACATATCTACATACTATTAATATGCAATTGTATACACAATTGTATATACAACAAAATAGAGGTTTACAGTGTAAACATGAAGGCTAATTTGCATATTGGTATTAAAAATCGATTTTAATAAATATGTGCTTAGTATTATTGATTTCTAACTATTTGGTTTTATCTGGTATAGATTTTAAAATAAATCCATTAACAAGAAGAAATAACTAATTTTATTCTTTACTTCCTATTCTAACTAGATAGTTAAAGTAGGAAAATTTAGCAATAAAAGGCGGGTGTGATGGAGGAGTAAGTTTTAGTTTTTCTGTTTTTTTGATTAGACCCCTTCTGTTTAAAATCTTTTTATATGCATTCTTATTTAGTTTCATTTGCCTTTCCAATTTAATATAATATTTTATTACATTAAAACTTAAATACTTGCACCCGGAGGGTGAATATATTTGCTATTTAAAAAAAATAAATTATGATACATAATATATATTATCATACTAATATATACTAGCAAGAGCTGTGGATATACCGTACTGTTCTTAACTCTTACAACGTTTGCTATGTTTACTTAAGAGCTATTGCTAAATAGTTCACTATGTAAAAAGTATAATAATCTTGATTTAACTTTCTCTCACTTTTTTTTCTTTCTTTCTTTTCATCTTTTCATTATATTTGATTGAAACAGATTAGAGTTATCACTTCCGCGCGCTCAACCCTTCTCTATATTTCCCCAACTCTCTTTCTTGTCTCAATTCTTTCTCCTACGTGTGCTATATATTAGTATATTATTGCTTAGTTATGACTAACTATCTGTATGTAATTACCTAGGACTAAAACCTGTATATCATTGATTAGTTAGGACTAGCAATCTGTATATTATTGGTTAGTTATGACTAACAATCTGTATATCATTATTTTAGACTAAAAATCTGTATAATATTGCTTAGTTAAGACTAACTATCTGTATATCATTACTTAGGACTTTCAATCTTTAAATTATTGCTTACGTAGGACTAAAATCTTTATATCATTAATTAGGTCTAATAATCTGTATATTATCGCCTAGTTAGGACTAAACTCCAGACAACAATAAAAAATTGAATAAATCTCTTGATTTTCATTCAAATTTATAAAAAATCAGAAATAAAAGCAAAAGCTTTTCTTTACAAAACTTTTGACTATATATAATAATATATTATTTATTGGAAATTAAATGTTAAAATATTTCGTAGATTGTTATTTATTAAACGTATTCATTCATTTTTTGTCGAATTTGATGCTAATCTCTTTCTGATCGGATTAATCTAATCTGCTATTTATGTACAGTTTTGTAAATGTTGAATGCATAAATCCTTGTGGGAAAGGTTTGGAATAGAATTGCTTACAATTGTTCTACAACAGATGTTACAAGGAGGCGCTCAATGTTTAATGGTCATCGTCGTTGGACATGGACACGGCGAACCGAGTTCAAATCCTAGACAAGGTGTATATAGCTCACATAGCACTAATGCATTTGGGAAAGGTATACATCGAATATTTGTTCTCTCCTATGAGTAAATAGTAGGGTAGACTGGGTTCTTTAACCTTGGTATGGCAACCAGTCAAGGAGAGGAAAAACTCTAAATTCAAACTTATTAAACACCACTTTAAAAATGACCTTGTGTCTCATCCTGGTCATATAGTGGGGTTGGGGAAATTGTTACGATTTTAGTGGCCCTCCTTTAGGCTTCAAGCAAGAGCGCTTGTCTAGCGGAGATCTTTTGTGTTAAGCAGAGCGCGATCCTTGGTAAATAATCCTTTGGTTATTCCTTGGTACTCTCAGTATTGCAAGTCCTTCGTCAATGATTGTAAATGGACGTCTCTTAGTATCAGTGATTAAGTAGTCAACCAGTCACGAATTCGCGCTGTTGATTGGCTGAGGTTTAAACCCCGTGACCTCGCTTAGTCAATAAATTTAAGTGGTGTATTGTAGCACGACTTATATCCACAAAATTATCCAAGAGAAATACATACAACAGGTTTTAAGGTTGATATTTACTCAACTTAGTTTAAAAGACGTCTAGGTTATATCAACCCTTAAAATCCGAAACGACTACAGAAGTCCTTGTGGTTTAAAAAAAAGAAGTTGGTTTAGATAGGGGGAGGAAAAGTGGCCCTGATAATAAACCATAAATAAGAAACATTATGAGAACTTGCAGGATCTGTGGATATACCACAGTTTTTCTTTCTTTTGGAAGTCCGTCGCAGAGTGTCAGTAACATCACTCCATGTCTTCAACAGTTGTGGATCCTCTGGTGGCTCATTTGTCCAATTCTGGACTGGCAGATGCGGTTACCCACATTGCAGGGGAAATTCCCATCTACATTTGGTTGTTCATGACGACGAAGACGTCGCCGCTCTGCAGTCCTGTTTATCTCGATATTGAGCTGCTTAACACCTGTGCGGCAGGCGTCTCGCCAACCCTGTCTGTTGGAGGCTAGATCTTCCATGCTTGAAGGTGTGATGGTACATTTCTTCGGTGTTGTCTTGATATGGTCTTTGAACCGCTTTTGGGGGGCTCTGTCCTCTGTGTGCTATCTGTGAATTCATTGTAAAGTATTTTACGGGTGAGTTTGATATATTTACTTAAGAGCTATTGCAATAGTTCAATATGTAAATAGTATAATAATCTTGATTTAATTCTCTCTAACTCATTTTTCTTTCTTTCCTTCTTTTCATCTTTTCATTATGTTCAATTCAAACAGATTAGCGTTATCTCTTCCACGCGCTCAGTCCCTCTCTCTATCTTTCTCCTACTTTCTATCTTTCTTTCGTATATTTTTTATGTGTAGCATGTCCCTTCTCTACCCCTTCTTTCTTTATAATAAAAACGAAATGAGCCATTATATAGTTGAGGTGACGACAGTCAGGAATAAGCATCCCCAGATAATCAGTATTTACATTTTTGCATTTCATCTAGGACGATTTGGACGGTCTAATATTTAACATTTAACATTATTTGTTTCAAGATGATAACGTTTATACAAATAAGGAACAAGAGTATTAAGATGTAGAAAAGAAAGATAAAAATCCAATTGAATCTAGAAGTTGGCAGATTCCTTTCGGCGAACATGATGTAGCAATGTGCTAGCAGGAGAGATTTTTAAAAAAGGACGCAAGAGAAAAGTTGTGGAAGACGTGGACGAAAAAGGAGATTTGTAAATAAGCAGGGTTAAGGGAGATACAAAAAGCTTGGGGAAAAGAAAAGTCACGATACTGCCATAACTATCGTCCCTTCCGCGCACTTTCCAATCTGAAGGGGCTCATCAAGGGGCCCCGTTATGAATGCGTTGAGGCAATCGAGAGGTTCGTAACGACGGGGCTGAGAGACATACAAAAAATATCATTACAGCAGGACAGAGAAGTGTGAGAGAGAAGGATGGGAAAGTGCATTAGATTCAAGAGGGGACTACTTTGGAGGAGAAATATTTAGTTTGTTGTTTGGGTTTTAAATGAATTGTTTGTGACATCAGTTTCATTACTTTTCAGACACACCTCATAATTTATTGGCAACCTATTAATTATGTGACAGAGAGAGATTCAAAGAGAAACAGAGGCGCATCGAAGAACCAAACCTCGTTTACTTCGCATTGATATAACCCTTTCGTTTTTTTTTTATCTTTATACATTTGGAATCTACCAACGTGGTTTGGAGTTCAAGATTAATTGAGGACATAAAACTCATCGAAGGTGTACAAAGAAAAGCTACTAAATAATAAATGATTTGAAAAATCTTTCGTATGAAAAAAAAAAAATGACTTATGAAGATTGACTTACCAAGTTTGATTTATCGACTAAACCAGAGGAGATATGACTGAAGTCTATAAATATACTCATGGATTTTATTCAACAAATTTTAATTTATTGTACATTACTCAAAAAATCAATATTAGGGGTCATAAATTAAAACTTATTTCAATAACAGGATAGGAGATTCATGGAATAAACTACCATTATCCGTAGCGAATGTCCTATCTTTGAACTCTTTTAAGGCAAAGTTGGATGAATTGTGGAAAGAATATAAATATTCAGTGGAAATAAGATAACTGTTTTAGATATAAGGAACAACTGACAGATCTCAAACCTAATATATTATCTGAAAAAAGATATTATTATTATTATTATTATTATTATTATTATTATTATTATTATTATTTACTCCTTTTGAGTTTTCACATCAGTGTTAGCTGATGGTCTTTCACTGGAGTCTGAGTGACAGCAAGTCTCCTCAGGTCTCCATGACTCTTCTGAGTATTCTGGCAGATTGCAACAGTGCAGTGTTCTGGATGGTATCAATTCTTCCTCTGATTTCCAAACTTCCCAAACCCTTTTCCAATCCTTTTGGGACCGTTCCAAGTGCACCAACTACAATTGGTATAACTTTCACTTTCATATTCCATAACTTTTTCAGTTCTCTGGCAAGGTCCAGATATTTGTCCGTTTTTTCATTTTCCTTCAGCTTCACCCTGTGATCTGCTGGAACTTCAAAATCCACCAGTTGACACGTTCTTTCTTTTTTGTTTATCAACACTAGGTCTGGTCTTCTTGCTGTGATAAGGTGATCGGTTTTTATTTCAAAGTCCCAGAGAATTTTATGTGTTTCGTTCTCAAGAACAGATTCTGGTTTATGCATATACCATTTTGTTGTATGGTCAAATTTTTTGCATAATTCCCAATGGATCACCTTTCCAACCCAGTCGTGTCCAGTTTTGTATTCCGGTTGTACTAGTTTGATACATTCGCGGAATACATGGTTTACAGTCTCATCTCTATCACCGCAAAGTCTACATTATTATTACTAGCAAATATATGCACCTCCGGGTGCAAGTATTTTAAGTTTTAATGTAATAAAATATCATATTAAATTAGAAAGCTAATGAAACTAATAAGAATCAGATAAAAGATTTGAGAGGGAGTTAATAAAAGATTTGAAACAGAAGTATAATAAAAAATGGAACAACTGAAACTTACTCTTCCATCCCTCTTGTCTTTCATTGTTATTTTTTCTAATTTAAGTATTAGTTATTAGAGGAAGTAAAGAATAAAATGACAGTTTTTATCTTGTTAATGGTTTCATTAAGTTCATGAAGAGGTGTTTGCTTATTTCATTAAATAAAACCAAACAGTTAGAAATCAATAATCTAAGCACATATTATTAAATTCGATTTTTTTAATATTAATATGCAAATTAGCCTTCCCGTTCACACTGTAAACCGCTATTTTGTTGTCATAAATATTTCATCCTTTGTCAATGTAGACTAGTTCAGTATTTTGTCCATTTTATTAAAATTGAGGTTTAGATAAAAATAAAATCATGGAGAATGTGATGTTAATAATAAGAGAATTTGTGCTTGTTAAGTTTCGGTTACAGACAGAAAAACACACAATCTCCATTATAATAAGATTATTATTATTATTATTAGCAAGAATATGCACTTCCGGGAGTAAGTATTTAAGTTTTAATGTAATGAAATATATCAAATTAGAAAGACTAAAAAATTAAATAAGAAGGCATATAAAAAGATTACTTATTTAAATTTTATTTTAACTGGTTTCTACATAAAATCATTCATAGGATTGATTTTAATACATTGGAGAATAAAACAAAAATATTAAAGATAAATAACACCAAGTAATCATTTATCAAACCCGGATTTGGTTAAAACCAGTATGTAAATTAGCCACACCATATATTAGGCACCTTTATATATATGATATATAAGATTATATATTAGACACATTGGAGGATTTCAAACGTATTAATAACATGGGCTGTTTTGAGATAAATCTGATTTAGATTTCCATAGACACCTCGTTAATAAATAAGATTAAAGATTTTGACTATAAAGTAGATACTCATTGATAAGCTTACGCAATTCCTGAGCGTATTGTGACGTAAGCAGTTGTGTAGTTTCGTTTACAGACAGAGAGACACCAAATCTTCACAACCCTTTGTTTTTTAAAACATCTTTAAACTATATTCCTGATTATAAACAATCATTATCAAATACAAAAAATACGGTGTTATTAATCAGTACTACCCAATAAACAAGTTGTTTATGTTACATTCTCAGGTACGCACTTGATTTGCCAATAATTTATATGGAAGGCGACATGTGTCATAATTTTGGTTTTAAGCGGTTCGTTTCAATTGCTGCTTTGAAATCTGAGTTTCTCTTTTTGTGATGGGCAAAAGAATTAAAAAAAAATGTTTGTTGTTTTTTCTTTCGTTCTTTCTTTCTTTCTTTTTTCTTTTATGGTTATCGTTAATAGGCATTGTTCCGTGTGTCACGTCGCAAATAATATCTCTGCAAACCGGCAGTTGTGTTTTCATTTGATTTTAGTCAGTGCTTGCGAGGAAACAGATTTCAGGGAGACTTTGGCATCCAGTGGGTGTGACTGTACTCTCGTGCAATAAATAAATAAATAAATAAATTAAAAAAAAAAAAGAGAAAAAAAAAAGCGGGCAATTACGTAAAGTATCAAAGGATTGACTTGAAATATCTTTCATTCAGTCGAGACACGCTGGTCAACAATAGGCTCCCGCGTCATGAAAAAAGCAGGTACATTTTATATATATCAAATATTATTAAAGGACTCCAGAGCGTGATGTTTTTTTAAACGTTTTCCATTTTTTAAAATGTGCAACACTATGTTTTTAAGTAAAAAAAGTTTCGAGCACGATTTTAAATAAAAGACATATTAGAATACAACATTTCATATATATATATATATATATATATATATATTATATATAGTATTATATTATATATATATATATATATATATTATATATATATATATATATATATACAATGTAAAGTCGCATGGGCGGCATAATGTCGGTATCAACCAGACATTATGCCTGATGGTAGGTGTGGCGCTCCACTTCAGACGCGAAAAAAAACCATCTCCTTGGTCTATCCCCTTTTCACTAGCGCTAGACCAAGGAGATCGTTTTTTTGGCGTGTGAGGTGGAGCGCTACACCTACCATCAGCTCCTCACTTTACTGACCAGATCCCTGTGCTACTCATAGGCTGAGTTGGCGAGGGCCGGCATCGAACCAGGAACCTTGTGATTCCTTGCCGAACGATCTACCGACTGAGTATACTGGACTGGGCACGTTTTAAGAATGACTGACAACGAGATACCGAAAATACTTATGTATGGACAGCCTGAGCAAGGTAAAAGGAATGTTGGGCGGCCGTGGCTTAGATACAAGGACAAACTGGAAACCAGTCTTTCAGCAGTTAATATACAGCAAGCAGCTTCGAGAAATTTGTTAATAACCGGGACCAATGGAGGTCATCATGTCAAAAAGGCGTACCAAATCTTTTGTCCAGCAGTATTGATCTTCTGAAAATGGCAAGGCAAAGAAGAAAGGACACTTCTAATACCCAGTGCACTCAGCCTCAAGACGCTCATCTTTGCATTACCTATGGGATTGTTTGCAAGTCACTGGCAGGATTGAAGGGTCACAAAAGCCACAAACACAAGTAGCTGAAAAAAAAATTGACAATGTAAGTTGATGGATCCTCATACGTCGAAATCGACGGGTGAGTCCATCACACACACACACACACACACACACACACACACATATATATATATATATATATATATATGAGGAAGAATGAATGAAGAAAAGAAAGTACAGAATGGACAATAAAAGATGAATTTAATCAATATCACTTACACATGTGTTTCGGTCAGTTCATCATTGCGTACACGATTCAAACTATTATTATCATTAAATAAACAAATGAAATGAAATAATAATAATAGAAAAATGTAAAAATATTCTGTACACAGAGAAAATTCGACTTTCATCAGAGTGAAATTTTATTTTGAATGAAAATAAAAGTAAGTACAAACATATACTTATACATACATGTATGTGAATTCATATATACATTCAAAATAAAATTTCACTCTGATGAAGGTCTCGTTTTAACGTGGGCGCACAAAAATTGCGTCGATCCCGTCGGCATTCCCCCTCAAGGGGGCGCCTCAGGTGCTGGGGAATAAACCCAGCCCTGCCCCTTTAAATCAAGAGGGCAGGTATTGCCTGGGGGATAGCCCCCTGGTGTCAACGCTATTAACTTGTAAAGATCTAGAGCCGAAGCCACTGGACCCCTGGCGTTGGCCAGATCTACATGCTAATAACATTTATTTATATATACAATAAAATAGCGATTTACAGTGTGAACGGGATGGCTAATTTGCATATTGGTATTAAACATTTTATTTTAATAAATATGTGCTTGTTACTATTGATTTCTGATCGTTTGGTTTTATCTTAATGAATATGAGCAAAAATCTCGGGGATAAATCTTAAAAGAAATCCATTAACTAAAAGAAATAACTGTAATTCTATTCTTTACTTCCGATTTTAACTAAGTAGTTAAATTAGGAAAACTTAGGAATGAAAGATGGGAGTGATGGAAGAGTAAGTTTCAGTTGTTCTAATTTTCGATTATACACCCCTCTGTTTTAAATCTTTTTATCTGCATTTTTATTTAGTTTCATTAGCATTTCTAATTTAATATAATATTCATTAAAAAGCTAATACTTGAACCCAGAGGGTGAATATATTTGCTAGTATTTATAAATTATTATAAAAATAAACCTATTTCTTATAAATCTGTCTTTGTCTATTCTTTCCCGGACAACCCGATGATATAGCAAAAGCACCGGCTCAACACTCATGCACTAGAACATTGTTAATGCACAGTGAGGCGTACATAAATATTTGCTAAGCTTAGCTTAGTCTTGGAAAAAGGTTATAAGTGCGTTTCAGCCAGACAGATCGAACTCAATGTACGGTAGCAATGGGCTGTAAACAAACTCTGTTGCTTTTAACTACTTTGAGACACACACATATAAGCATCGTTATATATACTAGCAAATATATGCACCCTCCGGGTGCAAGTATTTAAGTTTAAATGTAATAAAATATTAGATTAAATCAGGAAGGCTAATGAAACTAATTAAGAATTCAGATAAAAAGATTTGAAACGGAGGGGGTATAATCGGAAAATAGAACAACTGAAACTTACTCTTTCATCACTTCCGTTTTCAATGCTAAATTTTCCTAATTTAACTATTTAGTTAAAATAGGAAGTAAAGAATAAAATTACAGTTATTTCTTCTTGTTAATGAATTTTATTTAAGATTCATTGAAGAGATTTTATTCATATTCATTAAGATAAAACCAAACAATTAGAAATCAATAATACAAGCACATTTTATTAAATCAGTTTTTTTAATATCAATATGCAAATTAGCTTTACGTTTACACTGAAAACTGGTATTTTGTTGTATATACAAATACAATTGCATGTTATTAGTATTTAGGTAAGGCCAATAGTATTAATAATGTCAAACAGTTTTATTATTAATTGAGGTTTAAATAGAAATAGAATCATGGAGAATGTGATGTAGATAACTAAGGGAATTGTGACTTGAGTAGTAATATAGTTTCGGTTACAAACAGAAAAACACACAATCTCCATTATAATAAGATATATATATATATATATATATAAGTAAAGAAATAACAAAAGACTTAGAGATTTTGCATTATAGTCTATTTCAGGGAGCTTAGACAAAGTGTCTAACTCTCCCAACTCATCAGATGCCATTTGCATCTGATGAGTTGGGAGAGACACTTTGTCTAAGCTCCCTGAAATAGACTATAATGCAAAATCTCTAAGTCTTTTGTTATTTCTTTACTTATAAATTTGCTCTGTGACTCTAATAATAAGAGCACACACTGAGCTCTCAAATTGCAACAGTTTGTTTAAAAACTCCTATGTCGTAAGGAAGATTTCTTCTCTGGACTTGTGGATTATATATATATATATGTATTGGTTAGGAGGTTGATTTAGAAGGCTATCACAATGCAAGTGTAAAGAAAAAAATAATAATACGGTAACAATGGTGTGTTAACCTGTATTTAATTCTTGAATTTTCGAGATAATATCTCTTTTTCAAAAGATCACTGGAACTGAAGCAGTCTAGTTATGGCATATATATATATATATATATATATATATATATATATATATATATATATATATAAGATTTTTGGATGTTTGTTTTTATAGAAGCAATTTTGAATAAATTATTATTTATATTTTTGCTAGAAGGCAATTATAAATGCATGTATCGCATAAAATTCGATAATTATAGAAAATAATCTTGACAAGTAAATCCCGCAAAGGATGGCTCGCTATGCAGAACACCGTACAGACTGTTTCGACTTTATTAAGTCTCTTCAGCGATGTATACTAGTATATTATACATCGTTAGTATACATCGCTGAAGAGACTTAATAAAGTCGAAACAGTCTGTACGGTGTTCTGCATAGCGAGCCATCCTTTGCGGGATTTACTTGTCAAGATTATTTTCTATAATTATCGAATTTTATGCGATACATGCATTTATAATTGCCTTCTAGCAAATATATATATATATATATATATATATATATATATATATATATAATATATATATAAAGTGTTGTTATGGGTTCAACGGGAGAAAAATAGATATTTTATAAAAAAGGTTTGCAAAAAGATTATGTTTTTAAAAAAATAATTTTATTAACTTATATATGCACACGTGTTTCAGATCTGTTATCTTCTTCAGGCATTGAATTATTATTTTGGCAGAATATATCCGATATTTGATAGGTTGTATTGTTTTTGAAACTTACTTTTTGATTATAATGGTTATGTAATAACGGTTGAACGCTACGTTATTTTTCTCAATCCTTGCGTGCGATTTGCACGCGACTTGCGACTATATATATATGGTGGTGTATAAGTCACTTACCAATTTAACAATTAAATAACTTTTTTAAATTTATAATCTACTTTACTTTAGATATATTATATTCCTCAGTTAATTAAAAGTAATTTTTACGAGTCAAAATGGCGAATTTCCAGTTTTAGAGGTCTGGAGAAAGTGTAGTACCCCTTCATCACTATTACTCCCAGGTCCACCCTGCCCCAGAGTGGTAGTACCTGTTAAGGTCCCATCTATGGGTTGAAAAATGTGTTTAAAAATTGAGTTTAAAACAAAATTGAATACCTATCAGGAATGAATAAAACAAAACGTCTTCGGCATAAAATAACCTAACAAGGGTTGAGATGCCATAAAATACACTATATATAAGTAAAGTAAAGTCGTCGGGGCGGCCTAATGTTGTTATCAGTCTAGCAGCAAGGAAGTCTATCCCCTTTTCACTAGCGCTAAACCAAGGAGATTGTTTCTGCGTCTGAGGTGGAGCGCCACACCTACCATCAGTTCCTTACTTTACCGCACAGATCCCTGTGCTACTCATACGCTGAGTTGGCGAGAGCCGGTATCGAACAAGGAACCTTGTGGTTTCTAACCGAACGCTCTACCGAGTGAGCTAATAGAGGATCACTCTAAACACGGATTGTTAAAGTTTGACACACGAAGGTGGGTGCTAGCATATTAATATGTAGACAAATGTTGCGGGTTTTAAGGGGTCAAATAAGAACAAAATGACGGGTAATAAATGTAGAAAAATGTATTCACAAAAGAGTAGACAATTACAGTACAGAGAAGTGGGAAATACGTCCGACAATAGAGTTATGAGCTGACTCGCATTGGCTCACTCTACACGCCATAATTGTCCCTGTTACTTATAGTAACAGTCGGCGCATTCCATTGGTCTATAGGGTATATCACCTATAACAACAAACGTATCTGTTGTTTGCTCGTACTTTAAATTTTAGCTCTCAACAATAAGCAAAAAAAAAAATCGACTTATTAACAGCTCGTAACTCGGAAAACTCGTAAGTCCCTGTATCTATTTTTTCTACAAATCTTTCACTTCTTTGTCAGGTGTAATTCTGTCTGGTTCGTTTTTTCCCCTATTAGATAAGCCCCGTCGGCATCAGAAAAAAATCGAGACAGTTTTGCCGTTCGCGTCTCCTTCATTGATTTTGTACAATTAAGTTCAATCAATTTTGACAAGATGGGACTTGATTTAGAGTCAGGATGAGAATTTAAAATTGCTTTTTTTGTGCAGGGTGGGCTGGGGACGAGAAAGAAAAAATATTTATTATCGTTCGATTTTCTCCCCGATTATTCCATGACCAATCAAATTCGGAACAGAAATTTTGCTAATCATCAAAAAATCGAATTTTATTAAATGTCATTTATAGAGAAGAATTCTGTTTTTATTTTTATTTTTAATATTTTAATATTTTAAATTTCATTGGATAATTTTATTCTCAGAAAATAAGACAAATGATTGGCCAAGAAAAATATATTAATAAACAAACCATTTCATATGCACACACACACACACACACACACACACACACACAGACAGAGAGAGAGAGAGAGAGAGAGAGAGAGAGAGAGAGAGAAGAGAGAGAGAGAGAGAGAGAGAACTAACCTGTAATTGTTATTATAGTATCATCCATAAATAAGGACAGTCCCAACAATTCTTAAAGATAAAAAGGTTATTAAAAAAGGTAAAATGTTAATCTAAAAAATAAATAAAAAGTAATAAAAAAATCGAAGATACCAGGTTTTCATTATACCTAGTTGAATATCATTAGAGATGCTGATAGTTACGCGTCTTGTGTCCTTGATGAACAAAAATCTAAAAGGACGCAGTAAAATTGTATCCATGTGTCTCAGGGTCTTTCTTTTTTCTTCTCCCATCATTTCAAGCTATCTGTAAATGTATTTCAATAGTTTCTAAGAAACGAATTACACAGGATAGGTTACAAGATAGAAGTTAGATAACTTTAGTTTTTCCCCTGATCATAGATAAAACCCTACAATTTATTAAGAAACTTTAGCTGGGACCCATAAATTTCCCCGGTGATTCATTCAAATCAGCCCCAGGACACACTAAATCATAACGATATCAGCATCTCTGTATTATACAATGAAAATGGATATTATTAGGTATTATTTAATATCAAAACTAAAGCATTAAAAAAACTTTAACATTTTTCCGGTCAGTTAACTTTGAACCACGTATCTTTGAGAATCTGTGTCATGCCTCAAAGATACGTGGTTTAAAGTTAACTGACCTGAAAAAATGTAAAAGTTTTTAAATAAAATCACTGGTGCATTATATATTTTATTCATTAATATATCAACATTAAAAATTCCATTAAATTCGCTTAATGCTCTGATTTTTAGTATTTTTTTTCGGCGGAGTGACATACGATGGTGGAATTTAGGTCCGTTAAGTTTGATTTAACCCAACAACAAAAACAAATAAAACAAAAAAAAAAACAAACACAATCTGCACAAAAATGTAAATATGAAATACAATGTACACAATTCCTTAACGTCTACACATAAAATAACACCACCGGTTCCCACTAGATCACCGAAGTTAAGAAGCGATGGGCCAGTTCAGTACTTAGATGGGTGACCATTTAAGCAACAGTAAGTAAACCGAATGTCAAAATGACTTGATTCGGCATTAAATTACCCGAAAAAATTTGATATGGTGTAAAACAAAACAATCAACCAACCAACATAAAATAACCCTA
>CM042142.1:16401680-16406680 GCA_023376005.1 Doryteuthis pealeii
AAAGGGTTGGAGCTTGCCATAAGGGCAATAGAGTTGGGCAATCGTATAAGTGCTAGGGCTTGATATGACTAGCGATTGATCGGAGGACCTCTCTGACCGCCCGTCTAGCCCAAGTAAGAGATAAAGTGGAGTGTTGCATGTCATGGACTGCTCAGCCACTTTGGTTCAACCCTTAAGCATCACGGATCGACATCCACCGCCAACAGGTGGTCCCATTGGGGGACTTAACCCTCTGCAGAGGTGCAGTCGGTGTATTCTAACGCCCCAGCAGACAGGACGGTTTACAAATGTTGTAGTCTTTAGTAAAAAAATAAACTAAGCTCTATCGGCGGAGCTTAGAATATGCTGAATGTATACACGGAATAGGGGTTATACCTACATCCCGTCCCCTAAAAAAACCCAAAACAAACAAAAAAAAAAAACAAACAAAAACAAACAAAAAAAAACAAAACAAACAAAACAAGAAACACACTGCAAAACCGAATTAAACTAACCTCTGGTGGGTTTTCTTTGCTTGTACTAATGCAGTTCGTAGGGGTCAGCTATTGTCAATTTTACAATTACAATTCATTATAGAGAAACGTATTTTTATTTTTCTCTGAAACGAAAGATGCCAAGTTTTAAACTTTACTTCTCAAATTTTTACAAATAGGCTAAGATGTTTTTTTTTTGTTCAATCCCAATACTTTTTCAAAACCTAAATTTTTTAATGATTGTAATCATATCAACGGTTGTTGGTTACACTTTTGAGTTTACTATCAATATACAACCATAATTGTCATTATTATCATCACAAAAAAACATTCAGTAATATCAAAATATTTGACATCATTTTCTTGTTGCCTGTCCATAAATATTATCTTGTTATATAACCTATAAGTGTATCCGACAACCGTTGATAATACGGTTATTTTATGCCGAAGATATTTCATTTGATTCATTTTTTGGATTATTCAATCTTTCTTTTTCAAACTCAATTTAAAAAAATAAAACATTTTTAATACTCATTTTTATCTATTCAACCCATAGATGAGAGCCGAATAAGTACTACGAATCCGTTTGAATTTTGGTTATTATTCCTCATCTTATATCTATCCATGCTTCCAATACAACCAAAGAAATTTCACAACATCCATCACATATATCTATAAAGAAGAATACGTGAACTCATTAACAACATCATATATATATATATATATATATATATATATATATATATATATATGAATTAATGTAGCGAGGAGATTGAGTAAACATCTGGTTACTGACAGTTTTTCACCTATGCGAGCTTCGGTATTTTGCTGAAGATCGCATTGGCGAGATTTGATTCCATGTGCACGCTACCTTAACTCAAATATAAAGGCTTTATCAATGACTTGAGTACTGTCTTCCTTTAAATATAGTACACATAATATCTACAATATATAACGCTCTTCTATATAAGGAATGGAGCACTCTGTGACGGCCTTTACACACAAAGCGACGTGTGTATTAAAAGAGTTAAAACCCCCTTCCCATTCTGTAAAGTGAAGACAGCCTAATCGGATTTCAATTCCAGCTGTAGGTAGCTACAAAATGTCTAGCCACACTGATAAGAGACTTGATCAGTCGAAAACACCTGTCTGTGGATCCCTATATATATATATATATATATATATATATATATATATATGTGTGTGTGTGTGTGTGTGTGTGTGTTACTTATATGCACTTAAAATACTAAAAATAAATATTTATTAGCTGATTATATATATATATATATATATATATATATGTGTGTGTGTGTGTGTGTGTGTGTGTGTGTGTGTGATCATGGTATTTTCTGGAAAACTCCAAAATGCAATTTGTCCGATTATATATCCTCCGATCGTTATCATCGGTGTCGACTGCCTTGAAATTCGATTTGTTCGCCATCCTATCAACTTCTTTCAGAATCGGAAAGAAAGAATCTTTCGTCCAATCATCAAATTAAGTAAAGACGAAAGATGTTGATTAGATTCCATAAAAGCGGTAAACGCCAACGTCTTTCCTCCCTTATACTATTTGGACTTTTGCGAAAATTTCAAACGATCTTTTTTAGAACGACGTTACATTAGTCAAGTTGCACTTGGTATTCATAGCTCTTCTGGTACGATTAGTTTTTTTTTTACGGTATATCAACTTCAGTGGGTCATTTAATACCGACAAAGTTTTGAAATTTTAGCATTTGAAATTGAAAGTTTAGCATCCAGTCACCAGACAAAAAAAAAAAAGACAGAGAGTAACTGAATACCCTCTGTAGCAACTAAGAAGACATGGTCAAGTGTTGAGTATATATGGATACAAATATACACACTAAAACCACCAGCCAATCAAAATGCTGGAAATAGACTTGCCCATTTCAGAAAGTAGAATAGCCCAAGCTGCTATTTAAACCACCTGTCTGTATTCTCAGAAGCTGATCCAACTTGCAACACGGATCAGTTTACATAATATATTAAGATATTTATGATTTGTTTAGCTCAGATGGTAGAGTGTTTGGCTAGGAACCACAAGGTTCTTGGTTCGATACCGGCTCTCGCCAACTCAGCGTATGAGTAGCACAGGGATCTACGCAGTAAAGTGAGGAGCTGATGGTAGGTATGACGCTCCACTTCAGATGCTAAAATAATCTCCTTGGTCTAGTGTTAGTGAAAAAGGGAGAGACTCCCTTGATGTCTGGCTGATACCGTTTTGAAATAAATGAATTCTTAATGAATACTTAATTTAAAAAAAAAAACATATTTTCTATTTAACCATGGGACCCTAACAGGTACCACCATTCCAGGTCAGAGTGGACCAGAGAGCAATATTGATGAAGGGGTACTCCACATTCTCCAGACCTCCAGAACTGGAACCACACCGTCAGTTAGTTTGACGTCATACCTATGACATGAAGACCCTCAGATACCGCCTTCTAGCACCCATATGATAAAATGGGTTAGTGGTTGCCATAAGGGCAACAGGGTTGGGATAATCATATAGTTGCTAGGGCTTGTCATGGCAAGCTGATTGATCGAAAGGGACCTCTCCGAACGCCCATATAGCCCAAGTAAGAGCCAAAGTAGAGTGTTGCATGTCTTGGACTGTTCAGTCACCAGATTCCATCCTTAAGTATCACGGGTCGCCACCCACGGCCAACAGTTATTATGCCAAACAGTTTCGACATAGATATACAGGATGGAGATGAGTGGTGTAATGGATAGAGTCGTAGGAGATGGACTCGTCGACTGGAGTTCAAATCCTAGACGAGGCTGTCTACATTTCACCTATTGTTAATATCCTTGAGAAAGGTATGCATCCAACTGCTCTTACTCCAGCTATGGGTAAATAGCAGGGCAGTCTTAAGCATCACGGGTCGGCAACCACGGCCAACAGGTGGCTTACCCCTCTGCAGAGGTGCAGTCGGTGTATTCTAAAACCCCAGCCGATAGAGCTAGCGAAAGTTTTGTCACCAAAAACATAACCCCATATTGATCATCACGGATTTCCATGACTTTCCCTCGCCAACCATCCCTATCGGTGATTGCCCCAGGCAGATATTCTGCACATGAATTCAGAATCAGCACAGCGCTGATTGATGTAAGTCACTAGTGTGTCCATGTGTAGATGTCCACAAGAGAACGTCACTTATGAGTTCGTCCTTGCTTCTCCAGCAGTCGACAGCGTGGTTATAGTTTCTAACCCTAATACAAATAATTTATAGTTATATATAAAATATTTATATCTAATACGAATAATATCCTTGGGAAAGGTATGCATCTTTCTATTCTCCCTCAAGCTATGGGTAAATAGTGGGGTAGATAGGGCTCTTTAACCATGGTGTATCAATCGGTCGAGGTGAAGGAAAATTCTAAATTCAAACCTGTTAAACTCCGCTTAAAAATTAACGTTGTGTGATATTCTGTGTGATATCCTGTTGTTACATAATTATTGGATACCTAATATTTATGGCAATAGTGTAGAAACATAATGGCGATTAGTGCAGCTGATGGCCTTGAGAGTGAGTGACGGCGCTTGACCTCACTCTCACCTTGCCTTCCGGAGATAAATCGTGAGAACTAGAAGGCATGGAAGACCCTGTCTTCCGGTTTAAAGATAGTAAGAAGTTTCAAGCAGTTAGAAGTTAGAAGCCGAGCTCGTAGGATGTAAGGATCTGCGCAGACGTCTGGTTTGGGGATTAACAATAAAATAAGATCAAAAGTAAATCGAAGTCTTGTGTTTATTACCTCAAAACTAACAATGACACAGGGCTTCTGATAACGAGAAATCCCCATAGAAGACCAGACCCGAAGTCCCCAAGAAAGTCCAGACTTTAGGAGATCCGAGACGCTAGATATACCAAGTCAAGATGATAGAAGAACCAAAGCCGGCCAGAAGAATAAATGTCCAAGATAATAGAAGCAAGTAAGAAGTAAAGAAGTAAGAAAGGGTATACAACATATATCGATTTGGTACCATGAAAACCTCAGTACGTAACACTGTTCGTATTAAGGGGTTGGTAAATACATACTGCTATTATCGACGGCGATTAATACTACTATTGATAATCATAAAACAACTAACTACTACTGCTGCTACTACTACTACAAGCAAGGAAAAAAGAATCATTTAATTAATAGATACTGAATAAAGGAATTCGTTTAAGCAGTTTAAAAAAAATCTGACACGTATATCATTTGGCAAAAGTATGATTATATTACCGTTTAAAAATATCGCCATTACTGCTACTACGATGACAACAAATACTACCATTACTACTACTACTTCTACTGCTACTACTAATAATAATCCAAGCCAGGAGACCAGACCTGGTGCTGATCAATAATAATAAGAAAACTGTGAAAGAAAGCGAAAAAAATTAACAAATACTTGGACCTTGCCAGAGAACTAAGAAAATCGTGGAGCATGAAGGTGTTGATAGTTCCAATTGTAATTGGTGCCCTAGGAACGGTTCTCAGGGGGACTAGAACAGAGTCTAG
>CM042142.1:16409180-16434180 GCA_023376005.1 Doryteuthis pealeii
TTCTTCTTCTTCTTCTTCTTCTTCTTCTTCTTCTTCTTCTTCTTCTTTCTTCTTTCCTTCTTCTTCTTCTTCTTCTTCTTCTTCTTCTTCTTCTTCTTCTTCTTCTTCTTCTTTCTTTCTTTCTTTCTTCTTTCTTTCTTTCTTTCTTTCTTATTTTTAATAAATTTTCCTCCTTTCTGTCTTTTTTTGTCTTTGTTTCCTTATTTTCTCTTTCTTTCATTTCTGTGTTTTCTTAATTTCTTTCTTTCTTTCTTTCTTTCTTTCTTTCTTTCTTTCTTTCTTTCTTTCTTTCTTTTCACTCTTTCATTTTATTTCCTTCTTTCTTCTTTTATTTATTCATCTATATATTTCACATTTTTGTTATTATTTCTTTCTTTCTTTCTTTCTTTCTTTCTTTCTTTCTTTCTTTCTTTTATAGCATTGTTTTATTTATTTATTTCTTTCTTTCTTTCTTTCTTTCTTTCTTTCTTTCTTTCTTTACTTCCTTCCTTTCTTTTATTTTGTCTTTGTTTCCTTATTTCCCTTTTCATTATTTTGTGTTTTTGCTACTTTCTTTCTTTCTTTCTTTCTTTTATCACCAATAACATTCAAAGCCAAATTAAAACAAACATAAATGACAAATCTGTAACGTCTTGACGTAATAAATTCGTCGAACTTTCACCCGGGCAAAAAAAACAAAAACCAAAAAAAAAAAAAAAAAAAAAAAAAAAACAAACAAAACAAAAAACAAAAAACAAAACAACAAAAAACAACAACAAACAAAAAAAAAACGAAAAACAAAACGAACAAAAAAACACCAAAATCAAAAAAGAAAAAGAAAAAAAAAAAGAAGAAGCCAACTATTGAAGATGAATCGGTTAAAATTCTGCGTTAGTTTATTCATTAAAGATGAGAGGAATGTCTAAGGAATTGGCAACTGCTCGTCTCCCGTCGTAAAATTTTTCGCGTTTCACCCCCTCCCCTACGCACACACCAGAACAAAAAAAGATTCGTCCATGGCTAAATGAAGAAACCCTTGAAATATTCATGCAATGTTGTTCACAGTTTCAAAAGAATTTCTGATCTTGTCTATACAGTCACCATCAAAAAAGAACTCAAACGCATGAAACCGCGCAACGAAAGGAATGGATTCCAAATTGGACATTAAAACAAATCATTTCTTTGAGAAAAAAACAAGATTCTTCATTGAATTAAGGATTCAAAAAGCGAAGAATTTACTAGCAAAAAATATGCACCCTCTAGGCCCAAGTATTCAGGTTTTAATATGATTAAGTATTATATTGAATTAGAAAGACTAATGAAATTAAATACGAACACAAAAAAGGTTGTTACGATATTAAGGGGCTTGGATGATTAAGGGTCGTAAAAGAACGAGTCTTAGTAAAAATAGATTATGGATGAAAAAGAAAG
Organism: Doryteuthis pealeii; assembly: GCA_023376005.1. Classification (NCBI taxonomy): domain Eukaryota; kingdom Metazoa; phylum Mollusca; class Cephalopoda; order Myopsida; family Loliginidae; genus Doryteuthis; species Doryteuthis pealeii. The sequence continues at coordinate 16,410,591 of CM042142.1, forward strand.
AAATATTGTGAAAAATATTTTGAAAGAAATAATCTATTTCGAATAGAGTTTGTTTAAATTATTTGTTGAATTCAAATAAGAGAAAATGCTGAAATATTTTTGGAAGAATTATGAACATTCTTGAGGGGAAAAATCTGGCCAGAGGAATATTGGACTGTTTAGCTAAAATTCCAGTGTAACAAATTTCAATATAACAAAATAGAATGAAATTAAAATAATGACGTAATAAAATAATCAGCTGATTAACGGTAATTATAAAAGAAGGGGTGAATAGTCGAAGGAGAGAAGAGTGAAGAAGGCAGACCACAAAGGTTTGAAAGAAGCAAGGCCTGATTTAGCCTATCCGAGAAAAGCAGTCTTTATTTATTTATTTATTTATTTCTTGATACTCAACTGACAGGCGCGAAAATCACAAGCTTACTAAATCTAATTATGCCAATTCTGTTATTATAAACATTCTTTCTATCTCTGTTTGCATTGACAACTGCTAGATTGTCACGGCCATAATAAATGTTTGTTGACAAGAAGTTGCCGCCGAGTTTGTTTTTAATCAGTACAGGTTACCACGGGACTTAATTAAAGGGTCGTTTTCACACACGAAGAAACGAGCCCATATATAAGAATAAAGACCCAATAGGTTCCAAGGTAACACTTACTTTTACTTTATTCTAATTAATTTCAATATAAGAATTATACATGGGATTGCTAGGAAACTACATGATTCTTCATTGAATTAAGGATTCGAGAAATAAATTATCATTTACTAGCAAAAAAATGCACCCTTCGGTCTCAAGTATTAAAACTGATGCAATAATTGATTTCAATATAGAATTATACACAAGATTGCTTTTAATACGTTTGAGAATAAAACAATAATATTAGAAATCAATAACACCAAGTAATTATTTATTAAACTCGGTTTTGTCAAAACCGGTATGCAAATTATTCACAAAATATACTATGTAAACATTTATTAATTAATGATATATAACGCACATCGCCGGATTTTAAACACATGAATAATATGGGCTGTTTTAAGGCAATTCTAACTCAGATTTTCGTAGAGATTTCATTGATAAATAAAATGTATTCTATGTATAAATGATTGTGACTATAATCTAAATATCATTGATAAGCTTACTCTCTCTCTCTCTCTCTCTCTCTCTCTCTATATATATATATATATATATATATATATAAGGTTTGTTTAGAATGGCTTTTTGCCGATAATTTTTTGGAGAATAAGTGTTTAATGGAGTCGTACCTAATTTTGAAAATTAATTAATTAATAATGAATTAGGCGGAATACCTATTAAATGTATGGCTAAACAAATCGAGAAAAATCAATCTCTGTATGTACATTTCGGCCTATTAGGCCTCATCAGCAGAGCTATAGATCGGAAGACCGCCCTGTGCGTGATTTGAAACCGGACTGCCAAGCTGACAGGCCGATCTCATAACCCCAACACCAAACGAACTTCTTAGATTTTTATGATTGTTTAGAGTAGGTTAACATTCCTCTTCTAGTGACTTTTATTACACGACGTTGTGGTAAGTTGTAAACAAGGTTTGTTTAGAATGGCTTTTTGCCGATAATTTTTGGAGAATAAGTGTTTAATTGGAGTCGTACCTAATTAGGTACGACTCCAATTAAACACTTATCCAAAAAATTATCGGCAAAAAGCCATTCTAACAAACCTTGTTTACAACTTACCACAACGTCGTGTAATAAAAGTCACTAGAAGAGGAATGTTAACCTACTCTAAACAAATCATAAAATCTAAGAAGTTCGTTTGGTGTTGGGGTTATGAGATCGGCCTGTCAGCTTGGCAGTCCGGTTTCAAATCACGCACAGGGCGGTCTTCCGATCTATAGCTCTGCTGATGAGGCCTAATAGGCCGAAATGTACATACAGAGATTGATTTTTCTCGATTTGTTTAGCCATACATTTAATAGGTATTCCCGCCTAATTCATTATTAATTAATTAATTTTCAAAATTAGGTACGACTCCAATTAAACACTTATTCTCCAAAAAATTATCGGCAAAAAGCCATTCTAAACAAACCTTGTTTACAACTTACCACAACGTCGTGTAAAAAAAGTCACTAGAAGAGGAATGTTAACCTACTCTAAACAAATCATAAAAATCTAAGAAGTTCGTTTGGTGTTGGGGTTATGAGATCGGCCTGTCAGCTTGGCAGTCCGGTTTCAAATCACGCACAGGGGGTCTTCCGATCTATAGCTCTGCTGATGAGGCCTAATAGGCCGAAATGTACATACAGAGATTGATTTTTCTCGATTTGTTTAGCCATACATTTAATAGGTATTCCCGCCTAATTCATTATTAATTAATTAATTTTCAAAATTAGGTACGACTCCAATTAAACACTTATTCTCCAAAAAATTATCGGCAAAAAGCATTCTAAACAAACCTTGTTTACAACTACCACAACGTCGTGTAATAAAAAGTCACTAGAAGAGGAATGTTCTACTCTAAACAAATCATAAAAATCTAAGAAGTTCGTTTGGTGTTGGGGTTATGAGATCGGCCTGTCAGCTGGCAGTCCGGTTTCAAATCACGCACAGGGCGGTCTTCCGATCTATAGCTCTGCTGATGAGGCCTAATAGGCCGAAATGTACATACAGAGATTGATTTTTCTCGATTTGTTTAGCCATACATTTAATAGGTATTCCCGCCTAAATTCATTATTAATTAATTAATTTTCAAAATTAGGTACGACTCCAATTAAACACTTATATTATATATATATATATATATATATACGATATATATGAATACACGACCACATCTCAAAACTGAAACTCAAATTACGCTCATTAATTAATGAAAGCGGTTGGAAACATCTCGGACGACAAGACCTGGCCACCAACATTTCCAGAATAAAAACTAAATGACATAGAAACAGAAGCCCTCAGCTTCGGATTGAAATTTGCTACGGGCATAAAAAAAACGAAATATAAGTCAAGTCATAGATAAAAAATATAGACACCAAGACTCGGACTTCAAAAAGGATTCACCTAAGGAATTATAGCTGCTTTCCACAATCACCACAATGATGAACACAATTTACCAAGGAGATACACCCAGTCCCTAAAGTATCTCTCTCTATATATCAAGATGATATCCTTTTTATATATTTAAACTATTTTTCAATAGATCTTAAGTAAACATATAAAATGTTGTAATAATTAGATTATCCTATTATAGTATATCCACAGGTCTTGCTAGTAAAAATAAAACACTGCATTTCAATTTGTAACGTGGCGGCGTTCATATGCAATAGAAAGTGATGATGTGTCATATAAAAATCACAGTTGTATACTTATCTCATTTTTCAGTGCTACTTGGAGAAGCTGAATCTGGTTGTTGGATCTGATGTTGCGTGGGCTGGCAATTCTTTGATGTTTTGCCTTTGGAACCAACATGGGATGCTGGAGGACATTTTGCCTTGTGCCTTTTATAGTTTTTAGTAATAACACAAGACGACTTATTTTTTCTCTCATGAGATTACTCCCCCCCCCAAGTCAACCTGCTTTGAGTGAGAGACTCCTCTCACCCAGGCACTGGTCCGTTTCAAACTAACCTAACATTCTCACTTCTCTCTTCCTCTTTCACACTTCGCCACGTGATACTTCTCGGCCACTAGAAAAATACCATGTGGCGTTGTGATGACTCACCCTTTAAATTTTCCATGCTTATTTATACGTAACTATTACATTCCTGCCCCCTCTCTCACTCTCTCCCCCCCTCTCACTCTCTATTATGTTACACTTTGCTATGCAGAGGTTTTGTAGAAGGTTGAAATAATAATATTACATGCAAAGTAGTTTTACTGACATTTAAAGGTTGTTGCACAAATCCAATTTGAAAATGCAGACTGATAAAAAACGTATTCGGAGAGTCGGTGATATTACGTTGTTACTGATAATTACTTACACTACAGGGTTTCTCACAATGATGGGCCGCGCTGTCGGTTGTGGCTGTAGAATACACCGATTGTAACTCAACAGAAGGATAACAACCCTTCCCAATTGGGTCCAACATTTGCTCCTGGAGGTGACTTATGATGCAAAGATCAGGCTATTATTCCATTTCTAATGCATTCCCCTAATAAACTCATTTGCAATGAATCCTGATTGTGAACTCATTTCCCATAAAATTCCTAAAGTAAGATTATTTACAATGCATTCCCATAGTGAAATCATACAACTTAAATTAAACTACAGTCCCATTTACAACGCATTCCTACAGAAAAATCATTTGCAACGCATTCCTATAATAAAATCATTCTCAATGCATTCTTATAGTAAAATGATTTGCAATTTATTCCTATAGTAAAATAACTTTAATGCATTCCTATCGTAAACTCATTTATAATGCATTCTTATAGTAAAATCATTTCCAATGCATTCTTATACCAAAAACATTCCACTGTCGGCTGGGGCTATAGAATACGCCGACTTCACTGTGCACAGGGGTAAGTCACTCCCCCAGTGGGGCTACCTGTTGGCTGTGGGTGGCGACCTGTGATAATTAAGGGTGGAATCCTGGTATCTGAACAGTCTATGACTTGCAACACTCCACTTTGGCCCTTACTTGGGCTAGGTGGCCGGTCGGAGGAACCCTTCCGATCAATCAGCTGGTCACGTTTAAGCCCTAGAACCTATATGGTTGTATCGACCCTGTTGCCCTTATGGCAATCCTCTATCTATTTTTATCATATGCGTAAGTAGTAGGATTTTAGTTGTATAATTTCAGTATGGGAATACATTGTAAATAATTTTGCTTAAGGAATTTTATGGAAAATTAGTTTACAATAAGGATGCATTGCAAATGAGTTTAAAGGAAGAATGCATTGCATATTGAATAGTAGTATGATCTTTGCAATGTGATTTTAATTTAAGAATTCATTGCAAATGATTTTACTGGAGAAATACATTATAAATGATTTTATTATAGGAATGCATTGCAAATGATTTTATTATAGGAATACATTACAAGCGAATTTACTATACGAATGCTTTGGGAATGATTTTATTATAGGAATATGTTACTAATGATTTTACTATAGGAATACATTACAAGCGATTTTACTATATGAATGCATTGCAAATGAGTATACAAAAAAGATACGCTGAAACTGATTTATTATATAAATATACGGCTACAGAAGTCCTTGTGGTTTGAAAAAAAAAGGAAGTTCGCTTAAATATTGGGAGAAATGTGACCTGATAATAAACCATAAAGAAGAAACATTATGAGAACTAGCAGGATCTGTGAATATACCACAGTACGATAATCTAATTATTACAACGTTTGGTATATTTACTTAAGAGCTATTGCAATAGTTCAATATGTAAAAAGTATAATAATCTTGATTTAATTCTCTCACACTCATTTTTTCTTTATTTCCATCTTTTCATCTTTTCATTATGTTCGATTGAAACAAATTAGCGTTATCGCTTCCGCTGGTTCACCCCCTCTTTCTATCTTTCGTCTACTCTTTCTTTCTTCCTTTCTTTCTTATTATATTTTTCTTTGTAGCATGTCCTTTTTCTTCCCTTTATTTCTTTATAATAAAAACGGAATGGTCCATTATATAGCTGAGGAGATGATACTCATAAGAAATAATAATTCGGTAGATAAGCAACACCAGATAATCAGGACTTACATTTTTGCATTTTATCTTAGGCGGTTTGGACGGTCTCATTTTTAGCGAGACAGTGTTGCAACATGATTACGGTTGTACAATTAAGGAACACGAGTATTAGTATATAGATAGGTATGCACTACAAAGGAGGAAAGTATTTAAGAGAAGAAAAACTTGAATAGTGTCTGATTCCTTGTAAACATAACACACACACACACACACACACACACAAACATACACACACATACAAACATACACGTACACACACACACACACAAACACGCAAAAACACACGGGCGCACACACACATACAAGTACACACCACACGCACACCCACACATGTACACACATACAAACTCATACACAAGTAAAATTGCACACACACGCGACACACAATATATACACACACACACGTCCGCGAATACACTCAAATATACACGTGCAAACACAAACAGAAACGAACACACACACACACACACACACACACACACACAGACATGTGCATGCACACACACACACACACACACACACACACACACACACACGTAGACAGATGCGGCTGATTGTGTTAGATTATCGGTGTAAGAGGCGAAGAGTAGACGATGCATTTCTAATGTGATTTCCGTCACATCGAGAAATAAATCGAATTTCCGATCATCCGATTATCGAATCATCGATTATTGATGGAAGGTTTGTAAATGAGTTATTGCGAATTGATACACTTTCAACGGTTGTAATTTGCGACTTGACGCAAAAAGAAGTCCGAAGCTAATTCTTGCTGATCTGCTGTAGCGGTTTTCCGAAACATTGCTTGAACGAATCAAATAATTTTAGGTAAAAAGATAAAAAGACAAAAGCAACAAAACAATAGCAAAAATAAAGCAAAAAACCCCCCCAAAAAACAAAATAAAATAAAAATAAAACAAACAAAAACAAAGAGAAAACATGCTTTTTGACACTTACCAAATGACTTTTTAAAGTCTAATAATGATCTAGCATTGGAAGATTCAAATAAGTTTCTAAATTTCAATGCAACAAATTTGTTAGATTAGAGCAGAGTTTTTCAACCAGTGTGCCGTGGCACACTAGTGTACCGTGAAACTTCCGTTGGTGTGACATGAGTATTGAGGACGGTTTATCATCCTCTTATATTTTTATTCTATTACTTTTTTTTTTACTATTCTATATTTTTTGTTTAATTTAATATTTTTTGTTTTAATTAAATATTTTGTGTTTTAATTAAATATTTTTGTACTCTTAGAACAGAGTTTTTTACTTTTACATGATTACTTTTTTTATAAAAACTTATATCTTTACTCTATTTAATTTTTTTACCATTTTACTTTAATTTTCAAATATTTTACTTTAATATATTTTTTGTTTTATTTATTTTAATTGCACACCAATTGAAAAATTTTGTCTTAGAAAATGCTATTTCTACTTTTTATAACTTTTATTCCATTATATACTGATGGTGTACCTCGATCAATTTATTGCCCAGCTCATTGTGTCGTGAGATGAAAAAGGTTGAAAAACTCTGGATTAGAATGTAATGATACCAGTTCGACATTGGGGCATCATAGGGAGAAAAGTTTTTGTTAAAAAGATACATTTCTAAATTCATATATATATATATATATATATATATATATATATATATATATATATATATATATTATATATATTATAGATATATATATATATATAATATATATATATATATATATATACGCTTCGTTAGGTTCCAAGTGGTGCAGCCGTACAGTAGCATTGATGCGACTACGGCTTGGAAGAATTGGCGCTTTACTGTTTTTATGAGATCAGATTTCTATATGACTGATAATCTGTTTGTAACAGATTATAGAATCATTTTGCAATTTCAGAAAGTGCTATATATATATATATATATATATATATATATATATATATATATATATATATTTACCAACCCCTCCACACGAGCAGGATGCGACACAAGGCCAATTTCTTAAGCGGAGTTCAACAGGTTTGAATTCAGAGTTTTCCTTCTCCTAGACCGGTTGCCTAACCAAGGTTAAAGAGCCCGGTCTGCCCTACTATTTACCCATAGCTGGAGGGAGAGTAGGATTCATACCTTTCCCAAGGGTATTAGCGCTAAGTGAAATGCAATTTGCACGTCCAGGATTTGAACTCGAGGCGACGAGTCCATTTCCCATGATTTAACCATTACACCATGCGCTTCCTACAGTGCTATAAGGCTGTAAAAAGCTGAAATGCAATAGTCAGAACAAAAAAGCCGCCAGCTAAAACGGGGTAAAAAGAACAAGTATAACGATGCTCGAGAACATAATGCGTCGCATAATGTTGTAATATAATTAACGAGCTGAGGTAATTAAGGGTCGCAAAACAATCAATTTTAGTAAAAGTAAATTATGGTGAACTAGAAAGAAAGAAATATTTTTGAAAAATAAACATCTGGCCAGAATGCATTTTGATTATTTGTGAATTGTTTGGTTAAATACCAATTTATTCATATAACAAAATATAACAAGATACAATAGAATTAAATTCAAAATACAGAAATATTTTGAAAGGAAAAATCTAGCTTGAATGAATTTTGAATTGTTTGGTTAAATTCAATATAGTAGTCGTCGGAGCGGCCTAAAGTCGGTATCAGCCAGTCAGCGAGGGAGTCTATCCCCTTTTTTCAATAGCGCTAGACCAAGGAGATTGTTTTGGCGTCTGAGGTGGAGCGCCACACCTATCATCAGCTCCTTACTTTACCGCACAAATCCATGTGCTACTCATACGCTGAGTTGGCGAGGAGTGGTATCGAACTAGGAACCTTGTGGTTTCTAGCTGAACGCTCTACCGACTGAGCTAACCCGGCCCCTTCTTCCAATATACTTATACAATATAACAATATACAATATAACAATATACAATAGAAGTAAATGAGAAATATAAGTAAATATACAGAAATAAGTAGGGGAATAACGTAAGAAAAATAATCAGCTGATTATCGATAATTATAAAAGAGGGGACGAGTATTCGAGGGTAGTAAGTGAAAGGAGAAAGTGAATAGAGAAGGAACACGACGTAGTTATTATCTGAGCCGAAAATCAGCTGGCCTCCTTTCCTTTCTTTCATTCTTCTCCCAATCTTGACAACTAGCTCACCGTCCGGAACGTGATATGTTTACTAGCTCCAATTATGCCAATTCTGTTATTATAAACATCTTTCTATCTCTCTCTGTGGCTGACTACTATAGAGCGATCAGAGGACATAATAAATTTGTTGAAAAAAGAATTGCACCCAAGTTTGTTTTTAAAAGCCAGCACAGGGTTATCCGGGATCTTAATCTAAGAGTCATTTTTGCAACGAACCCATTTATCAAAGACCCGGTACTTTACAATGTCAGCAAGTTCTATTGAGAACACGAGATAACCTTTGGAAGACCGGAAAAGTCACCGGCTGAAATGAATCGACAGAACAAAAGGTTAAAATACGAGCGTGAATAATGACATCACATATTGACATTATTTTCGTTCAAAATTTCAGATAAGACAATACGGCAAACTTGGTTTACTAATTGATATATGATTGCCATTTCATGCTAAATTAAAAAAATACCATTCATTGTGTTTGTTTAAGTCTGGTTTTTTAAGATATGCTTGAATACTTGTACATAAAAAGTTGTACATGATAATAACACTTATTCAACAGCATGTGGACTTTACTTGTCACAAATAAATTGAGATATATTACTATTCTATATATTTTAAGTAAGAGTTTGTATCTTAAAAAAAGGATCTGATTAGAAAAAGATGAGTATGATTTTTAGATTCAGCATAAAAACTACCTTAAAATCAGCGATTATATATTCGACCTTAAAAATATCGCAGACCAATGTTGTTGTTGTTGCTGTTGTTGTTTACTCCTTTTGAGTTTTCACATCAGTGTTAGATGATGGTCTTTCACTGGAGTCTGAGTGACAGCAAGTCTCCTCAGGTCTCCAGGACTCTTCTGAGTATTCTGGTAGATTGCAGCAGTGCAGTGTTCTGAATGATTTCAATCCTTTCTTTGATATCCAAACATTCCAAACCCTTTTCTAATCCTTTTGGGACTGTTCCAAGTGCACCAACCACAATTGGTATCACTTTCACTTTCATGTTCCACAACTTTTTCAGTTCTCTGGCAAGGTCCAGATATTTGTCCATTTTTTCATTTTCCTTTAGCTTCACCCTGTGATCTGCTGGCACTGCAAAATCCACCAGCTGACAAGTTCTTTCTTTTTTGTTTATCAACACTAGGTCTGATCTTCTTGCAGGGATAAGGTGATCCGTTTTTATTTCAAAGTCCCAGAGAATTTTATGCGTTTCGTTCTCAAGAACAGATTCTGGTTTATGCATATACCATTTTGTTGTGTGGTCAAAATTTAATTTTTTTCATAATTCCCAGTGGATCACCTTCCCAACCCAGTCGTGTCTAGTTTTGTATTCTCGTTGTGCTAGTTTGCTACATTCGCAGAGTATATGGTTTACAGCCTCATCTCTATTACCACAAAGTCTACATTTACTATTTTGTTGGGTCTTATCAATTTTCGCTTTGATATAGTAACCATGTCCAAGTCTTTTCATGTGCAACCTCTTCGACTTGTCATTTGAAGTGTCCATATAATTGTTTTTCTTCCTATTTTTATTTTCTAGTCTTTGTTGTTTTTCTGTTTGTCCATCTGTCACTTCTACTATTGTTGGCCGCCATAAGTAATTTGTCTTTGCTCTTTCTTGTGTAATCCTCAAGTTGTTAGATTGTGGTTTCTACGCAGTCCTCTATGTTGGTTTCTTGACACATATAATCTATCTCTATCGTCTCTAGAGTGAAGAGCCTTGTGCATGGTACTTAACTTTCTCGTTCTTTGGTCAATCTGTCTGAGTTCTTCTTTTGTCCATTTTAAGAATGGTCCTGAGTATCTTATAATGATACTGATCAAAGGAATCAATACGTGGGCCGTCCCGGCCCAGGTATTGATTCCTTTGATCAGATTTCTGCTGTTAAGTTTGGTTTCTAGAAGTTTTCTAGTTCTCCTAAGATATTCTTTTTTTAACTTTTCCTTTCATTTCTGTTTCTTTAATATTGTCCGATTCTAAAATTCCTAAGTATTTGTAACTTTCATTTTCATCAAGTGATTTTATAGTGTTTTGATTTGGCAGTTTATTATTATTATTATTATTATTATTATTATTATTATTATTATTATTATTATTATTATTATTAAGGCTTATGTTAAAATCATTGAGATTTGACTTTTTATTTTTCAATTCTTTTCAGGTAAGTGATTACATTTACCAAAATCTTTAAAGCAGTTTTGAATCCATTGTAAAGATTTTCTAAGTTAACTGGAAAGTTTATTATGACTCAGAGAATTGAGACTTTTAAACTGCTTTTTATTTCACTTTGTTTTCAGAAAAGAAAAAAAAAGAATTGTTTAAAAAAAATGTTTATCCTCAATATTTCTTTAACATCAATTGTAAATGAGGATAATAAAAATAATATTGACTATTAACGTATATTCCCTTTGGTTTATTTCACTTGCCATTCTAAGAACAATATCACATCACAGTTTATATCTATTTTTTAAAATCTGTTTTTATGTTATATCTTTTTCTATATATTCTTGTTCGGTGGACTTCCTCTGTCGTCTAGACATTGAAAACCCCTGGTATTTGAAGAAAAGAAGCAACCTGAATGAGACAAAGCAAATAGTGACATTTCATAAATATATTATTGATATAATAATCAGAAAAAAACTAATGCTAACCAAGAGGGAATATTTTACAAGTGTTGGATTATCCTGAGAATAGTTATTTAGTAAGCTTAGCTTAGTTGTGGCACAAGGCCAGAAATGTGGGGCACCCAATGAGAATCGAACTCACTACCATTTGTATGCTAATCTAGCTTGCTAACCATTACACCACATGATGTCCTCATCCTGAGAATAAGATGTACGGCAAACTGACTGTCATATTTATGAACTTTCCCAGCATCAGCAGCAGGCTCCCCAGTAAAAATTGAAACGTATCCAGTAGGCATTAAAGATCGTTGGTAATTGTCCTGAAATCAATTGCATATTGAACTCTCTGCGATCAATACCTACAAGGAGAACTACTAATACTACGTTCTTTTTACCTAGGATTTCAAGGAATACTATGGATTTTCTGCTGCAAGGAGTATCTACTGATATTACACTCTTTTCTACCTATGATTTCAAGGAACATGACAAGACTCATTTTAGATGTCCGTCGCAGACGACAATGACGTGACGTCATTCAACAGAAAAATGCCTAAAATAGCGACCAGAATTTTAATAAGTCGGTTACGATCGAACAGTAGCCGGATATCAAATAAGGGAGGAATAGACTCGTCTGCTCTCTTTTTATCCATAGCTTGTCACCATCCGGCCAACGGATAATTGCTTTCGTATCTCGGCGGAGTCCGACAAAAAGATATATAAACACCGTGTATATTAATAATCTACACACACTTGTGGGGATTAAAAATATACGAAAATAAAAATAAAATAAAAAGAAGAAACTCCCATGGGGCCTTGACCGGAAGAACACCTTTGCGCAGGTATGACAAAAAGGACTGATTACACCCCCAAAATAATTCCTCGGCCATTCGAACTGAGGGCGTGATTGGGTCTAGTTGGTCCTGTTAGACAGGTAGAGTTTCTCTCGATATAGGCCACTATGACCCCGTTCAATAAAGCCTAAGTCGTAAAACTATCTCTTGCCTTTGTCTCTTTCCTTTCTAGTTCCTTTTCGTTCTATTTCGTTCCTAAGTTCCATTTCAGCTCACCGAACCAGAAGAACAAAGAACCAGCTATTATTGGGGTTAAGATACCAGCGCCAACAACCATAACCTAGCGCCATACACTACGTACTGCGAACGTCATTATAATTCATAAAATAAAAAGGCTTCACGCTAAAAAATGGCATAAACTATTACAGATACGACTACGCAGATAATCTAGTGTTTCTCGAAAATACACCTGCTCAAACCATATCACTAGAGTATAACCAAGAGAAGGTATTAAATGAACTCAGATAAAACGGTGTTCATGTGTTTTAAATAAGATAGTTAGTTAGTTGGTTAGATTTAATGGCATGTCAACCCCTGTTGGCTTATTTTATACCGAAGACGTTTTGTTTTATTCATTCTTGATGGTTAGTCATGATTTTTTTCTATTTAACCCATATATGGGACCCTAACAGGTACTACCACTCCGGTTCAGGGTGAACCTGTGAGAAATGGCTGTGAAGGAGTTCTCCACATTTCCCAGACATCCAGAACTGGAACTTTACCATTAGATACAATTTAACGTCATACCCAAGACACTAAGACCCTCATCCACCGCTTACTAGCACATATATGATAAAAATGGTTGCCCTAAGGGCAATAAGGTTCGAACAATCATATATTTGCCGATTGTCGGAGGGACCTCTCCGACCGCCCATCTTGCCAAAGTAAGGACCAAAGTGGAGTGTTGCAAGTCATGGACTACTCAGACAGTTGGATTCCGTCCGTAAGCAGCACGTGTTACAACCCGTGGCCAACAGGTGGGCCCCATTGAAGGGATTTTGTCCTTCTTCAGAGGTGCAGTCAGTGTATTCTACAGCCCCAGCCGACAGGGCGGTTAAATATGGAGAAATCGACACACTGGATGGCAAGCCTTACATATCTATGTAGTAGTATCTCATCTACAGAAAGCGATGTCTATATACTCATAGGAAAGACATGGACTACTATGGGCAGATTATCGATTTTATGAAAATCTGTTCACTGATCCCTAAAGTGATAATTCTTTCAAGCTGTGGCCGTGTCAGTACTACTGTATGGCTACACCACTAACGAAACGCATAGAGAAAAGGCTGGATATGAACTACACAAGGGTGCCTCACGCTGTCTTGAACAAATCTTGGAAGAAACACCCCACAAAAAGCAGCTGCATGGCTACTCATCCCCTGACACACAAACCATCCACATAAGACGAACAAGACATGCTAGACACTGCTGGAGAAGGAAGAACAAACTCATAAGTGACATTCTCCAGTAGAAACCTACACATAGACACATCAGTGTAGGTCGACCAGCAAAAACCGACATTAGCCAGCTCAGTGCGGATACTGGATGCCGTGCGGAAGAATTGCCAGGGGTCATAACTGATGGAGATGGTTGGCGTTAGAGAGACAGACAGACAGACAGACAGAGTCGTGGGTATCTGTGCAATTTGCGGGACCTGATGATGATGATGATGATGATGATGATGATGATGATGATCTTTCTATGGAGAGAATTTCTAATTTGTCACAGGGGCGTGTTACTGTGACATAGTAGCTAACGTTCTTGACTGCGATATCGTAGTAAGCGACTTCGAACATGAGGCGCTGCTACGTCCACTTTCGGACATACTCTTGGGAAAGGTATGATTCCCTCTCATTTCCCCAGCTATAGGTTAAATAGTACCATGGATATCCTTTTACAAGAATGGCCTTGACATTTAAATGACCCACGAAGATTGATATACCATTAAACAAAGAAAGAAAACTAAGCCAAACCAAACGAAACGAAACCAAAAACCTTTGTACATCAAACCATCATTACATATGTAGCAGCCGGAATTTCAAAGTAATGCCAATTCCTCAGGCAGAAGATTATTCACTACTTCAAATCAAGAAAACGGACTTTATAGATAAGACCGAAATGCTAGAGCAAAGAGTAAAGCCTGTACTTGTGATATTTATTAGATCTTTAGTAAATTTCCTTGTCTGTTATAAATAGGCAAGACGGAAGCACATTGTGAGAATCGAACTCGTAATGACTTGCTATCATATTTAGTAAGTTATTACAGCACGGCATTAATCTTAAACATATATTAACTAGCTTATTCGTAATCTCTCGGGAGGCGATATTAGAAGGGTTCACAGTGAGAATCGAACTCGTAATGACTGGCGATCCTGTGTAGTAAGTTATTACTGCTTGGTATGCGTTTTAAACAGATAATGATTAAAATTGTCTAATTACGTGTAAGGTCACCCAGTGAGAATCAAAATCGCAATTATTTGTGAACCTATCTAGTCTGTAATTGCGCCACGGCATGAGTTTTAAAAAGTTATAGATTAAATTAGTATCATCTCGATTAAGGGCACCCAGTGAGAATCGAACTCGCAATGACAGGCGTTCCTATCTATTTAGTCATTGTACCACGACATGAGTCTTAAATAGATATTAACTACATTTCTCTAATCCCGCTTATGGACACCCAGTGAGAATCGAACTCGCAATGACAGGCGCTCCTATTTATTTAATCATTGTGTCATGACATGAGTCTTAAATGGATATTAACTACATTTCTCTAACCCCGAGTAAGGTCACCCAGTGAGAATCGAACTCGCACTGACTGATGATCCTATCTATTTAATCATTACAACATGGCATGCACCTTAAATAGATATTAACTATTTTATTCTGATCTCGCGTAATGCTGTGACAGAAGAGCACCCGGTGAGGATCGAATTCTTTGTATCCGCAATGATTTGTGATGTTATTAATCAAGTAATCACACTAAGGTAACATCTTTTTAAAAAAATGATATTTCTAAATGGGGTTACCTGTTGGTCGTGGATGGCGACCCGTGATGCTTAAGGATGGCACCCAGGTAGCTAAGCAGTCCATGACAAGCAACACTTCACTTTGACCCTTACGTAGGCTAGACAGGCGTTGGGAGAGGCTCCCTCAGATCAATCAGCTGTCACGTCAAGGAATATAAATTATATGATTGTCCCAATCCTGCTGCCCTTATGGCAAGCCCCAACTCTTTTTATCATATATGTGCTAGAAGGTGGTGGCTGAGGGTCGTAATGTCCTGGGTATGGCGTTAAACTCTATCTGATGGTGAACTTCCAATTCTGGACCTCTGGGGGAATTACTCCCAGGTCCACTCTGACGCAGAGTGGTAGTACCTGTTAGGGTCCCATCTATGGATAAAAAGTGAGTTTAAAAATGTTTAAAAAACTTGAGTACCATCAAGAATGAAAAAAAGGTTTTTGGCATGAAATAACCCAACAAGGGTTGACAAGCTGAAAAAACCGACCAACCAACCAATTAAATTTGTCTGATCTTGTGTAATGCTGTGGCAGAATAACACCCGGTGTGGATCGAATTCTCTGCACCAGCAATCTATCGAGTAATCACACTAAGACAATGTCTTAAAAAAAAGATATTTCTAAATCGACCTATTTTGGCATAGTGCATCCACAGGGAATCGAACTCGCCGTCCTCGCGTTACTATCTAGCTCGACATTGAACCACGGCAGGCGCCCAAGAATCAGAATCAGTGTCTACTTTTGGTATTGGAAATGTGTTGCAATTGTCAGAGAAAATGTTCCGTATGATAGAATGAAAATATAATGAAAAGGAGTTTTTTTTTCTTTTTTCATATCCAAATTTGAATGATGCGAGCGATCACGTTATTTTTTTTCTCATACAAAGTTTCCTTAACTGATAAGATGAGACAACTTTTATCAAGTTTCGTTTTTGAAGGCGGAGTCAGAAAGAAAGAACGACAGATAGGAAAAGAAATGGAGAAAACAAGAAAAGAAAAGTCGAAAAATGTTGCATTTATTTTTCATAAACGACAGGGAAATAAGCCAAAGTGAATTAAACCCATTCAGTTCCATGGAAGAAAAAAACGTATAGAGAAATCGTCACAGACACACACATACAAGCGCGCACGCACACATACACATCCATACAACTCGATATATATATATATATATATATATATATATATATATATATATATATATACAGACACACACTCACATACATCCATACAAATCGCTTATATATTTAAATACACACACACACACATATACACATATATATATATATATAAATATATATATATATATACAGAAACTCACATCAATACACCTCGTTCATATATATATATATATATATATATACATGCTCACATACATCCATACAACGCGTTTATATAAAAATATATATGCATATATATACATATATATATACATGTATATATATACATATATATATATATATACATGTATATATACATATATTCACCCCCACATATATATATATATATTAAGACATGTGTCTGAAATACGTGTCCCTCATATATCTACGCCATGACAATTATTGACCTGCAAAGGCGTACGTAAATAATAATAATGGCTTTCAAAAATACCGTGATTTAAAAAAAAGTTGTGTCCTGATGGTGTAGTAGCTAACGTGTTGGACTGCAACATTGTCCTAAGCGATTTCGATCTCCAGTCATGTTATGACATTCACTTTCGGACTAATCACAGGGGTTAACGGTGATCAGCAAGGCCGTTCTTCAAGACCGACACCCTTCCATTAAACTCAGACTGGATTGCCCTTTGCGATCGCCTCATTTGTAGACTCAATGCGCTATTTTCAAATGTGGGATCTACGTTGCGCAATCACTCTGATAAGGGCGTTCGATCGTTAGCAAGCTCGTCTCGCAGATCCATTACAACTGAATACCAAATAAGGGACCATTGGTACCTCTTATAGTGTAAGCAGTAATAATTATGTATAGCAAATTAATTTCTTTTATGTTTGATATCCACTACGTTGTTGTTTAGTTGTCTGGGCTTTACGTCATGTCATCCTTGTTGTAGAGGGGTTAACACCCCTACAGGATAGACTGGCTCATAGCCTATAATAGTCGACGTAGCAGTGATAACACAAAATTATATTCGGACAAAATCACAGCGTTTGACTACACACATTGACCCTCCTCATTCTTGCAAGTTTGTCTTTGTGAATTGTTCTACTTCTTGGTTTTATGTAATAAGTATCTGTTAGTACCAGATACAAGTGCTGAACAAAATATATCTCAAGCACACTATTTCACTGTGCATCTTTTACCACCTCAACGATACAACAATTCCGTTGGGTCATTTTATGCCAAAGACGGTTTTGTTTTTATTCATTCTTAATGGGTACTCAATTTTTTCAAACACAATTGTTTCTATTTAACCCATAGATGGCACTCTAACATGTACTACCACTCTGTGTCAGAGTGAACCTAGGAGCAATGTTGATGAAGGGGTATTCCAAATTCCCCAGACCTCCACAACTGGATCCAAATCATCAGATCCAGTGGCTTCGGCCCTGGGCTACAGAAGTTAACAACGTTGATCCCAAGAGGCCGCCTCCAGGCAACACCTGCTTCATCAATTTAAAAGAGCAGGGCTGGGTTTATTTTTTGGTGCCTGAGGTGCCCCCTTGAGGGGGAATGCCGACGGGATCAACGTATTTTTTGCACTCGTCATGAGCATCGGTTCGTGGGTGGTCCCATATTAATAGGGACTCGTACACGTAGGGTACGCAGTAAATACCCACACCGTCAGATAGAGTTTAACGTCATTCCCAGGATATGAAGACCCTCAGATATTGATTTCTAGCCCGTATATGATAAAAAGGGTTAGGAATTGCCATGTGGGCAATAGGGATGGGAAAATCATACAGGTGCAAGGGCTTGACATGACCAAGCGATTGATCAGAGGTGGCGTCTCCGACCGCCCATCTAGACTAAGTAAGGGCCAAAGTGGAGTATTGCATGTCATGGACTGCTCAGCCTCTAGGATTCTGTCCTTAAGCATCATTGGTCGCCACACACCGCCAATAGGGGACCCCATTTGTGGGGGTCTTACCCTTTTGCAGAAGTGCAGTCGATTTATTCTAAAACCGCAGCCGACAGGGCTAGATATCCGCTTGGTGTTCAAAACTTCTAGCTTTGTGACAGATCTAAGGTAGTTTGGGAAATGGGCCACTCACAGTGTGTAATGGTTATTGAGCTAGTTGTTCACAGCTTTGTCGGTTGGGGCTTTAGAATACACCGACTGCACCTCTACAGTAGGGTAACCCCCTAATGTAGCCACTTGTTGACCTTTGGTGGCGACCTGTGATGCTTAAGGATGGAAACCTGGTGGCTGGGCAGTCGATGGCATGCAACACTCCGCTTTTGTTCTTACTTGGCCTAGACGGACAGTAGGAGATGCTCCTCTCTGATCAATCGGCTGGTCACATCAAGCCCTAGCAGCTATATGATTGTCCCAACATTATTGCCCACATTACAAACCCAAACCATTTTTATCATAACTGTGCTAGAAGGCAGTGTCCTGAGTTTGACGTTAAACTCTATCTGATGGTGACCTTCCAATTCTGGAGCTCTACGCATCACCATTACTCCCAGGTCCACTCTGATTCAGAATGGTATTACCTGTTAGGGTCATATCTATGGGTTAAACGTAAAATAATGAGTTTAAATGATGTATTTAAAAATGTTTAATACCCATCAAGAATGAATAAAACAAAACGTCTTCGGCATAAAATAACCCAACAAAGGTTGACATGCTGTAAAACCCAACCAACCAACCCACTAACCACTCCGCTATTGAGCTAAGCTAGTGGTTCATTAGTGAGTTCGAATCTCACTGGGTGTCCCATCCCTCCTGAGCATATTCATAGCGAGTTTTCTACAATGACACACTAAACGGCTCTGTTAATCGAGACATTCATATAATGCTGTTATATCAGAAGTAGTATTTAATCATTTTCTCTTGATTTTAATTAGTATATTTAACACAGTTGGAAATACGGCTCTTGTTCGATATTCTTTTCACTAAATGACAATTTCTCTTCTGGACAGTTTTTAATTGTACATTCTGTGCCACAGATGTTGAAATACCGTCATTTATGCCACATATAATATCGTCTTGCTTTTTACAGCTTATCAGCAAAGGACAGTTTTATTAAAGTCGCATTCCGGTACCAAGTGCCGTAAAACTTCTCCACAAAATACTTTTAAAAGCCTGAGAGAAAGAGAAATCGCTTGTTTTCTACTATAGCATAGTTCCCGAATACTGCTCTGGCTAATCGTCGTATGAAAAAGGACTAACACAAAACTACTCGTTTTAATGTTTTTATTCTGTACTCATTTTAAGCCATTAAGCTAGATATCAATTTATATGACAATTAATCACAACTAGATAAGGGGAAGTACTATATAATAATGATTTTATTATTATCTCCCTTGAGAAATCAAAATGATGACATTGAGTATGAATATGTACCTCACTACTATTATCATTGCTTGTAAATTGCTTTTATTCTCAAACATTTTAATGATATTGCCCTAACAAATATCCTGCTATGATGTGCCATTTTTGCTTTGTTATAAAACATATGACAGAGAAAAAATGGACCATTATCTTTGTTTTATATTTCAGTCTCTGAGGCTGTGGAAGTAAGTAACAATAAGTAACAGACGGGTAATTCCATGTTAAATCATCCAGAAAAAAGTAAAATTGTCACACATACCCTACAATTTTTCTGAAATTTTTCCAGGTGTTGACTATGTTAAACTAAGACAATCCCCAAAACTTGAGCTTTCAATTCTAAAAATTTGGAAGAGGGCGCAAGAATTGTTACATTTTAAACTGTTACATGTGTCATGCAAGTGAACTTAAATGGAAAATTGGAAATAGTTCTGATTGAAATCATACATTACTAAGTGAAGCAATTTTCGGCATTAAACAAGGAGTTGATATATATATATATATATATATATATATATATATATATATATATATAATATATATATATATGTGTGTGTGTGTGTGTGTGTGTGTGTGTGTGTGTGTGTGTGTGCGTGTGTATAAAGGACATAGGGTATGTCAGTCTTTTCCCTTGTAGAGGGGTTAGAACCTGGATATGACACTAAACTGAACATTAGGAAAATATAAAACCAAATCAACAGAATCAAATGTCGACATTAAATAATCCATGAGGGGTTGATATGCCGTTGACCAAATAAACCAAACAAAGTAAGACAAATTTCGACTTTAAATAACCAATAAGAAGTTGGTATGACCTTAAACAAATTAATAAAACCAAATGAATAAAATGTCGGTATTAAATAACACAGTGGGAGTTGATATGTCGTTAAACAAATAAATTAAACCAAACCAAATGAATACAATTTCGGCATTGAATAACCCATAAGGCGTTGATATGCCGTTAAAGAATAAACAAAAAAACATCTTACGTTATATAACTAGTGAGGGGTCTTGACCGATAGACAAATGTGATAGGTGAAATTATTGCATGGAATAACAAAGAAAAGAAGTGAAGAATTTTAAATGACAATCGAATAAATATTCACCGCTTGAATAAGAGATCACTTAAAATCATACAAAGATCTGAGTAATAGAAAAAATGGGAAAGAGAAGAAAAGGGGAATAAAACAAAGGAAATAAAATCTATTAGGGAACAATTTTCAAACAATGACAAAAAGAACGAAAAAAACGGCTGTCAAACGTGCATATTTTTTTTAGAAAGCAGTTTTAAAACAAAATGGTGGGAGGAGAAAGATTGGTGTCTTTTTGGCGAACTTTACAAAGAAAATGCTTAAAAGATGTAAACTGGGCTTCTTCGAAGGTCACGTGGTATCAAGAAAATGCAATAAAGACTTTTAACATTTTTTCATTTTTTTTTACAGATACAGAGTTTATATAAGTTCGATGTCTTTTTATTTTTATTTTATTGTATGTAGTTAATGGGCATTTTCTTGTGAAATCTAAAGAGGGTTACAACGTGTTTATTGGTAAACGAATTAGTTTCTTTCTTTAAGGGTATTTCGTACAAACACTTTGTGGGAACTTACTATTGTTTAGGGAAGATGATACGCTCATAGATAATTGCTTGGGTACAAGAATATTATTTTTGTTCGAGCGTAAACTTTGTGTTTTTTTATAATCGTGCATTCCAAATTATCGCATGTTTGAACATTTTTCTCTTTTTTCCGGGGATTTGAAACGTGAATATAAATCTTCTACACATCAGACATATAAATTCTAACCTCAATAAAATTAACTTCGATTTTAGCACTAACGAACTTGAATGCCTTCAACCACTGCTACAATTTATAGAATCACATATATTATGTTATATATATAAGGTGTGTCAAAAAATTATCGAAATTTCTTGTACTTTTTGACACACCTTGTATTCTAAAAAAAACTTTCCATTCATTATTTTTTTAGAATACAAGGTGTGTCAGAAAGTACCAAGTTTAAAGCTGTATTTACCAAGATAGAAATGAAGATGGAACGTTATTTTTTCAGAATACAAGGTGTGTCAAAAGGACAAAAATTCTCGAAACTTTTTTGACACCCCTTAATATATATATATATATATATATATATATATATATATATAATAGAAAAATATAACACCAGTATAAATACAATACCAGTATAAATAGAACATTCCAATGTTATATTGTTTTTGCTCCAGAATTGGAACCTTTTTCTCTTTTCTTGGGGTTTAGAACGTGAATATAAATTTTCTACAATTTATAATTTAAATAAGGTTACGTTATTGGTTGGTTGGTTGGTAGTTTGGTTGTTTTACGGTATGTCAACATTTGATGGGTCACAACAATATTAAAACTACAAAACAATAAATAAAGACTACAGATTCTTACAGACATCAGATATAAAATACCAACCTTAATAAAATTAACTTCGATTCTAGCACTAACGTACTTATATGCCTTTAACCACTGATACTACTAACAAAACCATGTTTAATAATAATAATAATAATAATAATAATAATAATATATCCCCATATATATATATATATATTATATATATATATATATATATATATATATATAGTATGAACAAAAAGTAATAAGACAAGCAGGAATATTTCTTATATGTTGTTTATTCTCAACTAGTTTCGAACTTAGGTCATCGTCAGGAGAAAATTTCTTATTTGAAGAAATTGTTTATAGATTTTTTGAAAGGGAGCATTATAGAAGAACTATAAAAATTGAAGTGTTTTTGAGGGATTGACATGCTATTAAAATCCGGGTAGACGAGTGTGTTAGTAGTAGCATGTCCATTTGTTCCGTGAAGAATATATATATATATATATATATATATATATATATATATATAAGATCCGGAGAAAAAATCTTCCTTACGACGTAGAAGTTTTTTTTAAAGTGTCGTAGTTTGCAGAGTTCAATGTATGCTTTTATTGTTAGAGTCACAGAGCAAAATTATATCAGTAAATATTTAGCTTTTTAGCCTTATAGCCTGTTTCAGGAAGCCTAGAGCTAATATCTAGCCATTCCAATCATATCGGTTGATTGGAATGGCTATACATTTGCTCTAGACTTCCTGAAATAGGCTATAACGCTAAAAATCTAAATATTCTGTTATATTTTACTGATATATATATATATATATATATATATATATATATACATTATTTATATTTGCTTGAAGGCAATTACAATGCGTATATCGTATAAAATGATACGCTTCTTTATTCAACAATGCTTCTAAAAACAAACATCCAAAATCTTATTTCCTTCGCTGGGGCATAGGCCTGGTTTGTTGTTATTCACTCAACATCCGCGTACCTCATATGGTAGAGGCGTATCATTATCATTGACAGGTTAATTTCGCATGGATTGTGCGGTGCGTATCGGTAGCCGAGCGGTAAATCTCTGACTACCTGCTGAGGTTTCGATTTCTCTCGGAGGGAAATCATTACTATAAATCGCTGATGAGACTTAATAAAATCGAAATAGGCTGTACGATGTTCTACGCATCCCACATATGTTTGCCGAGTTCGTTTGTCATGATTATTTTCTATAATTATCGAATTTTATACGATATACGCATTGTAATTGCCTTCAAGCAAAATTTAAATAATAATATATACTTTATCCAACAATGCTTCTAAAAACAAACACCCAAAATCTAACATAAACATAACAAAAACACATAACACTAGT
>CM042142.1:16439180-16466680 GCA_023376005.1 Doryteuthis pealeii
TTGAGCTTTTTAATTTTTTTTTAATTGTTACTATATCAAGCAATGGCAATACTTGAATACGAGTTTGCTGCCATCATCATGTATCTATCCTTTTTATGTTCCTGCTGCACAAAAGTACGCTGAACAGCAAGTGGTCCCAAGCTTCGCATGAAAGTTCACAGTAATGCATATACAACACCTGTCAACACCGATCGTTATTTGTGCCAGATATGCTCTAAGTTATGCAAGACTTTGGCAGGACTGAAAAGTCATGAACGAGCTCACAAACGGACAATGAATGAAGGGGTGGTAGTCGCCTGACAAGACGTTGCGATCAATAAAAACGAAATGCTATAGCGTCTATTTCTGAATGTTTGAGATGAGGCTTGATAATTTGTATTATTTAGATTATTCGGACTATTGTTCTCATCTTTATTGTTACGTATACGACGTTTGATCTGGCCAAAGATAACTTCAAAAATGACGTAAACTTCGGACACTATCGAACTGCATTAAAAAAAAATGAATAGAAAAAAGCGTACCTATGTACGTATTTACCCAACCCCTCCGCCATGGGTAGGATGTGACACGATGTTAACTTTTAAAACAGTGCTGCTGCTTTGAAAATAGAGGTTTCCTTCTCCTCGACTAGTTTCCTAAAGAAGGCTAAATTACTGAGTCTGTCCTACTATTTACCCATTGTTAAGGAGCTTCTGATGTTGGTAAATCCATAAATATGACCACCCTGTCGGCTGTGGTGTTAGAATGCACCGACTGCACCTCTGCAGAAGGGTAAGACTTCCCCAATGGGGCCACTTGTTGGCCGTGGGTGGCGACCCGTGATGCGTAAGGATAGAACCCAGGTGGATGAGCAGTTCATAACTTGCAATACTCCACTTTGGCCCTATCTTGGGCTAGACGGGTGGTCGGCTGGTCAGGTCAAGCCCTAGCACCTATATGATTTTCCCAACCCTATTGCCCTTATGGCAACCCCCAATCCTTCTTATCATATGGGTGCTAGAAGGCGGTGACTGAGAGTGTACATGTCCTGGGAATGACGTTAAACTCTATCTGATGGTGAGGTTCTAGTTTTGGAGTTTTGGGGAATGTGGAGCACCCCTTAATCACCATTGTTCCCTGCTCCACTCTGACCCGGAGTGGTAGTAACTGTTAGAGTCCCATCTATGGGTTGAATAGAAAAACATGAGTTTATAAACAAAATTGTATTATGCATTAAGAATTAATTTTGTTTCACAACTTTGTCGGCATTAAATGACCCACCGAAGTTAATATGCCGTAAAACAAACCAAACCAAACCATGACAATAACAAAAAAGGCCAATATTAGAATTTCTTATATCAATAGTGCCGGTTTAGCTCAGTTGGTAGAGCACTTGCTTAGGAATCGCAAGGTTCCTGGTTCTATATCGGCCCTCGCCAACTCAGAGTATGAGTAGCACAGGGATCTGTGCGGTAAAGTGAGGAACTGATGGTAGGAGTGGCGCTCCATCTCAGATGAAAAAACAATCTCCTTGGTTTAGCGCTAGTGAAAAGGGGATAGACTCTTTCGCTGACTGGCTGATATCGACTTTAGGCCACTCCGACGACTTTACTTTTTACTTATATCAAGATTAAATTTGGAATATGATCTATGTTTGTATTCACCCAACCAGTCTGCCACACGGAGGGGCTCTCTCCTCGATCAATTAGCTGGTTACATCAAGCCGTAGCCCCTATATGATTGTCCCGACCGTATTCCTCGGTCGCTCTTATGGCAAACCCCCAACCCTTTTTATCATATGTGCTAGAAGGCGGTGGATGGGGGTCTTAGCGTTCTGGGTATAACAATAAATTGCATCTAGTGGGGAGGTTCCGATTTGGGAGCTCTGGGAGTGCGGAGTACCCATTCATTGTCATCGCTCCCAGATCTACTATGACTTAGAGTGGTAATACCTGTTAGTGTATCGTCTATTGCTTAAATAGACTAAAAATGACAATTTTTAAGAGAACTACTGCTGGTTTGAATTCAGACTTTCTATTCTTCCAAAATGGCTGCCTTACTAAGAGTGAAGGACCCAATATGTCCTACTATTCACGCATAGATGGGGTAAGAAGTGGAAGATTCAGACTTGTCTCAAAGACATTGGTACGAAGTGAAGCGCAAAGAACTTTAACTTTAAGCGGAATTCAACAGAGTATTATTTCACCAAGACCAGTTGCTGTATCAAGTTTAAAGTAAACTATCTGCTTTATATATTGACAGATATAATTGGATCTATACCTTTCCCCAGTGTATTGGCGCTATGTGAAATGCAACCGGCCTCGTCCAGGATTTGAACTCGTGCCACCGTGTTCATTTTCTATCACAATAACTATTACAATATATATATATATATATATATATATATATATATATATAATTGAGCATAAAAAGAGGCTGTAATCTCAGTTGTCTCAAATAAATCTGACGAAGCTTCGTTACACATTGAGGCGAAATATCATTTGAATTAAGTTGTTTTATGTTTTATCCATATTCCACAATTATCACACACACACACACACACACACACACACACACACACATATATATATATATGTGTGTGTGTGTGTGTGTGTGTGTCGTCATGAAAATTGAGGAAATACGGATTTGACCCCCCCATATATATATATATATATATATATATATATATATATATATATATGTGTCTGTCTGTCTGTCTGTCTGTCTGTCGGTCTGTGTTTAGTTATGTTTGTTTCCCCTGAAACAAAAATAATGCCATATTTTTTATACAAGCCAATTTATTTTTTAAATACTAGTTGCCTTGCACTCAACCACTGCCCGCCACAGTAAACGTATACAATTTGCAACTGGTGTGCCCAGAGAATCCCACACAAGTTCTTTTGTAAAATAATATTGTATATAATTATTTGAGAACACACTGTTTCACCAATTAAATACATTTAATAGTGAAACAAACAATTCATATGTGTGTCTGTCTGTGCGCGTGTATGTTTGTACATATTAGTATATATTTGTATTTGAAATTATATATGTATACAAACGTGTGTGGGGAGACTGCTAGAGAAATATACACGAATAAAAGTATACATTTCCATTTAGTTATTAGTGTACGTATATGTTTTATTTCTTTTTCCTATATTTTTTCATCGAAGTGTGTGTATTTCATTGGCAAGTACAGTATAAGGCATTTGTTTTGATGATAAACTGGATTGCAAAAGAAAAGAAAAGAAAAATAAATAAATAAAAACAAAGAAAAAATAAATCAAAACGAAAGTAATAAATAAAACGAATCCGATAAAAAATATGTATATCGTAAACAGTAGAAAACAAAACAGAAAAAAACACACACCCCCCAAAAAAAAAACAAATATACGAACGTGAGGCCGCGGGTTAGAGAATGTAATTAAATAAGCCCAACATCAACGTGCGATTTTCATCAGTCGTTTCGTTTCGCCATCTTAGATTGAAACTCTTTAAAAAAAAGATACAAAAATATTTTTCCGTAGATCTTAGTTTGAAAATTCTTGTTTGAATTAGGTTCACAAGAACGTACATAAATATGCATGGATACATATGCATTTATATGTGTATGTGTATATATATTTATATGCAAAGCTGCGGTAAGTTGGTTTGCAGTGAATAGAATAAGTTTTTATGATAATATAACTTCGAAATAAGTTAAGATCAACTCAGAATTTGGCTATGAAAAAAACGTTGTGTGAATGCGGGTCTGCCAAATGATTATAATAATATCAAAAAGAAAGAAAATAAAAATATCGATACGCTTGATAAAAAAAAGATCTTCTTGTCATATATTCCCATTCAAAAGTGTAGACTGTTTATTAATATTTTAAGTATACTTACATATATGAGAACTTTTTGTGTTGTATTTTTAATTACTTATAGATACAATCGTATTGCACGCAATAGGAAACACACTAGACACACTCTTTCTTTTTATTGCACACGTACATAATAATATCACATATATAGGAATTTGTTAAAGATTAGATCGCGTCAGGATGGAATCAATGCAATCTAACATATTTGAATCGATCCAATACAAGCTACTTGGTTGGTTGGTTGGATTTTACGGCATGTCAACCCCTATTGGGTTATTTTATGCCGAAAACAATTTGTTTTATTCATTCTTCATGTGTATTCATTTAAATAAACTCATTTTTTAAAAACACATTTCAAATTCTTTTTTTCTATTTAATCCATAAATGGGACCCTAACAGGTACTATAATTTCGGCTCAGTGGACCTGGGAGTAATGGTGATGAAGGGGTGCTCTATGAGTTGTATACTCTTCTTCTTTTCTTTCTTCTATTTTTCTTCTGTTCATATTTGGTATCTTACGTTCTTCTTCCAGCGTCTGGACCTAGTCTTTGGGACTTCGTGTCTGGTCTTCTAGGTCAGTCTTGTTGCCAAGACATTCATCAACCACAAAACCATATTATTTATTTAAACTTTTATTTCTTAACTAAACATATTTCTCTAACTAATCACTGCCTGACGTCCGAGTTGAAACTGAAGACCCAACCAGGTCTCACGTGACTTCACGTATTTCGCGGGCTTTCTGTAATATTCCATGGAAAGTCCCGCCCATGATATGAAAAGGGGCCATCCCTTCAGAAATACAGAGGGTTGACAATAATCTACGCATAGATTATATAACATAAATTCCCCGAGCTCCAGAACTTTATCTTCACCAACGCCTTCTAAGACATATGATAAAAAAAACTTGAGGTTAGTACTGAATAGCGCGTTCGATCCTCACTGGCTGTCCAATACTTGCAACCTTGTGTTACATTCTACCCGTGGCGAACGGTTTTTGTAAATACCTACTACATTTCCGGGACAGAATGGACCTGGGTTTATTGCTAACAAAGGAGTTACTCCATACACTGCAGAGCTCCAGAAATGGAACATCACTACCGCATGTAGTCTAGTCACATAACCATGATATCACACTGGTTCCCGCTAGATCAACGAAATTAAGCAACAATGAAACTGTTCAATACTTAATTAAGGTAACCATTTAAGTAACAGCAGGTACTTTAAGCTACCTGAGTCTTTTGTTTATCAAAATGACTTGAATCAGCATTGAAAACCCGAAAGAGAAGTGAAAACAACCAAATCAAACGCAATATAGTGGCTTAAGGACAAGTCACGTTGATATCACCGGTTCACGCTAAATACCCAAGTTAAGCTGCAATAAGCATGTTCAGAACTTAATTCAGTGACCACTTTAGCAACAGCAGATACTGTAAGCAACCCCTATCCTTATTTATATTAAGAATGACTTCATTCAGCATTAAATTACCCGGAAAGGGTTGATATGCCGTAAAATAAAACAAACATCAAAACGAAACAAAATATATTGGCTCACGGTTAAATTCAGTTGAAAGCATCGGTACCCGTTAGATCATCGAAATTAAATAGCGATGAGCCTGTTCAGTATTTAATTGAGTAACCACTTTAGCAACAGCAGGTACTATAAGCAATCTGAGTCCCTTGTTTATCAAAATGACTTGATTTAGTATTAAGTAACCCGAAAAGCTTGGATATGACTTAAAACAATATAACCGAACCTAACCAGATCACGTTTGGAGTGTAAAGCAGGTAAGGTAGTTGGTGTATTCTTGGCCCGACCGGCAGGGCGAGGTGTTAGAATCCGTGAAGCCGCTAAGGAGGTTATGTTGTTGTAGAAAGTGTAGTATCGTATGCAAATGAAATAGACTATAAAAGTAGTCTGTCTCAGTAGCAAGGCAGACGGCTAGTACTTTTACCTAAAGATAAACGTATGTTCCCGAGATTTATTGACTTCACAGCAATATGGCATCGCCGATTATAGCCTTAAGGTTCTTAGAGGACCCAGATTTCGTCGAAACTTGGATTAGATATTTCGCAGCATTGGCTAGGATGAAGAAGTTAAAAGTCCAGAAAGCCTCCGGAGGGGAGGATGGGGGCTAGTGAACCCAATGATGAAAACAAAGAATCAATGGACGAGAGCGTTAGAATATCTTGTTATATAGCCAGATTCGTTTCCTATACACTTGACATGCATCTGGCCTTCTAGGTACCAGATCAATATAATATTGTATGTTCATATACTCTCGTTGGATATATACACAGAGAGAGTTACTTCGTGATAGAGACAGACAGACAGACAGACAGATAGAGTCGTGTTTGACTTAATTGTTTCCATTTCTTCTTTTTATCTTCTTTGTCTAGTCGCCAGGTTTTCTTTTCTTTCTTCTTCTTTGACCGGTCGCCGTGTCTAGTCTTCTAACTTCTTGCTGTTTCATTTTCTAAGGGCTTCTTTTTAAATCATGCATTAATCAACTACAAGACTTTTTTTTAAATCAAAGACTTATTTCTGTATTGCCCATTTTCACCGCGCGGGAATTACAACCTAAGCAGAGAGATCCTCTCTGCCTGACGTCTGGTTGAAAACTGATTACCTAACAAACTCTATCACGTGACTCGCGAGATTCGCGCCTCTGGGGTCAGTTGGGGCCATAACCGTTTACTGGTATTTTTCCATCCCCTGATCTGAAAAACAATGGCACCTTAGAATTATCGCTACAGGTCCCCTATCAGAAGGCATCATGATACTCTCCCTCTAAGCTCGTCTAGATTTCCAAGAATTTTCAGAAGTCACGGATCTACGAAGGGCATAAAGCCCTTTCGGTTCAGGGACGTGTAGTATCGTATGCAAATGATATAGACTATAAAAGTAGTCTGCCTATGTAGCAAGGCAGATGGCTACTACCTTTACCTAAAGATAAACGTCCTGCTCGGTAATATCTATAAACAGAAGTGACAATTTTGCTTACATCTTAAACAATAAGATAAGTCCAACACGAGGTACATACATATGTGGCAGAAATGTCCTGTGTTTCTTGTAGAAGATTTATCCAATGAGTAATCTCAAAAATAGAGAAAGGATCTTAAATGCTTTTTTGTCCTGCCACCCCATTGACTAATTTTTACCGGAAGCTGCTTACTTCTGCTCAGTAAAGTCTATAAATGGAAGTGGCGATTTTGTTTACGACTTATAACATAAGTTCAACACAAGGTACGTACATATGTGGTTAAAATGTACAGACTTGTAGAAGATTTGTCCAGTGAGTGATCTAAGAAACTGCTACAATCTTAAATGCCTTTTGTTCCACTATCTTATTGGCTAATTTTCTACCAGAAGCTGATTGCCTCTGCTAGGTAAAGTCTATAAATCGAAATGGCGATTTTACATACAGCGTATACCATAAGTTCAACACAAGGTACATTGGCGGTCGGAGAGGACCCCTCCGAACAATCGGCTGGTCATGTCAAGCCCTAGCACCTATATGATTTTCCCAACCATATTGCCCTTATGGCAAGCCCCAACGCCTTTTTATCATATGGGTGCTAGAAGGTGGTGGCTGCGGGTCTACATGTCCTGGGAATGACGTTAAACTCTATCTGATGGCGAGGTTCCAGTTTTAGAGGTTTGGGGAATGTGGAGCACCCCTTCATCACCATTGCTCCCTGGTCCACTCTGACCCGGAGTGGTAGTACCTGTTAGGGTCCCATCTATGGGTTAAATAGAAAAATGTATTTATAAAAAAATTGTATTATCCGTTAAGAATTGATTTATTTCAAAACTTTATCGGCATTAAATGACCCACCGAGGTTGATATGACGTAAAACAAAACAAACCAAACCAAACAAGGTACATATATGTGATTGAAATGTGCTGTCTTTCTCGTTGAAGAATTGAATGATCTCAGAAACAGGACCATCATCTTAAATGATTCTTTGTCCTGTCATCTCATTGGCTATTTTTTACCGGAAGCCGCTTGCTCCGGCTCGGTAAAGCCTATATATAGAAGTGGCGATTTTCTTCTAGCTTACTCCATAATTCCAACACGAGGTACGTAGAAATGTGGCTGAATTGTAATGTCTTGTAGATGATTTGTTCAGTGAGTGATCTCAGAAACAGTGCAACGATCTTAAATGCTTTTTATGTTGCCATCTTATTGGCTAATTTCTACCGAAAGATGTTTGCTCCTGCCTGGTGTAATGTATATATAGAAGTGAGGATTTTGCTTACAACTTATGCCATAAGATAAGTCCAACACGAGGTACGTAGATATGTGGCTAAAATGTACTTTCTATTGTGGAATGTAAAATTTCAACGCTGTTGCCAATTCAATTATGTACAATTTGAAAGACACAGAGAAAGCTGTCTACTCTGAGTCTTATTAATTATGATGACAAATTCATTGGCGCCCAATTGACGTTGCTACATGGATGGAATTAGTGTCGTCGCGATGTTTAGTGGTTGTGGCTGGAGAAGGTGTTGGTGGGGAGACCGGCATCGAGAACGCAAGGTACCGAATTGATTCATAATGTGATTTTTATCAAAGTGATGCTAATATTAACAGATACACACAAGTATATTTTTGCTGCAGTTTTTCATTTATGCATGTCTCCTCCCCCATTATCATTTCTTATAAACTTGTAAGTACCTTCTCTTAATTATTCCTACTGCTACTGTTTATTTAAAAAGAACCACGGAAATATCTCACAACTTCACACCTGATGATGGTACTAAATAGTGCAGAAAGTACTAGTGTACGAACCTTTGGTGGATTCATTCACCTATTCTACCCCGATATAAAAAGATGGCTAGACAATTGAAAAGGATAGAAAAGAAACTTGTCAGACAAGAAATGTCTGTCGAGTTCAACAAAACATGCGCGCACACACACACACACACACACACACAATATATATATATATATATATATATATATATATATATATATATATATATATAAATGTAAAAAAGTTGGCCAGAAAGCTCGAAATATTGTTGATAAAATTGTTAAACAGGAGGCGTGTCTTTTGTTTAATTCTACACACACACACACACACACACACACACACACACACATACACACACACATACATATATATGCTTTTAAAAGTGGATTTATTTTTTGAAAATATATTTTTCTCTTACGTCTGCAGAAGCCAGAGACCCACATATATATTTATCCAACATCTCCACTTGTGCAGGATGAGACACATGGTCAGTTTTTGACCGGAGTTTAGAAGGTTTTAATTCAGAGTTTTTCTTCTAGACAGGTTGCCAAACCAAGCTTAAAATTCCCGGTCCGAACTACTATTTTACCCATAGCTGGAGGGAGAATAATTAGATTATATCTTTTCGCTAGGGTATTTGCGAGTTATGAAATGCAAACTGTCTCGTCCAGGATTTGAACTATTGTTGCTGTGTCCATTTCTAATGGCAATAACCATTACACCCAACGCCTCTGTCAAAGACGCTTAGGGAGGTGGAGTTGGTTGGTTGTTTTGTCTTACAGCATATCAACCCTGTTCGGGTCATTTAATGCAGAATCAAGTGATTTTAATAAACAAAGGACTCATGTTGCTTTCAGTACCTGCTGTTACTTAAGTGGTCACCCAATTAAGTATTGTAGAGACTCATCGCTACTTAACTTCATTGATCTGGTGGGAACTGCTACTTTCAGTGTGAATTGACCATAATAAATAGATAGATGGATATATAGATAGATAAATAGATAGAGAGATGGTTGGTTGGTTCGTTGGTTTATTTTATGGCATAATGTAAGTAAAGTCGTCGGGGTGGCCTAAAGTCGGTATCAGCTAGACAGCAAGGGAGTCTATCCCCTTTTCACTAGCGCCAGATCAAGGAGATTGTATTTTAGCATCAGCTCCCCTCTTTACTGCACAGATCCCTGTGCTACTCATACTCTGAATTGTCAAGGGCTGGTATCGAAGCAGAAACCTTATAGTTCCCAGGCGGACGCTCTATCGACCGAGCCAACCCGGCCTTCTATGCCATAACAACCCTCTTTCAGGCCATTTAAGGTCGAATCAAATCATTTTGGTAAACAAATGAGTCAGGTTACTTAGTACCTGCTATTGATTGATTGGTCAACCAATTAAGTATTGAACAAGTTCATCGCTGCTTGATCTTAGTGATCTAGCGGGAACCGGTGCTTTTAGCATGACGGCCATAATAGATAGATAGATAGATAGATAGATATGAAGACACACACTTATGTATATATAGATAGACGGATAGATAGATAGTTGGTCGGTTGGTTTGTTTTATGGCATAACAACCCTTTCTCGGGTCATTTAAAGCGGAATCATGATTTTAATAAACAAAGGGCTCAGGTGGCTTACGATACTTTCTGCTGCTTTAGTGGTTACCCAATTGAGTATTGAACAGGCTCATCACTGTTTAACTTCGGTAATCTATCGGGAAGCGGTACTTTCAACGTAATTTGACCGTAAGCCAATATATTTTGTTTCGTTCGGCTTGGTTTGTTTTAATTTACGGCATATCAACCCTTTTCGGGTCATCTAATGCTGCATTAAGTCATTTATGTTATTGGGTTGCTTACTGTAACTGCTGTTACTTAACTGATCCCCCATCTAAGTATTAAACATGCTCATCGCAGCTTAACTTCGATGGTCAAGTGGGAACCGGTGTTTTCAGTGTGACTTGACCGTAATAGGGAGGTGGGGTGGGGGCAAAAGGTATAGGATTAACTCCTATATTTTACAGCTATATACTGTTTTCAATACCGCTTAAAGAGCATTGACCATTCAAATTGTATATATTGTATATAAAGTTTATTCTTATATTTATTTTATTTTTTCCGTAGTATTGTGTATTGAAGTTGTGGGAACCGAGCGTTGAATTTTCTTTTTCTCTCCAAAATTCTGAACATCAGGTCCACAAATTGGTAACCCCGACGTTGAACAAAATGATGACCCCCGCCAATGAACAAAATGGGTTTGAGTTTGAGTTTTGTTTAACGGCATATCAACCTCTGTGGGTCATTTAATACCAAAAAAAGGTTATTTTGGTATTTCAGTCTTTAAAGTACTGGTTCTATGGAAATATTCGGTTGTGTTTTGTTATATCTTGTTGAAAAAGTTGCTTCTTTTTTAGAAAATTAAAAATGTTTTCAGGGTTTGTATTCTTAAAAATGTCCCTTAGTGCAGATAAGTTTAAGGCTGTTACAATTTAGAAGGATATGTTTGGTTGTAAGTTGTACTTTGCATGTTGGGCACACTGGGGCATCCTTCCCTTTTAACAGGTACGAATGGTTAATGTGGGTGGTCCCAATACGCAATCTGGCGAGTATTACTTCTTCTCTTCTAATATTTCTGTGTCCTGTCGACCACTCTCCAATAACTTCTTGTATTTCGTGGAATTTGTTTTGGGTCAGATTTTCCCATGATTTCTGCCATTTGTCTAATATAAATCTGTTTATGGTTGGTTTCAGATCTGTATATGGGATTTTAGATTTGCTCATATCTGTTTGAAGTGCTTTTTTCGGCTTTGTCTGCTTTTTCATTTCCTTGGATACCAATGTGACTTGGTAACAATGTGAACCAAATGGTAACCATGACGAGCCACAAATTGGTAACCCCAATGATAACACAAAAATGTGTGACCCCGCCGAAAAACAAATTTACGACCCGACGTTTCTATGACTTTCCTTCCTAGAATATATTTCAATTAAAACCAACATTCAAATACAATTTGATTATTTTAGACGATGATAAAACATAGATTGAAGAATGATATGAAACCAATAAAGGCCAAAACGATAAACCCACCAAAAGAAACGCCAGATAAAACATCTCCATAAAAGGAATTAGATTAAAAATAAATAAATAAATAGAAGCACAAAACTAACAATAGAAGGATTTGCATAACGAGTAGAAATAATCTGCAAAACCGAAAATAGAAACTCACGACAACTCATTTTTTCCAATACAATATTCAAAAACCCTAAATAACTCCTTTTTTCGATACGACGTCAATTCGATAATGAGAAACGCAAGACTATTTTTTTCCAATAAGACAACAATTCAAAATTGAAAAACGCTCGAAAACTCCTTTTTGTCGAAATTGAGGAACACACGACAAAAATACAATTTTTTGATGAAGTTACTCGCAATCTATCCATAAGGCATTCCGACATTTACTCGAAAGACGAAACTCTGTTTTTCATGAATCACAAACCTCTCACTTACGCTTTAGACAATTCGACAGGTGTTTTCTAGACCATTTCGGCCATTTCATCTGATTCTGTGTACAGCCATGTGATGATCTAAAAAGTTGTAAGCCAACAAGTTGCTGATCTGAGTTAAAACGCTACAATTTCTTCTTCAGATTTCTATACAGTTCGTGTACCTCGAGAAAACGGATAAAATATACGCTCAGAGGGATCCGACAACTGGATAATATATATCAATTTACTTCGGATATCCGTTACATCAAAGGTTCAGACAAGATTGTGGCAGATACATTCCCACGCTCCATAATACAATACATATAAACCCTTGGTTTCTAACAAGGAACAAGAAAAAGATGCCACATTGGATAGAGTTCTTAAATGTTCTGGGTACACCCTGTCCCATTCGTAACCAAAACACTGATCTGCAACGTGGGGACATGTTATTTCGACACCATCCGTATCACTTTCACTGAGAAATAGACACACTAAAACTAGCGCATTTGGAACTACCTATAAAGAACAGTACGATGGAACACTATGCTCCCAACGAATACAACATTATTAAGTACAGAAATTTGAATAAGTCGAAATTTCCTCGCGTTTATTTTTTTATATTATCATCAACAAAACCTAAATTATAACTTTCGAATGCATAGACTAATCCTTCACCAAAAAAAGAATATAATTTCATAATGTCATCTGCCAGTTAAAGCTAAATAAATAAATAAGTAAATTACTAGGAAAAAAGTAAAGAAGCTTTCGGATATTTTTTTGCAGTAGTCATAATGTTAGGTCTCTTTTAAAAGCGTAATGTTTAGCCTGCAAGAGAAATTAATTAAGAACAATGTCTGTTTATCTTTCTGTGCAAAACCCTCAGAAAAAGAATAAAAAAGAAAATGAAACAAAAACAAGAAATACTAAAGACTAAGAAGTAAATTGTATGCATAAAAGCCACACTTTCTAGGTGCATGTCATTGTTTTCAGTTATGAGCCGAACATGCAAGGCAATGCAAATAAGTAGTAAAGAGAAGAGAGAGAGAGAGAGGGAGGAGAGAGAGAGAGAGAGATAGAGAGAGAGAGAGAGAGAGATACGTGATTGGTAGGTAGGTAGGTTGGTAGAGAGAGAGAGAGAGAGAGATAGAGAGAGAGAGGGGGGAGGGGGAGGGGAGATAGATTGGTAGGTGGTTGGTTGGTAGGTAGGTAGGTTGGTAGAGAGAGAGAGAGAGAGAGAGAGAGAGAGAGAGAAAGAGAGAAGGGAGGAGAGATTGATACGAGGTTGGTAGGTAGGTAGGTAGGTAGTAGAGAGAGAGAGAGAGAGAGAGAGAGAGAGAGAGAGAGAGAGAGAGAGAGAGAGAGATTGATACGAGGTTGGTAGGTAGGTAGGTTAGTAGAGAGAGAGATATTTATAAAAGAGAGAGAGAGAGAGAGAGAGAGAGAGAGAGAGAGAAAGAGGGAGAGCGTGTGTGTGTTTGTGTACGTGTGTATGTTCAGTGTGTGTGTGTGTGTGTGGGTGTGGGTGAGTGTGTTTGTTTGTGTGCGTGTGTGTTTAGGTGTGTGTATATGTATATGTGTATGTGTGTGTGTATGTGTGTGTGTGTGAAAGAGAGAGAAGAGAGAAAGAGAGAGAGAGAAAGAAAAGAAGACAGAGTGAGATAGATAGATAGATAGAGAGAGAGAGAGAGAGAGAGAGAGAGAGAGAGAGAAGGAAGAAGAAGAGATGAGTTTTGTTTTTCTAAATATATTACTGACAATAGGAACTGTAACAACGACGAGGGAAAAAGAAAGAGGGTGCGTGTGAGGTGTGTGTATGTATGTGTGTGTGTGTGAGTGTGTGTGTGAGAAAGAATGTGTATGTAGAGAGAGAGAGAGAGAGAGAGAGAGAGAGAGAGAGAGAGAGAGAGAGAGAGAGAGATTGGAAGAGAGAACAGCATATGAGTTTTGTTTTTCTAACAATATTACTAACAATAGGGCCTGTAGAAGAGTGTGTTGACTCACAGATTGTATACGTTCTCCAATGATCACCATACGAGTTTTGTCGTGTTTCTGAAACACTAGAAAAACAACGAAAAATGATAATATTTATAAGTGTTATATACAAGTCATAGATATTGAGAACAACACACCGTGTAATCCAAGCAAGTAGGAAGAAAAAATAAACAAGAAGTTTTGTTTTTATAACAACCTTTCTGACAATAAACTATAGAAAAATTTTGAGTTGACGCACAGGTTGTATATACTGGTGAACGATCGCCATGGCAATTTAGATTGTTCAGATTAATTGGTTTTAACGGCATTCAATCCGTCTTGGGTGATTTTATGCCTACGCATTAATTGTATATTCATCTTTCAGAATTGCAATCATGAGCGGATTTATCCTTAAGAATTCTTTGTTTCCACCGGAGACTCATCACAGAATTAACACAGGAAGAAGAACTACAATAGAGAACGCAAGAGGGGGGAGGTAAAATTATCGCAATAATCTTTTACCCCATCCTCATTATGAGATTTTTGCGTTCTCTCTATCTTAGTTCTTCTTCCTGTGTTAATCCTCTGATGAGACTCAGGTGAAAATAAAGAATTCTTGTGAAGGATGAATCTGCTCATGATTGCAATTCTCAAATTTTGTACCCACAAAAACTGTTTACATTTAAATTTGTATTTTAATATCCCACATTTGATTGATTAAACGGCATGTCAATATGTGTAGGGTTATTTTATGTCTTGCAGTTGGGGATTTGCATTAATCATACATTTATATTTGTATCTTAATATCCCACATTTAATTGATTTTAATGGCATGTCATCCCACCCAGAGTTATTTTATGCCAAGTTAGGAAATCACGTTCACTATAACCATTTCTTGTGTAGTTGTTTCGAAAAAAAAAAGGTTTCTATACACGGTCCTATCGAAGGTGAATCATTTTTAAACAGATCTATTTAATCTATAGATGGAAATAGTTTTCGGGCCACATTCGGCCCGAGGGCTGCATATTTATGATTCCTGATGTAGATAGATGGCCAATTATAGTAATTATATAAAGAGGGTTGTAATTAATGGTGGCTAGAATTGTGATGCCCTGTGGTAGAAGAAAAAAAGATTGACGTGGGTCAAGTTAGATTAATTAATCCCAGTGAAGACCGTGCCAAACGCGATAAAAATCGCTTGATTACAACGCCACGGTGAATGCCAAAAACCCTCCTCTCCAGTTGAACGTCAAGGTGAGTTAGTGGTGTCGCCCGAAAAAAGGAACGATTCTTGGAGTAAGCGCCCCAAGGAAGAAACAAAACCTGACAAGCAGCCTCGTTTGAAAGATAAAATATTCTGATACGTCTGGCCGTTTCCCGAGACAGCGAGATATCTCTGAAAACAACGGTATGTGCCAGAGGAGATTGGAATGGCGGTGTAAGAAAAACAATGCTAAGATGAACAGTGGACTCTTCCCTCTCCTTTTTTTTTTGCTTCTGTTTTGGATTTGGTTTAGGATACAATTCTCTTTTAGAACGAAAGAGAATTTTCAATGGCGATTTTTTCGGTCAACTTTTTCGATCTCCGTTTTAAATCTACGGTGCCGTTCCAACCTATCTGGGTGTGTATGATCCTATATTGATAGTGCCACGGAAAGTTTACCCACATGATGTGCCGATGTTATCTTGACGAAGAAGAAGAAGAAGAAGAAGAAGAAGAAGAAGAAGAAGAAGAAGAAGATGGAGGAGAAGAAGGACTATGGAGGAAAAGAACGAAAAATTGAAAGAGTAAGAGGAAAAAGAGAATTTTGAATGAAAAATTAGTGGAAGTTTAGAAGAAGAAGAAGAAGAAGAAGAAGAAGAAGAAGAAGAAGAAGAAGAAGAAATAAATAAATAAAAAAAGAATAGAAATAAAGAAATAAAGAAAGAAGTAAAGATATAACGAAGAAGAAGATGGGCTATGGGGGAAAAGAACGAAAGTTATTGAAAGAAGAACAAGAAGAAAGAAAGAAAGAAGAAGAAAGAAGAAGAAAGAAGAAGAAGAAGAAGAAGAAGAAGAAGAAGAAGAAGAAGAAGAAGAAGAAGAAGGTGATCCTCCAAGTAATGTTGTGTGATCAACTCATAATTCGTTATTTCACTCTAGAGTTGGTTGTCTCTTTTGAAGAGCCATTTGCTCAAGAAAGAAAGAAAGAAAAAAAGAAAGAAGAAGAAGAAGAAGAAGAAAGAAGGAAGAAGAAGAAAGAAAGAAAGAAAGAAGAAAGAAAGAAAGAAAGAAAGAAGAAGAAGAAGAAGAAGAAGAAGAAGAAGAAGAAGAAGAAGAAGAAGAAGAAGAACAGCAAACCAAAAGCAGGATGACTCCCTAACAGTTGCAGTTTATTGTGGCAATGAATAAGTACACCCTCTCTCCCAGAGATACAGAACTAAAACCTTCCTAATGGATACAGTTTAGTATCATACACAGGTCATACAATAATGAATAATCCCTTGGGGTAATTCCAGGTCAAATCATCCAGAAAAAAGTTATATTGTCACTCACCCACTGCAATTTTACAAACTATCGTTTTGGTAAAAGTAATGTTCAAGATATGTAAAATAATAATAGAAAAAAATTTGGGTTAAATCAAACTTAACGAACCTAAATTCCACCATCGTATGTCACCTGCCGAAAGAAAAAAAGAATACCAAAAATCAGGGAATTAACCGAATTTAATGAAATTTTCAGTGTTGATATATTAATGAATAAAATATATAATGCAACAGTTATTTTATTTAAAAACTTTTACATTTTATCACGTCAGTTAATTTTGAACCACGTATCTTTGAGGCGTTACGCCTCAAAGATACGTGGTTCAAAGTTAACTGACCTGAAAAAATCTAAAGCTATTGAATAAAATAACTGGCGCATTATATCTTTTAGTCATTAATATATAAACACTGAAAATTTCATTAAATTCGGTTGATTCCCTTATTTTTTGGATGTTTTTCTTTCGGCGGGTTGACATATGATGGTGGAATTTAGGTTCGTGGAGTTTGATTTAACCAAGTTTTTTTTTCCACCTATTGATCTTGCTATGAAAAATCATAAATTATCAATAATCTAAAATTGGTTAAATTTAAGACTTTTTTGATAGCATTTTTGAATTCCTTGGACCGAAAAGCATTTATAAACCAAATTTTAGGAGTAGGGAAAATCTAGAAATAATTTTACAGAGAAAAAAGATTATAAAAAGTCACAATATTTTGTGCCCCCCCCCACCAAAAAAAAATTGGAGAGCTAAAAGACGACATAACCTTTCTTTTTCCGACTTATTCTTTTTCCTTCGTCTTTTCATCTTTCTTCTTTTTCCTCAGCCTTCTTTTTTCCCGCTTCTTTTTCAATCTCCTTCTTTCCCATCTTTTTCTCGCTTGTTCTATTTCTCTCTTTTTCTTTTCCCTTTTCTTTCATCTTTTTCGATTTCGTTCTTATCCTCGTTCTTCTTTATCTCCTCTTCTTTTCTGTCTTCTTCTTCCGCTCATTTCTTTTCTCCTCTTCTTTTTCTACCTATTCCCCTCTTCCTCCTTCCTTCTTCTTCTTCTTCTTCTTCTTCTTCTTCTTCTTCTTCTTCTTCTTCTTCTTCTTCTTCTTCTTCTTCTTCTTCTTCTCACCCTCTTTTTCCCATTCTGCTTTTACCCTCTTCTTTCTTTCTTTCTTTCCTTCTTTCTTTCCTTCTTCTTTTACTCTCTTTTCTTTTCCCTTCTTCCTTTCCCACAATTCCGTTTCCCCTTTCTTCTTCCCCCTCTTCCCCCCATTCTTTTTTTCATATCTTTTCCTTCCGTCTTATTTTTCCCTCTTTCTTTTCCCCTCTTTTACATTTCCTTTTTCTCTTCTCTCTTGTTTTTACCCTTTTCCTCTTTTCACCCCTTCTTATTTTTCTCCTCTTTCTCTCGCCCCCCCCTTGTTTAAATATATTTATTTTTCTTTTCTTGAAATTTCGCCCCCCCCCCACTGATCTTGTCGGTCGAGCATCGTCCATTCTCCCTCGAGTGTCCAAGCTCGATTCTCGATTTGCTTATTTTATTTTATCAAATAAACTTCAATCAAAACGTCTCAGCTGCTCCAAACTTTCGGCGAAGCCATTTAGCAGTTTGGCAAACTAACAAGATTCTTTTGTTCTCACTCTTTCTCTACCTCGCTCACTACAAAGAAGACACACACACACACATATATATATATATATATATATATATATATATATATATATATATATATGAAAGTACGCAAACAATTTGTTTGATATGGCTATGCCGACAATTTTTGGGAGAATATGTGCTTAATTGAAGTCATACCTAATTTGAAAATTAATTAGTTGATAATTAATGAATTAGGCGAATATATCTGTTCAAATGTAAAGCGTAAACAAATCGAGAAAAAGGCATTCTCTGTATAATAGGCCGAAATGTACATACAGAGAATTACTTTTTCTCGTTTTTTTAAGCTTTACATTTGAACAGATATATTCGCCTAATTCATTAATTATCAACTAATTAATTTTCAAATTAGGTATAACTTCAATTAAGCACATATTCTCCCCCCCCCCCCGCAAATATATATATATATGGTATTTGTGGATAAAAAGTGACTTACCGATGAAAATGGTCAGTGGTTAGTTGGTTCAAGTTTTACAATGATAAGGCAGCGATATAACAAAAATAAAGTGCTCAATACGTTAGTAGAGCAAATTTATTAACATAAAGGTACACGGTATTAACCTACTCGAGTTTCATCATAAGGATCTTCAGGGTTAGGTCCACTGGATTAAGCAAGATATTGATTAATGGCAGTCGATTTCACGTGTGTGTGTTTTCGCGATAAATGGTTGATTATAGGTCCGTGGTCGAAGAACGCTGGTTTTAAATTAAAAAATTCGAAAGAGCGGAAGTTGCATTTTTCAAAGGATCAAAATATAAACATTGTTAGAAATCCGCTTTGTTTTAAAGGTTTACGACAATTATGAGGATGTCTATATTATTATAGAGTCTGTAGTGATTAAATGTGGTTTTAATAATGTATGCATAAAATTATTTATTTTGATTAAAGCCAGTAGAATGTGTTGTATATGTATACACGCATGTATTTTACCATTTCAATGGTCTTATCATTATTTAAAAAAAAATAGAATAAAATAAAATAAAATAATATATATATATATATATATATATATATATATATCTGTCTATCACACCATGTTCATATCTATCTATCTATCTATCTATCTATCTATCTGTTTTTCTATCTATCAAAATCTGCTCAGGCACATGTATCAATCTATCCATGTATCCATCGAAATCTGCTTATAAATGTCTATCTAACAGAGTTTAGTCTTTTTTTTTATCTCAGAATAATAATATCTATCGATCTATCGATCTATCAATCTAACTTTATATCTATTTCTCAGCGTCGCTCACCCCCCACACCCCCACATATATATATAGAATATATATGTATATATATATATATGTATATATTATTTATATGATATATGTGTATATTTATATATATATATATATATATATATATGATATATGTGTGTATATGTGTATATATCTAATATATATATGTGTATATTTATAAATAATATAAACTACTATATAATATAACTACTTCTAATATATATTTTTTCAGTGTGCGTATTTATTATATATACTAGCAAATATATGCACCCTCCGGGTGCAAGTATTTAAGTTTAAATGTAATAAAATATTAGATTAAATCAGAAAGGCTAATGAAACAAATTAAGAATTCAAATAAAAAGATTTGAAACGGAGGGGGTATAATCGGAAAATAGAACAACTGAAACTTACTCTTTCATCACTTCCGTTTTTCAATGCTAAATTTTCCTAATTTAACTATTTAGGAAGTAAAGAATAAAACTACAGTTATTTCGTCTTGTTAATGAATTTCTTTTAGGATTTATTGAAGAGATTTTTACTCATATTCATTAAGATAAAACCAAACAATTAGAAATCAATAATACCAAGCACATTTTTATTAAAATCAGTTTTTTAAAAATCAATATGCAAATTAGCTTTACGTTTACACTGAAAACTGGTATTTTGT
Organism: Doryteuthis pealeii; assembly: GCA_023376005.1. NCBI lineage: Eukaryota > Metazoa > Mollusca > Cephalopoda > Myopsida > Loliginidae > Doryteuthis > Doryteuthis pealeii. Next base: position 16,459,328 of record CM042142.1, read on the forward strand.
TGTATATATAAATACAATTGCATGTCATTAGTATTTAGGTAAGGCCAACAGTATTAATAATGTCAAACAGTTTTATTATTAATTGCGGTTTAGATAGAAATAGAATCATGGAGAATGTGACGTAAATAACTAAGGGAATTGTGACTTGAGTAGTAATATAGTTTCGGTTACAGACAGAAAAACACACAATCTCCATTATAAAAGATATAAATATATATATATATATAAGTATATTTATATATATATAGTATAAGTATATATATATATATATATATATAAGTATATTTATTTATAAGTATATATATATATTTAATATATATAAATATTATATATTCATATATATATATATATATAAGTATATTTATATATATATATATATATGTATATTATATATTTGGGAAAATATACGATCGTTATCATCTTGAAACAACGTCGGGTTAAAAATTAGATCGTCTAAATATATATTGATGAAACAAGATGAAAAGTCTTATTTTATATCTGAACATTTGTATTTGAAATATATTGTGATATTGCTCAGCATTTTTATCCATTGAGCACTGTAAAGAATTTACGGATTAAAATGCTTTTTCGTAAGATCTAAGAAAGGTTATAGTTTGAAAAGAAGATGAATCGAATCTGACGGGACTGATGGCACTGATGTAAGACTCACTGATTTGAAAAGCCGGCTTCTAATAGGCCAACAAGATGTACAATTGATAAGTTGGTTTCCCGCCAAAAAGTCAACAGTTCTATCTTGCTTCCCGCCATGAAATCGTCTCCAACCGGACTCTCCACACCTCATACAATTTGCGCAAAGACTTAGCAACTCTCTTGACACAATGCAAATCAATGTAAAGATAATGTGAATTCTTTATACCCGAAAAACATACGTACACATGTAGCGACATCCCCCACATATATATATATATATATATATATATATATATATATATATATATATATATATATATATATATATGTGGTGTGTGTGTGTGTGTATTTGAGAAGCATTCTTTCGTTTATAAATATAGAATTTAACAAAAGATGTCTCCTGTTTAACAAGTTTATTTTCGATCTTTTCAAGCTTTCTGGCTATTTAAAAAAAAAAAAAATTTGGATAGAATCTGTGTAAAAACTCGAATACAAATACAACACCCCTGGAGATGGCACTTCGAAGTGCCGAAAGTACGTGGGACAAAAACTCTGGTGGACTAATCAACGGATTCCATCCAAATATTTAAAAAAAGTTGGCCAGAAAACTTGAAAAGATCGAAAATAAACTTGTTAAATAGAAGACATCTGTTTTATTTAACTATTTTTTCTCTCTCTCTCTTTCTTTCTCTCTCTCACTCCCTCTCTCTCTCTCTCTCTCTATATATATATATATATATATATATTAAACAAAACAGATGTCTCCAGTTTAACAAGTTTATTTTCGATCTTTTCAAGATCTTTTCGACATCTGTAGCAGCATAGTGATACTCATAATAATAGAAACCATAAGAATAATAAAACCAGACATAGGAAAAGAAAGGTTATCTGGTTTAACCCTCCTTTCTGTAAATTAACCAATATTAATATATGTATCATAATGTGTTACTATAGCATCATTCCTGTACAACATGATAAATGTACCTCTTTTAAGTGTGTGCGAAATCAAATGCTTTTTGTTGTGTGAGCTCAGTACTTCTGTTTACAATGTGTGATAAGCTAAAGACAGTATTTAACACGTAAATTCTAGCTGTACCTATTGCAGGAATGACTCTCATTTCTTGTCAGATTTTGTGCGGATTCCGGATTGTTGCTTTGTAACACTACGTTCTCCTAGTCGGAATGGACAGATGTGTTTAACGTTTGTTTACGTTCAGCTCTTCACTTCAAATGGAGTGATGTATTGATAGAAATATTTGTATACTTATCTCTCTCGTCCGGTATTACATTGGGAGATCCTGGTTGTTAGGCTGCTGTTCTGTTGACTGGAAATTCTATGTTGTTTGGAGTCTGGAAACCAACTTGGGGGTGTTGAGGGATATATTGCCTTGTGCCATTTAGAATTTTTAGTAATAACATAGGGCCACTTATTTTTACTCATGAGTATTTTATTTCCCCCAAAATCACAACTGCCGAGAGCAAGAGATCCATGTGCTCCGTTAGCGTATTCTTCCAGACTCCATTCACGCTCTAACCTCTCACTCCCTTTCGCTCCTTCGCCGTGTATCATTCGTCCAATCAAACCATACCATGTGTCTATGCCAAATCATCATTTAAACTTTTCCGTTCTCCTTTAACTCAAAATTCTTGCTTAAAAATTTTACGGGCTAATTTAGATATCAAGTTACTCGCATGGCTCCACTTCCCGCCCATTATGTAACAACATTATATCTCCACGGGTGCTAGTGCGACACTACACATTGCACTATAAGTATGTAATGGGTAGAGTCGTTGGAAATGGACTCGTCAACCCGAGTTCAAATCCTGGACGAGGCTGTTTGCATTCATATAGCACTAATACACTTGGGAAACAGATGCATCTAGCTACTCTCCCTTCAACTATGGGTAAATCAATGGGTCTTTACTTTTGCCAAGGTAACCAGTCTAGGAGAAGAAAAATTTGAGTTCAAACCTGTTAAACTCTGCTTAAGAAATTGACGTTGTGACCCATTCTGTTCGTATGGAGTTTTTGTTAAATATATAAAGTCTATTACTTCTTGACAATATTTACATCTCTTTATAAATTTTCAATATCACAGAGAGTCGTTTTTTTTCTGTTTACGAATGTCACCGAACAAGAGTTTGTGTATCGCAGCAGGACCCGGATATTCTTGTCATTTGGATCATTTCTTATTCCGACCATTTTACTCGATACGACAGAAAAAGAAAAGAAAAGAAAAGAAAAATAGAAGTAACAACAAAACGTCTCTGTGGGGAAAAAGAAAAATATATAACTAAAAGAAAATTACTAAAAACACAGATAAAAAAAAGGATCTTTGTGTGAATATGGACTCTGAACTAAAATTTTCTAAACATACAGAGACACAAGTAAATAAAGCTAACAAGATATTACAATAAACTACAAAGAATATGCGTCCTTCGAACGTAACTATTCAAGTTTTAATGTAATGAAATATATTAAATTAGAAACACTAACGGAATTAAATAAGAATGCATATAAAAAGATTACACTTATCACAATTATTTTTTAATTGCTTTCTATATAAAATCATCCATAGGATTGATTTTAATACGTTGAGGAATAAAACAATCAGTTACACCAAGTAATTATTTATTAAATCCGGTTTTGTTAAAATCAGTATGAAAGTTATATTGGTAAACCTTTATTTTTTAGTAATATATAAGGCGCATTGCATGATTTTAAATGCACTAATAACATGGGCTGTTTTGAGGCAAGGCTATCTCAGATTTTCAAAGACATCATTAATAAATAAATTTATTTTATGGTTATTAATGATTTTGACTATACATTAAATACTCATTGACAAATTTACACAGTTCCTGAAGGCATTGTGTCATGAGCAGTGACGTAGTTTTGGTTACAGACAAATAGATAACGAATCTCCATTACAATAAGAAAATACGTAGGTCATATGAATACATGAATAAGGAAATGTTAAAAAATCATTCATTGCATTGGAATTAGCCAATATGCTTTGGAGTCCAAGATTATTCAAGAATATAAAACTAATCGAAGGAGTACAAAGGAGAGCTACAAAAATAATGAATGTTTTCAAATCTATTTCGTATGAAGAAAGACTTATGAACATTGACTTACCAAATTGACTTATCGACGAACCAGAGGAGATATGATTGAAGATTATAAATATACTTATGGATTTTATTCAACAAATTTTGATCTATTGAACATTACTGAAAAAATGAATACTAGGGGTCATAAATTAAAACTTAAAAAAAAAAAATTGCAAAACAAATGTAAGACAAAAATATTTCAGTAACAGGGTTGTAGATTCGTGGAATAAACTACCATATCATAGTGAATGCTCCATCTTGAACTTTTTAAGGCAAAGTTGGCTGAATTGTGGAAAGAATATAAATATTCAGTGGAAATAAGATAAATATTTTAAATACAAGGAATAGCTGACAGGTCTCAGATTTAATATATCTTGCTGAAAAAGATACAATTATCACTCCTCATGAGTTTTTCACATCAGCTTTAGCTGATGGTATTTCACTGGAGTCTGAGTGGCAACAAGTCTCCTCAGGCATCCAAGACTCTCCTGCGTATCCAAGCCGATTGCTGCAATGCAGTAGTCTGGTTGGTCTCAACTCTTCCTCTGATTTCCAGATTCTCCAGTCTTTTTTCCAAGCTTTTTAGACCGTTCCAAGTGCACCAACTACAACTGGTATTACTTTGACTTTCATATTCTATATCTTTTTTAATTATCTGGCAAAGTTCAAGTATTTGTCCATCTTTTCGTTTTCCTTCATCTTCACCCTGTGGTATGCTGGAACCGAAAAATCCACCAGTTGATAAATTCTTTCTTTATTGTTAATCAAAACTAGGTCTGGTCTTCTAGCTGGGATATTATTATTATTATTTACTCCTTTTGAGTTTTCACATCAGTGTTAGCTGATGGTCTTTCACTGGAGTCTGAGTGACAGCAAGTCTCCTCAGGTCTCCAGGACTCTTCTGAGTATTCTGGCAGATTGCAGCAGTGCAGTGTTCTGAATGGTTTCAATCCTTCCTCTGATATTATTATTATTATTATTATTATTATTATTATTTACTAATTTTGAGTTTATTATTATTATTATTATTATTATTATTATTATTATTATTATTATTATATCATTTAATAATAATAATAATAATAATAATAATAATCATTATTATTATTATTATTATTATTATTATTATTAAATGATATATTCACATTTGTCTAAATCTTTGTGATGATGCTTGATAGTTTGTATCATTTAGATGTTTTTACTGTTGTCCCCATCTTTTTTATTGTTACATACACAAAGTTTCGGACCTCTTAGGTGTTTCATGTCGAACTCTAACGATCTTGTCGAATTTGGGAGCCTTCATGTCGTTATTGTGAGCCTTCAATTGGACACATGTCGTAGCGGAAATAAGGGTTGCGTTAATACATTTCTAAGTGATAATCATCTGGAGGTTTCAGGTTCAATCCTGGTTACAGGTGAAAAATACTTGTACTCGGTTATGGTTAACGGAATAAAAACAATCTACTCCAATGGATAAAAAAAGGGTTCGGTTCGGTGTTCAGTGAAGAGAATACTTACTGGAAACCATATAATTTCTTGAAAAAGAGACTGATCTTGGTATTAAATAAACTACCAAGATGTTACATAGAATACAAGATGTAACTAGTAATTCTGTAAAAGAAGAGAAATGGAAAATACCCGTAAGATAATTGACAGGTCTTCACCTTTGACTGACCTTGTAGCTGTTTCTCCGTAGACCATAAACATTACGCTACACCGAGTAAAGGGGTATATAACAGAAGACCGGAGAGAAACCAGTCCAACAATAGATGCAAGATACCGGCAATTCCGTTCCAAAATTGTAGAGACCCAACCAGATCCAATTCAGAGATAAGTAGAACAGTATAAGTATGGAAACTAGAAACTACATACTCCTTTGATTAGACGCACCGTCATATATGGAAATTTCATGATCTTATTTACATATACACACACCAAATATATACCACTGTTAGATTTCTTTGTTGATATAAGGTGTGTGCCCGTTCCCCGCCTATACTCATAGACTAGGCGAGATCATATGGTCTATTCCTTAGCCAATCACTGGCCATACTGCATGGCTGATATATTACTTAAGCGCTGATTTTTTCTCAGTCTACTCGTAATCATCGACGAAGGAACCTAGGAATCTCTACCTGAGAGGATGACCAAATCGTAGGACTTTCTACCTAGAATCAACTGGCCAATTATGGCCCTTAAAAGCTTAACAACCACCAGGACACATATAGAGATTTACTTACAACCTAATTTCTTTTAATAGAGCCCGCAATGTTACATATATAAATGAGGTACGGCTATAAAATCAGTATCGCTACGACGAATATCGAAAGCTGGTTCCCTAGCTACGAGACTCAGAGCCCTTGCCGCCACTTCGCCGCTGTGTCCCGCTACCTTGCCACTCAAGTCCCGCACTTGACCATTTCAACCAGAAGTAATTAGCGTATATCACCAGTTAACTCACAAACTCCGACTTTGATTTCGACACCGACACCCCTTTGATGTTGTACATGATTTTAGTCACTGTATGATCATTAAAGGTATTGTTGTATACAATTGTTAATAAGCATTTCGCAATTATTGTGATTATTGACCCGTTGACAGCATTGGTAAATCTGGTCATTATCAGACCCAGCCTGAACCGAGAAAGTCCGAACCAACTTTCCTGTGGTTCAAACAAAACAACGTGGGGAAGTCAGAACCAACAGGTTCATCAGTCTATAAGTGGCCCGCAGCGCAACACGCACTTATAAGACCACACAATCCGCCCTACTATTTACCCATAGTTGGAGGGAGTCTACCATCTGTTGATGGAACGAAGTCTATTTTAGAGACTATGCTACTTCATAACAGATATACACTTTTTTGAAACACCGTGTTTAATCTACTTATTAACACTTCTGTTTCTTAATTGAACGGTCGTTATCATCTAGCTACATCCTCTGGTTAAAGATGAGACCGTCCAAATCGTCCAAGATGAATGCATAAAAGTAAATCCTGAGAGAGAGAGAGAGAGTCAAGTCAAGATTATTATACTTTTTACATATTGAACAATTGCAATAGCCCTTAAGTAAACATATCAAACGTTGTAATAATTAAATTATCATACTGTGGTATATCCACAGGTCCTGCTAATCTAACATAATAATTGAGATTATTTGTTTTATTGTAGAATTAATGAGTTAATAAAATTTGTGGTGGATTTGAAAACTGAAAATTTCGGTAATTATTGGATAACAGCTTGGCTCCATCTGCTATCAAATTAAAATGAGTTGCCAATCTTCGTCAAATCTGCGAGGAGAACACTTAGCGTGTTACTATCAAAAGCAAAATGTGATGGTTAAAGAGTTTGCGGGGAAAACACAGGAAAAGCACGTGGCAAATTGCTCTTCAAAAGAGACAACGGACTCTAGAGTCAAATAACGAATTATGACTTGTTGGATCACCTTCTTCTTCTTCTTCTTCTTCTTCTTCTTCTTCTTCTTCTTCTTCTTCTTCTTATTATTATTATTATTATTATTATTATTATCCCTCCTTTTGAGTTTTTCACATCAGCGTTAGCTGATGGTATTTCACTGGAGTCTGAGTGAC
>CM042142.1:16471680-16526680 GCA_023376005.1 Doryteuthis pealeii
ACTCTCGTACGCGCGCGCATACACACCACACACACACACACACACACACACACACACACACACACACGCACCTCCCCCCACACAAGCACAAACCCACACACACACATCACACACACATATGCTCATCGTATTCATAGAATAAAATCCATTAACTATGAAAGGATAATTTGTTAACTATGGAATAATCAATTAGAACTCCTCAGTCTTTCCTCATTAGAAGCATCAACATCAGTATCACCACGGACCGCTGTTGACTATTGTTACGTAATAGTGGTGATGTGGAGCTATCAGGGTAACCTGATATGTAAATTAGCACGGAAAGTTTTTAGCAATAATTTTGACTTAGATGATAATGGAAAAATATAAATGATGATTCAGCATAGACACATGGCATGGGATTAGACGAGTGAATGTGCGTGGCGAAGGAGAGAGAGAGAGAGAGAGAGAGAGAGAGAGAGAGAGAGAGAGAGAGAGAGAGTTATAGTGTGAATTGCATCTGGGAGAATGTGCTAAGAGAGCAAGACATGTATTTCTTGTTCTTGGCAGTTGTGATTTTGGGGAAATAAAATACTCATTAGTAAAAAGAAGGGGGCTTGTGTTATTTGTGTTACAATGGTTAAGTAAAAATATGGTCAGAGAAAAAAGGGGAAAAATAGAATGTGTTAAGTCCAGGCATATGCATATGGGTGGGTGTTTGCCCTTTAAGGAGACAAAGAATTAGGCAGTAAAGTTTAAGAGAATTGTGTAGTCACCATGAAGTTAAGCCAGTTAGAAATAATAGCTTTAAGAGAAAATGAGTCTTGAAAAGATTTAATGGTCTGAAAAGTGGAGACACTGAGACTGAAAAAAGTTATGGCTATCGGTTTAAGAGAAAGTGCAGACAAAAAGTCTGAGAAGAAGAATAAGTACCTAGCTTCTGGATGGTCGAATCCATGGGGATGTGTAGGGATGGAATTTACATATATTCAGTCGGCTCAAGCCCTTGAGTCAGTTTCAGACCGGCAGTCGGGGTGATAGTGTCGTCTCAATAGCAGTAGAAAGGAAATAGCCAGGGACCCATATCAGTGAAGCCAACAATCAACTTAGAGTGAAGACAACTTTCTTGCCAGCTGACAACATAGACTTAAGTGTACTCTGCTCCATCACAAACTGCACAAAGTGTAACAACTTCCTCTTCTATTAGCGTCTTGTTATCAGACTTTGTGTTGTTTTCTTTTTTATCTTTGTAAACCTGTCTCTAACTCGGGCCATTCGAATCGGCCAACACAGAGCATTACAACGTGGGGTCATAGACATTGTGCAATGAAAGTGTGTAAGTGCAGACCGGGTATTATGACATATTACTAAAAACCTCTGAATGGCACAAGGCAAGATATTTCTCAGTCCCCAAGCTAGTCCAGACTCCAAAATCAGCTTATCAGCTGCCCAGCAACCAGGATTCCACTCTCTTCGATGTCGTACCGGTACAGAGATAAGTATACTAAATGTTTCTATTATCAACATAACACTCCATTCTGAAGATAAGAGCCGTAAAGTAACAAACGTTATAACACGTCATCTCTCCATTCGGAAATGAGTGCCAGACGTAACGAGAGTTGACACGTCTACATCTCCAGTCCAACAAGGTGAGTGTAGTGATTCAACACATTCTCTACAAAATACTCTTTTTCACATTTCTCTCATTTAACTCGGAACAAGCTCTTTCTTGTATTTCCTCTCATGTCTGCATTCTTTGGCGTAGCGGAGAGATGAGAAGTGAGAGGTCAGAGTGTGAATTGAGTCTGGGAGAATGCGTTAATGGAGCAAGACATGGATTTCTTGCTCCCGGCAGTTGTGATTTTGGGAGAAATAAAATACTCATGAGAAAAAGAAGTGGCCTTGTTTTATTACTAAAAACTATAAATGGTACAAGGCAAGATATCCCTCAGCTCCCACGTCATCATCTTCAGTCCGACAAGGAGAGAGTAGTGTTACACTAAGAAATACTAATAAGAATAATTCCCTCCTTCTTAAATAGAAGCACGATTATCATCATGGACAGTTTTTATCAATGAAATGTTTATTAGTACCCTTTTATCCTTCCTCATTAAGTGTACCACTATTATCACAGACCGTTATTAAATAGGAAATCCTACTTCGAAACATTCTTTCTTATTAAAATAGAAGCATATTTCATCATCATTAACCATTAAATGCTAATTAGAATCCCTCTACCTTTTCCTAAATAAAAAACATAGATATCATCATAGACCGCCGTTTACTATGGAATAATAATTAGAATCCTTCTACTCTTCCTAAATAGAAGCATCACTATCATTATAGTGCGTTGTTAACTATGAAATGCTTATTAGAATCCTTCACTGTATCTTGAATAGAAGCATCAATATCACCACGGACCGCTCTTAACTATGAAATGCTAATTAGAATCCTTCCCCCTTCTTAAATAGAAGTATCGATATCCTCATGGAACGTAGTTAACTAGCAAATGTTAATTATAATCCTTCACTGTGCTCTAAATAGAAGTATCAATATCATCATGGATCGTTGTTAACTATAAAATGCTAATTAAAATTCTCCCCTTCTTAAATTGAATAATCAATATCATCATGGAATGTTAACAATGAAATTGTACATAGAATCCTTCTCTGTGTCCTTGAATAGATGCATCAACATCATCATGGACCGTTCTTAACTATGAAATATTAAATAGAATTCTTCTTCCTTTCCTAAGTAGAAGCATCAATATAATCATAGACCGCCGTTAACTATGACATGTTAATAAGAATTAGTTTCCCGTTGCTAAATAGAAGCATCAGTATAATCATGGACTGTGGTTACAATTCAAGTCGATAGGTTCACGGATCGTCTAGTCATGAAACTTGTACCATGATTTGATAGAAAAGCGGTTTTATTTTAGAATATCGCACAGCCATTAAGTTCTTCGCACGCGTTGGTTTCTGAGATAAAACAACTGCAACTATTTTGAGAAAATCTTTCCGGGAAGAGTATTTCAAGAATAAAGAGATTTAATTAAATACCAATTAAAATAAAAGACATTGAATTTAGCTAAGTTAAATGAAGACTAAATCGCTTGTTTACTGTATAACCTTTTTACTCATTACACAACCTGAACAACGATGTCTGTTTCGGCCTTTAGAATTGATTGTACGTTCGACTAAAAGCCATATAAATGTTTTGATAAAATGTACATACTAATACGATAATATGATCCATTCTTAGTTCTTTGTATCCAGTATCCTATCGAGTTGAATTGTAACCACAGTCCATGAGGATATTGATGCTTCTATATAGGAAAGGAAGAAAGATTCTAATTAGTACTTCATAGTTAACGGCGGGCCATGATGATATTGATGCTTCTATTTAGGAGGGTAGAAGGATTCTAATTACCATTTCATAGTTAACAGCAGTCCATAATGATATTGATGCTTCTATTTAGGAAAGAGAGTAGAATTCTAATTAGCATTTCATAATTAACAACGGTCCATGATGATATTGATGTGTCTATTTAGGAAGGAGAAAGGTGTCCATGATGATAATCGTGCTTCTATTTAGGAAAGTGAGAAGGATTCTAAATAGCATTTCATAGTTAAAAATTGTCCATAATCTTATAGATGCTTCTGTTTAGGAATGAGTGAAGGCTTCCAATTAGTATTTCATAGTTGACAGCTGTCCATGATGATACTGATGCTTCTATTGAGGGTATGACGTTAAACTGCATCTAGTATTGAGGTTCCAATTCCTTACTCCTAGGTCCACTCTGACCCTGTTAGGGTCCCATCAGTGGGTCAAATAGAAAAATGAATTTTAAAAAATTGGTTGAAAAAAGAATTTTCTATACACATTAAGAATGAATGAAATAAAATATCTTCGGTATAAAATAACTCAACAAGGGTTAACATACCGTAAAACCAATCAACCAGCCAACCAACCGACCAATCAAATACTAGCCCCCATGAGCTATACATTTCTAAAACTTCACTCTGAAGACCTCAGCAATTTCTGAGTAAAATATTTCAGTTTTTTTTTTTATCTGTCTAAGGCCTACGTTTAAAGACTTGTGCCTTCAGGAATATCCCAGAGGAAATCTCTCTGAAATTTCCTATTATAACAATATGGCTTCTTTTTTTTTATCAAGAACTCTTCCCTCTTGACCTACTCCGAAACACTTAGGAAATAACCATAAGATTTTTTGTCCGTAATATAAAAACATTATCAGTACTAGCAAAACTATGCGCCCCCTGGGGGCAAGTATTTAAATCTTAATGTAATAAAATCCTATATAAAATAAGAAAGACAAACAAATATAAATAAGAACCAATATAAAAATATTACTTCTATTTTAAATTTATTTTAATTGATTTTTTATATAAAATTATATATAGGATTGCTTTTAATACGTTTGAGAATAACATGATAGTATTAAAAATCAGTAACGGCAAATAATTATTTATTAAACCCAGTTTTGTTAAAATCATTATGCAAGTTAATCCAAACTTATACGATGTAAATTTTTATTTTTTAGAGATATATAACACATATTCAGGATTTTAATTGCATTAATAATATGGGTAGTTTTGTGGTAAATCTAACTCAGCCAGACTTTAATAAAGACATCGTTAATAAATAAGATGCTAATTAAGATTAAATAATGACTATTTTATAATCGTTGAGAATATAACTTAAATAACTAAGGGAATCGTGACGACAGTTACATAATCTCTATTAGGAGAAATGTGAGGACGTTAATGCGACAGTATGTGGAGAAAGATAGACAAACACGGGGTGTTATAGAAAATGGATGACGACCTCCTGTTTCACCATTTTGAAAATGTCCATCATTGAAGCAAGAACTATATCCAAGTCCTGAAGAAGATCTAATAGACCGAAACGTTGCATCGTCGACACTACTACCTACAAAAACATCAATTTTCTATAACATCCCGTATTTGTCTACCTTTCTCCACATAATCTCTATTATAATAAGATCATAGAGAGAGAGAGAGAGAGAGAGAGAAGAGAGAGAGAGAGAGAGAGAGAGAGAGAGAGAGAGAGCAATATTTGCAATTTTTGTTTTGTTATTGTCGCCACCTTCGAGCTAAAAACTCCTGAAACCTCACAGTGAAGACCTCGCCTATTCATGAGTAAAATATCTTAGTTTTTTCAGTTACCTGCGGCCTACGTTTAAGACATCTGACTTCGATAATATCCCAGAGGAAATCTCTCCGAAATGTCCAATATCAACATGTCTTTGTTTTTTTTATCAAGAACTCTTTGTTACCATTATTGTGGCCATCCTCTAGGTTTCAAGCAAGAGCGCTGTCCAGCGGAGATCCTTTGTGTTAAGCAGAGCACGATCCTTAGTGAAGAATCTTGCGTTCCTCCTTAGTGTCCCTTAATATTGAGTATGATCCTTTAGTTGTTCCTTGGTGCTCCTCAGTCTTGCAGGTTGTTCGTCAATGAGTACAAAATGGACGTCTGTCAATATCAGCCGATTAAGTAGTTAACCAACCACGTATTCGGCTGTTGATTGGCTGAGGTTTAAACCACATACCTCGCTTAGTCTATAAATCTAAGTTGGTGGATTGCATCACGGTTTATATACCCCAAAATAATCCAACACTCTTCACTTTCGACCTACTCTGAAACACTTAGGAAATAACCATAGTATTTTTGGTGCGTAATATAAAATCATTATTAGTATTGAAAAAAAAGGGGAAATGTATATTTGAAATAATTTCGACGATAACCCATGACATTGATTATCACTTATTTACTATTTCTCTCAACTTTTTTTTTTTCTGTGTGTTTAGCCGACTTTTCGGCTGCGAAAAAAATAGAGGTGACGACATTGAAATGGCGTAGCCACGTGATCAACTGAGTCATAATCATTGGCACGGTATTTTGGCGCGTCAATCGTCGAATTTTTCGGTAGCGCCTTGAATGTTACGGCAGACTGGGGAGTGGAGGGTGGGGGTGGGTGGTGCGGATCGTATTTAATGGGCAGTTGCGTGATCTGACAGCGAGGAGCGCCATTTGGTGGCGCTGTGCAATTCTTTATTGTGTATTTTGTCTCAATTAAGTCTTGTGAAGACGTGACCGATCATGAAGATGATGGTTTTTTCCCTGGCGCTTATTTTTGGATGGGTGGGTGGGAGAATAATTCAAGGGATTATTTTCGGTGAAAATTATTAGATTAGAGGATCAGAGAAGAGAGAGAGAAAAACAATAAAAGATAGAAGAAGAAGAAGAAGAAGAAGAAGAAGAAGAAGAAGAAGAAGAAGAAGAAGAAGAGAAGAAGAAGAAGAAGAAGAAGAACCAGTTCGAATGAGAAGAATTGAGACTATCCAAAAAGAATAAGAAAGTCAGAGAGAAGTTAAGAAGAAGACAGAAGAAAGAAATTAGGAAATGGAAGGAAAAACACAAGGAAGAATAATGACTAAAAAAACGAGTAGTAAAATATAATAATAATAATAATAATAATAATAATAATAATAATAACCACAAAAACAAATTTGAATAGAAAAAAGAATAATTCTGAAGAGTGAAAACGAGGAAAGAAAGAAGGTTAGAAGGGGAAAAAAGGAAAAAAGAAAGAAAAAGAGGGAAAACTGAAGAAGAAAAAAACTCTGATGAACAAAGAGAAAAAGAATGAAAGAAGATGTATGAAGAGTAAAAAAGTGTAGAAAAAAGTTCTTTTTCTGAGGAAGAAAAAATCCAACGAGCGAAAAAAAAAATCGATGAAAAAAATAAAGGAAAAAGAGGAAAAAAAGAGAGGAAGAAAGAAAAAATTGATAAAAAAATGAAATCTATTGTCAATTTATGACTATTATTCACATCCAAATAAAGACGACGCGATATTAGAACGAAATTTTGAAAAAAAATGTATTCATAAAAACTTGTAATAAAAGGAGCGAAAAAAAGAAGAAAATAAAATAACTGTATATCACAAAAAATGCGATGAAAATACAATAAACGAGACCCAACAAGAGAAAAGAAAAAACAAAATGGCTGCCGATCAGAAATCGAAGAGAGAGAGAGAGAGAACATAAACTGCCATGATGAAAACAAAACATAACATAACAAAATAAAAAAAACCAAAAAAAACATAACAATGGCGACAGCAACAAAACAGCGAGTGTTGAGAAAAGACAGTTGAAATATTAATGAAATTGCTTTGCCCATGTGTGCGAAATATCAGCCGGTCTATTTGCTAATAAGTTCGGCGTAATGAAAAGGTCTACTTCGACGACAATGCATTCCGACGCACGCACATACAATTCGTACGAAGCGGCGAACCCGGCCCAATTTAATTAACTAGAAACACAGGAACACAAAACTTCCCGCCTTCTCCAACCCGGAGAAAAGAATATCGCGCATGCGCGTGTACATTGTGCTGTCACGATGTGTGAACGCATGCGTGAAATATTAAGCGATTTTTAATGGCTCCGTGAAGTTGCACTTTATTCATTTTTGCCTGACTGCTTGCTTGCCCACATCTCTATCTCTCTCTCTCTCTCTCTCTTTCTCTCTCTCTCTTTCTCTCTCTCTTTCTTTCTCTCTCCCTCTCTGTGTCTCTGTTTCTCTGTCTCAGTCTCTGTCTGTCTGTCTGTCTGTCTCTCTCTATATATATATATGTCTTAGTATATGCATATGCATGTTACGTATAGGGTTATCTTAGTATGTCTTCATTTACGTATATATCCACTTCATTCTCTCGGTATCTATCTATCTCCATTCATATATTTCTATTTATTCCTATCTATCTATCTATCTATCTATGTATCTGCTTACACATATTATGCATGGTATTATCTTAGTTTCTCTTCATCTATACATTAATCCACTTAATGTTATCTCTGTCTCATTTTATATCTATCTATCTATCTATCCATCTATTCATCTATATGTCTGTCTGACTGTTTGTCTTGGTATAGGCATATTATTGGCATTTCACTCTCGGAAGATTATAATAAAGTTTTTTGTGCCCCTGAGTTACAGCGCCTCCTGTGACTGTGAAGTCCGATGTTTGAAAAAACATCCTCGACCACAGATGTCGTATTTGAAGGTGTCCATGAAGATGTTGATGTGCCGATGTTTTGTTGCCGCTGCTTTCTTCTGGACCTCTTAGCTTCATGATGTTGCGTCAGGGTGACTTCTGAGATGAACAGTCATCTACGGAGATTCTGCCGCCACCGAGGGCGATCCTGAGCCAAATCTTCCCAGCTGGAAGGGACAATATCAAAGCACCTGAGATCCTTCTTGCAGACATTGTTATGTATGGGATTATCTTAGTTTCTCTACATCTATGTATTTATCCTCTTTCCTCTCTCTGTATCTGTCTTTCTCTCTCCCAGTCTCCCTCCCCCTCTCTCTCTCTCTCTCTCTCTATATATATATATATATATATATATATATATATATATATATATATTTCGAACAATACACCCTAAAGTTGCCGTTGACCACATCGTCAGTGATGTAATTCCAAGATCATTTGATATCTTTCAACATTCTACACCTTCACCTGGGTGGCTCATCTAGCTGGTGGCCTGGGAACGAGATCACACGAGCAAATTATATATATATATATATATATATATATATTATATATATTGTGTGTGTGTGTGTATGTGTGTGTGTGGTTGGTACTATTACACTTGAAGAATCAATAGTAATCCAACGTGCAGTGCTATTAGAAGAGAGTTCAATATCTGTGATAGAGCGTTAATGAATGAATGAATAAATATTTTAGTTTATATTTATTTACATTGGAACAAGTCTTATTCCAATGTAAATAAATATAAACTGATATATATATATAATATATATATATATATATATATATGGGAGAAATATGAGGAGGTTAATCCGACAATATGTGGAGAAAGGTAGACAAACACGCGGTGTTATGGAAACTGATGTTTTGTCGACGATGCAACGTTTCGGTCTATATATATATATATATATATATATATGTATATATATATATATAATATATATATATATATATATATATCAGTAGGCATATCGTGTGGTGCAATAATGATCTAGGGACTTATTATTACATTTATATATACTCTTTTATTGACGGGTTCTTTTCCTCTGAAGATTAGTTTTTTTTTACAAATCCATGAAACTATATGAAAAAGCGAAAATACATGAAACTGATAGGAGGAAGCGAAAAAACAGTTCATTCATTTTAGGTTTTATTCAATCTCTACTGGCAGAATTTGAACTCTCTTCTGATTTAAGAAAAAAAAAAGTTTTTTTATAACGATTTATTTATTTGGTTAATTAGTTGGTTGGTTGGTTGGTCGGTGTTTAATGGCATATCAATCCGGTTAAATCGAACTTAACGGATCTAAATTCGTCCATCGTATGTCACCCGCGAAAAAAAAAAATACCAAAAATCAGGGAATAAACCAAATTTAATGAAATTTTCAGTGTTGATATATTAATGAATAAAATATATAATACATCAGTTATTTTATTTTAAAACTTCTACATTTTTTTAGGTCAATTAATTTGAACCAAGTATCTTTGAGGCGTAACACAGATTCTCAAAGATACGTGGTTCCAAGTAAACTGACCTGAAAAAATGTAAAAGTTTTTAAATAAAATAACTAGTGCATTATATCTTTTATTCATTTATATATCAACACAGAAAATTTCATTAGATTCGAATAATTCTTGATTTTTGATATTTTTTTCTTTCGGCGGGGTGACATACGATGGTGGAATTTAGGTCCATTAAGTTCGATTTAACCCAATCCTTGTGGGTTATTCAATGCCAAATAGTATTTTGTGTAACTTGTTTAATTTCATGTGTATCAATAGATTGGTAGAAATATATTTATGTTGCTATTTCATTAAGTTCATGTGTATCAATTAATAGAAATAATTTTCATGTTACTGGGTTGGTTATTTTATCTAATGTCATAGTAGCCCTAGTGCGTTACCCAATGCCAAATAAGTCTACTTTGATCTCGAATGGAAGTAACTGTTAGGGTTTCATCTATGGGTTAAATAGAAAAAAATGAGTTAAAGAATGTATTTAAAGATAATTTTTAATTTATTTCAATAATCATCAATAATGAAATAAAATTCTCTTAGGCACAAAATAACCCAATAGCAGTTGACATGCCGTAAAATCCAAACAAAAAACCCAATGCCAAACCCTGTTTTTTTTGTTTATGTATATTCATCAACGCCCCTACATGAGCAGGATGCGAAACAAGGTGAATTTCTTTAGCGGAGTTTAACAGGTTTAAATTCAGAGTTTTCATTCTCCTAGACTAGTTACCTAACCAAGAATTAAAGAGCTCAGTCTGCCTGACTATCTACCCAAAGCAAGAGGAAGAATAGTTAGATGCATACCTATCCCAAGTGTATTAGCGCTATGTGAAAAGGCAGGCCCAGGATTCGAACTCGGGTCGACATGTCCATTTCCTACGACTCTAACCAATACTCCACGCGCCTGTCTTTTTGTATACATGATTTGTAAGTTGTTTGGAAATATTCTAGTTTGGTTCGGTTTCATAAACTAGTTGAAATAATTTTCCTTTACTCAAATCAAAAACTGCTGACAAACTACAGATTGTTGTACAACAATGGTGGCTGTTTTTTTCAATCGAGAATAATTATTACATAATTACAAAAGTTGCGTTATCAGATGTTTTTATGATATTTATTCTTTATAAAAAAAAAGATAAAAAAAAAAAACAAACAAACAATAACATGTGTAATGGCTGACATAACAAATTGCGACAACATCTAAATTGCTTTGCTATTTTATTTCTCTTCGAAAAGATCTCTTTCATCTTCATTTATAATTTGCAGTCGAATTCACGACCTCCCCCCTCCTCCCCCGGTGCTCGACAATTTGATTACATTCATCAGGAGCAGCGTTGCTCATTTATCTAATTATTGATTTTTTTATGCATATTTTCCCACATCCTGTTGAAATTGTCTTGCTTCACCTCTGAGAGAGTGAAAATTTCACTCTCTGTGCATTTTTGGATCATCATGATCGTTTTTTCGCTGGCTCTGTATCGTCTCATATTAGCAGAATTATACAAAGATACATACATACATACATACATACATACATACATACATCTCTCTCTCTCTCTCTCTCTCTCTATATATTAATATAATAATATTATATATATATATTATATATGTGAATATGATATAATGAAAAAACAAAAGATGTTTACAACTGCATGGGCTCATCAGGAGAGAATGTGCAAACCATTTCGGGGCCTATCTCTCGACAGTTTAAAAAGCAACACCGGCCCTACCTCACTGATATGAGGACCCTCGCAATATAATGCATCGACCGCACGTGGGTCGGTCATCAACAAAAATAAGACGGGAAAAATGACCGTTAGCAAAAACAGAACGCTGCTAGTCAAACATTGGAATTAATAAAAAAATGCGCTGTCTATATTAAAAATAATATGAACTTTACTTAAAAATAAAATGAATTTTATTTAAAAATAAAATGAATCTTATTTTTAATTTTAAAAATAATCAGAAGCATTATAGTTATAAAATAAGACTCAAAAAAGTCTGATGTAGAGTTATTTAAAAAAGTGTAAATATGTATAAAAAGTGTATATAGAATATCAAAATTATTGTAATACAATCCAACTGTAAAATAAGTAACCCACTTTTATAGGTTTGCACATTCTCTCCTGATGAGCCCATGCAGTTGTAAACATCTTTTGTTTTTTCATTATATCATATTCACACTGTCGGATTAATTTCCATTTTATTTTCACACACACACACATATATATATTATTTGCTCTACTTAGGTATTGAGCACTTTTTACATTTTAGCTTTAGATAATCCTAGTGCTTTATATATATATATATATATATATAATATATATATATATATATATATATATATATCTTTTGACCCAGTGTTATAGTGTTAATGGATTATTCTCGGTTGGTATTACCCCCTTGGTCTTTTCTTTTTTGCATTTTCTCCCCAGGTGAAGTTTGGTAGTATATCTTTACTATCATACTATTTGAGTGTTTCTGTTTTTACCAAAGGGTTTACTAAGAAGTTTAGTATATATATATATATATATATATATATATATATATATACGGGACCTCGTGGTTCGCAAAAGATATGGGCAAACTCCGTCTCCCGAATTAAAGTCAGGGGGACAAATCATTACAATAAAAAGCTGGAAAACGAGCTATTGTTGGCATGCTGGGTTTTCATTTTTGAGAGTTGACAGTGAGGATCTAATATATGATTACGAGAAATGGAAATGGGTGGGGGATTTGGGATGGAAAATAGAAAAAAGATAGGAATAGGAAAATAAGATAAATAAAAAGTGTAAAAAGGTTATTTGTCGTTTTTTTCTTTTTTTTTCTTTGTTATGCTACTTTTTGTTTGGACTACGGTAGGACTGGTCTTAGTAATAAAAATACGGTTGCTCAAAGTCTTTTGAGTCAGATTCTTGCCCTGATCAGCTAGTAAGAGAAACGACTAGTAGGTATATCTGACTCATTATGATTAACATTAATATATATATATATATATATATATATATTTGGAGAGAATCGAGAAAAATCAATCTCTGTATGTACATTTCGGCCTATTAGGTTTCATCAGCAGAGCTATAGATACGAAGACCGCCCTGCTGATGAGGCCTAAAAGGCCGAAATGTACATACAGAGATTGATTTTTCTCGATTTGTTTAGCCTTACATTTAAATAGGTAAATCCCGCCTAATTAATTATTAATGAATTAACTTTCATAAAATTAGGTTCGACTTCAATTAAGCACATATTCTCCCAAATATTGTCGGCTGAAAATAGCCATATCACAAACATCGTCTGTTTGTTTACTTCTCATATTATATATATATATATATATATAATATATATATATATATATATGTGTGTGTGTGTGTGTGTGTGTGTGTGTGTGTGTGTGTGATTTTTGGATGTTTGTTTATTTTAGAAGCATTGTTGAAAAAAGTATATATTATTATTTATATTTTTGCTTGAGGCAATTACAATGCGTATATCGCATAAAATTCGGTAAATAGAAGATAATAATGACAAGTGAATGTCGGTAAAGAAATTTATGCGATATACGCATTGTAATTGCCTTCAAGCAAAAATATAAATAATAATAATAATAATAATATATATATATATATATTATATATATTATATATATATATATATATATAACTATAGCCTGGGATAGTCACCGCTTCAGCTTTTACTGGAATGGTGCGCCAAATTGCAGTAGTATTAGGAGAGTGCTCGATATAAAGAATAGAGCTATTATATAATATAGTAAAGTAAATATATAAAGGTATTATGTATCTATTTATTTTGATGGCAATAGAACAGTCACAACCTTAGGTTTCATACATGCAAAATCGCATGCATTCATTAGGTGACGTTGATCCGAATATATATATCCGGATTTTAAGTGCATTAACAATATGTACAGTTTTGCGGCAAATCTAACTCTGCTAAACGTTAAGAGAGACATCGGTCATAAATAGCTCTTGAATAATCAATAAGGATTCCATTATTTTTTAAAATGTAATGAAAAGAGAAGCCAGAATTAACTTAAAGGTAAGCTTTATTCTACTTTGTTGTTACTTGCAGATACATCTTATTATAATGGAGATTGTGTGTTTTTCTGTCTGTAACCGAAACTATATTCCTACTCAAATCCCAATTCTCTTAGTTATTGACATCACATTCTCCATGATTTTATTTTTATCTAAACCTCAATTATTAATAAAATTGTCTTACATTATTAATACTGTTGACTATGTCTACATACTGTCAACATGCAATTATATTTATATATACAACAAAATAGCAGTTTACAGTGTGAACGGGAAGGCTAATTTGCATATTAATATTAAAAAATCGAATTTAATAAATATGTGCTTAGTATTATTGATTTCTAACTGTTTGGTTTTATTTTAATGAATATAAGCAAAAATCTCTTCAATGAATCTTAAATGAAATCCATTAACAAGATAAAATAACTGTCATTTTATTTTTTACTTCCTCTTATAACTAAATACTTAAATTAGAAAAGATAACAATGAAAGACGAGAGAGATGGAAGAGTAAGTTTCAGTTGTTCCATTTTTTATTATACTCCCTCTGTTTCAAATCTTTTTATCTGTATTCTTATTTATTTTTATTAGCCTTTCTAATTTAATATAATATTTTATTACATTAAATCTTGAATACTTGCACCCAGAGGGTGCATATATTTGCTAGTATGGTATAATAACCCATTTGCTTACATGTTAAATATGTCGAAATTGGTAGAGCATCTGGCTCAGAACCACAAGATTCCGAGTTCAATACCGGCCCTCGGCGTATGAGTAGCACAGAGATCTCCCTGGTCTAGCGCTAGTTGAAAGGTAAAAGACTCCTTACTGTCTGGCTGAAACCGACAATAGGCAACTCCGTTGACTTTACTTACTATTACGTCTATTCCAACCATAACAAAGGAGCGAGATTAGTATCGAGTACTTTTGATATCAAACTAACCACATTTGTTCGAATGAAAAAATGATACCCCCATATATATATATATATATATATATATATATATATATATATATATATATGTGTGTGTGTGTGTGTGTGTGTGTGTATGGGGGGCTGAGAGTAGAGGAAAAAACACCATTCCCCACATACTAAGCCCACGCCTACTTTTTCTCGTTCCTCTATACCACACGCCAAAACTCTCCCTTCTTTCCTCCCTTACCCAATTACCTTTTCACTATAAAAGCAGGATGTACAAGCATTTATGTCAATACATTTTGAAAAAAGTTTCAGCCAAACAATGGGACGAACTATTAATTGAATTCATTTGTTGTGTTGTTATATCCACTTTTTCCTCTACTCTCAACCCCATTATGTCGGATTTATTCAATCCTACACTCCTTATATATATATATATATATAATATATATATATATATATATATATATATGTGTGTGTGTGTGTGTGTTTGTATGTGTGTGTATGTATGTGTGTGTGTGTGTGTGTGTGTGTGTGTGTCACTAGCAAAAATGAAATGCACGCATATATGAATCCTTCACACTGATATATAGGTTCACACTTCAATGTGTCCAGTGGCACATTTATTTCTAATATCAATTATCATACTGATATGAATTATTGGACTCTTTCTGATTAACAACTGACTATCAACAAAAGAAAAATATTATAGCGTGATTTCCAAGTGGGAAAATCATGCATGCTTATTTTACAAACATTTTCAAGACGCTAACGCAAGAGAAAATGCGTCAGTGAATCCACTTTTCGTTCCTCTTTCATCAAAACACAGAAAAATGGCGCCCAGCTTCTGACAGAAATTAACGCATGCGCAGGAGATGATTCCGCAAGGAATACGAAAATAAACAAATAAATAAATAAATAAATGAATAAATGAATAAGAATAATCGATTACTGGAATGAGTTCAGAATATATATTTACGCATGTTACTCTCGTATAAAATTATTTCTACTGGCGAATAAAAGACAAAGAAACATTTTCCATATTATTTCTTTTTTGTTTTTTTTCATGTTCTCTCGTTCGACCTACCAGATACCACAACCACCATTCTTTCGTCGGGGCTTAGACTGTATCCCCCGTAAAGGAGTAAGATCCCTACCCCCCAATAAAGTTTTTTCCAAGGGATAACACTAAATTGCATCGGGTGGTGAGGCTCCCGTTCTGATTGATTGATTAATTTTAACGGCACGTCAACCCGTCTAGGATATTTTATACAAAGCGGTAAATTGTGTGGGATGGTCAGATATAAATTTGACCATCCCACATCCATAAGGAGGGCGTCCATTATAGGTCAAACCAATTTTTGTAGGGGTCTATTTGAGAACACTGGTTTAAACTATTGTTTTGTTTTTGGCACTAAGGTCACGCTGAATAACGCTCGCGTTTATTTTTTAAAATTTACCTAACGAGCTAGGCAAATATGATTTAGAATAAAAAATTGTTATAGGTATATATATATACATAGAATAATTGTCAATGATTAAATTACCACGACCAGCAAATTCGACAAACAACATGTGAGACTTGCGGAAATACTGGACAGCTGTTTCGATCGATTAGGTCTCATCAGCAGTGTATACCGTGATCTACCTCTTACGGAGATCGAACCAGCGACCACAGAATTCAGAGCCGAAACTTACTCCTGAGCTACCAGTCCACGCCATACAGGAGGCTCACCAAATCAACTAGTCGTGAAAATGTACAACTACAAAACCATAGTATGTCTGGTAGTCACATCTGCAACATTACAGATCACAAGGTCATCTTCATAAAATATTCAAAACAAAAAAAAGAAATGTTCCTATTTCTCATTAAGGTATTTTGATAAGCCGACACGAAAAATGACCCGATAATGCTTGAATCATGTTTGCATGCTTTTCCGAGATAAGCCTAAAACTAATAAACATTTCTTTTCTCTCTTTGTAGTCAAATTTAAAAAGAAATAAGATAGAATTTAAAGAGAATAAAATTAAGATTATATTCGGGATTCGTTGGAGCTCTTATCCTCCGTAGATGGCTATTTCGGACAAAGAAGGAAACAAATACGAAAGTAAAATGTAGACACTTGTATTAACAAAAGGTACATAAATATTTTTGCAAATTTTATTGGCATTTGCTACGAGACTTATCTGCGAGTTTAAGTTCTGTTCCTTGTAGAAGGGGTATTCAGGCCGCTGGTAAGAATGGTGTTAAATCGCTTCTTCGGTCGTTTCTCGTTCTTTTGTCAGTATGCTATTGTACCAACCTTATAACGTTTGCTGATACATTGCCTTAGAAATGAGCTGGTTATGTGCGAGGTGTCTGGAGACGCTGATTTTCGCGACTTCCCACCTTGACTGCTCTGCGATAAGTAAAGTAGGGGATGCTATTTTGGCAGCTTCTCTCCCGGGTAACTGTTCCTTTAAATGTCGGTGGATGGGGCCCTTTTCAAGTAGACTATTTGGGTCCTCAGCCTTCTGGTAAGTTCGCTGTCGAAACAACCTTCAGAAAGTATGCTGTGAAAAAATGCCTCCGTCCAGGTCAACGGCCTGTAGACAAGTGGGCCCTGTTATGGGCTAGGTGGTGAAAGCGTTTATTTTTACGTCTCTCTTTGGTAACTGCTCCCTGATAAGTCAAGTTTTTGGTTTTGGCGCCAACAATCGATGTTGGCGATTCACCCCCTAGCGGCAAGGGGAGATAATTCTCTATCGAATTTCCGATAAAATATACTACATTGCAAACAGAAATACTTATCTGAAAAGGAAGACAAACACTTAAAACTTGTATCCATTTATGACAATCCAGAAGAGAAGAAAAAAACAAAACAAAAATAAAAACCCGATACCTAATGTTGAATTTACAACAAAAATAGAAGAGAACAGGTTGTGCTAACCCGCCTTCACATAGGCCACACCTACATCACCCATCATCATTTACTAGAGGGCACAGGATCCCCAAAATGCACTACTTGCCAAGAGAGATTTACAGTGAAACATATACTATTAGAGTGTGTAGACTTTGATCTAGTGCGAACAGAATGTTACCAAGCAAGTAATTTTAAAAAAAATTTTTCACAAAATAAGACCATCCAGGATTTTACATATCTTAAAAGAAGTGGAATGTATCTGCCTCATACCCACTTGTGTGGGCTGGGCACAAGGCCTCGTTTTAATGTGGGCCACTCACAAGCCGAAGCTCATTAAAAAACGTGGGATTGTACTAAAAAATATGAGTAAATGAAAAATAGTTAAAATCTATACATTTGTTTTCTACCAAACTATCGCTACGAATCCAGAACTTAGTCGGCATTAAATGACCCATCAAGGTTGATATGCGGTAAAACAAAAATAAACAAACTAATGTTAAATTACGATCAAGTCACACTGAAAACACAACTTCCTGGTAGATCGCCTTGTCCTATGTAAAGTAAAGTAAAGTAAGTCGTCGGGGTGGCCTAAAGTCGGTAACAGCCAGACAGCGAGGGAGACTATCCCCTTTTCACTAGCGCTAGACCAAGGAGATTATTTTAGCATCTGAGGTGGGGCGCCACACCTACCATCAGCTCCTTACTTTACCGCACAGATCCCTGTGCTACTCATACGCTGAGTTGGCGGGAGCCGATATCGAACTAGGAACCTTGTGGTTTCTAGCCGAACACTCTACCGACTGAGCTAAACCGGCCCCTTGTCCTATGTAATACTGCAGATGTAATTTGATCTTGCTAGTATGTTGTCTGCAGTTGTTTATTGCTAAATGGATTAGGAATTGTTTTGAAGGATCAATTTATATTTCATTGTTATATTCTTTGATATAATTTTATTTTTTTATACAATATTTTGATATAATTTTATTTTTACTGGAAAGATATACTGATATATTAGGTATATCCCTTATATTGTTTGTGTTGTAAAAACGTTGTCAGATATCAGCAAAATCACCACATCTATATATTGATACTCATGTTCCTTAATTATATGACGGTTATCATCTTGCAGCACCATCTGGTTAATAATGAGACCGTCCAAATCGTCCAAGATGAAATACAAAAATGTGAATCCTGATTATCTGGTGTTGTTTATCTGCCGAATTCTTATTTCTTATGACTGTCGTCACCTCAGATAAATAATAGATCATTCCGTTTTTATTATAAAGAAAGGGAAGAAAAAGGACATGCTACACAGAATAATATAATGAAAAAGAAAGAAAGATAGTAGGGGAAACATAGAGAGAGTAGGTGAGTATGCGGAAGCGATATCGCTAATCTGTTTCAATCGAACATAATGCAAAGATATAAAGAAGGAAAAAAAGAGTGACAGAGTTAGATCAAGATTATGAATATATATATCCATTTAATTTATTCCATAATTTTATGTAATGGCTGTCTGATGAAATTGGGCACATTTATTGAGTTACCGGCCGAAATAAATTTATAATAGCCAAATGACGGTTTGTTAAGTTTTTCCTTCTTATTGAAAGTGTGAAGATTACTCTGTATATAACTAATTTATTAATCATCTTACATTGAGCTCCCTTAGGGATTTTAAATAATCCTGGTGTAAAACTATAGGTGTGTACCTGGATGCATTGTGGACATACGGAGGATATAGATGATCCAACATAGAATCAGCCCCAACTTACCAATTGATTGGATACTTTTACATACACACACACACACACACACACACACACACACACACACACACACACACACACACACACACACACACATATATATATATATATATATATATATATTATTATTATTCGTGTAATGGTTATTTTCATAGGAAATGGACATGGTGACACGAGTTCATCCTTGACGATGGTTTGGTTTGTTTGTTTTACGGCATATCAAATCTTTTGGGTCATTTAATGCCGAAACAAGTCATTTTGATAAGAGTTTCTATGATTCAAGTTCTTAATATCTTCAAATTGATAAAACAAATTTTCATCAATCTTTATTTTGTTTGGTTTGGTTCAGTTTGGTTTGTTTAATGGTATAAAAACCCTGTGGGTTATTTAATGCCAAAAACTGTTAGAGTGTGAGATAAGAGTTGGTACTCAAGTTTCCTTTACAGATGTATTTTTGTAGATGTATCTTATATCTGATTCATATCCTGGACGAGGATGGTAGCATTTCACATAACGCTAATACCCCTGGGAAATGCATGAATACACCTATTCTCACTCTGGTTATGGGTAAATAGATTGAGCTCTTTAAGCTGGGTATGACAACCGATTTTCAGAGAAGGAACACTGTGAATTAAAACCTGTTAAACTCATCTGAAAATGAGCTTGTATGACACCCATACACGCGCGGAGGTGTTGGTAAATAGATATATTATTTCTTACTGCTGAGATTTTCCTAGATATAAGGTGTGTGCTAGATGCCCGCTCCTACTTATAGACTAGGCTGGAATAATGTGATCTAACTCTTGGCCAATCACTGGCAGTACTCTGAGGTTGATACAATACTTAACCGATCCTACTGGTCATAATTACGCCGACATTCTTTGACTACGGACATAGGATTTAAACACGGACCTTTACCAATAAGTAGGATAAGACATACGCTTACCAAAGGATCACCAAAGGATTCCATAATATAGGACTTTCTTTAAGCCCTTTTCAACTGGGCAAGGATGGCATTTAAAAACTTTACACTTACATCAGCTGGTGTCAATTCTACTGAGACGCGTCCGGTGCTATTTCTGAGTTTAACCGACTTTTGAGTCTGTGATGATCTCCCATAAAAGAAGACACGAATCTGTTTAATGCGGGCGCATGAATGTGAAACGGTAATTAATTTTTCTGACTCAAATCCTCGATGTCATGAAGGCTCTCGTCCACTTGAAACTAATGGTCAACACTGAATCTGATTATTGAAACATCTGCGCATGCGCACGATGAAGGATTAATTCCCGGGTAGATTCCGTTGAACTAATTGGCAGATGAAGTCGAGAGGCGTTTCTTTATTTAAGAACACATCTACCAAGAAATCATGGCCGGTAATTGACTATGGAAAACACCTCGTTTGAAAAGTGACCGGTGAAATAGGCGCCTCGCGCTAATAATTTCTGTCGGAAACATCAATAAACCTTTGATGTGTTGGTCATTAACGAAGGCAGGGACGAAAACAAAAACAACTATCTAGAGAGAAAAAAAAAACGATTTCAAATTCGACCTTAGTCAACCTAATCCAATGGTTGCTTATGTTATTGTGACTGTCTTCAAGATGACCAGTTATTAAAAAATAATAAAGAGGAGGCGCGTGGTATAATGGTTAGAGTAATAGGAAATGGACTCGTCGGCCCGAGTTCGATTCCTGGATGAAGCTGTTTGCATTTCACATGGAGCTAATACCCTTGGGAAAGATATGAATCCAATTCTCCCTCCAGCTATGGGTAAATAGTAGGGCAGACTGAGCTCTTTGATCATGGCTAGGTAACCGGTCTAGGAGAAGGCAAATTCTGAATTCAAATCTGTTAAACTCCGCGAAAGAAATTGACCTTGTGTTGCATCCTGCCCGTTCGGAAGGGTTGGTAAATATATATATAATAATAATAATAAAGTCGCCTCGGCATTCCGTAATGGTTAACAAGCTAATCTCGCAAGTCATTCTTGGGTGTACCAATTTTAAGCCTCATATACACTCTGTCGACTGCAAATCCTGCAGATATGTATATAGAGAAAAGCGATTTAACCAGAAGATGGTTTTCACTCAAAAAATGGATATGCTACTACGCTAGTATATTTTCTGTCATTCTTTTGTGGCCTATCAAATACTTTGAAAACTCTTTTAAAAATGTTCTCCTCGTGATGGCCTCAGGTTGAAATTAGTTGATAAATACCAAAAAGTAAATATCATGAAACAAAAATTCCTGTTGGTTTTATCACTTTTGTTCATTCTTATATATACTAGCAAATATATGCACCCTTCGGGTGCAAGTATTTAGATTTTGATGTAATAAAATATTGTATCAAATTTGAAACTATTTAGAAAATGATAAACTGAGGGGGGTATAATCGAAAAATAGAACAGCTTTAAATCTAACTCTTCCATCATTTTCCATCACTCCCGTCTTTCATTTTTCATAATTTATCTATTTAGTTAGACTATGAAGTATTTAATAAAATTACAGTTCTTTCGTCTTGTTTATGGATTTCTTTTAAGATTTATACCCGAGATTTTTGCTCAGATTCGTTAAGAGAAAACCAAACAATTAGAAATCAATGATACTAAGCATATATTTATTAAAATCAAATTCTTAATATCAATATGCAAATTAGCCTTCTCTTTCACACTGCAAACCGCTATTTTGTTGCATATATAAATATACTTGCATCTTATTGGTATGTAGATTAATCCAACAGTATTAATAAGGTATAACAATGTTATCAATCATCGAGGTTTAAATAAAAATACATTCATGGTGAATGTGACGTCAATAACTAAGGGAATTGTGACTTGAGTAGTGATTTAGTTTCGGTTACAGACAGACAAACACACAATCTCCATTATAATAATAATAATATATATATATATATATATATATATATATATATATATATATATATTTTCAAGGAAAGAATAATTTCAAAAACCATCAATATACTATAATAATTCATTTCGAACAGAAACTCAAAACAGTGAGATTTCAATGATCCCAAATAGAATCATCCCTTACTTACCAGTTATTTTGATTATCTCACACACACACACACACACACACACACACACACACACACACACACACATATGCCATTGTTTTCAGAAATGCCTATTTCTATCTGATGAAATCATCTGATGACATCATCATCTTCATCTTCATCATCAAGTCATACTGAGAGCACGGATTACTCTCTCTCTCTCTCTCTCTCTCTCTCTCAACTTACCTCCGTATCGTCAATTGCTTTTGGCTTATCCTCTACACGACAACAGGTGGATTACTCTGTAGTGTCAATGTGTAGGAGTCCACATGAAAACGTTCTTAAAAAAAATTATTAAGAAAAAATATCTTAAAATACATTGACTACCTCCATTGTCGCGTGGTTTGCGTTGAACACTAAACTGAATCCAGCCCAATTCTGGATTTTTGGGGATTGTTGTGTACACTTTCATTTCCATTACACCCAGGCTTACTCTGACTAAGAGTGGTAGTACCTGCTAAATATATGAAATATATTTGTTTGAACCTCATTTAAAAAAATATATTTGTTTGAAAATATTTGTATTAGATATGAATACTTGAAACCATATAATTGGGTATAAATTATTAGTATTAGATAGGAATACTTGAAACATATAATTGTGTATAAATTATTAATATCAGATAAGAATACTTGAAACCATATAATTGGGTATAAATTATTAGTATTCGATAGGAATATTTGAAACCATATATTTGTGTATAAATTATTAATATCAGATAAGAATACTTGAAACCGTATAATTGTGTATAAATTATTAGTATTAGATAGGAATACTTGAAACCATATAATTGTGTATAAATTATTAGTATTAGATAGGAATACTTGAAACCATATAATTGTGATTATTAGTATTGGATAAGAATACTTGAAATCATATGATTGTGTATAAATTATTAGTCTTGGTGGGATACTTGAAACCATATAACTGTGTGCAAACAAAGGATTATTATTAAACAGACTTTATCATGTTAGTTTGGAATACTTGAAACGATTTAAATGTATGCAAAATTATTTCTATTAGGAAGTGTTACCTAAAATTATAATTGTTTGCATAGGATTATTATTATTAGTAACTTGAAACAATTTAAGAGCATACACATTATTAGTGTTAGGTGGAAATACCTGAAACCATAAAACAGTTTGAAAACAAATGATTATTATCAAATAGAATTTAAAATGTTAGAAATACTGGCAACTATTTAACTGTATGCAAGGGATTTCTATCATTTATTTTCCGATCCCACCGCATGAGCAGGATATGACACAAGGTCAATTTTTAAGCAGTTTAAATTTCCTTCTCCGTGAGCGGTGGGCGTACAAAGATTAAAGAGAATTTTACCCATAGCTGGAGGGAGAATATTTTGATGTAATATATACCCATCCAGTCGGGCTATATATATAGCGAGAAGAGGTGTCCTTAGAAGGTTCTATTTTGCCGACGAGCCATCTTCTTTTGGGGTGATTTCTTCCTTTGATTGAAATGGCTTCTTTTGTGCTGAACTCCGGTTGTCTGTGTTCATTCTTTTCTTTTTTTAAAATAATGAATGCAAGACATGTGCTGATGCCCGGGTGGTTAAGAAGTCTGGTGATAAATCGATCGGGTTTCCATCCCGGTTGGATATAGCCTGCTAATGTCTAGCCACACTGAAGAGACTTGATACGTTGAAACACGGTGTCTGTGGATGACTATATATATATATATATATATATATATATATATATTGAGAGAGAGAGAGAGAGAGAGAGAGAGAGAGAGAGAGAGAGAGAGAGAGAGAGAGAGGGGGGAACAGGATGTCTGAAGAAAATATAAGATATAAAAATAGCTAGGAAAGAAAAGTTTAATAGCGAAAAAAGAAAAAAGAAAAGAAAAGATAGAAGGTAAGAAAATTAAGAGAAGTTGAAATATAAAAAAGAAGAAAAATAGAAAAAAACCCAGTAAGGATAAAAGAGAAATAATAAATAAATAAAATAGATAATAAATAATGAAGAGAGAGAGAGAGAGAGAAGAGAGAGAGAGAGAGAGAGAGAGAGAGGGGGGGGTCAGAAAAGAAGCGAAAGAAAGAAAGAAAGAAAGAGTAAGAAGGTAAGTAAAGACAAGTGAGATCAAAATAAGTAAATAGATATATAAATAAATAAATAAATAAATGAATGAAGAGAGAGAGAGAGAGAGAGAGAGAGAGAGAGAGAGAGAGAGAGAGACAGACAGACAGACAGACAGACAGACAGACAGACAGAGAAGTGGAATCAGAAAGAAAGCGAAAGAAAGAAAGAAAGAGTGAGATCAAAATAAGTAAATAGATATATAAATAAATAAATGAAGAGAGAGAGAGAGAGAGACAGAGAGAGAGAGAGAGAGACAGAGAGAGACAGAGAGAGAGAGAGACAGACAGAGACAGACAGACAGACAAAGAATTGGAATCAGAAAGAAAGCGAAAGAAAGAAAGAAAGAAGAAAGAAAGAGTAAGAAGATAAGTAAAGACAAGTGAGATCAAAGTTGCCAAGTCAATTTTGAACACGTTTGATCACGTGTGCAAGAAAGTGAGCCATGCGTGACTGACGCGTTTCCGGCAACAAATGCCACAGTGACGTCATGCATTTTTCACAGTGACGATTTGGCGCGTAAAATTAAGCACCTCCCCCTCAAAAAAAAAGAAATGATTGCCCAATCGACGAATTGCGCAGACAAGTTTCAGCGCCAAGAGAGTTTTCACTTCTTTGTTTTTTCTTTTCTTTTCTTCTTTTCTTGCCTCTTTTCCATTTTGTTGAATTTTTCATTCTTTTATTTATTTTATTGTGGCTCAAATGATCCGTCTTGAAATTTCAGAGCATGCAAGAAGAGGAAGTAAATGTACCTTCGCTAAAATGGGGAATGCTTTCGTGGCAAGCCCCAAAAATTCTTTTGGAAAGGAGACTGAAAATCGTGCGATATTTTATAGAGTAGCACGCAGGAGATGCGTTGTAATGAACTCGAAACGTGATTTCATATGTAAACAACAAAAGTAATTTATTTCAAGTCTGCACGCGCAATTAGTCGCACGTAAACACACGACACTCTATCTATCTATCTATCTATCTATCTATCTATCTCTGTTCATATCTATCTATCTATCTATCTATATCTATTTGTTGAACTCATTCAGTTTCTATCTATCCATCTATCGATCTATCAGTTGATAATGGAGTTCTTATCTATCTATCTATTGAAATTATACGTATCTATCTTCTGAATTAATTTAGTTAATATATCTATCTATCTATCTATCTATCTATCTATCTATCATTCTTTTGAACTTACTGGATCTATATCTATATTTTCATATCTCTATTTCACAGTCTCTGTCCCTATCTATCTGTCTGTCTGTCTGCCTGTTTTTCTCCATCTCACTCTCTCTCTCTCTGTCTCTCTGTCTGTCGCTCTCTCTCTCTCTCTCTCTCTCTCTATATATATATATATATATATATATATATATATATGCATACTATATAATCAATATTCTTGAAATTGATTTATATATATATATATATATATATATATATATATAATATATAATGAATAGTGAATGAAAAAATGAGAAAAGTATTTGCATGGAAAGGTGCTCAATGCTAATAAAGCAGAGCAGGTTTATAATTAATGTTGATATTATGATTTCACACTCATAATTTAAAGTTTCTTGGTAATCCAATCATCAGATGAGAAGTGGTTGAGATGTCAAACACCAGTCGTGAAATGGTTGAGATGTTAAAAATCAAATTTTTTAGCGTTTATATGAAGCGTTTTTCACGCGATGGGAAATGTAAAGCTAAAAATTGTTTTTTTAAACTGTGGCTTGTTTAACGTTTATGTGACGTGGATTGTATTCACGTGATGTAATGTCATGACGTCAAATTTGTATTTAAAAAACATTATAATCAAACAAAATTGCATTGGTGTTAATGCACGCGGTGTTCAGATGAATTTTTTATAAATAAATAAAAGGAGAGCGAAAATTCAGGGATCAATTAAGGTCAGGTGGTAAGTGACACAGTAAAAAATTGTTTAAATGCCTACATTTCGAAACGAGTTCACTTCTCTTATTTAACAAGTTATTGCTTGCATTTTGTAATATGCACAACTTTTCTTCTAAGCAAAGATCGCAACGTTGTCCGCCTTTGTATGCCTGGGCTTTTTTTATTATTTCCCATTTTACTGTAGGTGTTCTGCCCGTTTTTTCCTTGATCTGCCATATATTTTGATAAGGTGGTACTGTTTTCATATCTTTTGTTGTTGAAACTTAAATTGTGGTTATACCACCTACTTTTCCAATTATTTTCAGTGGCACCAATGTATGTTTTTTCCTCGTTGTTATTTACATTGTCCTTGATTGTGGCTTTGTAAATGATGTTGTTAGCCAAACAATTGCCACTTAATGGGCATTCATTTTTAAGGCGACAGTTGCATCTATTAATCTGGTTGTTGTTATTACGATTTAATATTTTAAAGTTGTATTTATCGATAATGTTTTTAATGTTGTTCATGCAGCAATAACTTATTTTGAGATTGTTTTTGTTAAATAGTTTGTTTAATGTAGGCGATTTGTCTAGGTGTTTTTTCCTTAATTGGAAAAATATTTTACCCACATTCGTTATCCCGGTTTTGCTGAAAGGGGGGTTAAACCAAATGATGTTTCTCTTTCTTGATTTGTCATTATTATTATTTTCATAGTTGTTATTATTTTTGTATACTAGTTTGGAGTATAATCCACTGTTTTTTAGGGCGTTTTCATATATCGTTTTTGATTTGTTGAATATATCGGCATTGGTGGAATTAGTGGCGAGTCTATGTTCTATAGACTTGTGAATGTGTTTAGTAATTGTTGGAAGATGGTCTGATTTTATGTTAATATATATTGGTATATTATTTTCTTTCCTGTACGGTTTCCACGTCCCTTTGTTTAGGTCGAAAGTTACGTCCAGGAAATTAACTGTTTTCAAATTAGACTTTATGTCTAATTTTAAATTATAATTTTTGAAAGTTTTTATTAATTTTTTCCTTGCACAATCTATATTACGGTTATCATTATCATTTAAATATAGCAAACCGTTATCACGATAAATTCCAAAATTTAATAACTCAAACAAGTAGATGTAGGAGATATATTTCGTTCACTGTTAAGCGGGACTTCATCAGTCAGTTTATTAAAGCATAATACTCATACGCTGAATTGGCGAGTGCCGGTATCGAACCAGGAACCTTGGATTCCTACCGACTGAGCTAAACTAGCACATTACACACACACACACACACAACACACACACACACATATATATATATAATATATATATATATATATATATATATATATATATATCGTAGATGGGTTACCAAGTAAGTTGGTATTAGGATGATACTAATAGCGGAATGTTAGAATTGTTAAAGTCAAAGATGAGACCTCGATGTTCAATATTATTGAACGGAGCAATATAATTGGTAAATAAAAATTCATAAAATCGCTCATTTTGCGGTTATAGATCTATTTCTACCCACAGGTATCAGTGTATACCTATATATATATATATATATATATATATATATATATATATATATAGTCTTTGCCTAACAGCACATGCGTCTTATATGGTGTTAACTACAGTAGTTAATACATGA
Source organism: Doryteuthis pealeii (assembly GCA_023376005.1). NCBI lineage: Eukaryota > Metazoa > Mollusca > Cephalopoda > Myopsida > Loliginidae > Doryteuthis > Doryteuthis pealeii. The sequence goes on from CM042142.1 coordinate 16,499,639, forward strand.
ATTAATAAGGCAACAATTTTAATAATTTTCTATAAAATGTTTACAACAATATCTTTGATACGATCTCTCATATGTAATTGCAGGCTTTTATTTTCATGAGAGAATGGTAATTTTTCAAATACTAATGGATTCTTCATATTTCAACATATCACTTTTCCTATTGTTAATTTAGTATGTTTCACAAAGATTGTGACAGCAGACACTAAAACTCTGGTCTTTCTCGGAAAAAGATCAACGGCTGAATGAGATATGAGGTCGCAGCAAGACTGGAGGGCAACAACATTTGATCTCGGGTTGAACAAATTCTGCGAAGTGAATTATCTCAAAGATGAAGCGGCAAAATGAATGTATATACACATGTGTCTACACGTGTGTGTCTACAGTCTTCACTGTTTTAATATTCATCAGAAAAAAAGATTATATATGAATGTGTCAATGGCCGCCTGAGCTATGATGATTGGGAACAAAATAAACTACGTTAATCAGTTGACAAACATTGGGCCAAGATTTTGAAGACATAAAAGGAACTTCCTCTATATGTGTGTGTCCACGGTTTTCTGTGCTATAATTTTGAACATATATAAGTATATGTGTGTGTCTCTGCTATAATGTTGAGGACACAGAAGAAACTTTCGTGATATGTGTGTGTCCAAAGTCTTCTGGAGGATAATGTTGAAGACACAAAATAAACTTTCTGTATGTATGTGTCCAAGGTCTCTTTTGCTATAATGTTGAGGACACAGAAGAGATACTCCGTACATGTGTGTGTCCGACGTTTTCCCTGCTATAATCTTGAGGACTCAAAAGAAACTTTCAGTATATGTGTTTCCAAGGTCTTCTCTGCTATATTGTTGAGGACACAAAAGAGACAATCCTTACATATGTGCGTCCAATGTTGAATAAACAAAAAAAACTTTCGGTATATATGTGTGTCCAAAGTCCTCTGTAAGATAATGTTGAAAACACAAAAGAAACTTTCTCCACATGCGTGTGTCCCAGGTCTTCTGTACGATAATATTGAATACACAAAAAAATCTTTCAGTATATATGTGTGTTCAAGGTGTTGTATTGTCCTCAGCCGGAAAACGAAGCTTCCGGCAAAAAGAAAATATAAAAATATATATTTAAAAAAGGGGAAAACGAAAGCGAGGCTTTCCGGTCAAGGAAGCAGGGAACAAGATAAAGAAATATATGACAAACGTCCGTTATCAGATCAAAAGATAAAGATGCGTTGGCGTGTCGTCAATACAAAAGCCACAGGGTCGAACCGACAGCAGTCAGCCGAAAGGGCACTTCACGTCTCCCGTCAGCAAATACCCCTCGGGCACTCATTGTAAGCTCTGCGCCTTCACCACCCACACACCGAAGAAAATAAAGAAGGGTCCTCTCTTTGTACATACGTATCTGTTGTTTATTGAAGTCCAGTTGTCGGTAGTAGTTGACTACTAACATACATCACTTTGGGTACAGTGAAAACCCCAGTACTAACATACACGAATTTAGCGTCGTGAATTTGAAGCCGCTATATAACACAAGGTATTTTGGACGATAATGTTGAAGACACAAAAAAATCTTCCAATATGTGTGTCTAACGTCTTCTATGCTGTAATGTTGAAGATACAAAATAAACTTCCAATATATGTGTGTGTGTCCAAGTTATTCTAAATGTAATGTTGAGGACACAAAAGAAAAACCCTTACATACGTATTACCACGGTATTCTGTGCTATAATGCTAAGTTAAAAAAACACACCCTTTACGTGTGAATTTCCAACATATTCCGTGCTATATTGCTGAATACACAAAATAACCCCCTACTTGAATGTGTCCACGGTCTTCTGTTCTATAATGTTAAAGACACAAAGAAACTTCCAATATATGTTTGTGTCCAAGGAATTTGTGCTATAATGTTGAAGACACAAAATAAATCTCCCTTACACGTGTGTGTCCAAAGTCCCCAGAGTTGTAATGTTAAATGCACAAAAGAAACTTTCAATACATGTATATCTAAGGTGTCTTGAGCTATAATATTGGAGGCACGGAGTGTAATGATTATCACCGTAGTAAATGGGCACGACGAGACGAGTTGAAATCCTTTTCGAGGCTGTTCACATTTCACATAGCGCTAATACCATTGGGAAAGGTATAAATCCAACTAATCTCCTTCCATCTATGAATGAATAGTAGGACAGACTGGGCTCTCCAACCTTGGTAAGGCAACCTGTCTAGGATAAAAAATAATCTGAATTCAAACCTCTTAAACTCCGCTTAGGAAACGGATATTGTGTCGCATCCTGCTTGTTCGGGGGATGGTAAATATATATATATATATACTATAGAAGACACAAAAGAAATCTCCCTTACATATGTGTCTAGAGTCTTCTGTCCTATAATGTTAAAGGCATAAAATAAACTTCTCCTGTGTGCGTGTATCCACGGTCTTCTGTGCTAAAATGCAGAAAATACAAACGATACCCCCTTTAGATTCGTGTGCCAAAGGTAGGTATTTACTCAACCTGTTCGCTCCAGGCTGGATGTAATACAAGGTCGTAACTATGGGGTATCCAGTGAGGATCGAACTCACTATTCAGTAATGATAGATCTGTGTTGTACCGGCCGTTCCTACAGTGGAGAACATGCACCGGTTCTCACTATAAATAGTGAGACACCGAGTGGAAAGGTAGCACTGTTCCCGTTAACGACAAGCTAGTCGTACATGTACCATGATTGTAAATACACTTGTCTTATTTTACCCTATCTCGACTTGACTTCTTTTTACTGTTGGGACTAACATCACAACAATCTGTGAGACTAGTTTGCTAAAGATTGCCTACAATGGGAAACACTCGTGTGCCAAAAGTATTCGGTTCTACAATGTTACAGACACATGATAAACCTACTTTACATAATTGTGTCTAAGGTCTTCACTGCTATAATATTGAGGACAGAAAGGAAACATCTTCTATATGCGTGTGCCTACGGTCTTCTGGGCTATAATGTTGAACATATAAAATAAATTTCAATTAGATCCATATATGCAAGATTTTCGGGTTTACCATGTTAAAAATATAAAAGAATCTCTTGCATGCGTGTGTCCATTGTCTTCTGTACTATAATACGTAAAACGCAAAATAAGCTTTCCAGAGATGCATGTGTCCAGACATCTCCCTTACATGTGTGTCCAAAGTATTTTCTGCTATTATTTTTAAAAACAGAACATAAACGTCCTATAAATGGGTGTGTCCAAGGGCTGTGCTACAATATTTAAGACACAAAAGGAACTCCTATTACAGGAGTGTGTTCAAAGGTCTTCTCTGCTATAATCTTAAATACCCAAAAAGAAATTTACTCTACATGTGTGCGTCCAAGGTCTATTCTATTATTCTGAAGACACATTTTGAAGACACAAAGAAACTTCTATTATATGAGTGTTTCCAAGGTCTTATGTGCTATAATGGTGACTAATCAAAAGAAGCTTCCAATATTTATGTGTGTCCATGGTCTTCTATGGTATGATATTCAAAGCGAAATTTCCTGTATATGCGTGTGTCCAAGGTCTATTCTACAATACTGAAGACACAAAAGGAATTTCTATTATATGAGTGTCTCCCGGGTCTTCTCAGCCATAATTTTATATAAAACAAAGATCTCATGGATGTATGTATCCAAATTCTATTCTATAATGTTGAAGACACAAAAAATAACTTCTATTACATGAGTGTATCCAAAGTCTTCTCTGCTACAATTTTAAAGACACAACTTCCAATAGATGCGTGTGTCCAAGGTCTGTTCTACAATGTTGAAGACACAAAAAGAACTTCTATCATACGAGTGTGTCCAAAGTCTCATCTATAATTTTAACGATACAAAAGAAATTTCTCATGTATGCAAGTATCGAAGGTCTTCTCTGCTATAATGTTAAAGACACATAAGAAACTTCCTGTGGATGTGTGTGTCTAGGATCTGTTCTACAATGCTGAATACACAAATTAGTCTATATTTGTGTGTCTACGAATTTCAGTGTTATCCACTTAAAGAAAGAAAATAAATGTTTGGATTATATAATTAGTCTATTTACAAAACGAAAACAGCAAAAAAACAAAAAAAACAAACAAACAAAACAACAAAGAACAAAACAAAAACAAAAAATTGATTTTAAAAAACAATAACTACGCCGTGTATTTCTGCTCACTGTTGATAGAATAAAACTCCAAACAAATCGAATAAAATCTTCAAACCACTCTCCCACCACTACTCACTGAAAAATGCATCAAAACTATTATTTTTTTTTTTTACACAAAAGCTAGAAATGTCTTTACTTATACAAAAGCGTGAATGTTAATAAGTAAAAATGCAATTAAATCTAGAATTTCTTTTTTTTCTTCTCTTTTTTACTTATAAAAGCATCGACTTTGGGAAGAAGATAATTTGCTTTCTGTTTTAATCTAATTATATCAACAATTCTTTCATGTTTTCCCGCTGTAATATTCATCTTTCGTCTTCAAACGCCAATTAGATGACGCTATCAGAAAGAAAAAAAAAGAAAAAAGAAAAGGTTTGCGCCTTGAAGATGAAGATGTGACAAATTTTGCTTTGTTCGTTGGGCTTCATATAACAATTCGTAAAGAGAGAGAGAAAAAAGCGAACATTTTTCATAATTATTTATTATACAAGGGTGAGTCAAAAGTTTTGCAATGAGATATAGATCTGTTTATCGATTTCTTTCATTTCGAATAAATAATATACATCGAATTAACGTTTTATACATACGTTGTTTTATACATACGTATGAAGGTTTGCTACTAAAAAGCAAACATTTTTCGTAATTATTTATTATACAAAGGTGAGTCAAAAGTTTTGCAATGAGATATAGATCTTTCTATCAATTTCTTCTATTTCGAATCAATAATATGCATCGAATTAAAGTTTTATACATACGTCTGTAGGTTTGCATCTTGAGACCTTCTTGAAGTTAAATTAAATCTATACAATATACAGGTATTGTTTTTATCATTCGGACTATTGTCGTCATGTTCATTGTTATCTGTACAACGTTTCGGTTGATGTGCCCTGCGGCCTTCTTCAGGTATTTCTTGTCGGGAACCTTCTCGGACTCGGGAACCATCTCGGACTCAGGAACCTTTTTTCGAAATCGGGAACCTTCTTGTCGTAATCGGGAGCCATCATAGAACTTTGAACCAACCCTTTATTCAGTCTACGAGTATCCTGTTCTCATTTAAAAAACTAACCATAGCTGGGGTACAGGTGTTAAGCTGTGTTTTCATTCTATGTTACTGCTGCCCCTGAATAGTCCGAATAATACAAATAATACTAATTATCAAGACTCATCTAAAAAATTCAGAGAAATAATGATACAGGTGTTCAATACACGCTTAGAAAAGCCATCTGTATGGTTAATTGGGGATCTGACGGTAAGTGAGGCACTCCACCTCAGCAAAATTAATCTCCTCGGTCTAGTGCTAGCAAAATGGAATAGATTCTCTAGTTCCCCAGCTGATACCGACAATAGACCACTCCGCCAATTTTAATTTGCTTATAGAAAATAATAAGAATTTATTATAAGCAATTAAACATCATAAAGAAGAAATATATCGTGGTATTCTACCAAACCTGTTTAGATAATATATATATATATATATATATATATATATATATATATATATATGTCCTGTATATGTAAAATTAACGTGGATTGGCAACACATCTTTGCAATTACTTGAACGCATCAAACGATCTGTCGACCATTTCTTCAATTCAGTTAAATAGCGAGTTCTTCTCAGATCTAACACGCTCTTTCTCCCCAATCTTAAAGATAGTGTGACTCCTAACCAAAAAAGTTGTCTAATTTACAAATTTAAATGCAAATGCGATATTTACTTCATTGGGTGCACTACCCAAAGATTGAAGGTTAGAATAAACCAGCACATTCCATCTGTTATCCACAATAGTTACTTTAACCGCCCTTCTCCACCAAGCAATCCGTAATAATCTTCATACAATGACTGCTATTTACACAGTAGCATTGCAACAAACAAAGCCTTCATCAGATGGGTTCAGGCATGGTTTCGGGGCCGAAGCATCATTACCACTAACCCAGAGCACCCCAGCAGTATCTCACGATACCACCAGACTTTTTCGGTTTGATGTCACAATGTAGGATTGCCATATCCACGCTGATGCGGTTAGAGCTTTCTCCTGGATTTTTTATGTATTTCCTCGTGTCTGGTGGAGGAAGTCAAAGTTTAGACAAAAATGCCAAGGTTGAGTTGGTAATAAATCCCCGGCATTCGACTACGATGGGAAATACATCTGTTATCCATCCGTTTCTGACGTATTGTTCACGTTAGTCTTCATATTTTGCCAACTTCCGCTGATGTGCCTAATCAAGATTTTCTTCAAATGGAACTGTCAAAAACTTTCTTTTGATTAACAGACCAAATGACAATATCAGGACGCTGGACCATTAACGTTTTTCCAGTTGGAAAAACGAGTTGATGTTCCAAGTCGCATGCAATAATATATATATATATATATATATATATATATATATATATCCGGCATGTAATTATATATATATATATATATATATATATATATATATATATATATATATATATATATATATATATATATATATATATATATATATATATATATATATATATATATATATATATATATATATATATATATATATATATATATATATCTGGCGTGTGATATATATATATATATATATATATATAATCCCATGCTGGATATATATATATATATATATATATATATATATATATATATATATATATATATATATATATATATCCGGCGTGGGATTATATGAAATAAATTATAACGGGATGACGGTTTATTAAGTTTTTCTTTCTTTTAAAGTTCAATATTGCTCTGTATATACTCTAATTTTATTGTTTATTATACATTGAGCTCTTTTTAGGGATCTATTAAAATCCTTATATGAGTACATGTTTGCACCTACAAGAGCATACAGTATGGTTGTACAGTGAGATTTCGAAGATCCCAAATAGAATCATCCCTTACAACCAGTCATTTGGATTACTTTACATTTATAATTCATATATATATATATATATATATATATATATATATATATATATATATATATATATATATATATATATATATATATAGGGTTAGGTTATATCATTATATCTCATTGCAAAATTGTTGAATCACCCTTGTATGATAAATAATTACAAAAAGGTTTGCTCTTTAGTTGCAAACCTTCATACGTATGTATAAAACAACGTATGTATAAAACGTTAATTAATATATATATATATATATATATATATATATATATATATATATAATCACACGGAGGATTTATCAGCGTCGAAAGATACCGATGTATCCATAATGCGTTATCTCTAAGTTTTATTGATAAATTTTGAGAAAACTTATCTAAGTGTAATTCTTCTAATGAAATGTAAGTCTTTAAGCTATGTAATATTCGACCTCAAAGTCGCATATTAAATTTTCTCTGTTCAGCTGAGATAAAAATAGAATTTTTGACACCCATAAATACCGAAGATCTTCCAGTCATATCAATCATTTTATTGCGCGTGTTGCAAATTTAGAAAATTATATATCTTTATATATACATTATTAATATACGAAATGATATATCTTATAGCTAAACAGTACCGAACGGTTGTTTTAAGAAATCGAGTTGGGCTTTTTCTATAGTGAATTCCTTTCCCAAAGAACCGTGTGCAAAAAGCAAAACAAAATTAAGAAACAAATACAAAATAAAATATAAATATATATTTAACCCCCAACCCAACCCAACCCAACCCAACCCGCACAAGCAGGATGTGACACAAGGTAAATTTGAAGCTGTGTTTAACAGGTTTGAATTCAGAGTTTTCCTTCTCCTCGATCAGTTGTCGACTCAAGCTCGAATCCTGGACGAGGCTGTTTGCATTTCTTATTGCGCTGATACGCTTTGGAAAGATATGCATCCAACTACTTTCTCTCCAGATATGGTTAAATAGTAGGGTAGACTCGGTTTTACCCTTTGCTAGGTAAGCAGGCTAGGGGTAGGAAAAATCTGAATTCAAACCTTAAGAAGTTGACTGTGTCGCATCCTGCTCGTGCGGAGGGGTTGATAAATATATATAATTATGCCTAAATTATTTCTATCAAGAATATTAACTTGAAGCTGTTTACTATTTTTTTTCACTAAACTGTGTAAAAATTATTTCTATTAGATAAGACAAAATATGTATTAAAAAAAACCCCAAAACCTTAAGAAGCAATTATATAAAAATTTGAATATAAATGTACAATATACACGATTTTATTATTTTCAGTTTTGAGACCCACTGAGGAAAATTTCAAAAGATGTCCGTTGACAAAAAAAATGTACCCTCCTCATAAATAACAAAAACAAAAAAGCAACAACCAAAAGCAAAAATAACCCAACAACAGCAGCAGCAGCACTACTACTACTACTACTACTACTACTACTACTACTACTACTACTACTATGTTGGCCTTGAAGAGCTACCAATAAACCTAATGAGAAATGTGTAATCAAATGTGACTAATATTTTAGTAAGACAACAAATCTGTTACTTTTTTCTTTCGAAGTTTTATGTCTTATGTCAATTAAATATTTACGCTGAACGTCTCGTTACAAATGCCAATTGTTCTGCACGATCAAACACTTCACGAAAATGCAGCAAACGTGAAAATTCTCATCTTACCTGATTAATGTTAAATAACAATATTAGGCACTGTCAGGAACCTGAGAACTGTTTATTAGATTAGACAAAGCTCAGTAAATAACAATATAAACAATATTAAACAACCTGGGACTTATCTTTGCCCAAGCAAAGCTTAATAAATAAACTTGAAAGACAAGGTAAGTTATATGCGATCAAGCAAAGTTTTGTAAATTACCATATAAGACCAATGAGAACTGTGTGCCAGACTAAGCAAGACTTTGTAACTTATTATGTAAGGCAAAGTATATAATCTGAGATCTGTGTGTCAGACTGAGCAAAGCTTAGTTACTTACTACATAAGGTTCGGTAAGTAAGCAGAGACCTGTGTCCAACAAACAGAAAAAAAAGAAAAAAAAAACAAAAAAAACAACACAAAATTAATAACACATAAGAATAGTAGGTTTATAGTGGGTTTCATGATAACAGTATATCTCCTAATTCCAATTAGTCATCCCAATGTTGTAGAGTGGTTAATGATTTTAGAAAAAAATATAACTATTTTTCTGGAAAGAATATTCCGAATATTCACTGAAACTCAGAAAAACAGAATAAAACAAAAAACTTAAATAGAATTAAAAAAAACAAAAAAACAAAGCAGCAACAAAAATAAAAACAACAAAAAAAACAAAATAACAAAAATAAAAATAAAAATAAAAAAACATTAGAAAAAAGTAAAAAGAAAGAATAGAAAAAAAGACATTATCCTCTTCTTCCTTAGCAAAAGTAAATGAAAATTAATGCAAAAAAGACGAAAAAGGAATAAAGAAAAACAAAATGAAAATGAAATAAATTAAATAAAACAAAAGGACCCCCCTAAAAAAAAAAAGATAAAAAAAACAACAACAAAAGATAAAGAGAAAAATAGATAAAGCAAAACTAAACAAAAAAAACTCTAAAGCCCCCCCAAAAAAAACAACAATAAACAAAAAACAAAGCAGCAAAAACAAAAGAAAACAACAACAAAAGAAAAGGGTAAAAAAAATAATAATAAAAGACAGCATCCTTTTCTTCCTTGGCAAAAATAAATGAAAAGAAAAAGAAAAATGAATGAAAAAAGAAGAAAAATGAATGAAGAAAAAAGAAGAAAAAGAACAAAGAAAAAAAAAATAAACGACGATAAAGAAGAAAAATAAAAGACAAAAACATGTAAGCATAGTAGGTTTATCGTTGTTTGTTCATAACAAAAGTAGATCTCTTGACATGATTCTAATTAAAGATCTTTGAGCCATTTGGGATAGCGAAGTAAGGAAGATGTCTATGAATCTCATAAAAGAAGATTGCATCCTATTTTCAATGTGTCCTGCTGGAATATTTCAACAAGGGAAGTTAGATCTGATAAACTGTTCGTGTTCGATTCTGACAAGACCACCAAATGGCTAATTTGCATATTAAAATACATTGACAGAAAATAGAATTACAATACCCTAAAGCACAATGGCAATTTTCATCTGGGAACACAATGTACATAAACATGGGGTAGAAGATTTTCTGATAAAATATTAAAATCTTTGGGCATCTCGTGACGTAGTATCACCAACACCATGTGAGAGCACCAGGCTTTGTGAAATCCCCAAAGATGATAAATGTATCTAGCTAACCCCTTGTTATATAACCCTTTACTTGGGTGTATACAATGCGCACGCGTGTGCGCGCGAGAGAGAGACAGAGAGAGACAGAGAGAGAGAGACAGACAGAGTAGGGGTGAGGGTCTTACTTGTTACTCTTCTTCTATTACTTCTAACTCGTCTGCCGCCATATTCTTCTCAGGGCTGACTTGTCGGGTTGGTTTCTCTGTATGATTTTACTTCTTTCAGCCCCAACCCCTTTTTATCGTATGGGTGCTAGAAAGCGGTGGCTGAGGGTCTACATGTCCTGGGAATGACGTTAAACTCTATCTGATGGTGAAGTTCCAGTTTTGGAGGTTTGGGGAATGTGGAGCACCCCTTCATCACCATTGCTCCCTGGTCCACTCTGACCCGGAGTGGTAGTACCTGTTAGGGTCCCATCTATGGGTTAAATAGAAAATGTATTTATAAAAAAATTGTATTATCCATTAAGAATTGATTTATTTCAAAACTTTATCGGCATTAAATGACCCAGTGAGGCTGATATGCCGTAAAACCAAACCAAACCAAACCAAACCAAATCTACTTCTTTCTTTTCCGGACTGTTATTTCTTGTTTTAATTAACTCAACAAGCAACACTTGTTGTTTTCTTCTAAGTCTTTATTCAAAACAACCCAGCCCATGATTGCGGGCGGATCTAGAAACGACTCTCAGATCGAGCGCCTATGCATCCAGTCACTCTAGATTCTTCGTCGCATCTGACGAAAACTAAAACTTATTCTCACGCGTCTAATCACACGCTTCCAAAGGGTCAAGCAACAAGTTATTACCCGTCAATTACTGTCGAAGTAACTTTCCACTGGAAGCCGCTATCATAAATCTAACGGACCCTGATTCAAATATTCTTAGGTACGTACATTATTCACAAGCTGCATATGAATAATGTAACACCCTGATATGGGAATTCGGTATTATTTACAGGATTCAGACTATTGTCCTCATTGTTCAAAATATATATAATGAAAAGCAATGGAAAGAGATAATTTTGTCATTATATATCTTCATATGTCACACACACACACACACACACACACACACACACACACACACACACACATTTTTAATGTTTTTCATATATATATATATATATATATATATATATACAAGGATATGAAAACACACAATGCTGTTAAAATGAAAATATCTTATATCATATTCATAGCTAATATTGAACAATATTTCGATTTATAAAAATCATCTTCAGAGCTTGTTTATTAATCCGGACTCATCGAGAGGAAGCAGCAAAAAAAAATTCAAAACGAAAAACATTGATGTTCCAAACAGCGTGCAAGTCATGCGATCGTTTCGTCATTAGCACATCCGACAACGAAATAATTGTATATCTTTAGTTTAACATATTTCTTTTCTGAAAAAAAAAAAAATCCGTTGCAGGCTACCATGAACGGGTTAAAACTCTTCCCTGTTTGAAAAAGAGAATTTGTCTATTTTTGAATTTGAAATATGTCTTCTTCTTTCAAAAACTGTTAATATTATCAAATATATTAATAAACAAGCTCTGAAGATGAAATCGAAATATTGTTCAATATTAGGTATGAATATGATATAAAAATTTTCATTTTAACCGCATTGTGTTTTTTCATATCCTTTTATTATACTTATATTTTTTCATAATATATATATATATATATATATATATATATATATTATATATATATATAATGATGTGTGTGTGGTGTGAAATACTCTGTGAGAGATAATTTTTTCATTTTATAATATCTCTCCGAGTTCTTCATTTTATATATATATATATATATATAATATATATTATATATATATATAATATATATATATAAAGTAGGAGTGAAAAACCTTGTATATATATGTGTGTGTGCTTGTATATATATATATTATATATATATTATATATGTGTGTGTGTGAGGGGGTGTTGGATTACTCGCAAACACAAAGCTCCAATATAAGCACATTGTTCATACACAAAAATCCGCAAAGTACGTCTGTTCGTGTGTGCGTACCTGCACACGTGCGTGTGTACATGTTTGCGTACACGTGTGTACGTGTCTCTAGTGTCTTGAATTATTTGATGTCATTTTAATGATCAGGTGGACATTAATCAGACAAGGAAATGACAGAATTGTGACAGATTTTCGATATGTAAATGTCACTTCTCACCAGACTCTGCGTAATTATTTATAGGTGCCCATAAGAAAATTGCATAAGCCACGTCTGGCGCGAGGGGTGGGCGTGCGTGTCCGAGACTACTCGGCAGCGCCTCACACACCTCGGCTATTGTTCTCTGAATTATCTCAAATGTAAAATCTGTCTCAAGAAAATAGCTGCACCATTCGTTCCAGTGGCTAATTTAATGGATGAATCATTTTGATATTATCAAAGTTCCGGACAGAATCCCGTTTCTTTTGAAATAGTTTTTTTCTATCTTACAATAAGAGCTTTCATGCAAAAAAGATTTCGTCAGAGTGAAATTAAGCATTAGTTCCTTTCATTATCTCTCTCTCTCTCTCTCTCTCTCTATATATATATATATATATATATATATATATATATATATATATATATAAAGAGAGTTTTATAATTTGCTTGAAGCATTGTGTATATATTGTTTTGGAGGTTGATTTTGAAGGCTATCACAATGCAGGTGTAAAGAATAAGGTAAAATGGTGTTGTGTGTTAACCTGTATTTTATTCTTGAATTTTCGAAATAAAATCTCTTTTTCAAAAGATCACTGGATCTTTTGAAAAAGAGATTTTTTATCTCGAAAATTCAAGAATAAAATACAGGTTAACACACAACACCATTGTTACCGTATTTTATTTCTTTACATCTGCATTGTGATAGCCTTCTAAATCAACCTCCTAACCAATATATATATATATATATATATATATATATATATATATTATATATATATATATATATGTGTGTGTGTGTGTGTGTGTGTGTAATAGTGCATAAATTGAAAAAACACAAGTTTCATAAACGAATTTTTTTTTATTACGCTACGATGCAGTGTTCGGTTGTCTAGATAGACCTTCATCAGGGCTTTCGTTGGGTTTAAGGAAAAATAAATAAATTAATACTGAAAACAAAAAGTCTGCGAGCCTCTGTTTTGGTATGTTGGGCTTTTTTGTTGATCTTCAAATGTGAAGAAGAAAAAAATATATACATATAGTCACTCACAGACACCGTGTTTCGTTGTATCACGACTCTTCAGTGTGGCTAGACATTGTAGGTTACCTCTAGCCGGGATGAAAACCTGAGTGATTTATCATTAGTCAGGCTCCTTACCGCTCGGCTATCATCAGCACCTACAGACTGCGAAGAGAAATTTAACTGATAAATACACACATACGTAAAGGCCGCCACAGAGTGCTCCATATGTATATTAGGAGAACGTTGCCTTTTTAAGCTTAGTTGGCGGTCGTCAGCGAAAATCTCCCAAAGTGATCTACTCACCAGTGGTGGGGAGCATATATTTAGAAAAATAGAAAGACATAATGTATTTCAAAAGATGAGTTTATTCTTGATGGTGAAGTCGACATTGTAACTTTTCGGTTTATGAAACCTTCATCAGGACATGAGGTTAAATGTTGTGTCGTGATAGTGAATGACTTGTGAAAAATGCGATAAGTGTTGATTGTATATGGAGAAGGGGAAGTAAGCGGTGTCGGCCTGGCATTGGTTCCGGGAGGTTTGAAGACATTCAAGAAGTAGTGGGGGCGGTAGTGGGGAACAGTGCTGGCTACGTCCAGGAGCTTGGATACGGGACGCGGAGGAACTAAATCGACAAAATTGGCTATCATTGGACTATAAATAAGTAAGTAAAGTCATCGGGGTGGCCTAATGTCGGTATCAACCAAACAGCGAGGGAGACTATCCACTTTTCACTAGCTCTAGATTAAGGAGATTGTTTTTTTAGCGCCATACCTACCATCAGGTCCTCACTTTACTGCACAGATCCCTGTGCTACTTATACGCTGAGTTGGCGAGTCGAACCAGGATTCTTGTGATTGGACTATAGTGAGAGAAAATTTACGGTAGGATTTATGCCAATGTGTTCTCGATGTGTCTGATCTGTTTCATGTAGTAGTGTGTAAAGTCAGCTATTGATTTCAGTCCAGTGGGGGGGGGGTCGGTTTCACTGAGGTGGCCCCATTCTTTTATTCAAAATCATGTTTGCCAAGCTCGTTAGATATATTAAAAAAAACGCCAACGTTATTTAGCGTCACTTTTAGTCATAAAGACAAAGCACTAGTTTAGACAAATAATAACAAATAATAAACAGTCTTGATAATGGTTAAAAAAAAACTGGAAGTACTTGGTTTACTAATGAAAACTCTTTCGGACAACTCATTAACGCCTTTGAAGATGATAACATCAAAAAGATTATTAACAAAAAAGAAAAAAAAAGAAAAGAAAAGAAAACAATAAGGATTCTATTATTTTTTTTACCACAATTTGTTTGAATATATATAGATAGATAGATAAATAAATAAATAAATGAATATTTTGGTTTATATTTTTATAACTATTTACGTGGGAACAAGTTTGCTACCATTGGTTTCTGGCTGTGTGTGTTTAATCTTATAAAGCTGAGCAATCATCAGGCAACGAAAAATGTTTTTGAAATGATACAAATGATATAAATATGGTCAAATGTGTGTGTTTTATTAACTGTATTCGCGTGTCACTTGTTTGTTTACGTGTTTGTGTGTGCTATGTATAATGTGAGATGCACATGTTCTGTTCGTACACACACACACACACACACACACACAATGCATAACGTTAAATCTCCTTTATTATAATTATACCCTAACTATAGACCCTTAAACCTTATCCCTACTTACAAACATATATTTGTATACATACATATATGTGCATTCATATATATATATATCCGCATATAGCCCGTTTACTTTTAAATAATAAGACTAAAAAATATAAAATAAAAATAACTCAAGCACACATTAACAAAACTTCATGTCCCATTACTATAATTAATTATATATACACATATAGATATTTATACGAGGAATAATGTGTAAAATCCGCAGATGTGGAAGTAAAAAAAATAAAAAAAAATATATATATATTACGTAGCAAAGTAATTGATCAGCAAATTCCGTCCTGAACTCTGTATACAAAACAATCCTTCAATTTACTGTTATTCGGATCCAACAACCACTCCTCCAACAATAATATTGTTGATAATAACTCTGCCTTTTCTCCCAACTTTGCTACGTAATATATATATTTAAAAAAAAATTTTTTTACTTCCACATATAGATATATAAATATACATTTTTATTTTTTAATTTTTAATTTTAATTTTTAATAACAAAATTTTTAATAATAATAATAATAACAAAATCACTGAGATTATAATACATCCCGATACGTATATCCACATTCACTTCATATTAACTTCAATTAAAATAAAATAAAATAAAATAAATAAATTTGAACATATTTTGATAAAAACATATTTAATCACTACAAACCCTACAAAAAGATAGACAATCCCCATCATCGTCGTAAACCAGTAAAGCAATAACACAAGATGGATTACTACCAATATTCTAAATTTTGATCCTTGCGAAAACACAACTTCCGCTTTTTTGAACTTTTGAATTTCAAAGCAGCGTTCGTCGAATACTATCCCGTAACGGACCGTTTATCGCGAAAGACACACACGTGTAATCGACTGCAATTAATTGATATCTTGATTAATCCAGTGGATTTAACTCTGCAGTTCCTTATGGTGAAACTCGAGTAGGTTATTAACCTGTAGGCAGAACGCAGCCGCTAAGACAACTTCAGTTCCAGTATTCTTCTGAGGATATCTCTTCCGAATATTGAGAAAAAATGACAGGTTAACAAAAACATCATAGTTACCTTCTTTTTTTCTTTACACTCGCATTGTGACAGCCTTCAAACCAACCAACAAACCAATATATACGCAATGCTTCAAGCAAATTACAAAACCTATATATATATATATATATATATATATATATATATAATGAATAGAGAATGAAAAAACGAGAAAAGTATTGGCATAAAAAGGTGCTCAATGCTAATAAAGCAGAGCAGATTTATAATCAATGGTAATATTATGGATTTACACTCATAACTTGAAGTTTCATGGTAATGCAATCATCAGATGAATCCAATGGTTGAGATCTTAAAAAACAGTCGTGAAATGGTTGAGATTTTTAAAAAGATTTTAAAATCTTAACCATTTCACGACTGGTTTTTAAGATTTCAACCCTTGGACTCATCTGATGATTGCATTACCATGAAACTTCAAGTTATGAGTGTAAATCCATAATATTACCATTGATTATATATATATATATATATATATATATATATATATATATATAAATTGTAAAATTATGGAATTTGGACACTTAGAATTATTTTCTCAAAGAAGGCCTACATCCATCCATTCACCAAAGTTGGTAGCACTTTGATAAAGAATATTATTTTGCATTAGTGAAATTCATGGTTGAAAGAATTGAGGCTGTCATAAAAGATTCAGTAGGGAAAATTAGATATTATTTTCAATTTTTCTTTTGTCTATGAATTCCCTTTTTTTTTTTTCAACATTTGATTATTCAATAATATTTTCTTTTGTTTGGCTTATAAAAAAATTCATGCCATTAATATAATCTTATCTGGTTTCAAAGTATATTTTCGGAAGACAGAATGTTCAGCTATTAAATGAAAAATATGTTGCCTCTTATCTGTTATTGGTTTATCTACTACTGAAAGATAAAACAAGGTGAATATCCTCTAAGTAGGATAATCTATCCATACATATATAAAGAGCAATTGTTTATATGCATGCATATGTGTATGCATGTCTGGAGGAAACAACAAAAATATAACAATTAACGACAGAGTAATATATATATATATATATATATATATATATATATATATATGACGTAGGTAAAAGGATAGTGAACAAGAAATGATAACTCAAAACAAATCCAAGAGTTGAAATATTTCGTCCGATTTATAAGGACATCTTCAGTCAAATGATTTTTATTGAAAGCAAAATTACGTGCATGTACATGTGATTTGGTGAGGGAGTGAGTTGGTAGCGGAAGTGAAGGGTAGGGAGGATAGGGGCTAACATGAATGAAGTGTGGGGATAGTTTACAGGAAGTATAGTGGAGGATAGGAGTTAGATGGGCACAGGGGTAGGTCAAGGGAGGAGGGTAAAGTTCATAGTAGTGGTGTGTTTGATGTCAGGAGAAGATAAGGAGGAGGGGAGAGTTGAGTGATATTAGGTCACTGGGTCAGTTTTGTGGTGGAGTAGGGGGAGAATTTTGATTCCTTGTGTGTAGGGGGCGAGGAACGGAATGAAGCAGGGTAGGTAGTAAGAGTCTATGTGTGGGCATTCTTTTTAATTTATTTAATTAATAATTTATTTTATTAACCATATTCATGGTTAGTAATAATCTTATTCTCACGAATGATCGTTTTTGCGATCGATCTGTCAAGATTATAGAACCCAGGCCTAATGTTGAATGCTAACTCCTATCCTCCACTCTACTTCCTGTAAACTATCCCCACACTTCATTTGTGTTTTGAGATCTAGTCATTTGAGATCTTAGCACAACGTGGGCATTCGACTAGACTTCCAGCAAATATAGAGACCCTGCAATCCTTGGTTGATGCAGAAAATCCGATCTTGACGGCCAATTTCGGAGATTCTGTGAGCCCTTTAGCTCGGTAGCGACCGACGGGTTATACATTCATGTTAGCCCCTATCCTCCCTACCCTTCACTTCCGCTACCAACTCACTCCCTCACCAAATCACATGTACATGCACGTAATGTTGATTTCAATAAAAATCATTTGACTGAAGATGTCCTTATAAATCGGACGAAATATTTCAACTCTTAGATTTGTTTTGAGTTATCATTTCTTGTTTACTATCCTTTTACCTAACTCATACTGTCGGATCTACTCCATCCATCCTATCTTCATAATAATATATATATATATATATATATATATATATATATATATATATATATATATAATATATATATAATATATATATATATATATATATATATATATATATATATATATATTTCTTATCACTCGAGCTTGCTTTTTGTGCAAAAATTCTGAAGATTTAATTTATATTTGGGAAGATATCTAAAAATTAGGATTTGAATAGTATGAGAAAAGAAAGTCATTCGTGGCGTTCATGATTAAAACATAAATCAATTGTGTAAAACCAAAACAATCAATGTATCTGCAAGACTAACTTTTTATTATCCCCTCCTTTAACCATATAACACTGGATAACCATTTCTAGTATATATATAACGGGCAGTTGTGTGTATGTTATGTATGTATGTATGTATGTATGATTGTCCGGAGGAAACTACGAAAATAAAACAATTAATAACATATATATATATATATATATATATAATATATATAATATATATATATATATATATATATATATATTTCGCTACAATCAGGCCGGATTAACACAAGGTATTTTTACGTGGGGATTTTTATGGGGCATCCAACGAGGACCCAACTTACGATCCATTAATAATGGATCCGCAAGACTCATATTTTAAAACCCCCCTTCTACCCAGGCAACGCCGGGTAGCCGCTTCTGGATCCATAATAAGTTATTAATTTTGTTAGAAGAGTTGGATTTGAGATATAGAAGAGAACATAAATATTTGAGAGGGTTGGCACTTGAGCCTTTTCTTAGCTCGTTGGGGCTACCGTATAAAAAGTGACTCGGCAAACATTCCTCTCTCTTTAATGATGGTATAAAAAAATCTCAAATAAAGAAAGGTTAGCCTGAATAATACATACAAATCCTGGCTAACTTATAAACAAAACCTATTTGTCAACATTGTTCGTCACCCGGACGCATGACTGACGATCTACGGCTTTTGAACTCTTTTCAGAGTCAAGTGCCAGCAAGGAAGCTTGAGATGTTATATAATGCATTTACTACAGGGTGGTCCCCAAAATACTGAAACATTTAAAAAAATCAATATCTTTCTGGTCTTTATTCAATTTAAAAAAATATTTTTCAGATATTGTAAGTAACCTAAGGAAATTGAAAACGTCAAGCTACAACGTGAACAAACAAATTAAAATAATAGAATTTTATTTCTCTTAATTTTTCTCTGAATACATGGAGCAAATGATATAAGGATTGAGTTAATACAGTACTAAGTGACAATTATCTGTAGGTTGCAGGTTCAATCCTGGCTAAGAGTGATAATAACATGAAACACTGAACACAACTTAACACTTGTACCCGGACATGGTTAAAGTAATGAGAACAGTATTTACCCATGGATTGAATAAAGGGTCCGGTTCGAAGTTCCGTGAAGGCTACCGATTACGACACGAAGGTTCCCGAGTTCGAAGAGAAGATTCCTGAGTCCAAGACGATTCTCAGAGTATTTTTGTACTTACAAAAAAAAATGTATTTTTGGTGGGAGAATAATTTCAGGAAATTTCGAATTTGAATGGCCTCCCTATTCGTGTGACTTCTTTTGGTGGGATTATTTAAAGGAGTGCATATATCTGAATAAACTTAAGACAGTGCTATAGCTCAAGAATGATATTCATACAGAGACAAGATGATTGATCCCTGAAATCTTGAGCATAGTCATACAAAGTGCTTGAATTGGGTTGGAAACATGGAGCCAATCTACCAGATAGCATTTTCGAAAATAGGTAAAATGTATATTTCTTAGGACTCATTTCCTGACTCAAAATATATATTTCCTTGGACTCATTTTGTGACTCAAAATATCTATTTTCTTGGACTCATTTTATTATTCAAAATGTATATTTTGCTTGGATTCATTTTATGACTCAAGATCTATATTCCTTGGAGTCATTTTATGACTAAAAATATATATTTCCTTGACTCATTTTATTACTCAAAATGTATATTTTCCTTGGACTCATTTTATTACTCAAAATTTATATTTTCCTTGGACTCATTTTATTACTCAAATGTATATTTCCTTGGACTCATTTCATGACTCAAAATGTATATTTCCTTGGACTCATTTTATGACTCAAGATCTATATTTCCTTGGACTCATTTTTATTACTCAAAATGTACATTTCCTTGGACTCATTTTATGACTCAAAATGTACATTTCCTTGGACTCATTTTATGACTCAAAATGTATATTTCCTTGGACTCATTTTATGACTCAAAATGTATATTTCTTAGGACTCATCCAACTAAAAACTGAATGATTAAATTCTGTTATGTGTCACGCTCTTATGAGCCACTCTGAATTTCTATATACAATAAGACAACGATCTTCCACGAATCAAATTCTAATAGCAAAAACATTATTTACGTTTTAAAATGCAGAAGTTGCGCCTAACAATATATACGGAAAACAATTACAGATTCAAAATTAAATCTCTGAATCATAATGACTTTCTTCGAGTAGAACATTTCCGCGTTAGAGATCAGAATTTTAATAGAGACGCTAAATTCGCTAGAATAGAGAAGATTGAGAAGAAAAACAAGGGGAAGAGTATCAAACATTACATCAATATTAGAAACCCATTACGATAGATGGAGATTACGTCAAGAAACCCTTAAAAGATTTCCCAACAAATGAAACCAGACAAAAAGCACATTGTAACTGTCAAAAACCTACACACTCATTATTCATTGAATTTTATATTGAAGATATTTTCATATATATAAAAATATAAGACTGAATTTCGTACATGTCTATATCTTTAAAAAAAAGCCAACAACAAAATAAACAATAACAATAACAACAAACAATAACAAAATAAAACGCTACTAACGGCAATAGAATACTAGGAGTTTTGTCTCTTTTTTTCTTTCCATATTTATATTTCATACAATTCAGAAGTTTCAATATCAGATACCAACAATGCCCTTAATATGGTTCAATATAAAAACCGAAACATTTAATATTGGCTAACACTTCTAACTAAAATAATATCCAGCTCTGAATACCCTGTTTATTTGCACACACACACACACACACACATACACACACACCACACATATATATATATATATATATATATATATATATATATATATAGAGAGAGAGAGAGAGAGAGAGGAAGCGCGTGGTGTAATGGACTTGTCGCCCCTTGTTCAAATCATGGATGTGGTAATTGCATTTCACTTAGCGTTAATACCCTTGGGAAAGGTATGAATCCTACTCTCCTTCCAGCTATGGATAAATAGTAGGGCAGACTGAGCTCTTTAACCTTGGTTAGTCAACCGGTCTAGGAGAAGGAAAACTCTGAATTCAAGCTGTTGAACTCCGCTTAAGAAATTTACCTTGTGTCACATCCTGCTCGTGTGGAGGGGTTGGTATATATATATATATATATATATATATATTATATATATTTTATTTTTTATTTTTTATTTTTTTAAATGTTTTTTTAAAATTAGGCGTTATTGTGAAGCATTAAAAATAAATAAATGAATGAACTCGATATTATGGAGTATTGGATTCACTTACTTTTTAATTATTTTTTACATAAATTTTCAGGTTCGTTAGATACCCTTTGTCAAATGTTATTACTGTTCAACGGTTTCTTTGTCTCTGTTGTTATCGATAGTGGCAGCGTTTGTAAAATATTTGTAATAACGGAGAATTCCGATATCTGCGTTTAATCCCTTCACGTGCGTTTGTAATTTTAGAATCCATTTAGATTCTGATTGTTTTCTGATTGTTTTCTCTCTCTCTCTCTCTCTCTCTCTTCTCTCTCTCTCTCTATATATATATATATATATATAATATATATATATATATATATAATTTAGGGTAGCGTGGACATGAAGTCAATAGCGCCTGGTTATGGACAGTTTGTCGCCTATGCGATTCTGAAAACACTGGGTGTGTGAACCGGGAATTGTACGTAATCAATCGCCTTTGACTTTTATTTCCACGCTACACTTAGATATTGATGTTCTATCCAAGATATTGAGCACTATTTACTTATAAATACAGCACACCATAATATATATAATCATTCAAATTGTTCTTATTTATGTATTATAAACTTTTCCTATTTATCTATTTATATATATATCCCCTCTCCCCCACTCAATCTATCAATCTATCTATCTATCTATGTCTCTATATATATATATATAATATATATATATATATATATATTATATATATATGTGTGTGTGTGTGTGTGTGTGTGTGTCTTTTCTTATCTACATACGAGTTCTGGTCAATAAGTATTTAGTCTAATCCTTTAAATCCCCTTTAAATCTGTTTAATTTCAAAATAATGTTTTGATAAGATGTGTGCAGGACTAAGTAAATTATAAAATGATGATATCTAGACGTCTAGACGGCTAGACTGATATCAATTTAAGTCAATGCTAATTTATAAGACGATTGTGATGCCAGTCTTGATACCTTTTTTCACAGACTATATTTTGAAAAATTGAATATTACAAGGGCCGTAAACAAAATTATAATTTCATATTTATTATATCTTTCTATCTATCTTCGTTCATATTTATGTATTATAGATTTTTCCTATATATCTATATATCTATCTACCTCATTCAATATCTCTCCCTCCCTCTCTCTCTCTCTCTCTCTCTCTCTCTCTCTCTCTTGTATATATATATATATATATATATATATATAATATATATATATAGAACCCTCCGCACGAGTAGGATGTGACCCATGGTCAATTTCTTAAGCGGAATTTAACAGGTTTGAATTAAGAGATTTCCTTCTCCTAGACTGGTTGTCTAACCAAGGTTAAAAAGTCCAGTCTACCCTAATATATAATCATAGATGGGGGGGGAATAGTTGGATGCATACCTTTCCCAAGGCCATTAACACTATTTAAATATTTATATGAGCAGTTTTGCGGCAAATGTAAGCCGGCTAGACTTTAATAGAGACATCGTTAATAAATAAGATGCTAATTAAGATTAAATAATGATTGTTTCATAATCGTTGAGATTATAACCTAAGTAACTTAAGAAATCCTGATGTCGGTAATGACGTAGTTTCGGTTACAGACACGGTTACATAATCTCCATTATATATACTAGCAAATATATGCACCCTCCGGGTGCAAGTATTTAAGTTTTGATATAATAAAATATCATATTAAATTAGAAAGGCTAATGAAACTGACTAAGAATGCAGATAAAAAAGATCTGTAACAGAGGGGGTATAATCGAAAAATAGAACAACTTTGAAACTAACTATTCCATCATTTTACATTACTCCCCTCTTTCATTGGTAAATTTTCCTAATTTAACTATTTAGTTAAATAGGAAGTAAAGGATAATATTACAGTTATTTCTTCTTGTAAATAAATTTCTTTTAAGATTTATCCACGAGATTTTTGTTTATATTTCTTCAGATAAAACCAAACAATTAGAAATCAATAATACCAAGCACATATTTATTAAAATAAAATTTTAAATATCAATATGACAATAAGCCTTCTCGTTCAAACTGTAAATCGCTATTTTGTTGTATATATAAATACAATTGCATGTTATTAGTACGTAGATATGGTCAACAGTATTAATAATGTAATACAATTTTTATTAATAACTGAAGGTTTAAAAGAATGAAATCATGGAGAATTTGACGTAAATAATTAAGGGAATTGTGACTTGAGTAGTAATATAGTTTCGGTTACAGACAGAAAAACACACAATCTCCATTATAAAATATATATATATATATATATATATATATATATATATAATAAGCAAGTTGTGTTAAACTGTACAGACACTTCTTGCAGGAAGAATTTTTGTTCGCTCCTTTTTAATTTGCTGGTCATCATTTTAATGTCAGGGTGGAACTGGTGTAGCAGTCCACCAAAGGTTTCATTACGAGCGCTTTCGGCAATACAATTTGCCATCATCAAGTAGGAAACTGATTGTATGTTCCGTGTCTCGTTTTTAAGGAGAACGAGTAGTAGCGTAGGAATTGGAAGTGGGAGGTAGTAACAATTGGTAGGGGTGGGGGGTTGTAGGAATTGGTATATTATAATGGAGATTATATAAATATATAAGTAAAAAATATAACAGTAGATTTAGATTTTTAGCGTTATAGCCTATTTCAGGAAGCCTAGGGCAAATGTCTAGTATTTCCAATCATTAGATTCGAGCATTTGATGATTGGAAAGACTAGACATTTGCCTAGGCTTCCTGAAATAGGTTATAATGCTAAAAATTTAAATCTTCTGTTATATTTTTTATTTATATAATTTTGCTCCGTGTCTCTGACAATAAGAGCACACATTGAGCTCGGCAAACTACGAAAACTTTTATGTCGTAAGGAAGATTTCTTCTCCGAGTATTTAGATTATATATATATATATATATATATATATATATATATATAAATTGGGAAAATTCATAGGTTACAGCGGTTTCGATCGTATTGATCTCTTCAGGATCCTACATCATACTGTTGTATGATGTAGTGTCCAGACGAGATCATTGCGATCGATCCGTGGTAGACCCATTTTCCCCCAACTATATTGTTATTAATGCTCTACATTTTATGGAGTATTGAGCACTCTTGGATACATCTATACACTAATTCTCGTATTCTTTAATCTTCCCACTGTCATCATCTTGTAACACCCTCTGGTTAAAAATGAAACAGTCTAAATTGTCCAAGATGGAATGAAAAATATGTAAATTCTGATTGTCTGGTATCGCTTCTCCGTTGAATTCTTATTTTTATGGGTGTCATCACCTTAGCTAAATAATAGACCATTTTATTTTTATAGAAAGAAACGAAAGGAAAAGGATATATCACAGAGAAAAATATAAGAAATAGAGAGAGAGAGAGAGAGAGAGAGAGAGAGAGAGAGAGAGAGAGAGAGAGAGAGAGAGAGAGAGAGAGAGAGAGAGAGAGGTAACACTATTTTTTTCAATCGAATATAATGAGAAAATGAAAAGAAGAAAAAAAAGAAAGAAAAAGAGTGAGATAGTTAAATGAAGATTATTAAACTTTTTAGATATTGAACAATTTGCAATAGCTCATAAGTAAACATATCAAACGTTGTAATAATTAAAATATTATGCTTTGGTATGTCTGCTAGTTACTGAAATAATACTCCGCCAACGAAATCGTTGAAACGGTACTCGGGCACTTCACAACGAAACACAACACACACACACACACACACACACACACACAATATATATATATATATATATATATATATATATATATATATATATATATACATATTTGGGAGATATGCGCTTAATTAAAGTCATACCTAATTTGAGAATTAATTAAATTAATAAATGAATTAGGCAGGCATATCGGTTTAAATGTAAGGCGTAAACAAATCGAGAAAAAGTCTATCTCTGTATGTACATTTCAGCCTATTAGGCCTCTTAATTATAACTAATTAATTCTCAAATTAGCTATGACTTTAATTAAGCACATATCTCCCAAAATTGTCGGCTATCCCCATCTCAAACAGATTGTTCATATATATAATATATATATATATATATATATATATATATATATATATATATATATAAATATATATAAACAGGAATTAGTTACAATATTTATTCGGATCATTTCTTGATAAGTATGAAGAGCCGTTAATCTTAACCAATTTCTTAATATTTTTACATATATTCAATTCATGCTTCGAAAGCGTCTAGTAAAAATAATTTTGTTCTAAAAGAATTTTTATACATAAATTTTTAACTATATACATTACGATACAACATTGTGTCTACATTCAGCTTTTCAAAATGACGCTATTGCGTTCATAATTGCGAGACTGTTTTCAACGGTCATAATCACAATATTGACTTTCGCAGTTAACTGTAAATAATCAACATCTTGATTAATTCAGTGGAATTAACCCTGAAGATCCTTATGGTGAAACCCAAGTAACTTATTTCTATACTCACTGTAATACTATATATGTGTGTGTGTATATGTGTGTATAAGATTTTGATGAATTGCTGTTAAAGAATAAAAACTAATAATAAAAAATATATATTTTTTAAAGTGTCCTTAAAGCTACGTCGCCATAAGCTATATAGCTTATTTATCTTATAGGCGAATCCGGTAGGGGATTCACTCCCCACTTATTATACACTGAAGATGAGCCTATGTCTTTGCATTCCCAAATATAATACTTATCATCAATAGAATTTGAATCTGTGTGTCTACGTATGTGGGTTTGTGTGTGTTGTTTCTTTTCATAGTATTGTTGTTGTTGTTGTTGTTGTTGTTGTTGTTGTTGTTGTTGTTAAGGTGACTAAAAGACCAGATGGTTAAAGTCCTCTTTTGAAGTTCGACAAAGTTTTGCAGACTCTCTAGAGTGTTGCCTCTAATTCCATTTGTGCCATTACAGATTTATTTCTTCTGCTCTTGAAATGCTGGTTTATTCTTTGGTTTCAAAGTGGCAGCGTGATTCGGAATTCCTGATTAGAATATAAGAAAATATCCCCCCCTCCACCAAAAAAAAAAGAGAAAAAACTCAGGAAAACGTTATGAACTAAGATCTGATGTTAGAAGAAGAAGAAGAAGAAGAAGAAGAAG
>CM042142.1:16531680-16541680 GCA_023376005.1 Doryteuthis pealeii
AGCTGACCATCCTAGCGGAATTAAGCTTGTCAAGCGATACTACGCGCCTCTACCATAATAGGTAAGGGGGCGCTATTGAGGGAATAATAACAACAAACAGCCCGAATGCCCTTCGGCGAAGTGAATAAGATTTTTGGATGTTTGTTTATTTAGAAACGTTGCTGATAAAGTATATGTTAAATTTTTACTTGAAGGCACTTACAACGCATGTATCGCATAAAATTCGATACTTTTTCTTATAGAAAATAAACTTAACAAGTGTAATCCCAGTAAAGGATGGCTCGATGTGTAGAATACCGTACAGACTGTACGGTATTCTACACATCGAGCCATCCTTTACTGGGATTACACTTGTCAAGTTTATTTTCTATAAGAAAAAGTATCGAATTTTATGCGATACATGCGTTGTAAGTGCCTTCAAGTAAAATTTAACATATACTTTATCAGCAACGTTTCTAAATAAACAAAATCCAAAAATCTTAATATATATATATATATATATATATATATATATATATATATATATATATATATTTATATATTTATATATATATATATATATATATATATATATATATACACTGAAAGAATCATTTTATATATATATATATATAATCAAAAGGTTGAGTGAATAAATCTCCCTTACAATGTAGTAGTTTACAACAGTCGTAATTTATAGAGCTCAATGTGCCCCCTTATTTTTAGGGTCACAGAGCAAAAATATATTAGGAGAGAATAATGAAGAAGATTTAGAATGAAAGCATAATAGTCTATTTCAGGAGACTTAGTCGCTTGAAATAGACTATAAAGGGAGATTTATTTATATTTATATTCTTTCAATCTAAATCTTCTTCGTTATTTTATAACACACACACACACACCACACACACACACACACACACATATATATATATATGTGTGTGTGTGTGTGTGTGTGTGTGTGTGTGGATAGAGATATATACATCTATACCATTCTCATTATTCAGGTACTATAGGACAACAATAATAGGTAAATCCTCTTTGACAATTATATATTTAGATGTATGGGTGGCTGTATTCGACATAATTGTTTTCTTGTGCATATTCAAAATCATGGTTAAATTAAATAGCATGAAATCACGGTCGTAGGTTCAAGCCTCGTAAGAATTATTTTCTATCTATATTTCACACTGTTCATTTATCTAATTAAATATATTGTCAACTTAGAACGCCATAATAGGGACAGAAATGAAATAATAACAAGTCATAAACTAATTGTTGGTTGCTTGGTTGGTTGGATTTTACGGCATGTCAACCCCTTGGGTTATTTTAGGCCGAAGACGTTTTGTTGTATTCATTCTTGTTGGGCATTCAAATTGCTTTTTTTTCTAAACTCATTTTTTAAACAGTTTTTACATTCCTGTTCTATATAGCACAGAAATGGGTTCCTAGCAGGTACAGCCACTCCGGGTCAGAGTTGATGATGAAAGAGTACCCCACTCTCTACAGAGCTCCAGACCTGGAACTTCACCAGTAGACGCAGTTTAATATCATAACTAGGACACATCCTCAGCCACAGCCTTCTAGCACATGATGATAGAGAGGGTTGGGTACATTCCATAAGCTCAATAGGGTTGGGAAAATCATATAGGTGCTAGGGAATGATATGACCAGCCGATTGATTCGAGGGGGTCTCTCTGACCACCCATCTAGCCTGAGTAAGGGTCAAAGTGGAGTGTTGTATATCCTGGACTGTTCAACCACCAGGATTCCGTCCTTAAGCATCAGCCATCCACGACTATCAGGTGATCCCAGGGGTCTCACATCTCTGCAGAGGTGCAGTCGGTGTATTTGTTGGAATATTTTTGTATATAAGCCGTGCTGCAAACAAACCACTTAAATTTATAGACTAAGCGTCGTCATGTAGTTTAAACCTCAGCCAATCAACAGCACGAAAACGTGGTTGATTAACTACTTAATCGGCTGATATTGACAGTTCATGAACGAACGACCTTCCAGACTGAGGAGCACCAAGGAACAACCAAATGATCATACCCAATATTAAGGGGCACTGAGAAGCAACTAAATGATTCTTCACTAAGAATCAGGCTCTACTTAACATAAAGAATCTCCGCTGGATAGCGCTCTTGCTTGAACCCCTAAGGATGGCCACAAAAATCGTAACAGTATTCTAAAGTTCGAGTCGACAAGGCTTAATGAACACATGACGTCGTTTCTTAACGGATGGCACCCTAATAATAAATAATTATGCCATGACATGCAACACTCTACTTTTGACATTACTTAGGCTAGACAGATTGAGTACATACCATGAGTACATATCATTAAATTGGGTTGTCACGGGTCGCCAACCAGAGCTAACAGTGACTTCATTAGGAGGGGGTCTTATCCCTCTGCAGAAGTACTGTGTTTTCTACTGTCCCAGCCCACAGGGTTGTCTGGAAGGCGTAGATTACGCGTGGTATAATGGTTAAAATCATGGGAAATGGACTCGTCGCCCCGAGTTCAAATCCTACACGTGGTAATTGCATTTCACTTAGCACTAATACCCTTGGGAAGGTATGAATCCTACTCTCCCTCCAGCTATGGGTAAATAGTAGGGCAGACTGGGCTCTTTAACCTTGGTTAGGCAACCGGTCTGGGAGAAGGAAAACTCTGAATTCAAACCTACTGAACTCCGCTTAATAATAAATTGACCTTGTGTCGCATCCTGCTCGTGCTGAGGGGTTGATGAATATTTATTCATATTACTCTTTCATTGCTATTACTCCCAAGTCCACTCTGACGCAGAGTAGTAGTACCGGTTAGTGTCCCATCAAGGGGAGCAAATTGATCTGTTTAAAATTATTCGTATTCGATCGAATCGTGCTTGAAATAAAACTCTTAAGAAACAACTACACAAAAAACATGAACGTATGATGAAGGCAAATCAACTAACCCCTGCTGGCTGGTTGGTTGGTTGGCTGGTTGGTTGGATTTTACGGCATGTCAGCCCTTGTTGGTTGGCTGGTTGATTGGGTTTAACGGCATATCATCCCGTTTGGGGTCATGTCCTGCTTAACGGTCGGGAAGTAATATACGTTGCGTATTTACATTTATACTTTTTTAGTCATTGGTTTTAACAATGTGTTAGCACCATTGGGGACCATGTTGTATGGTATTGATTAAGTTCCTGTCTATATTCTATGGTATAATTTTATTTCCTTCAAAAAGGACAGAATGTCTTCTATGTTGATATTTTCAAATAGATCTTTCATATTGTTTGCATAAAATAACGGTTTCTGATGTGCGCAAAAAACCTGCATTCCACGAATAAGTGTTTAAGTGTCAAAGGTGTTTGACATGTTTCACACAGTGGTTGTTGTTCTTGTTTAAGTATATAGGAGTGCATTAGTTTTGTGTAACCAATGCGTAATCAGGACACAATGTCTTATTCCTTTCCAGACTTTCTTAAAGCTGGTCTTCAGTCTATCAGAGTGGGTTTGATTATAAAGAGTTTATTGTGAATGTTATTATTCCAGCGTTGTTGGCATTTTGTATGAAGGAATCTATTAATTTTAGGTTTTCAAGTCAGTATATGGAATCTTGTTGGTGTATTCTAAAGCTTCAGCCAATAGGGCTTCATGGATTAATAATGGAATTACTTCATGTGTTTTATCCCATAATTCCACTTCCTTAAAATGGATGCAATGTGTCTTTTATAGCCTGAGAGGCAACGCCATCTTGTTTTCGTTGTTTGTGTTGAGAATTTCCAGTATATAAGGTGTGTGCTAGATCCTCGCCTATACTTATAGACTAGGCCAGAATTATGTGATCTAACTCTTGGCCAATTACTGGCAGTACTCTGAGGTTGATACAATACTTAACCGACCTTACGGGTCATAATTACACTGACATTCTTTGATGACGGATATAGGATTAAATCACTTGACCTTTACCAATACGCAGGATAGGACTTATACGCTTACCAAAGGATCACCAAAGGAGTCCATAACATAGGACTTTCTTTAAGCCCTTTTCAACTGGCCAAGGATGGCATTTAAAAACTTTACAGTTTATTTGTTGGTTGTTTTCTAAAAATCCGTTAAAATTCCATTTTTCTTAAAGATTTGCAAGAATTACTTCATTCATATTTGGTTCTATGATTCTTTGAATGATTTAGATATTTATTTGTGATAGTGTATACTAGCAAAAAATAGACACTCGCCGTGTAATGGTTATCGTCGTATTTTCTACGACGATAACCGTTTCACGACGCGCTCTTCTCTTTGTTTCAATTATCTTTTCAAGTCGTAACTTTATGACTGTCACGGTATTATTGGAAGGCGGATAATGGAATTAGGATTGTCCTCCGCACATCTCACTAATTAAAATCCATTTCTACAATAAAGGCAGAAATATTAAAACGAAAATTTTAAAAAAGAAAAAGAAAAAAGAAAAAAAAAAGAAAAGAATTCCTAATTGAGTTCGTACGCAGAAATACATAAGTCAATAACTTCCATTTCATAAAATTTCCTGTTCTGGTTAAAGCAGACGATATTCCACAGTTTTCCCGCGTTAACAAGAAGGTCTGCCATTTTCTTTTGCTGCAACTGCTGTTATCTATCGGAAAGTGTCTCGGGCTGAGAATTGTAGATTAGAATCGCTGTCAGCAATCGGAGTGAAAAATAATAAAAACAAAAACGACAAAATAACAAAAAAGAAAAGAGAAAGGGATTTAATTTCTTGGAATGTTCCATGTTAATTTGTCAATGGGCTGCGAGGCTGAGTGCTTTCATTGAAGGTGAAGGAAAACGTTTAAGAGGAACGCAAAGACAGCATAAATAGGAGTTAGCTTATCAGAATTGAAAGGTATTGCACGGAACAAGAAGAGAAAAAGAGGGGAATGAAGAAGAAGAAGAAGAAGAAGAAGAAGAGAAAGAAGAAGAAGAAGAAGAAGAAGCGAAGAATAAAAAAAACGATGAAGTGTATATATATATATAGAGAGAGAGAGAGGGAGAGGGGGAATGGGGGAGGTAGAAGGAAAAGGAAAAATGAAATTTGATTAAGGATTGAAAGCTATTGCAAAGAAGAAGAAGAAGAAGAGAAGAAGAAGAGAAGAAGAAGAAGAAGAAGAAGAAGAAGAAGAACAACAACAACAACAACAACAACAACAATGGAAATGAAGAATAACGATGAAGAGATAGAGAGATAGAGAAGAGGAAGTGAGGGAGAGAAGAGGGAAAAGGAAAATAAAAATGACAGAAGTAATAGAATTTGATTCGGTTAAGGCAAGGAAAGACAACAGAAAGAAAGAAGGAAAGAAAGAAAGAAGGAAAGAAAGAAAGATTGAAAGACGATGGGAAAGGAAAAGAGCAAGAAAGAGAGAGAAAGAGAAAGAAAAAAGAAAGAAAGAAAGAAAGAAAGAAAGAAAGAAGAAAGAAGAAAGAAAAGGAAATATGATGAGCGAGCAAGAGAGAGAGAGAGAGAGAGAGAGAGAGAGAGAGAGAGAGAGAGAGAGAGAGAGAGAGAGAGAGAGAGAGAGAGGGGGGAGAGTGGAAGGCGAGAGTGAAAGGAAAGTATGGGAGAAGTATTAGAATTTGATACCTTGAAAGCAAGGAAAAACAACAGAAAAAAGAAAGAAAGAAAGAAGGAAGGAAAGATAGAAAGAAAAATGGAGAGGTGATGGGAAGAATAAAAGTTACGAAAAAATAATAAGGAATTAAGAAAACGGTTAAGAAGAAAATAAACTGAAAATGAAGGAAAAACAATTGAACTTTGAATCGATAGAAAATAATAAAAAAGAAAGAAGAAAGACTCAAACGAAGAGAGAAAGATGTTGGAATAAAGAAGATAACATCAAGAAAAGGACAATAATGAAGAAGAACCGTTATTGAGAGAGGGGGAAAGAGAGAAAGAAAGATAGAGAGAGGAGGGAAGTTAAAGAAAGGAGGAAAAAGAAATACTGAACTTTCATTCGGTAAATTATGAAAGAGAGTAGAAAAATGTAAAGAAAGAAAGAAAGAAAGAAAGAAAGAAAAGAAAGAAATGGGATGGGAAGAATTAAAGTAATGAAAAAGAAAGAAAGAAATGAAGACATATGGATAAATAGAGAGAGATAAAGAAAGAAAAGAAAAGAAAATAGAGAGAGTAAGAGATAGATAGATAGATATATAGATAGATAGATATAGCATGAGTAAGAAGAAAATAAATGAAAAATGAATGAAAAGCCATTGAAAAAGAAGAAAGAAATGACGAAAGAAAGAAAGGCGGTGAAAAAGAAGAAAATAAAAGGAAAAGAAAGAAAGAGAAAGTCATGAAGTAATTGGTGTAAGAAGAAGAAAACAGATTTTGAAAAAGATTAACGATTGAATTTTGAATAGATAAAAGATACAGAGAAGGGAAAAAGAAAAAAGAAAGAAATAAGAAATAGGGGGAAAAAGAATGCAAGATGATAGAAAGAAAGTTTGAATAGATAAGGTCAAAGAAGTAAAGGAAAAAAGAAAGAAAGGTGATGGGGAAAAGAAAGCAATAAAAAAGAAAGACATTAATAAAAGGAAAAAATTAAGAGAGAGGAAGAGAGAGAGAGAGAGAGAGGAGAGAGAGAGAGAGAGAGAGAGAGAGAGAGAAAGAGAGAGAGAGTGATGGATAGATAGAGAAAGATAAAGAAAGAAAGAAAAGAAAATAGAGAAAGAAAGAGATAGATAGATAGACTGAGAAAAAAGAAAGAGAGAGTGAGAAATAAAGAAAGAAAAAGATAGATAGATAGATAGATAGACTGAGAAAAAGAAAGAGAGAGTGAGAAAGAGAGAAAAAAGAAAGAAAGAAAGAAAGGGTGGAGTTATTTTATCACCGAAATTTACCGGTTTCCCGAGGGTGAGAAAAAGGACAGATGAATAAATAGAGAAAGATAAAGAAGAAAGAATGAAATAAAGAAAGAAAGAGATAGATAGATAGATAGATAGACTGAAAAAAGAGAGAGTGAGAAAGAAAGAAAGAAAGAAAGAAAGAAAGAATGAGTTATTTTATCACCGAAATTTACCGGTTTCTTCCCTGGGGTGAGAAAAGGACAGATGGATAAATAGAGAAAGATAAAGAAAGAAAGAAAAGAAAAGAAAGAATAGATAGATAGATAGATAGATAGACTGAGAAAAAGAAAGAGAGAGTGAGAAAGAAAAAGAAAGAACGAGATAGATAAATAGACAGAGAAAAAAAGAGAGAAAGAAGAAGAAAGAAAGAAAGAAAGAAAGAACGAGATAGATAGATAGACTGAGAAAAAAAGAAAGAGAGAATGAGAAAGAAAGAAAGAAAGAAAGAAAGAAAGAAAGAAAGAAAGAAAGAAAGAATGGAGTTATTTTATCGCCGAAATTTACCGGTTTCTTCCCTAGGGTGAGAGTTACTGATAGGAAATCGGTTCCAGCTGAAATATTAAACTGAAATTGTGTGTAAAGTGTCTACCAGATCCGGATAAAAGCTTTTGCTAGCGAGGAGAAAGCCAAAAGCCGATGAAAGTCAAATCTGTCACATAAAGGCGGACGCTACAGTTGTGAAAATAGTTGCTCTAAAAAATAAATTTCGGTTTTGCATTGATTTTGACAGATTATTGGAATGGTTACAGAGAGGATTGTCTCAGATTTATTAACTGAGTTTATATTGTTGTGAGCTTTTAGAAGAATGCAGCGTGCGATCTTAAACAAATCGTGGAACAACACCGTACAAGGAAGTGGATGTACAACCATTTGCCTTACCCTACCTATTCTACAAACCATTCTAGTGAGACAAACAAGACATACTGGACAGGACTGGAAAAGAAAGGACGAACTCATAAGCGACGTTCTCCTGTGGAAACCAGCAAATGGAAATGCCAATGCAAAGACCTACATTTGTTACATAATCTCTGCATAGATTATTGTCAACTCCCTGTATTTCTGAAGGGATGGCCCCTTTTCATATCACGGGCGGGACTTTCCATGGAATATTACAGAAAGCCCGCGAAATACATGAAGTCACGTGGGACCTGGTCGGCTCTCAGTTTCAGCTTGGACGTCAGGCAGATAAGATATATCTGCTTTAGCTGGGGCTCACTGCACACGCGCGCTGTGTTAGTTAGATGAAGATGTTAGTTAAGTAAATAAAGGTTTAAATAAATAATATGGTTTTGTGGTTGATGAATGTCTTGGCAGCAAGACTGACCTAGAAAAAGAAATGAATCAAGGACGAACAACCAGCAGAACGGAGAAAGACGAAGTCCAGACGCTAGAAGAAGAACGTAAGATACCAAAGATGAGCAGAGGAATAATAGAAGTAAAGAAAGGGTATACAACACATTGACCATCTCTGCGCGGCCACTGGGTGCAGCACAGATAACTTCCTGAAGACAATGATGATGATGATGATGATGATGATATTGTTGAAGAGATGCAGTATGAAGCATAAAGAGAAAAAACAAACGAAGTGGATTTGAGGTTTGAAAGGTTAGAATCAAGCAAATAAACAAAAAATATAAGAGACAAAACAAAATGGAAACAAAGACATGGAATGTAATCAAATGAGATGTATTCCATAGCGTCGCTCCCTTGTGGCCCACACACTTCTTCCATCGGTTTTGCAGTGCTTGGATCTCATTAGTCAAAAAAGTTATCAAGCATATATATATATATATATATATATATATATATATATTAAGAAAATTTGAAAAAAGAAAAAAGAAATTGATGGATGTTTTTATAGATGACAGGAGATGAAAATCTTTTTTTTTTGTGTAACTGTATTTGTTCAGCGTTATATTTCTTCACCCCAAGATACATCCTGATGAAGGTTTAAAGAAACCGAAATGTTTAAACACCGATAAATAAATTCATCCTATTTTCGGAACACTTGTTTTTTCAAACTTTCTTAATATTGTCGGATTTATTTTCCATATTTACTCCCATATATATAAATATATATATATATATATATATATATATTGTGTGTGTGTGTGTGTGTGTGTGTGTGTTTGAATAATCACGACAAGCAAACTCAGCGAATACCGCGTGCAAAACACTGGGTAGCTGTTTCGACCTAATTAGGTCTCATCATCAGTGTATATTTTGATCTCCCCCCGACAGAGATCGAACCGGAGAACCCAGAATCAGAGACTCTACCTCTAGGCCACCGGCCACCAACACACGCGAAACTCGCCAAATCAACTTGTCAATTGTAAATGCGCCACTACTATAACCTGGCGTGTCGTGTAGCTGCATCCACATCATAACAGAGGAAAGTAATGTTTATGTGAGGGACAAAATGAAAGATGTTAAGTGTATAGTGAGTGTGAGAATATGATGTTCTTAACCGTTGATTTTTATATGCGCGTTTGTTTACAAAAGCCAATGACGTGATCAATGCATGTGCAAAAATGGAAGGTGAAGACCATATGATCATATGTGGATATGCGTATATATGGATTATATGTATTTATATATTATTCTAATCTTCTTATTTTTCTAACATTAATATTCCATATGAAATACGTCATATCTTTGTTAACTTTTCGTTCTCCGCCTTTTCACGTTAATGCATGCGTCATCTTTCTATCTATGTATCTACCTATCTACCAATCTACCTATCCTTTTCTATTCATATTTAGCTGTTTATATATTTAGCTGTTTATATTTATCTATGTCTGTTCGGCTTTCATATTTATCCATCCATCAATTGATCTAGTATGTTTATATCTATCATTCTATCTATCTATCTATCTATTTGTCTCAGTCAGTTCATATCTATCTATCTATCTATCTATCTATCTATCTGTCTGTCTGTCTGTCTGTCTGTCTCAGTTAGTTCATATCTATCTATCTACCTACCTACCTACCTACCTATTTGTCTCAGTCAGTTCATATCTATCTATCTATCTATCTATCTATTTGTCTCATTTAGTTAATATCTATCTATCTATCTATCTGTCTATTTGTCTTAGTCCTTTTATATATATATATATATATATATATCTATTTGTCTCAGTCAGTTCATATCT
>CM042142.1:16549180-16556680 GCA_023376005.1 Doryteuthis pealeii
TGTTTGCTATGTCAGTAAAATGTACGAATTGTATGTAGTAAAAACTAAGAATTATATATTTGACATAATAGTAAAATCTAAGAATTGTATATTTGTATAATAAAATCTAAGAAGTATATTGACATAATAGTAAAATCTAAGAATTGTATATTTGACATAATAGTAAAATCTAAGAATTATATATTTGACATGTTAGTAAAATCTAAGAAGTGTATATGTGTTATGTTAGTAAAATCTGAAAGTTTTATATTTGCATGTTGAACCAAATTCAAAATTCTCTATTTGCTAAGTAAAAAAAAAATTCCAAGAATTGTATATTTGCCATGTTGAATAAAAAAGTTGAAAATTGTTTTTTTTTTTTTTTTTTTTTTTTTTTTTTGCAATATCAAAAAAATTAAGAATTGTATATTTGCCTTGTTGGAAAAAAAATGTGAAAATTGTTTATTTGCTATGTCACCCCCCCCAAAAAAAAATTGCTATGTAAAAAAATGTAGGAATTTTATATTTCAATGTTGAACATATTCAACAAGGAATATTTTTTAGAATGTGACAATAGTAAAAACAAATTAATAGAATTAAGTTAAACAATTTTCAATGTCTACGGTAAATATCAAATTCCAATTCTCTGTCATTTTAAAATCTGTCATTTGTTCAAAATTTCATAACATACACAGAGGGAAGATTCTTCATACAGAAATATTTTTAGAATCCATCAATAGTAATAACATATTAATTGTATTTACTTAAAACAACAATTTTCTCTGTATACAGTAAATATCAACGTTCGATTCTAAGTAATTTTAAAAATGAAAATTGTTCAAAATGTCATACCTCATTGAATGAAGAGACAGGATATCTTCTTTATATCTTACTGCAATCTGCGTATTGAGTGACGATTCTTCATTTGTTTTCATGTTGATCAAAATTTACAGTCTTCTTTACTTTTTTCATTTGACTTTGAATTTAGAAAATAGCTTCGTTCATTTTTCACGTCTTTTCAGCATTTGAGTTTTTTTTCATTTGCCGTTAAGAGCTTGATTTTCTATTGATGACGTCGTAAATATAAATGACGTATTAAGTTTATTCTACTAAATTCATGGAAGATCCTTGTTCTTTTTACCATATATGGTTTTATTCAGTTAATATCACATGTTCTCTTGCCAAAACATATGGCTACGACCTGATTTTAAAAGCATTTTATTATTGGGAAAATGTTTTAAGTAGAGCGAATGAGGTATTTTGGTGGAAGGGAGCTGCGCAAGGAGAGAATGCAAGAATTTTATTTTTATTTTTGAATGAATCGGTCGGTGAGTGAGCCTAGCTAGATAGATCCGTGTAGTGATATGACCAGTTTTATCACCTCTCCCCCAAAACCAAACTTCCGGCTACATGCCGAGTTGTGTGCACATGCGCTGTACCTCATTTCCGAATAAATAAAAAGTTTGTTTGGAGTGAGTGCACGTATGTGCTCACTTCAAATAATCTGATTTTAAAAGCGTTTGACTTGAACTTTCACGTTAACACGAGCATTTTGGGGCCTGTGTCCATTAATGAAATTAACAACGTGATCCCAGGGAGCCCCTCCCCCCAGGCAACACCTGCCCCTCGATTTAAAGGGACAGGGCTGGATTTATTGCCCAGTGCCTGAGTCGCCCCCCGTTAAGGGGGAATACCGACGGAATCCACGCATTTTTTGCACCCGCCACCCATGAGCTTCGGTTCGTGGGTGGTCCCACATTAATACAGCATTGTGCCTAAACCGTACACGTGAGGTACGTGATAAATACAGACCTGATTTTAAAATAATTTGTTTTAAAATCGTTTGTTGGTACAAATGCAGAAAAGTACTTAAGAGATAATATCATTAGAATCATTAACTCGGTTAAATCTAACTTAACGGACTTAAATTCCACCATCGTATGTAACCCCATCGAAAGAAAAAAAATACCAAAAATCAGGGAATTAACCGAATTTAATGAAATTTTCAGTGTTGATATATTAATGAATAAAATATATAATGCACCAGTCATTTTATACAAAAATGTTTACATTTTTTCAGGTAAGTTAACTTTGAACCACGTATCTTTACGAATCTGTGTTACGCCTCGAAAATACGTGGCTAGACTTAGAAAGCTAATTCCAACAGTGTGTGTTTCTGTGTTTTACTGGCATATACATGATGTCATGAACATGCAACGAAACAAGAAATCAATAAGTGGGCTCAGTCTGATCAGACAGATAGCTACATAATTGAGATATTGAGGATCCCAAATATAATTATCCCTAACATACCAGTCAATTGGATACTTTTACCTTTATATATATATATATATATAATATATATATATATATATATATATATATAATATCTCTGGTTTTAATTGACTTCAGCTTGTGTAGCCTGTGTAGCCTGTTTCTGTACTGTGCCTAAGAAAAAAAATTCTCTGTTTGTCAAATCTTCAACAATATCGGCTATAAATATTTTAGCCAAATACAAGAGGCGATAATTAGTCTGTATACGATTGAGATAGGCCGACCACTTACAATAAAGCCTATATTCTTTACATAAACAAGTGTCTAGTCTATTTTTTGTATTTTCGCCTGGCCGAAGAATTGGGAATTTGGTGAAAATAGGAATTTGAAAAAAAAAAAAATGTACTCAGCTTAGGTAAAAGCACTCACTAGTCGCATTCGCGAGGCATATTGTCCCCTTCAAAAAAAAAAAAAAAAAAATAGAAATAAAAATAAAATAAATGAATAAAAAGAAAAATAAAAAGATAAGGACTTATTTTACTGACAAAAATAACACCTGCTGGCAGCCGTTTGTCTCGCGAGGTATGAGTTCGTGAGAATCCCTGATTAATATCGTATTTATTGAACAGCGATCAGGTTGTGACACAAGGTCAATTTTTAAGTGGACTTTAACAGGTAATGAAAGAGAACCTTGTTTATTTTAAAAAGTTTATTATACACAAAACAATGACTAAAAAGAGAATGTCCTCACTATATAGAGAGTCAAGGATTTGAACTCGGATCAACAAGTCCATTTCCTACGACTCTAACCATTACACCTCGCACGTCTATTGTGTGAACATATGCGAGGGTGGTTAGTCAGTGGTAGTTAGAAATGAACAGACAGGGAGCGATGGTCATTGAGTTCGTCAGAGCTTAGTAATAGTCGTGAGATTGAATGAGTGGACGAAGCGGGTCCTTAGAGGGTCTTTCCTCTCAGCCGCGCACTATAGTTGGGAACTCAAAAGCTGAGTGGAAGAGAATATGAAATAGTGCAGAGAAGCAGTTACACCGAGTGTTATACACACCCACCCACCCTGTCTGAAAAAATGGCAAAATCATGGAATGCATTCATTAATAACAAACTCCAAAACATTAAACCTACCATTGGAGAATGGAACTTAAAATACAACAAAAATAGAAGAGAACAGGTTGTGCTGACCCGCCTTCACATAGGCCAAACCATTATCATTTACTAGAGGGCAAAGAATCCCCATTATGCACTACATGCCAAGAGAGATTTACGGTGAAGCATATACTTTTAGAGTGTGTAGACTTTGATCTAGTGTGAACAAAATACTACCAAGCAAATAATTTGAAAAAACTTTTCACGAAAATAAGACCATCCAGGATTTTACATATCTTAAAAGAAGTGGGATTGTACTAATAAAAATGAGTAATTGAACAATAGTTAAAATCTATACATATATACATTTGTTTTCTATCAAACTACCGCTAAGGACCCAAAACTTAATCGGCATTAAATGACCCACCGAGGTTGATATGCCGTAAAACAAACCAAACCAAACAAACTGAAAAGTTTACCCAGTGTATTTGTGGATCCTGTGATCCCGTTTCGAGACAGCTAAAGTCTCAGTTATACACAACGATGGAATCTGATGTTAACCACGACACGACTGATTGACAATAAAACAAAAAGAGCGAACAGAGACACCGGCTGAGCGGGTGTAATTCCCACACTGGCGCCGTGATCAGGTTGGTGGGTTATCTTCCCTTGCTACAGTCTTCGCCGATAGGTGGCGTTAGTATTTGGCCACAAAGCGGGAATTCTGAATTCCTGCCTTTTTCCTCTCAGGCCGGCAACGAGTAAACATGGTCCAGGCGTCTGACGCCTCTAATCCTTAGGTGTGTGTGTGTGTGGGGGGCTTTTCTCCCCAACCAGCTACCAGTAAGTGACATTACCTACGACGCAAGTCGTACACCTATTTCCTCTTATAAATCATTATGTAAATGTAGCATTTAAATGCACTAATAACATGAGCTGTTTTGAGGCAAATCTAACATAGATTTTCATTGAGACATCGTTGATAAATAAAATGTATTCTATGTATTAATGATTTTGACTATAAACTAAACTCATTAATAAACTTACGCAATTCCTCAGGATATTGGGTGAGTACATGTATATATACGTATGTGTAAGTATATGTGGATGTGTGGATGTACGTGTGTGTGTTTAAGTACATGTGTGTGCGGGTGTATGTAAGTACATGTGTAAGTATAAGTATAAGTGTGTATAATTACATGTGTGTGTATAAGTACATGTGTTTGTGAGTATATGTATAAGTACATGTGTTTTGTGTGTATGTATAGGTACATGTGTATATGCATATGTACATGTGTATGTAAAATACATATATATGTGTGTGTGTGTGTGTGTGTGCATAAGTACAGACACCGAATATCCATTATAATAAAATATCAGCAATAATAAAGAAATGAAAAACATTTGATAACAATCTTAAATCGTTTTAAAAATAACTATTTCAAAAGATATATTATCCAACATCTACGTAACATAAGTTTGAACATACGACCCCCCCCTCTCTCTCTCTCTCTCTCTCTCCCTGCCTGTATGTATTTCCTCAAGACCTCTGCCGCAATCAGGAAACAACAGGAGGATAATTTTTAGCGGAGTTTAACAGGGTTGAATTTAGAGTTTTCCTTCTTCTAGACTGGTTGCAAACTTTAAAGAACATAGTCTGTCTTACTATTTACCCATAGCTAGAGGAAGAATAGTTGGATGCATACCTATCAGAATGGTATTAGCGTGATGTAAAATGCAAAAGTCTCGTCCAGGATTTGAACTCGGGTCACCATGTCCATTTCCCACGACGATAACGATAACATGACAAGCGCTCCTATTAGTGTGTGTGTGTGTGTGTGTGTGTGTGTGTGCCTGTGTGTGTGTGTATACGCGTGAGGTGTTTAGTGCGCAAGAAATAATATCATTAGAATCGCATTTTACGTATAAATAGCATTAGATTACGGAAACTCCGAAATAGCTTAACCCTAACCCTAACCCTAATCCGAGCGTCTCAAAGTATTCGGCTACTGTGAAATTGAATGAAAAGTAATGTTTTTTTATACGTAATCTAATTATATTATCTCTAGCCGATTAAGTCGTCGAGGTGGCCTAATGACAGTATCAGCCATACAGCGAGGGAGTATGTCCCTTTTCACTAGGGCTAGACCAAGGAGATTCTTTTGTCTCTGAGGTAGAGCGCCATACCTACCATCAGTTCCTCACTTTACCACATATATACCTGTGCTACTCATACGCTAAGTTGGCGAGTGTCGGTATCAAACCAGGATCCCTGTGGCTCCTAGTCCGACGTTCTACGGACTGAGCTATATATATATATA
Organism: Doryteuthis pealeii; assembly: GCA_023376005.1. NCBI lineage: Eukaryota > Metazoa > Mollusca > Cephalopoda > Myopsida > Loliginidae > Doryteuthis > Doryteuthis pealeii. The sequence goes on from CM042142.1 coordinate 16,554,860, forward strand.
ACTCATATATATATATATATATATATATATATATATATATATATATATATATGTTTTCTCATCATGCACACCGGAAGAGTGTATAAAAGCTAGCTAGATAGCTAGATAGATAGATAGTTATGCTTGTGCATATAAACAAAATAAGGAGCACTGAATGAAAATGCAAGATTTGGTTGTTGGAAATTTACAATGTTTTATTTAACACTGGGTAGAGAATATATCTAACCTAAAAGTTACTTTAATTAGCTCAAACGTGTGTACATGCCCCTGCCTGCACGAACCCCAGCCTAAAAGTGACACGACAGAAACCGCACTTCCTCGTTCCCATCAGCACCCTACTGATCAAGACCAGTAACTCTAGATTTCGTTATATCTGGACTACCATATATACATATATATATATATATATATATGTGTGTGTGTGTGTGTGTGTATAATAGAAAAGGTGACTTACCGGTGAATATGGTCACAATGGTTGGTTGATGCAAAATTCAGAAAGGTAAGACAACGATATAAAAATATATAAAAAGTGTTTTTCGCGATAAATAACGAACCGTTTATCGCGAAAGATACACACGTGTAATCGACTGCAATTAATCAATATCTTGACTAATTCAGTGGATTTAACCCTGAAGACCCTTATGCTGAAACTCGAGTAGGTTATCACTTGTACCTATATTGTAATATATATATATATATATATATATATGAGTAGTGAGGAATTGAATAAATCCGACAAAATGTGCTTGAAAATAGAGTAAAAAAGGGGATATCACAACACAACAACTGAATTCAATTGATATCTTGCCGCATTGTTTGGCTAAAGCTTTTAAAAAATTTATTGATGGAATAAATTTTGCAAAAGCTTCAGTCAAACAATGAGGCGAAATATCAACTGAATTCAGTTGTATTGTTATATCGACTTTTTTATATATATATATATATATATAAAGAGAGAGAGAGAGAGAGAGAGAGAGAGAGAGAGAGAGAGAGAGAGAGAGAGAGAGAGAGAGAAATAGTTATTACTTAACTGTTATTATACAAGGACATTTATCACCAGGGAATCTGCATCTGTATCCTGCAAAAACATTCTCTGAAATGTTCTTTTTCTCTTCTCGTGTCAACTTGGTGGTGTTTGATATGTTTGTACACACTTGAAAAGTAGGAAAAAACGACATAAACCACTTTATCTTGTCAGGAAAACAACGTTTCCAAGAAGAGGAGGCAAATAGACACCACCTGCGAATTCTTCACGTCATTGAATTCTTTGACTTGTACAGTTCGCTATTAAAAAGTCTAATAATGATACAAGAAGCTCGGTGGTTCCAAAACGAACACACCATTGCTGTGATTCTGAAATCACCGTGTAAGAATGAACAAAATGGATGATAGTCAACATTGTAGGGAAAATTATCCCCGAAAGTAATACTGGTTTAAAATTTTTGAGTGCCATCCTTGGCCAGTTGAAAAGGGCTTAAAGAAAGTCCTATGTTATGGAATCCTTTGGTGATCCTTTGGTAAGCGTATAAGTCCTATCCTGCGTATTGGTAAAGGTCCAGTGATTTAATCCTATGTCCATCGTCCATGAATGTCACAGTAATTATGACCAGTAGGGTCGGTTAAGTATTGTATCAGCCTCAGAGTACTGCCATTGATTGACCAAGGAATAGGTCACATATAAAGATCTTTACAATGGTGTAATGGTTAGAGCCCTATGAAATGGACTTGTAGACCCGAGTTCAAATCCTGGACGAGGCTGTTTGCATTTCACATAGCGCTAATACCCTTGGAAAATGTATGCATCCAACTAATTTCCCTCCA
>CM042142.1:16569180-16574180 GCA_023376005.1 Doryteuthis pealeii
TGATTCTTTTTTTATTAATGTTTTTTTTCCGATTGCTTTTTCCTCTTTCTTCTTCTGATTAAAGACGTGTTTTCCATTATTGTGGGTAGGCGATAAGATACCTTGGGAATGGCGCAGACGGTGTGTCTCCACGCGTCCACCTATCATATGCCCACCTTCGCACACACTTCGCCTCCATACACCTCAACGGGGACGTTCTTATCATTGTTTTTCGGAGAAAAAGAAATCCGAACATTGATAATCCAGCAGGGAAGGAAGAACAAACAAGAGATAGAGTTGATTCGGAGGAAAATAAGAACAAAGTCATCACCTAATCACAGCCATTTTCCCGTTCTTTCGTATCTACACGTTGTCTCCGACGATGAAGCTCAACCCAAGATGGCGACGGTCGGTTGGGTGTATTGGCGGGAAAAAACCTCTAAGTGAGAAGGCGGTCGATATGTGTGACGCCAAGAGAGTGGCTCCAAAAGATAAAGTCCATCTTGAGATTTTCGGCAGTTTTATTTGGTTAGATGCCATTCGCTTTGTAGCCAAATTAGATGCTTATTAAAATTGCTGTATCAGCTGGTATCGATACATAGTTTTAATTGATTGATTGGTTTTTAACGGCATGTCGTTTAGGGTTATGTTGTGCATAAAGGTTAGGGAACTGCGTTCATTGTACGTATATAGTTAGATTTTTGTAAATTTGTTTCTATAGTTTAGTTTACAGTTATTTCTATAGTTGATTTTATAGTTGTTTCTATAGGTTCGGGAATCGCAGGTTAAATCGAATTTAACGGACCTAAATTCCACCATCGTATGTCACTGCACCGAAAGAAAAAAAATACCAAAAATCAGAGGATTAACCGAATTTAATGAAATTTTTAGTGTTGATATATTTGTTATATACTGGGGTTTTCACCGTACCAAATCAGCATATAATGTTGTATACCCTTTTCTTACTTCTTTACTCTGGTCGTATTTTCTTCTGGCCGGCTTTGCTATTCTGATCGTCTATCATCTTGGTCTGGTCTAGCGTCTGGTGTTGACTTTCTAGGGGACTTTGGGTCTGGTTTCTGTTGCTATATTCCTGCTGGCTGGTCGTCCTGGATTCATTTCTTAGTCTTGTTACCAAGACATTCATCAACCACAAGAACATTTTACTTATATAAACTTTTATTTCCTTAATTATACATTTCACGTAACTAAATACCTGACTAACATAGCGCGCGCGATTCCAGCCTTAGGCAGAGCACAAAATGGCCGACTGCTCTGCCTGACGTCCAACTGCAAAGTGGGGACTCTGAAAAAGGTCCCACGTGACTTCACATATTTGGCGAGCTTCTGTAATTTTCCATAGAAGGACCCGGCCATGGTATGAAAGGGTTCATCCCCTCAGAATTACAGGGGATTGACAATAATCTTATGCAACCGCATAGATTATGTAACATATTAATGAATAAAATATATAATGCACCAATTATCTTATTTAAAAACGTTTACATTTTTTCACGTCAGTTAACTTTGAACCACCTATATTTGAGAATCTCTGTTACGCCTCAAAAATACGTGATTCAAAGTTAACTGACCTGAAAAAATGTAAAAGTTTTTAGATAAAATACAGCTGGGGTATGAGGTGGTTAATACCTTTCACAGTCCGAAAGTGAACTTAGTGTGACTAGATTTCGAACTCGCTGTCACGGTCCAGCGCGTTAGCAATTAAGCCAAGGGGACTCTCCTCTTTTATGTTGTATATCCTTCTATGTAAAAGATGTACACCACTCTATATTTATTGAAAAAAAAATCTACGATACCGAATTTATGAAAAATGTCCAGTTGTCCGGTTGTAAATAATGTCATATAAATCTAATATATTTTTCTCTCGGTTTTATTTCTGAATAACGACACAGATTTAGACAATAAAATCCTATTTTTCATGCATGAGTTGTGCTTTTGTTTTTAGGAGCTTTTTTATTATATATTTAAATATATATATATTGAACTAGATATACCACAGTATGATACTTTCGTTATTACAACGTTTGATATGTTTACTTAAAACCTATTTCAAACATAGTTCAATATATCATCATCATCATCATGTCGCGTATGCAGCACGGATATCCATGACAATCTCTCGCCAACCTTCCCTATCATTCATTGCACCTGGGAGGTCCTCTGCGGAGCAACCAGCATCTTTGCATAGCTGGTCAGTGTAGGTCCTTGCTGGGCGCCCCACACTTGCATGTCCGTGTGTTGGCTTCCACAGGAGAATGTCACTTATGAGCTCATCCTTGCTTCTCCAGCAGTGTTCTGCATGCCTTGTCCGTCTCACTCTGATAGTTTGTGAGATGGGGGGCAAGTGACCGTACAGCTGCTTCCTTGTGGGGTGCTGTTTCCTGCATTCTTGTGCAGCTCCCATCTAGCTTATTCTCAAGACGCTTCGTTAGGGTCCAGGTGGTGCAGCCATATAGCAGGACTGATACAATCACAGCCTGGAAGAACTGTCGCTTCAGCTTGTCAGGGAGATCGGACCTCCATATGACTGATAATTTGTTTGTGGCCGACCATGCCTTTGCTATTCGTTTATTAACATCGCTCTCTGTGGATGAGATATTACCACCTAGGTACGTGAATTGCTCTACTGGCTTAAGAAGCTTGCCGTTGAGTGTGGAGATGTTTCCTTTCTTTTTGAAACTCATGAATTTTGTTTTACCGGAGTTAAAAAATATAATAATCTCGATTTAACTCTCTCACTCTTTTTTCTCTTTCATTCTTTCATCTTTTCATTATTTTCGTTGGAAACAAATTAGCGTCTAACTTCCGTGCTCTCACACCCTCTCTCTACTTTCCCCATTTCTCTTTCTTTCTTTCTTATTATATTTTTCTATGCTGCATGTCCTTTTTCTTCCCTTTCTTTCTTTATAATAAAAACGAAATGGTCTATCATTTAGCTGAGGTAACGAAACTCATGAGAAATAAGAATTAGATAATCAGGATTTACATTTCTGCATTTCATCTTGGACAACTTAGACGATCTTATTTTTAACCAGAGGGTGCTGCAAGATGATAACGATCGTACTTTTAAGGAACACGAGTATTAATATATAGCATTTAGCATTTAACTTAAAATTCTATCGCAAAAATTCTTGAGTAAGTATAAAATGGTACATAAAAGAAAATAGTGTTTTATAGTGTCAAATTTATGGTAAACTAGCAGAAAAGTTTGCCATTGAATGAAACAAATTCAATGAATAAATCAATAAAATCCATTATTAAACAAAACGAATCAAGAAACTTATTATTCTTATTTTTATCAATATAAGAAACTGTATCGGTAAATATTACATCCTCTCTGTGTATTTTATTTTGTAAAAATTTTGATATTTGTAGGGATAATAATTTCAAGGTCAAGTAGTGGATAAAATATTTGGCATGGCACTTAATCCATCAAATATGCACATTTTGAGATTTTATGTCATGGAAGGCGGTGGCTAAGGGTCTTAGTGTCCTATGCATAACGTTAGACTGTATCTAGTGATGAACCTCTAATTCAGGAGCTCTGGGGAATCCCCAGAACTCCTGAATTCATTGCCATTACTCCCAGGTTCACTCTAACCTGGAGTGGTAGAACCTGTTAGGGTCCAATATATGCGTTAAACAGATTAAAAATGAGTTTTAAAAATGAGTTTAAAAATTGAGTTTTAAAAATTGAATACCCAACAAGAATGTATAAAACACGACGTCTTCGGCATAGAATAACCCAACAAGGGTTGACATGCTGTAAAATCCAAGTTTAAAAAACTTGTGCATTATATATTTTATTCATTAATATATCAACACTGAAAATTTCATTTAATTCCGTTAATTCCCTGATTTTTGGTATTTTTTTCTTTTGGCAGGGTTACATACGATGGGGAATTTAGATCCGTTTTGTTCGATTTAACCGAGACTAGTTAGTGATTTATTTACACCTTGGTAGAATCCGATTACAGGAGTGCAAAATATAAAGCACGACAGACATGGTCGATATTGTTCAGACGTCAAGAGTACAATTGTAAATGGCTACTTCCACGGCTCTATTTATATTGTCTATCTGGTCAACGGCAGATCCCCCCGTTCAGCCTAGACACAGGGACAGATCACTCTATTGTAATTAAGCAAGCCCCCCCCCGCTTAACAACTGGATTAATCAACGTGGTCATCTTGGTTTGTATGCACCCGAGTATACGTGATCATCTACGCATCCATGTGGACAAAGCCCTTGGCACTCGTACTCTGCGACACGAGCGTTATCTCAACGATGTCCACGGTCCAATCAGAGGGTTGTTGCTGCTGGGAACCAGAATCTGTGGGAGTGTCTGAACCTCCCGGCGTGGAACAATGTGAGCCATAAACGACTGGGTACATTTTAAGTAGCATCTTTTGCTGAGTACCAATATGCAGAGCATCTTTTGCTGAATACCCGTATGTCGTGCATCGTTTGCTAAGTACCAGTATATATTAATCCAAGCTCCAAGCACGTCCACAATTTTATTTTGTAGCTCAATTCTGTGACTTTGTTCTAGCAGTTAAGTTCCCAATTCCCGTAAATCCGAGAAATGTCTGGGATTATTGCAGTCTAGTCGATTCAAGGGTTTCACCGGTTTCCTAACATGGAACGTCTTTAGATGCTTATTTGGCCTTTCCTTCCTGAGTGCGATGTTTTCTTGTAGTTCTACAACTTGCCTCAACAGTTCCAAATATTGTTGGTCTATAGTTATTTGTGGTGTTGCCATATCAGTTTTTATCAACTTTTTGAAGTACTTGAAGTTCGAAGTCAAAAACCGCCTCACAGCGTCATATTAAAGTACGAAAGACGTGGTCTGCTTTGTTCAGACGTCAAGAGTACAATTGCAAATGGCTATTTATATTGTCTATCTTGGTCAAGGGCAGATCACCTTGTTCAGCCTATAACATAGCGGTGAGGTGTAAATTATCTGTTTAGACCAATATTCACTTCAACATATGCTAGCTAA
>CM042142.1:16584180-16634581 GCA_023376005.1 Doryteuthis pealeii
TAGCACCTATATGATTGTCCCATCCCTATTGCCCTTATGGCAAACCCCGACCCGTTTTATCATGTATGTGCTAGAAAGCGGTGGCTGAGGTTTTTAATTTTCTGAGTATGACATGAAACTATCTGATGGTGAAATTCCAGTTATGGGGAGTGTGAAGTACCCCTTCATCAGCCAACTATCCACTCTGACCCATCTATGGGTTAAATAGAAAAAAAACGAGTTTTAAAAATGTGTTTAAAATAAACTGAGTAACAATCAAAAACGAAAAGATAAAAAACGTCTTCGGTATAAAATAACCCAATAAGGATTGACATGCCGCAAAAACCAACCAACCAACCAACCAACCAATCTAGTCGAGCCGCTGGCGTTACAGGACACCTAGAGATGGAATCGTATGGAAATGGTTTTTACTATAAAAATGAATTGTAAATGGTTTTAATTATGAAAATGCATTGGCCCATAATTTGTGCTATAAAAATTTCATTGGTCAATAATCTTGACTATAGACATGGATTGGAGATGACTTTTACTATAAAATATTCTTAGAAATATGGGAATACTTAATACAATATAAATATGTGCACATTATTAGCATAAGTATTATTTAGATTTTTTTTATCAGTTGTCCTCATTGTTTTTATTATTATTGTTTTTTCATTTGTTTTTATTGTTTTAACATTTCAACCAATGTGTCCTCCAATCTTCTAATGGTGCTTCTTGCCGAACTCGGGAGATTTCATGCTGTAATACCAAACCAATACCAAGCCTTCATGGAAATTCGAACAGAACCCTTTATTTAATTCATTGGGATAGTTGATTTATCATGTATGTGCTAGAAAGCGGTGGACTGAGCGTTTTTAATATATATATATATATATATTATATATATATATATATATATATATATATGTTCGGAATGGATGGATTAAATAAAGTGTTCGGTTCGAAGTTCAATGAAAGTTCCTAATTCCTACATAAAGGCTCACCAGTTCGAAAAGCAATACATGAAGACCAAAAATGTGTCTACAGAATTCTTCAGAACTTAAAAGTAAGTGATAATTCGTATTTGTTTTCCCTTATTTTGTTCAAATGTATTATAATCTCCCCACCACCTAACAAAAAGATTTTGATTTAAATGTTATCCTTACACGAGTCAGTCTTCTCATCTATCTATACACATATGAAGGAGCGTTTGCTTGTATGTATGTATGTATGTCCGAAGGAAAATACGAAAATAAAACAATTAACGACAAAGTAAATATATATACATTCACTATCACCAGAGTTTGCTTTTGTGCAAATATAATGAAGATTTGATTTATATTCGAAGATATTTAAAAAATAGATTGTACATAGAAATAGCATTGAAATTCTACTTAAAAATGTTAAGCATTTATAAGTCTCAAAAGTAAACAATTCAATATACCAGAGTTTTTTTTACTCAGATTTTTTACAGTCGACGCTGGGTAGCCACTTCTAGTACCACATAAATCTGCCACAAATCATTATGATAAATGTACCATCCGATGAAATTCACCAAACGATGAATTTACCGCTCACGTTGTTTTGTCGCTGGGAAATGTTTGATTTGTTAACCACATAAACACGTGACCTGCCGTCTCGTTTTGTATTCACAGCCAATCATCGTAACAATTGGCTTTGTTCAAATCCTTGAAACCGGGAGACTTTGTAGGCATTTCATTCATTGTTCATATTTTATTTATCTTTTAAGCGTTTTTCATTTTTATAGTTTTGACGACAAAAAAAGAAAGAAAGAAATGAAGAGCAACAACAAGAGACAATGAAATGAAATAAAAAATCCTATCGAATCAAACAAACAAAAATTGGACTCGACATTTTTGTCAACATTTTTGAGGAAAATTAAGCGAAGAAGACTCGTTTGGCAAATTAGTAAATTTAATTTACGTATTGATTAATTATTCATCATCGAGTCAAAGGCGTTTTTTTTATTATTTTATTTTTTATTTTTTATTTCTGAGAATATGTTTAAATTTTAAATAAATAAATAAACAACTCAAAAAAGACAAAATAGCAAAATTAAAATGATTTGCAGGAATACTTTCAGTTTGAGGGTCAATTTTGTCACATCATTTTTTGTTTGTTTTTGTTTTGTTTTTTTGTTTTTTGTTTTTTGTTTTTTTAAATGTATTTATGAGCTTTTTGCAAAAATAAAATATAAAGTATTTACTAAAAGTGACTGTTTAAAAAGAAGATGGGTGAGAAAAAAAGAAAAAAGAAGGGAAAAAGAAAAAAAAACGGTCTGCCGATTTATCAATTCAAAAAGGTTGGAATGACAATTGGAAATATTTCGAGTAGAAATAGAACATACCCTTTTTTTCAAGTTTTTTTTTATTTGGCCCAAGAATAAATAGAGCAAAAGTGATTTTTCTTTTATTGATATGCTTTCGACATCGAATGTTAAAGAATAAAAAGATAAATAATTTTTTTTAAATTAAAAAATGAATGAATTAAAAAAAAAAACAGGAACAAATAAAAAAAAATCGAAGACGACAAATAGACAGTTTGGATTATCAAGTAGGAGGAAGAAGAAGAAAGGGAGGATGTTGAGAACGGTAGGAGTAGTAAAGGAAAAGAAAAATGAAAAGGAAGAAGGAGAAAGACAAGAGAAAGTAGGAGATGTAAAGAAGAAGGGGATTGGTTGTTGTTTTGTTTTACGGCATATCGACCCTTTTTGTGTCATTTAAAGCTGAATCATGTCATTTTGATATCAGGTTGCTGACAGTACCTGCTGTTGCTTAAGTGTTTCCTCAAGTATAGATAGCTAGCTAACTAGCAAGCTAGATATGCATGCACAGATCAAGATATGAATAGTCTGGCATTGGTTTATATAAACGAGGGAGTTAAAAAAAAACTATCCGTACTGGGTTTTTTTTTCCAATATATTTACACAAAAGCAGGGTACATCATTTTTCTATTTAGTCTCTTTTTTCGATGCACTTTATTCAACAGGTTTGACGAGTGTTTTCTTTCTCTGAGACTGGTTTCTTTACCAAGATTAAAGAACCCAGTCTGCCCTACTATTTACCCATAGCTGGAGAGAGAATAGTTAGATGCACACATTTCCCAAAGGTAATAGCGCAATGTAAAATGCAAACAGCCTTGTCCAGGATTTGAACTCGATTGGTCGGGTTTCATTTTCTACATTGATAACCATTGCACCAAAATTACCTCCTTGTAGAAGAACAGTAGTGGTATTATTTAACCCATAATTGTGGGGTTTCATTTCTTTCCCGAGGGTATTAGTCCGAAAGTGAACGCCATAGTTCGATTGGAGTTCGAACTCGATTTCTATTGTGTCATAGTCCGACACGTTAACCACTAGGCCATGCGGATCACCCCTGACAGTAATTTTACATAAGTTATTGATAGTCAATGAATTATGTACATACCTGTAGTAAGACTATTTTTGAATGAGAGATCGTTAGATTTAAAATCGGAGGGTGTTAAGTGGGGAATCTCCATAACTGTTAGGGTTATGATTGGCATGTGGATGACCCCGTCTTGGATCCTCCGATAGAGCGTGATTACAGGCGTGAGAAAGTTTTAGTCGATGCGACCAGAGATTCAGAACATGTGGACTCGCTCTAAGAGTATTGCTTTATTGATTAAGTAACATGATACACAGACACCCAGCCGAACAAGAAACAACCCGAAGAGGAATCAGCCCGAGAAATAAGACAAAAGAAATGGCGGCCGAGTTAGCAGACAACAAGTGGCCAAGTAAACAAGTTTATTAAATCAAACTTAATGGACCTAAATTCCACCATCGTATGTTACCCCGCCGATAGAAAAAATACAAAAAATCAGAGAATTACCCGAATTTAATGATATTTTCCGTGTTGATATATTAGTGAATAAAAGATATAATGCATCAGTTATTTTATTTAAAGACTTTTACATTTTTTCATGTCAGTTAACTTTGAATCACGTATCTTTGAGAATCTGTGTTACACCTCAAAGATACGTGGTTCCAAGTTAACTAAGCTGAAAAAATGTAAACGTTTTTAAATAAAATAAATGGTGCATAATATTTTTTATTCATTAATATATCAACACTGAAAATTTCATTAAATTCGATTAATTCCCTGATTTTTGGTATATTTTTTTTTCGGCGGGGTGACATACGATGGTGGAATTTAGGTCTGTTAAGTTCGATTTAACACAAGTAAGAGCCCTCATTATATCTTCTACCCTGTCTGTTTCTCTCCCCCCCCCTCTCTCTCTCCCATTATATACCCAAAGATGTGGGTATATAACATAATGGACAGATTGTCATTGTGTTAAGGTGGTATATAACAGTTCCTGCAATAGTGCTGTTGGTTTTGAAAGGGTTACTTTGAAAGGGTCAGTCGAAGTAAAAATTACACCATTAAATGTTCCAGGCCACCTGCTTCAGTCGTGAAATATTTTAGTACCTTCTCGCATTGTCCTTTATGTGCAACATCCGTCTTATGAGTTCTGTAATATATGAGCACCTGGGCGTCTTTGTCTGTTTTGGAATGAGTATCACCAAGTTAAGTGACAGACACACAGACAGACATAAAACGGTTATGATCGGTGGGCGAGTTCAAATTCTCGACAAGGCTGTTTGAATTTCACATAGCGTTAATACACTAGGAAATATATGAATCCAACTATTCAAACCTCCAGCTATGGGTAAATAGTAGGGCAGACGCGGCTCTTTAACCTTGGCATGGCAACTGGTATAGGAGAAAGAAAACGCCGATTTAAGCCTTCTAAACTCATTTTTCATTCTGCATGTGCAGAAGTCTTTTTTTTTTTTTAGATCCGGAGTGGTAGTATATTTAGGGTCCCATCTATTAGATTTAAAATAAAATGAGTTAAAATGTGTTAAAAAAGACTTAAAAAAGAATTTGAATATCCAACAAGAACGAATAAAAGAAAAATACTTTCGGTATAAAATAACCCAAGAGTGACATGCCGTAAAATTCCACAAACAAACCAAACAACCAGCCAACAATTCCAATTTGTATCTAAATGATAACTTTGTGGGATCCATATAACAGTTCAATGTTATTAATTAATCTCTGACGAAATCCCTTCCTTCGTTTCTTGGTTGGGTGGTTGGTTTTTTATTTAATGTCATTTCAACCTTTTGGGATATTTGATGCCAAATTTTTTTTTTTTTAAATATATGATCTTGAAGCGAATAGTTTGTAGGTAAATATTGGTTTGGTTTTATAAACTGGTAGTAATTTTTTTAACTTCATGTGTATTAATAAATAAACCTAACTAAACTAAACTAAATGAATAAAATTTCGGCATTAAATAATCCATAAAGAGTTGATATGCCGTTAAATGAATAAACTAAACCAAAAAGATTAGTCAATTTTCGGCATTAAATGGCCCATACGGATTTGATATGCCGTTGAATTAATAAATCAAACCAAATCGAATAAATGGATCAACTTTCTGTATTAAATAACTCATAGGGAGTTGATTTGCCGTTAAACAAATAAACAAAACCAATAATCATATATATGATTTTAAATATAAATATAATAAACATTTACAAATGAATCTTCTGTCTTAAATAACACATAAGGAGTTGATATGCCGTTGAATAAATAGACAAAACCAATCAAATGAATCAAATTTCAGTATTACATGACCCATAAGGAATTGATATGCCATTAAACTAATATATCCTGTTAGGATCCCATCTATGCGTTAAATAGATCGGAAAACGATATATATTTCTCTAAAATCACTAACATTAAAATTTCACCGGAAATGATAAAAAATAAATAAAAAAAGCGCTAAAAGTCTTTCTTGGAATTCTCACATGCAAAGAGATGATGTTTATCAGGCAACTTCCGTTTTAGAGCATTTTGGTCGGACGTCAGACGGATGAAAGTGTAAATTATATTGAAGTTCATTTATAATCTCAAGTGGATGGTATTATTGTGAGTGGAATCCACTTTAGAGAAAACGAATTGCCAATCGATGGTTGAATGGTTTAGAATCGGCAATAAAGACCGCGAAATAAAGGAAATGTGTGGACAATGTCTCTTAGGAAAAAGCGTCGAAAAAGCTTTTAACCCTTCACAGACAGAATAACCACTAAGGGCCGGCGAAAGATGTGCGTTTCTTAACAATTCAATCTAGTGATAATTAACCATAGAGACATATCTATATATTCTTAAATTCTCATTATGTATATATATATTAATATATATATATATATATATATATATATATTTATAATATGCAATATAGAATGAATAGAGAATGAATGTGAAAAGTATTAGCATACGAAGGTGCTCAATGCTAAAATAGCAGACCAGGTTTCAAATCAAATATTAAAAATTATGGATTTGATATCCCGTAACTAAAGTTTCATGCTTAATTGCAATAATCAGACGGTTAAAATGTTAAGATTGAAAAAAAACAAAAAAACAAAAAAAAAAAAAAACAAGCCACCGTTTTTTAAAATCATAACATTTGACCGTCTGATGATTGCAACTAAGCATGAAACTTTAGTCACGGGATATCTATATATATATATATATATATATATATATATATAATAACGTAATACTTACGTTCGGAGTGCGTATATTCTTGCTAGTATACTTCGTTGGCATTTTTACAAAAGAATTCAATTTTTGAAAAATTGAATTTAAAAAAAATCCGAAACGCATTAACGTCCAAGAAAGCAACCGACGTTATTTGCGGTCCAGAATGTGACATTAAGAAAAGATCTTCAATAAACACCATGGGATCTAATTTGACAGCCTGATGATTGCGACCTAGCAAGACAACCTGGGTAGCTGTCTATAATAAACATTTATTTTTAAAAACTCAACAAATTAAATAAATATTAGCTCTCACAATTTGTGATTGAGCACTGTATTTTCTTTGTTTCATCACAAAAAAAATTGTTTATATATATATATATATATATATATATATTATATATATATATATATATATAGATTTATATCCCGTAACTAAAGTTTCATGCTTATATTCTTGCTAGTATATATATATATATATATATATATATATATATATATATATGCCATAGTCTAAAATAGACGGAAGGTTGCCAACAAACATATATATAATATTATATATATATATATATATATATATATATATACTAGCAAGAATATACGCACTCCGAACGTAAGTATTACGTAAGTTTTAATGTAATGAAATATAGTAAATAAGAAAGACTAACGAAATTATATATAAACGTATATTAAAAGATTGTTTTCTATATAAAATCATTCATAAGATTGATTTCAATTCTTGGAGAATAAAACAATAATATTAGAGATCAATACCATCAAGTAATCATTTATTAAACCCGGTTTTGTTAAAACCAGTAAGCAAATTAACCACAGCATATATTTTGTAAACCTTTATTTATTAGTAATATATTGGACATATTGGTGGATTTTAAACGCACTAATAACAGTAGCTGTTTTGAGGCAAATCTAGCTCAGATTTCCATAGAGATCTCATTATAAATAAGATTTATTTTACGTATTAATAATTTTGACTATGAATTAAATTCTCATTGATAAACTTACTCAATTTTTGAGGTATGGTAACGTAGGCAGTGACGTAGATTCGTTTACATACAGACACAGAATCTCCATTATAATAATATATATACAAGATGTGTCAAAAAAGTATCGAGATTTTCGGTTCTCTTTGACACACCTTGTATTCTGAAAAATTAACTTTTCATTCATTCTTCATTTCTATCCTGGTAAATACAGCTTTAAAATCTGTCCTTTTTGACACACATTGTGTTCTGAAAAAATTAACGTTACATTTATTGTTCATTCCTATCTTGGTAAATACAGCTTCAATTTTGATCCTTTTTTTACATACTTTATATATATATACATATACATATATATATATTATAAATGCGGTATGTCCACAGGTCTTATATATATATATATATATATATATATATATATATATATATATATATATAAGCAAGACCTGTGGACATACCGTATTTTATAATTTAATCATTACAACATTTGATATGCTTATTTAAGAGTTATTGTAAAATATTTCAATATGTAAAAAGTATAATAATCTTGATCCCTCTCACACACACTTTTTTTGTTCTTTTCTTCTTTTCATTTTTTCCTTATGTTCAATTAAACATATTAGCGTTATCGCTTCCGAACACTTACACTCTCTTTCATTCTCTCCCCGCCTGTCTTTCTGTATTTTTTATTATATTTTTTAGTCAATAATACAGCGTGGGAGAATGTTGGAGCAAAAGACTGCGCGAGAAAAGATTGAAAGAAAATAAACTATTTCTCTGAATGTTTGAGATGGGGCTTGAAGATTAGTATTATCTGCGTTATTCGGACTATTGTCCCATCTTCATTGTTATTTGTACAACGTTTCGGCCGAGTCCGAGAAGGTTCTCGAGTCCGACAAGAAATACCTGAAGAAGGCCGGAGGGCATATCGGCTGAAACGTTGTACAAATAACAATGAATATGGGGAGAATAGTCCGAATAACGCAGATAATAGAAAATAAACTATCTGTTGAACTAACGGTGCTATAAGACGTTCGACAAATCCCCACTTTTATTTATGGACATTATCATTTAGCAACAGCAGGCACTTCCGGTAAAATGGGCCAAATCGAAACGAACCCAGAAAATCCTTTAAGCATTTAAGATCTTTTGCAACTGACCTCGAATCAGTTGCTAACTGAATTCTCTGCTACGAGAAGCTACAGGCTTTTTCTACCGAGGATTCCAAGGAATACATCACTCTGCTACAAAGAGCTACACTCTTGTTCTGTCTAGGATTTCAAGGAATATAACACTCTGCTACAAGGATCTACACTCTTTTTCTACCTAGGATTTTTGTTACGTAGCCGTTTCGTCACGGTACCAAATAGATATATTTGTTACGTCTTACTCTGGTCTATTCTTCCGGTCGTCTTCTGATCGTCTAGTCTTCTGTCTTCTATCTTCTAATGGTCTCGTCTGGTCTTTCTTATCTGGGGATTCCGTGTGTGGTTCTGCTGGGGACCATTTCTTATCAGAAGCCTTGTGTCATTGTTAGCTTTTAGTAATAACAACAAGACTTCGATTTACTTTTGATGTTAGTTTATTCTGGAACCCCAGAACCAGACAAATGCGCGCGGAGAGTCACATCTTGCTAGCTTCAGTCCTAACTCTCAACTGACTAACTGCAACTAACTACTGCAACTGACTAACTGAGTTGCCCACCTTAAACCGGAAAGGACTTTCTATCGGGGTTCCGTTCTCACGATTCTATCCCCAGAAAGCAAGGTGAGAGTGAGGTCAAGCATTGTCACTCACTCTCAAGGCCATCAGCTGTACTGATCGCCATAAGGATTTCTATACTACCTTAAAAAGTAATAGGGATCCAATTAATATGTAACATTTTAAGGACTACGACTGAATTCTCTACTACAAGTACACTCTTGTTCTACCTAGGATTTCAAGGAATACAACACTACCCTACAAAGAGCTACACACTGTTCTACCTAGAATTTCAAAGAATACAACATACTTTCTGCTACAGAGACTACATCTTTTTCTATCATTAGCTTTACCAACAGGAGAACTAAACGCCTAAAATAGCGACCAAAATCGTAACATCCTCCCTGATCATAATGGCCCCAATCTTCTTCGGTAGTTTCCAAGACATTCAACATTATAAGTCTTTCACGTGTAAATTTATCAGAAAACAAAAAAAGCATTCGAAGATTATTGATATTTTTTTTTAAAGAATTAAAAACACACAGAAAGAAATTATATTAAAGATGGCGTAAGAAAGAAAGAAAGAAAGAGGTAGAAATGTAGTTCCAAGTTGAAGAATGTCTTCAGAAAGAGCCAGTGTTTGAGTAGCTTCTTTTTCCTTACAGCAAGTCTGCTCTGCATCCTCTCACCCAAGGCGTTGCATCCGCCATATTGCTGCTTCATTAGATACAAGAAGGAAATGACTGAGTTGTTGAAGTCTGTTTGGCTTCTTATATTGCTTTGTAAGCAGGCACATTTGCATATATAAATGTATAGGTTTGTTAGTATCCACTTGAAAGGCATTATATATATATATATATATATATATATATATATATATATATATATATATATGTGTGTGTGTGTGTGTGTGTGTGTAGGTATATATATATATATATATAAGCAATTATATATATATATATATAGGCCTAAATGGTGTGAATGTAATGTGTCAATACTAGCAAACGAAGATAAAAAATAAATCATTGTAACTGGATATGCAGTTGAATTATATTAATATGTACTTATATAACTACTAGTTGCTCGGTAACATATTGATGTAATGAATATGTAAATACCTTGGTACCCCCTCACTATAATCTGATTGGACAGTGTCACGTATAAATAAATGACACTGTGTTGGTACAGGCACCTCTACCTAAGCCTAGTGTGCTTCGGCGACTGGACAGGTTGATTTGGCTAATAGCGTCGATCCCAGGGGGCCGTCCCCCAGGCAATACCTGCCCCCTCGATTTAAAGGGCAGGGCTGGGTTTATTGACCAGCGCCTGAGGCGCCCCCTTGAGAGGGAATGCCGACGGGATCGACGCAATTTTTCTACCTGCCACCCATGAGTCTTGGCTTGTTGGTGGTGCCCACATAAAACGGCCTTGTGCCATATCGTGTGAAAGGGGGACACATGTAAATACCCCTATACCTAATCTTACTCGCTAGACTACACCAGGCCTGCTCGGAAGACGTATTGCTATTCGACGCACCAGCTACTACTGCGATAATATACCATATACCAACTTCAGAATATATCCCTTAACCCGGATATATCACATATAAATGAAAAGGTAGGTATTCCCCTATCTCGATCGCTACGGGTAGGATTTGAATCAAGGTCGCATGCATGTGGTGTTCAGCCAGGATCGAACTCGCTGTTCAGTAGAAATGGATCTTGCAAGACTAGCTTACCATTGCTCCACGATTAGACGGCCAAGCTATTTACCCAATACGTTCGCCATAGGAAGAATTTGACGCAAGGCCGCAAGTTGGTATTTAGCCATTCCATTCGCCATGAGTAGGGTGTGACACAAGGTCGCAAGTATGGAGCATTTAGCAATCACCGAACTCGCTATTCAGTAGTAATTGATCTTGCGAGACTAGCTTGCTAATCATTACACCACGCTGGTACGTCCAAAATAAATTAAAAGCTACTTTGAATATATTTCCACTTATTCAAGGGTGTGAAGTTCTCTTTTCAGTTAATTAATTAATTAATAACACCCCAAACTTGCGACCTTGTGTCAAATCCTAAATGGATAAATGGGATTGTGGCGAGAGAAACCACGAACGTAGTAGTTCGAAACGTGTACGACTGTGTTTGGCATGCAGAATGAGATCAGGGGCGAGTGAGGAGATTGAACTCGCATTCTCCTGATCGTGAGTCGTGGCCTGACGCATGGGAATTGCTAAACTATCCAGAGTGGCCCGGATGTGAAGGATTGACGCGTGCTGATTAGTGTCGCACGTGCTGCGCGGGCATGTTAGAGTAAGGAGCCCGGATGAACACTGTAATTGTGTATTTATTGACTAGCCCTCACAAACCGGGAGGAAAGCTTGCAGTAGCATTTTGGCTGTGACGACGAGTGGACGAGAGATAGTTTGATAGTGTAGGTGAGAAGAGTGCAGTGTTGCTGGGAGAGTAAAAGCGTCGGACTTAACTGTGCCCCCCCCCAGAGAACATTCTTATTAGAGGGATAGGTAAATACCTACCTTTTGATTTATGAAACCGAGCAACAAGTAGTTATATAAGTATATATATTTATATAATTCAACTGCATATTAGTTAGTCACAAGGATTTATTAATTTTGTTTAACAATGCAAAATAAAAGAAAAAACTGGGGGAAAAAGAAAGAAAACAAACAAAAAAGACCGGACAATATAAATCGTTCTTATTTGAGATGGTCGGTCACGTAAAGGCATCACATGGATCATTTGCATTATTTGTTGACGGTAATCTCGTATCTCCTTTTCTTTCTATTTCATTTCAGTTTTTTTAAACTCTAAACTGAAGAGTTAAAAGATCGGAAGGTTGTTTTGGTGTCATGGGAAAATAAAATTTAGTAGAAAATTGTCGTATTATCCGAATGTCAAATGCATTTAAACTTTGATCTATTCATAATATATGTGTAATTTCGTAAGTATGATCTCTCTCTCTCTCTCTCTCTCTCTCTTATATATATATATATATATATATATACTAGCAAATATATGCACCCTCCGGGTGCAAGTATTTAAGTCTAAATGTAATGAAATATCGTATTAAATTAGAAAGTCTAATAAGAAGGCAGATAAAAAGATATGTAACAGAGTGGGGGTATAATAGAAAAATAGAAATGAAACTTACTCTTCCATCACTCCCGTCTTTCATTGCTGAATTTTTCTTAATTAACTATTTAGTTAAATTAGGAAATAAAGAATAAAATGACAGTTATTTTTTTTGTTAATGGATTTCATTTAAGAAACATTGAAGAGAATTTTGCTTATATTCATTAAAATAAAACCAAACAATTAGAAATCAATAATACTAAGCAAATATTTAATAAAATCACATTTTTAATATCAATATGCAAATTAGCCTTCCCATTCACACTGTAAACCGCTATTTTTGTATATATAAATACAATTGCATGTATTTGTATGTAGATATGGACAACACTAAAAAAAGGTGAAGCAATTTATTAATAATTGAGGTTTAATATAAATAAAATCATGGAGAATGTGATGTAAATAACGAAGGGAATTGTGACTTGAGTAGTAGTATAGTTTCGGTTACAAACAGAAAAACACACAATCTCCATTATAATAAGATATATATTCTTCTCTCTCTTCTTCTGTCAAGTTCTTTGGTATTGTCTGTATCTCTAATTACCCCTCCTTCTCTCTCTTTCTCTCTCTCTCTCTCTCATATATATATGTATATATAAAGATAAATCTAATGAGTCAGATAAACCTACTAAAAGTTTCGCTTAATTCTCTTCAGGGCTAAGATCCGACTAAAGAGACTTGGAACAAACGCATTAAATATAGTACCTAGCACCGTGATTCAAATAAATTAGCATAAACTAAAACGACCAATAGAAAAATAACAAAAAAAGGACACCATTAAATCTATTACTTTGTTATATTTTATTTATTTATTAACATTTTAAAAAAAGTAAATTTGAATCTACTATATATATATATATATATATATATATATATATATATATATATATATATTCGAGTTTAAGAATGTGAGGCTTTAAAGTATGTAGCGATTATCTTCCCTTGTTTGGTTGCGGTCGAGATTGACCAGGGATTAACTTTCCTTGCTGCGAGGCTATGCCTCTAGGGGGCATTGCAACCTAGCTATTTAAACTCAGCCCCGGGAAAGTGACTCCCCGCTCTCTTTCTCTTTCTCTGTCTCTTTGATCAGAGATTCTCCAGATATGTACAATATATTTGTGTCTCGGTCCAGTTGGATTTGGGGAACTTGACCCTTCCCTACAAAAAAAAACACAAAACTACAGGCTTATACGTGTGTCTATTCGCCACCTTTTTATACTCTATTCTTATAGAGGTTTGGGTTCACTAGCCCCGACATATCAATGTAAGTACACGTGCCTCTTGTACTCTATGTTTTTTTATAGATAGATTTGAGCCAATCACGAGGATCCATCATGGAGTGAACTGTAAGGGACAACCTTTTAATTAATGTAACTCAACCTTCTTCAAGGACTCTTTACCTTAGGGACTTTCACCTATCTTGTCTTGTATTGTTTCAGTTGGACTTTGCTCAGTCAGTAAAGTCTATTTTGTTATAACTATTAGTTGGAGTTCAATTCCAGGACGAAGCTGTTTGCATTTCACATAACGCTAATACCATTGGGCAAGGTATGAATTCTACTCTCCCTCTAGCTATGGATAAATAGCAGGACAGACTGGGTTCTTTAACCATGGCTAGGTAATCAGTCTAGGAGAAGGAAAACTCTGAATTCAAACCTGTTAAACTCCGCTTAAGAAATTGACCTTGTGTCATATCCTGCTCGTGCGGAGGGGTTGGTAAATATATATGTTAGAATTTGTTTTATATGAATATGTAAAAGTCCTACGTTCGCTGACCTTCTGGGATCACCAAGCGCATTATAAGACATTGGTGTTAGCTACAGAAGTTAAAACCACCTTAATTCTTATAAGTTTATTTCAAAATAATGCTTCATTATATCGGGTGAACAACTTATATGATCTAACTAAATTGTGGAGAACATTTCTTGCACCTACAGCAATAGTTCTCGTAGTATTTTGCCGTCTGGTCACAAAAACGAGTACTAGGATCCCTGGTGGTGGGAGGCGGATGATCCATTACAATATTCAAGAATAAGCGATAACTTGAAATTATGGTAATTATTTTTTCAGTTGATTTAACTGTGTATTACATTTTCCTTTATTCTAATTCTATGATTCTAAAGGAAAAGGTCACAAAACTGTATAAAGTTGAAAAATATTAATCTTATATTCATCTTGTACCAACGACATTTTCTATAAGACACAAAACTAAATACAAACAAAATGAACTAACTTAGTATAATAATTGTTTTAGGAAATATTTGAATATGTATATAGTTTTGTTTACCTCAACTCGCTTTTACTATCTGCAGATAATGCATGTTTAAGCTAATAAAAATACCTAAAAATGAAAAGAAATATATTAGATATTATTTCACTATAAAAATCTATTTACCAATCTAATAGAAATGTATTGTAGACCTTTTCAAATGCCGCCCTGTCGGCTGGGGTGTTAGAATGCACCGACTGCACCTCTGCAGAGGGGTAAGACTCCCCCAATGGGGCCATCTGTTGGCCGTGGGTGGCGACCCGTGATGCTTAAGGATAGAGCCCAGGTGGATGAGCAGTTCATGACATGCAATACTCCACTTTGAATCTATCTTGGGCTAGACGAGCGGTCGGAGAGGCCCCCTCCGATCAATCGGCTGGTCACGTCAAGCCCTAGCACCTATATGATTTTCCCAACCCTATTGCCCTTATGGCAAGCCCCAACCCCTTTTTATCATATGGGTGCTAGAAGGCGGTGGCTGCGGGTCTACATGTCCTGCGAATGACGTTAAACTCTATCTGATGGTGAGGTTCCAGTTCTGGAGATTTGGGGAATGTGGAGCACCCCTTCATCACCGTTGATCCCTGGTCCGTTCTGACCCAGAGTGGTAGTACCTGTTAGGGTCCCATCTATGGGTTAAATAGAAAAATGTATTTATAAAAAAATTGTATTATCCATTAAGAATTGATTTATTTCAAAACTTTATGGGCATTAAATGACCCACTGAGGTTGATATGCCACAAAACAAAACAAAACAAACCAAACCTTTTCAAATGGCATTTCCTTTACACCAGTTAATGTTTGGATTGCTTTAAATATGACTAGCAGCGGCTACCCGGCGTCGCCTGAGTAGAGGGGTATTTTTTAAAGTTATCCTCACAGATCCATTATTACTGAATCGTGAGTTGAATCCTCGGGGGATGCCCCATTTAAATGCCTATGTAAAAAAATAGACCTTGATACAGCTACTCTGAAAAGAAATGTTAATGTCTACTATCTAAAATATTAAATGAAGAAAAAAATCCATGCTGTTATCATTTAAATTTTATTTTTTAATTAACTTCACGAATATAAATCAAATCTATATTATTTTTGCTCAAAAACCAAGCCCTGGTGATATTTAATGTGTATATATATTTACTTTGTCGTTAATTATTTTATTTTCGAAGTTTCCTCCTGACACACACATACACACTTCTGTCCTTTATATATGTATAGATAGATAGATTGACCCGACTGTATTTCTCTAATAACAAATTCCCAACTCTTTTTATCATCAGTCGGTACTGCACCGGCCTAGAAATTGCAAGGTTCCGGGTTCAATATCAATCCCACCAAGTCAGTGTATGAGTGTCACAGATTGGGTAATCTGACCAGTGCGGTAAAGTTGGGAGCTGACGATAGGTGTGGCGCTCCACCACAGCAAAAACAATCTCCCTGGTCTAGCGCTTGCATAAAGGAGATATACCCCCGCCCTCGCTATCCGGCTGATACCGACAATATTCCACTCCACGAACAACTGGTTTCCAAGCCAACAATAAAAGAGACCAGTCTGTCTAACTATTTAGCTATAGTTTAAGGGTGCGTAGTTGGATGCATACCTTTTTAATGGTATTAGCGTAATGTGAACTGCAAACAGCCTCGTCCAAGATTTAAACTCGGGTCGACGAGTCCATTTCCTATGACTCTAACCATTACACCACGCGCCTCCTCTGTTTATCATATATGAGCTACAAAGTGGTGGCTGTGGGTCTTAATATCCTGGGTATGATGTTAAACGCATCTAGTTGTGAAGTTTCAGTTCTGGAGTTCCAGGGAAGTACCCCCTATCACCATTACTCCCAGGTCCACTCTGATCCCGAGTGTTACTACTTGTTAGGGTCCCATCTATGGATTAAATAGATCGTAAAACGAGTTTTAAAAAATGCGCTAAATATTGAATGTTAAACTTTCCACGAATGAATAAAGCGAAACGTCACATCGACGAAACTATCAACAAAAATAAAGCTGTAAAGAAAAATTGGTTACCAACTTTTGTCTCGCACTCTCACAATTTGTTTAAACATACAATATTTACTTACAACCTATTTCCTGTAAGGAATCATATAAAAGGTGTGTCAAAAAAGTATCGAGAATTTTTGTACTTTTTGACCCACCTTGTCTTCTGATGAAAAAAAATAATGTTCCATCATTCTTCATTTCTATCTTGGTAAATACAGCTATAAACTTAGTACTTTTTTTGACATACCTTGTATTCTGAAAAAAATTAATGAATGGAACGTTGGTTTTTTTTTTCAGAATACAAGGTATATCAAAAAGTACAAAAATTCCGATACTTTTTTGATACACCTTGTATAAAAAAAAGAAAGATTTGGCATTAAATAACCCACATGTTTGATATGCCATTAAACGAACACACTTAATCTGAAGTGCTCACTCAGTGATAGGAAATGTCACTCAAATAGTTTAACTAAGTAAATATAGCCATAAGACTTATTTTCTTGTTTTATTTGGACTTTCTGACCTTTAATATTCTATAATTGAAGCAATAAAGGTTTTACTTGCAAGACAGAAAAGAAAAGGGCCTTTGAAATATCGAAAAATAATGCTAATTTTTTTTTTTTGAAGGGGTGCTTAAATTCTAACGGCCTTAAATATAAATACATTTTTGAAATGAATCATGCCTGCCTTTTGGTGGGTCTTCTATAATTCCTTGTGAGTTTTTAACACCAGGTAACGCTGGTGGTCTTTCACTGGTGACTGGGTGACAACAAATCTCGCCAGGTATCCAGGACTCTTCTGAGTATTCTTGCTAGTCTTAGCAATGCTGTTCTCTACATGGTCTTGATTCTTCTTCTGATTTCTATTTCCTCCAGTCTTTTTCAAAACTCTTGGGCACTGTACCAAGGACACCACCAACAAATAGCATTACCTACACGTCATGTTCCACAGTTTTTCTTTTCTTTTCTGGCAAGATCCAAGTATTTGTCTATGTTATCGTTTTCTTTAATTTTCGGAACGGTAAAATCCATTAGATCACAAGTTCTGTTCTTATTAACACCTGGTCTGGTCTTTTGGTCGGGATTAGGTGATCCGTTTGTATCTCAAAATTCAAGAGAATTTTGGGTTAAATCGAACTTAACGGGCCTAAATTCCACCCTCCGAAAGAAAAAAATACCAAATACTTTGAGAATATGTGTTACGCCTCAAAGATACGTGGTTCAAAGTTAACTGACTTGAAAAAATGCATAAGTTTTTTAAATAATATAATTGGTACATTATATCTTTTATTCATTAATATATCAACACTGGAATTTTCAATAAATTCGGTTTATTCCTGACTTTTGGTATTTCTTTTTCTTTCGCCGGGGTGACATACGATGGTGGATATTAGTGTTGCATAGCGCGTCGTCACTGTACTAAATTGCAATAGTTTTATCTTCGTTGTAAGGGATGACAATAACACCAAGTTATCCTCCAGAAGTTTATTGAAATAAAATTCAAGCTTCTTAACTTCGAGAGAGAGGGTCAGTTTAATTAATATATTCAGTCTTTAGACTTTCGGTCCTTCGATTAAATTTCTGGGCGACAAGCTTTTTCAGTTGGTAAATATTAAGGCTAGCTTTTCCGAACACCAACTACACGAGGTCCCGCTCGGCCGACTACTGACCCGATCACCTCACTCTCTCTCCGGGTGACTGCCTCCGGGGCTAACTGACGACTGACCTGTCTCGAGCCCTCGGTTCTTTTATATTCATAGCTACTCCCACGTATTTTTATCTCTTGATCTGATAACGGGCAGTTGTTAAACTTCTTTGTTTAATAAAACCGGAAATTCATATTTCCGTTTGTACAATATATAACACTTAGGTCCGTTAATTTCGAGTTAACCTAATTTTGTGTCTCGTTTTCTAAAGCAAATTCTGGTTTGTGCATACACCATTTATTAGTATGGTCAGATTTTAATTTCTTGCACATTTTCCCGTGTATCGCCTTTTCCACCTAGTCGTGTTTAGTCTTGAAAGTGGGGAAAATATTTGCATTTTTATAAAAGTCTTTATAACCCCCGCCCCCTACAAAATGAAGGCCTTTATGCAAACTGTTAAGGTACTTGAATTCATTTTCTCGTCTTGAAAGTGGGAAATATTTGCATTTTTATAAAAGTCTTTATACCCCCCTTACAAAATGAAGGCCTTTATGCAAACTGTTAAGGTACCTGAATTGATTTCCTCGTCGCCTTTTAAATCAAGGTCTAATTTTGACCCTTTCCGTTTTGTCAAAACACCACACCTGCACTCGAAAAGAGTGCGGGATGCTGGATGAAGGTCGGTGGTGAGAGAACCACTGCACAGCAATGTGGTGTGTGTGTGTGCATGTGTGTGTGTGTGTGTGTGTGTGTTTTCCTGCGAAAGAACTGACTTATTTGTAAATAATTTCAAGAAACTAAAGTTCTAATGCCGAACATCAACGAGACAAATCATATTTTACCCATCCCATATTTTGGACATAGATGCGGATCTATTCAGGCCATCCATCGTGCTTACAATCAACAACATAGCTATGATCAATGGCCAAGATAATCCATTGACCGCTCCTATATCTTTGATGTATTATTGACACTTATGGCAGATAAGTGCTGCTCTCAAGGAGAGTTTTCCAACTTAGTAAACGCCGCGAGTTGTTAATGTTGAAAAGTCTCCCCAACCCCCAACCCCCATACGCTAGGAATCCCCAGGGAAAATCGATTCTCTGTCAGGGAAGTAATAATCACCGGCCAAATACGTCGTTATTGTTATTTAAGATAAACTAGATGAAAAATACTAAGTTTATATACAAAATTTGGTTAAAACGAACTTAACGGAACTAAATACTACCATCGTATGTTACCCAGCCAAAAGAAAAAAAAATAACAAAAATCAGGGAATTAACCGAAATTAATGAAATTTATCGTTGATATATTAATGAATAAAAGATATAATGCATCGGTTATTTCATTTAAAAAACTTTTACATTTTTTCAGGTCAGTTAACTTTAAACCACGTATCTTTGAGAATCTGTGTCACCCACATTTTTTATTTAACATTCCAGCGAAATATACTACACATTTTTGTCTAAGTTTTGTTCTTTCATTCCTTATTTTACCTCATATACATATATATATATATATATATATATATATATATATAATATATTTGTGTGTGTGTGTGTGTGTGCGCGTGTATATATATATATAATATATATATATTATATATATATATATTACAAATTATATATATATATACACAATTGAACCTATATTATACATGCTGGAAACGTCTTAACATTAACTGATATGTATTATTGTAATTTCTTCCCATGGTAAATGTAAACCTAGTGAGAAATCAGTTATTCTAGTTAACACTGTAACACAATGGGAGACAAAAGAGAATGAAAAAAAAAGCCAGGAATGCATGAGTTGCGTGTAGGTAACATGGAAAATTTGGGATGAGTCAACACAACGCCACATATTGATTTCTTACTGGACAAGAGACGTCACGTGTCGAAGTATGGAAGAGTGGTAGTGAGAGCAAGAATATATGGTCGGTTTGGAATGAACCAGAAGCTGGTTGAGACATTAGTCTGTCACCTAAAGCATTTTGACTTGGGTATAAGATTAAGAATATCTCATGAGAAAAAACAAGAACGCTTTGTTTTATTATCAAAAACTATAAATGACACAAGGCAGGATATCCTCTAGCAATCCCAAGTTGTTTCCAGATTCAAAAGAGCAAGAATGCCAACCAACTCAACATCTGCCCAATATCAGATCTAACAACCAGATTCCATTGAGTTTCAACGAATTTTAATTCAAAATCTAACTACATTTACATACATAATTCGTAGGCTATCCACAAATGATGTAGCATTAGTACTCAAATCAAAAACACTCAGCCATTAAGTTCTGTCATCAGGCATTACAAATCGCCACCCACGGCCAACAGGTGGTTCTATTGGGGAGGGGGGAATCTTACCTCTCTGCAGAGTTGTTGTCAGCATATTTAACTGCACGAGTTGACATTTCGCAACTTGATTATTTTTTTAGTAATCTGTATTTAAATATCTTTCAATGTTAACTATGTTACAGAATTCATGGGTAGCCTATGAATCATGTCTGTAAGTATAGTTAGATTTTGAATTAAAATTCGTTGAAATTCAAAATCGAAAGGGGTTATATTATTGATAGATAATAACATTTAATTGATCCCCTGGCTTCTGCTAATGGGGGAGCATGAGAGCGGAAGTTAAGTTTTTGTTAGATTTTGGCCATTAGTAGAAAGGAGCAGATGTGTGGGTCCTTTGTTCCTAAATGCCAACTTCCACACCTTTTTGGGCTCTGGGTTTTTAATAAAGAATAAAGAAAAACAATAAAGTCTTGCTTAATCATTACAACAAAAAATAAGCACAGATGACCAAGCCTGGAAGAAGAAAGGAATCAGCCCAGAAGGAGAGAATGGCAGTGACAAAGCAGAACCAGTAAGAACCCATCTCTTCTTCCCTATCCTCTTGTAATTTATAGACCTGATGTAAAGGGTATATATATATATTTACCAACCTCTCCGCACGAGCAGCATGTGACACAAGGTCAATTTCTTAAGCAGAGTTTTAACAGATTTGAATTCAGAGTTTTCCTTCTCATAGACTGGTTACCTAGCCATGGTTAAAGAGTCCAGTATGCCCTGCTATTTACTCATAGCTGAAGAGAGAATTGGATTCATACCCTTCCCAAGGATATTAGCACCATGTGAAATGTCAACAGCTTCGTCCAGGAATTGAACTTAGGTTGACGAGTCCATTTCCTACGACTCTAACTATTAGACCACCCACCTCCATAAAACGGGGTATATAACAACTGTAGAAATTGTGATGTGGGCAATGGGAGTGTTCATGTGAGCCTCATCACCTTTGAAGCCTTTTATTTACAAATGTTGCTGATGTTGGTAATTATACTGTCCTAAACAAAATGGCAATACTTTTTGACTGGTCCTTGTGTATTGAGAGAGAGAGAGAGAGAGAGAGAGAGAGAGAGAGAGAGAGAGAGTTTATTGGCAGATACCTACATGTTTATGCTTGTAAAATCTCCAATAACCCTAACCTTTGTGTATCGTTTTCACGATGAGCCATTATTGACCGCTAAGTGTAATCACCAACAAGGAATTCAGAGTGTTTTTTATGGGGCAAGTGATATTTAAATCCGAGTCTGATAGCTTCTAAATTTGATGAAGTAGCTTTCCCAATCTTCAGGTTCCATTGCTGTTCGCAACGCCAACTGGAGCGGTGATCCAGTGTGGTGGGTCTCCCATTTGCATTGGGAATACAAACTGTGGGGAATAACACATTGGATTCGAAATCCAGTGGGTTATTCTCTCACAGATTCAAATCCACTTTGCAATGCCATGTAGAGATTTTTCTCAAGTGGCCATTATTCAGCTGTGCTGCAAGTTGACTCAGGTTCTGAGAATCCAAGACTTGTTAGTGGTTCAAATAACAGGTTGGGCTATTCTACTGTGTAGCATGGCCAAGTCCATTCCCAGGGTTCTCATTGGCTGATCGTTTTAGTGGGATATTTTTATCCATATATATCAAACACATGACTGTTTTGGTAGTTGGTACAGAGCCTGTATTCAGTTACAGTCTTTTTTTTTTATTGTCTATTGACTGAACATTAGTCGCAGCCTTTCTGTGAAGGTGAGTATTATGTTGATTCTACATTAACCTTTTTGTGAGACCCAAAATAGTCTCCGAGTGAACCCAGGTTTATGCAACAGTTTTTGGGACATAGTTTAAAGCCTGCATCAGTATAAGATATTTCCCGTGGAACCATTTCTTGGTATAAAGCATAATTTTCAGGAAGAAAATTAGATACAAACCCTTAAGGTGATTTTTCCATTACTATGTAAATTATTAGTTCCTTTGGGTCTATGATTAGCTTTAGGCATCGTGTTGGTAAAGGTTCGTAAAAAGTAAACAGATTGTAAGAGAAATTAAATATTCTGTTCAAAACTTCTTGAATATTTCGAGAAAAAAGATGCACTGATCTCTCTGATATATTTTGAAAGAGAACGCTATTAGTGGTAATGAAATTCTGATTTTTAAGAAAAATTCTTTTGCTACATTTTTTCATTTGAAAAATTTTTTTGGATAAAGCATTGTTGGATTATTCCTTGGTATAAGATGTACACAAAATCGCCACTTCTATTTATGAACTTTCCAAACATCAGCAGGCACTTACAGTAAAAAAATGGCCAATTATGCCCCAGTTATTTTATGTAAAAACTTTTACATTTTTTCAGGTCAGTTAACTTTGAACCACATAGCTGAGAATCTGTGTTACACCTCAAAGATATGTGGTTCAAAGTTAACTGACCTAAAAAAATGTAAAAGTGTTTAAATAAAATAACTGGTGCATTATATATTTTATTCATCAATATATCAACACAAAATTTCATTAAATTTGGTTAATTCCCTGATTTTTTTTTTTTTTGTTGGGGTGACATACGATGGTGGAATTTAGGTCTGATTTAACCAGAATTAATTTGTACTACAGGAATCAAATGCACAATAACTACAAATTAGTTAGAAAAGGAAAAACCAGCATCATATACAAACACATTAAACCGATTGAATAACAAAAAAATAATAAAACTTATCTACTACACTGAATTTAAAACATCAAACCTCATATTTAAAAATCTTATTATAATGGAGATTCAGTGTCTGTCTATCTGTAACTGAAACCATGTCACTACTTTCTGCAGGTGGGGTGCAGCATCGTTGTATAGTTGCCAACTAACTTTTTCTTCAGTCCAAGTGATGCAACTCTACTGTAGTACTGATATGGTTACAAATAGCCCATTGTACAGGTAAAAATACCAAGAAAATGTGTTACAGCCATGAAGGAAATTTGGTAAGCAAAGAGTTAAGAACTTGTATAAAAATATAGTTCACATGTAGGAATACATTTTTACAATCATTTAAACAGGTAAACACTTGATACTTAATTACAATATCAATATTTTAGGAACGAATGTATTAATAAATTTTACAATCATTTTAAACTTGTAAACACTTTATTCTTAGTTACATTATCAATGTTTTATTGCCAATCATTTTAAACATTTAAACACTTCATACTTAGTTTTAAGAGCTAATCTATTAATAAATTGGTTAAACACTTCATACTTAGAATATCAATGTTTTAAGAGCTAATATTAATAAAATTGCCAATCATTTTAAACATTTAAACACTTCATACTTAGAATATCAATGTTTTAAGAGCTAATCTATTAATAAAATCCCTATTCATTTTAAACATTCCTAATCATTTTAAACATTTCATCATCATCATGTCGTGCAATTAGCACAGATATCCTTGACAATCTCTCGCCAACCTTCTCTACTATTCATTGTCCCTTGGAGGTCCTCTGTGCAGCATCCAGTATCCTCACAAAGCTGGTCAATGTAGGTCCTTGTCGGGTGGCCCACACTAGCAGCATGTGTTGGCTTCCACAGGAGAACATCGCTTATGAGTACGTCCTTGCTTCTCCAATTGTGTCCTGCATGTCTTGTCCATCTTACTCAGGTGGTTTGTGTGATAGGAGGCAAGTGGCCGTACAGCTGCTTCTTTGTCGGGTCTTGTTTCCACAAATAGTTCTAGACCACATGCAGCATTCTTGTGCAGCTCCCATCTAGCTTATTCTCCAGGTGTCTCGTCAGGATCCAAGTGGTGCAGCCATACAGCAGCACTGACACGACCACAGCTTGGAAGTATTGTCGTTTTAATGGAAGTCCGATCTCACTGACAAATTAAAATGACAATTTAAACATTTAAACATTCATATCTAGTTACAATATCAATGTTTAATAGCCAATGTATTAATAAAGTTCACAATGAGTTTAAACAGTTAAACAATTCACCTCAATAGAGCTACCTCTTGGCTAGGGGAAGGGGTGACATGTGATGCTTAAGGACGGAATCCTGATGGCTGAGCAGTTCATAAAACACAACATTCCACTTTGGCCCTTAGGTTTAACAGATTGTCGGAGAGGCCCCCTCTGATCAATTGGCTAGTCATGTCAAACCCTAACACCTATATGATTGTCCCAACTCTTTTGTTCTTATTGCAACCTCTCAATCCTTTTTATCATATATGTACTAGAAGGCGGTGGATGAGGGTCTTAGTGTGCTGGGTATGATGTTAAACTTCATCTAATGGGGAAGTTCTAATTCTGAAGCTGAAGTGTGGAGACCCCTCTGTCACCATTACTTTGAGTTCACTCTGTTCTGGAGTGGTATTACCTGCTAGGGTTCCATCTATTGGTTAAATACAAAAAAATGTGTTAAAAACTGAGTTTAAAAGAAATTAAGTTTAACAAAACAAATTTCAATACCCATCAAGAATTAATAAAACAATGTCTTTGGCATGAAATAACCCAACAAGGGTTGACATGCCATAAAATCTAACCAATCATTAATGAAAATGATTTTGTCAATCAAAAAAAAATTATGCTCTGGTTTCAACCGGAGGTTCTGGTGGCTTTGGTCCAGGACTGCATAAGCTAACAACGTTGATCCCCCAGGCAACACCTGCCCCCCTTTGATTTAAAGGGACAGGGCTGGGTTTATTGCCTGGTGCCTGAGGCACCCCCTTGAGGGGAATGCCGACAGGACCAATGATTTTTTGCACCCGCCTCCCATGCACTTCGGTTTGTGGGTGGTCCCATATTAATAGGGCCTTGTACACGTGGGGTACATAGTAAATATTCACCCCAGAAATTATGCTAATACACAAAATATCAACAATGTAACGAAAATTACATAGTGAAAAATTTTGAAGTCCATGACTTGAGTATTGGAAAATCTATTTTAATTTTTTTAATTAACTAAACATAAATCAATAAAAATATTAACTGTTATAGTAAAATATGACTAATTTAGAGTTGTCAATGGGCCGGTTTAGCTCAGTCAATAGAGTATCCTACTCAGAAGCTTTGTGGCTCAATATCTCTCCCGCCTGTTGGCTGGGGCATTAGAATGCACTGACTGCACCTCTGCAGAGGGATAAGACTCCCACAATGGTGCCACCTGTTGGCTGTGGGTGGCGACCTGTGATGCTTAAGGATAGAATCCAGGTGGATGAGCTGTTCATGACTTGCAATACTCCACTTTGGCCCTATCTTGGGTTAGACGGGCGGTCCGAGAGGCCCCCTCCGATTAATCGGCTGGTCACGCCAAGCCCTAGCACCTATTTGATTTTCCCAACCTTATTGCCCTTATGGCAAGCCCCAATGCCTTTTTATCATATGGGTGCTAGAAGGCGGTGACTGAGGGTCTACATGTCCTGGGAATGACGTTAAACTCTATCTGATGGTGAGGTTCCAGTTTTGGAGATTTGGGGAATGTGAGGTACCCCTTCATCACTATTGCTCCCTGGTCCACTCTGACCTGGAGTGGTAGTACCTGTTAGGGTCCCATCTATGGGTTAAATAGAAAAATGTATTTATAAAAAAATTGTAATATCCATTAAGAATTGAATTTATTTCAAAACTTTATTGGCATTAAATGACCCACTGAGGTTAATATGCCGTAAACAAAACCAAACCAAACCAAACCAAACCAAAATCTCTTCAACTCACCAATTCAGTGGATGAGTAACACAGCTTGGATCTGCGTAGTAAAGTGGGGAACTGATGGTAGGTGTGGTGCTACAATTATGATACCAAAAAATCTCCCTGGTCTAGCTCTAGTGAAAAGGGAATAGATTCCCTCAGTCTGGCTGATACTGACAATAGGTCACACAGCCTACCTTACTTATCAATGGCAAAACATCACTAGAATTATGGCAACTAAAATTATTACTTTACTATATTAAAATCCACCCTATTGGGTGGTAATTAACCTAGAAGATATATATTATTTTACTTTCAAGTGATATTGATTTTAGTAGCTACTAAATTTAATTCTAATTCAAAGTATGCAATAAGCACTTTAAAAAGCTAAAATAAAACTACAACACTTCCACTAGAATTACAGTATCCTCTCTCATAGTTAAAGCTAAAAAGCACAATAAGGTAACTTATGTTGGCACCTTTCCATTCACTAAGGATGATGGTGTAGTGTCCAAAAAAAAATAGATAAATAAAATAAATGAATTATCTACATCTGCGCAAGTGACTCTGCAGGCCAATTCCTGAGTGACAGTCTTTGGTGCACTGAATGCACACAAACTGTGATGCTTTCTGGGGCTGCTGTCTTTTCTCCCTTTTTCTGGCTCTCTTTGTTGTCGAGACTACTCTCCTCAATACATAAATAATGAGACTGGAATTGTCTGTTTTTCCTATAGATAATGCCTGGTGGAACCTCAGAAGAGAGAAACAACAAGATTTCACAAGACTTGTTAATTCAACCCAGCAATTGTTAATTACTCTGTTCGCCATGTAGCTTTGCTAAGTAAACTTTTTTTCTTTTTTTTATATACCGTCAGATTAATTTTAATATTTTATCACCCTGTAAATACACACGTTAACATAGTAGTTTTCTTTTTTCTTTTTTTTTAAATGAAAAAAAATAAAAAAATATTTATATATAAAAAAAAATTAATGAAAAGGACAGGAAAATAAATAAATGAAATGGGGAGTAATATTTTATATTCAACTTGTTATACCCTCAAATATTGGGAAGAACTTGCAAGCAGATCTGATTGGGTACTGGCATGGTCCTCCTTTTACATAGATGGAGGTAATCTAAATTCCTACCATAAAATTGTACTTGCGCATTATTTGAAATGAACTTAATTGTTATTAAAAATACATTTTATGATATTTTGGAGTTAAAAACTTGCATTAAAATGGATTTCAAAGTATTGTGTTTTTTCCATGAAAATTACGTTGAATCAAAGAGGGCTGCCATTGTTTACAAGCTTCTTCTCGGAAAAAGAACAAAGGGACTTAAGCAATGAGAATTAAGTCCTTTTAAGACTTAAATGAGAGTAGAGTCCCTTTGTTTCTTTTAATGCATGTTGTTAACTCCAAAATATCATAAAATGTCTTTTTAATAACAATTAAGTTCATTTCAAATAATGCACAAGTATAATAGGAATTTAGTCACTTAAAGTTTAAGATTACCTAGTTGGAAAAGTGTCACTTGCTCAAGTGTGGGATGGGTCGACTCAACGAGAGGATCTGATGCTATGACTCGAAATCCTCTATGAAATAGGGGGCATCACTGAGGAACAGTCCCAAATTAAGTTTAATTTATTCTTTTAAGGGAATGAAAAATCTCATCCTAAAAGCTCCATTCCCTTATCCCTAACACTCATTTTGTTTCTTCTCCTTATTTCTCTGTTAATTATGATCCTCAAGTTACAACAAAACCTGAAGCCAAAACTGTTTTTAGACTTTACTTTTTGTTATGATTGAGTTATCAAATAAAAACAATGAAATCTGGAAGAAAGGTGTTAGGAAGACCTAACGAAAATAGAGTTGCTCCCCTTGATCAGTAGGGGACTGATGGGAAACCGGAAGTGGGGTTTCTGCCATGTGACTTTTGGATTGGATTAAGACTGAGTGGATGCAGCTTACAACACATGTGAGCTACTTAAGTCACTTTTAGGTTAGAAGCAAAATAAAACCTTGTTAATTTTCCAACAACCTGGTCTTGCATTATCATTTCAGTCTTCTGTATTTTATCTGTATATGAAAACATAACAAAAAGTTAACATAGGATTATTATCCTTTGTTACAAAAGATATAAATCAGATAGAGTCCAATGCATAGCTCTTTAACAACAGTAATCAAAATCTCTGTAACAAGACTAGCTACTACTCAACTAATACCCTCATGTAGTCCATATTATTTATGTGTTTTATTGGATGAGTCCAACTTTCTTGCAGGGGAAATATGTTCCCTTACAATGCTTTTTTGATGCAGGTATCATTGGAGAACAAGTTTGGGTTAATGGGTGAGAGCTGGTGTGTTTAGCAAAACTTGTCCAAAAGTGAATGCAATACAAAGCCGCCAATCTGAAAATTAAAATTTTGAAAAGAATAACTTACATGTTGGACCAAAATCTTTGTGACTAAATGGAATAAAGAAGATGAAAATAGGAGTTGAAAAAAAGAAATTGCTTCAAAAAAGCAAAATACTTAATTGTAGACTTTGTAACTGCAGAGAAAGACAGTGAAGGTTTTGTGGGAGGAAGCTTTAGAAAAAGTCTCGGCATATTCGCAGAAAAATGGTAAATAATTTATCTGTAAACAGGATCTTTATCACTTCTATCTTTATTACTTCTATTCAGCAGTATTCCCTCTCATATATATATATATGTGTGTGTGTGTGTGTGTCTGTGTGTGTGTGTGTGTGAGTGTATATATATGTTTGTGTACATATATATATGTGTGTATATATATATATGTATATATATATATGTGTATATATATACATTATATGTATATATATGTATATATATATCTATCTATATATATGTATATATATACACTATGTATATATATATGTGTGTGTGTATATTCATATATATGTATTTTTATATCTATATCTATATATGTATATATATATATATATATGTGTATATATATACATTATATGTATATATATGTATATATATCTATCTCTATATATATGTATATATATACAATATGTATATATATATGTGTGCTTATATTCATATGTATTTTTTATATCTATATCTATAAATGTATATATATATATATGAATGTTAGGAAGAACCTGCAAATTTGAGGAAATTATCAGATGGCTTCCTTTAAACAAAAAAAGAAAAAGAATTATATAAAATAAATTGATTTATTTCCTGGTGGAATAATTTAGAGAGAGTCATAAAATTTCTGGTGAAACATGAAAATTGCAAATTTGTCAGATGAACAATTGATCAATCTGCTATAATTATTGAAATTTTTGCTTAGCACTTCATTATACAAATATATATATATATATATGTGTGTGTGTATGTATATATATATATATGTATATATTTACTGCATAGGTAAAATTCATTAGATGTTTACGGTAAATGTTTTGTAAATAAACACAATCTTGCTTACTCAATACATATTCTCTCTCTCTCTCTCGCTATATATATATATATATATATATATATATCGTCGTCAGGGCAGCCTAATGGCGGTATCAGACAGACAGCAGGGGAGTCTATGCCTTTTTCACTAGAGCTAGACCAAGGAGATTATTTTAGTGTCTGAGGTAGAGCGGTACGGCTACCATCATCTCCTTACTTTACCATACAGATCCCTGTGCTAGTCATACACTGAGTGAGTGAGGGCTGGTATTGGACCAGAAACCTTATGATTTCTAACCGAACGCTCTACCAATTGAGGTAAACTAGATGTTTATAGCAAATGTGTTATATATAATTACTCAATTCATATTCTCATTACATATCATTTATATGTAGTTTTCGAATTTTAAATTATGTACATTGTCTTAACAAATACAAATTTTGTATCCACCATATTCCAATCCATAGCATTCAAGCAAGGACACTTGGTTTTTCAAAAATGTTATTATGATGAAATTCAAACGTATGAATATTTTCTTTTCTTGTTTCACATGATAAATAAACACCAACATCAACAGGCGATAGTTGAATGTCCTGATGAAGATTGTAGATACGTATTTGATATTTATTTAATTATAGATATATATCTGATATATATTACATAACAAAAATATTCTAAAAATTGACAATAATTTGCAAATCTATATATAATGGAAATTTGGTGTCTGTCTCTCTGTAACTGAAACTATATCTCTACTTACATCACAATATCCTCAGGAATATGTGTAAGTTTATCAATGAGTATTTGATTTATAGTCAAAATCATTAATACATAGACTAAACAACAACCCAGTATTATATATACTCAGAAATTAAGTATGTAATATCAAACATTCCACATTGTTAAAACAAGCTTTAATAGATACATTCCTGGTATTATTATTTTAATATATATTTAAAGTTATCTAATGTGTACAGTTTTACAAGAAAATTCTTTACAGACAAGAAATAGTCACAATTAAATTTGAAGATGTTTGTGTATTTAGCTGTATCCAGTTTAGGTTTGCACATGTCCGCTTTTCTACCAATTTTTTTGATACTCATGAAGTTAATTTAATATAAAAAATATTTCTACCAATTTTCTGTCCTGGGTATGATGCTAAACTGCCCCTAGTGGTGAAGTTCCAGTGGTGGAACTCAGGTAAGTGTGATGTACCCCTTCATTGCCATTACTCCCAGCTCCATTCTGATCTGGAGTGGTAGTACCTGTTAGGGTCCCACCTATGGGTCAAATAGACCTGATTGCATGTTACTGTAAATTGTTTTTTCCAGTTTATTGATACACATAAAGTTAATGATAAATATAGCATGAAAATCATTTCTACCAATTTATTAATACACATGAAGTTAATGAAAATTATTTATACCAATTTATTAATATTCATGAAAAAAAAAATTGTTTAAAAAAAGTTTAGTTTAAAAATGATTGATTAAAAAAAAAAAACTTTTAGTTAAAAAAAATTCTAATTGAAAAGAATTTGGTTAAAAAACATTAGCTAAAAATTAAAATTAGTTAAAAAAATTGTATATAAAGAAAACTTAGTTAAAAAAAACTTTTGATAAAAAAAAAAAAATAATTAAAAATATTTTGTTAAGAAAAACTTTGACTAAAAAGAATTTATTTAAAAAAAGATTTAATTTTAAAAAAATCTTTGGTAAAAACAGAATTTAGCTAAAAAAAATGTTGATTAGAATGAATTTGGTTTAAAAAATTAGTTTTAAAAAAAATTGATAAAAAGAATTTGGTTAAAAAAATTTTTTTGATTAAAAAGAAAATTTACTTAAAAAAATGATCTACCTGAATTTAAGAAAATTTCAATTAAAAAGAATTTGATCTAAAAAAATGAATTTGATAAAAAAAAAATTGAGTTAAAAAATAATTTGATTTGAAAGAATTTAGTTAAAAAAAAATGATACACATAAAGTTAAACAGATCAATCATCAAAATGATTCAGCATTAAGATTACTTGAAAAGGGTTAATATGCTGTAAAATAAAATAACCAACCAACCAACCAACCAACCAACCAAAAATGCATTCATCTTTAGAGTGGCTCGGCTGGATAATGAGAACTGTCGAAAGAAAAACTTCAGTTGTTTTTATTTTTTAAATTGCAGATAAAAAAAATTAATTAAAAAAATTTGGTTAAAACTTTTACTAAAAAGAATTTATTTAAAAAAAGATTTAATTAAAAAAAAACTTTGGTAAAAACAGAATTTGGCTAAAAAAAGTTGATTATAATGAATTTGGTTAAAAAATTAGTTAAAAAAAAATTTGATAAAATGAATTTGGTTAAAAAAATTACAGGGTGTTCGGGATAAATTTGACAGTCTCATAAGGAAAAAGAAAAAGTGCTTGGTAACTACTATATTTAATGGATTGTAAAGAAATTCATCAGGCATGAAAATTACACTACTGTCAATAAGTTTCACTCAAAATAATTGCCATTAGTTTCAATCACAGCCTCAATCCTACTCCGTAACCTGGAGCAAACTGATGTTACAGTTTCCCTGGGAAGGGTCTCCGAAACTACCTTAATTCTGTCGATTAACTGGGCTTTTGTAGTACTGGCATGGCAATTGGTGTTTTTGTCAACATCGCCACATACATAATAATCCATGGGGTTAAGATCTGGGGAGTTCAGAAGCCAAACATTGCGACTGGTGTAGTCGTAAAATTTTGCCAACAATCATTTCTTACTTTTCCCAGAGGTGTGGCAGTGGGCCGAATCCTGCTGCCATAAATATGGCCTACCATTGGCTACCCTTGTTATCCAGGGCTTGACTACAGTGTTTAGAAACTCCATGTAGGCATCTGAGATCCTCCAAAACATTTTTTCTGCAGATTTTCGAGGAATCCCACTGTACAAATGCAATCAGATCGTCTGTTATGTTGCTTTCTTCTAGTCACAGCCTTGTAGTCTCCATTGAAATTCTCTAGTTCATACCTGATTGTTGTTACAGTGTTCAGGGAACATTGAGCAGCAACCATAATCTCCTTATTTTGATGGCCGGCGCAGAGCATCATGATACAAGTTATTCTCTTCCATGATTCAGGTGGGTTCCAGTCATCCATTTTATCTGTCATCCCATATATGAATGAAGAATGGTCCAAGCTTTTAATTGATGAGTAGTGTGTGTCACTACCTCCAACCTACGGAGAAAAATAATCAAATATAAATATGTCAAATTTATCCCAGTCACCCTGTATTTATATATATATATATATATATATATATATATATATATATATATATATGAGGTTAAGTAAACAAACAAACGTGTTTATTTTTATATGGCTTTAAGCTGACAATTTTTGGAGGATATGTGCTTAATTGAAGTCATACCTAATGTGGGAATGGCAAGCTAGTGTAATGGTTAGAGACTTCGCCTGTCAGCATGACAGTCGAGATTTCGAGTCACACATGGAGCAGTCTCCCATGTCTATAACCTTGCTGATGAGACCTAATAGGTTGAAATGTACATTCAGGGATTAACATTTTCTCGATTTGTTTAGCCTTACACATGAACATATATACCCGCCCAAATTCATTAATTATTAACTAATTAATTTTCAAAATTAGGTATGACTTCAATTAAGCACATACCCTCCAATATATATATATATATATATTTGTGTGTATGTGTGTGTGTATGATATAATTGTTAGTGAGTGAGGCTAGTAGACCATTGCAATTAATTTTTATTCTGAGTAAGGGCCCCATACTTTTGGCCTTTTGCCAAACCAAGCTACACTTAATAAATTACTACTCTAACCTTTCAATTTATATAAGTCTAAGCTAAACTTACTATATTATCTATCTATACATATGAATACTTATCTATCTATCTATCTATCTATATATATATATATAAAGAAATCACAATAAGTTG
This sequence comes from Doryteuthis pealeii, assembly GCA_023376005.1. NCBI lineage: Eukaryota > Metazoa > Mollusca > Cephalopoda > Myopsida > Loliginidae > Doryteuthis > Doryteuthis pealeii. Next base: position 16,617,925 of record CM042142.1, read on the forward strand.
AGTATATATATATATATATATATATATATATATATATATATATATATATATATATATATATACACATATTTGCTTGTGTGTTTATGTGAATGTGTGAAATCTATCTATCTCTCTATCTATTTACATATGTGTGTGTATGTGTGAATGTAAGAAATCTATCAATCTATCTATCTACTTATGTGTGTGTATGTGAATGTGTGTGTGTGTGTGATTTAATTGTTAGTAAGGCTATCAGCCCATTGCCAGTAATTTTGATTCACACCAAGTGCTCCATAATCATTTCCTTGTGCCAAACTTAGTAAATTACTACTCTAACCTTTTAATTTGAACTAGACCAAGTAAAACTTTGTAAATAACTAATAGTTAAATAAAATCGATAGTTAGTTAATAAACTTTATTAACTATCTAATCTATCTATCTATCTGTATATCTATCTATCTACCTAATTATCTATATCATATACATATATGTATACGAGTGTATATGTGTGTGTGTGTGTGTGTGTGTGCCTGTGTGCGTGCACACGTTCGTGCATATTTAAGTTCGTGTGTATTTTCATAAAGGTAAAAAAGAAATAAAGGATTTTAAACCCGGAAAAGATAAGTTTTAATTTTGAGCTTAGAAAAATTGGTGTTAATTATCTCCCTTGTTTGTTTCTCTCGGGCCGACATTTTCCGGTGGTTACCTCACAACCAGGAAACTATGTACCCGTTTTAAATGGACAAAAAGTTCCCCGATCTTCCCAGTGTGGAAAATATCCCCCTGTCGTTTATATCGGTCAGAGGTCACAGCATTAATAGACAGGTAAAAAATCAGTGGCAGAAAACTGACAGGTAAGTGGAACGTTGATTTACTTGGGGAACAACACTTGCCACCGAGCCGATTGCTTTGTTTATCAGACCTAGGAAATGTATATTCTAATAATAATAGGTATTTTTTTAACGTTTATGTAATCCGAAAAGTTGAACTATTCGAAGGTTTTTGGATATCTTTGTTTATCTAAGAATAGTTCCAGCCATTCCTTTCGTTTTCTTTGAGTACGCTTCTATTTATTTATGTTTATTGTTGTCAATCAGTACTGTTTTGAGATTAGTAACGGTTCATCTACGGATGCTCACAGTTGATAAAAATTGCAGGTACACTGTAAATTATTGATCTTCGTTTTTAAAATTTTGGTGTGGTATATATAATTGTCTGTATTTATCTGGGATGATACCCTAGTTTACCCAGGATGAAAAAAAAAATTATTTTATAAAACAACTTTTAAATTGAATATTACACATTTTTTTTTGTCGGAGGTTCGAAACTACTCCAGGCACAAAACTTTTTTTAAAAGTAAAAGCAAAAAGAAAAAAAAGAAAATAAAACAAACAAAAAAAGTTTATTTTCGTGTTTTTATTTAGTTTAATTTTCTTTTCTTTTTTTAAAGATGAGTGACGCTTACCAGTTAGGTAATTATTATTAAATTTAATTTGATATTATTAATTATTAATATCAGATAGCAAATAGAAATATTTATTTTAATATTATATCTCAGCACATAAAGGAACAAAGTGTCAGGTTGAGTTAAATTAATTTCTATCATGTTCGTCTGTTTAGCATTCAAGTTTGGGTCAAGGCTAGTATTTTTGAGTGTTTATTTGTAAGTTTAAAACCTTTCTTTTGTCAAAGAGTTATTATGACAGAATATTACCCTTAATTTTCCCTTGTTTACCCTCGTGAAGTTTTCGGCTTTAGATATTATTCAGTTTAAAATTGATTAGATTAAAATTTGGTTTATATATATTCGAAATAAGAAAGAAACTTGAAGGTTGTATCGATCAGTGCTTGAATATAAATCCTTTTTTATTTTTTTATTTTTTTTAACTTTGATTTCATTATCAATCATTGTCTTCATTTTCATTCATTGATCAATTAAAGGCTGTCATATATTAAAAAAAAATAAATTTTAAAGCAAGTAAAAATGTTTTAGAAATCGTCTGAATTTATACCTTGATTATTCTTTATATTTTCTCTGCATAATACTTTTTCTTCTTTTTAGATTTTGTTTTGTTTTGTTCTGTGACAATCACTCCGCGCCGGTCGGGTGTATAGACTCGCGTAACGTTAACCTTTTTTCTGCAGTCGCATTAATGAGCGGCTTACTTTCAAAAACTACGGATCGCCGCCAGAGTAACAATTTATCTCCTTGGAGAGAAAGAAAAATAAAAATAAAGAGAAGGAACACTATAATAAAAACAAAACAAAAAACCTAAGTGTTGAAATAATTATTTTTTTTGCAAAATACTCATTGTCAATTTTTTATGCAATTTAAAAATAACAAAAAAACAAAAAACTTGAAAAATAATTAATTGGTAGTTAGTAGTATTTTTGTTAATCTACAGCTACTTAAAAAAAGATTCATTAAAAATAAGGATATCCATTCTACGAAGATATTTTGATTACAAAAATCCGCATTGTTGGCGGGGCATGGAATAAACTACCTGTATCCCCTGCACAGGGGTATGACCTCTTTCCTAAAAAGGCGGGTCTTAGATATGACACTAAACTGTATCTGATGGTGAGGCTCCAGTTCTAGAGAACTGAGTAGTGTGAAATACCACTTAATTTCCATTACTTCCTGGTCCGAAGTGGTAGTTCCTGTTAGTGTCTCATCTATGTGTCAAAGAGGTCTATTAAAAAAATATTTGAAAAAGTATAATTTAATATTAGATAGGAATACTTGAAACTATACGACTTTGTGCAGATTCTTTAGAAGAATAACTGTGTGTAAAAAAAAAAAAAAATGAAATAAATAAACTCTCAAGTAACTACACAAAAATATAAACAAACAGTTCCCTAACCTCGAGGCACAAGATATTCCAGATGGGTTGATATGCCGTTAAAATCAATCAGTCATTAATCACAAAAGTCAAATAATCATATACTTAAAGTAAATTTAATAAATAAAAAAAAAACATGAAATTTTTTAACTTCCTGTATCGTCGACACTTAATATAATAATGCAAAAATCTTTATCACTGCCAGTCATCCGTAGAATGTTTAAGTTGATCAGCTTATCTACACTCGTTCATTTGTTTGTTGACTATGTACGGCTGCTGTTTTCTGATGGAAAATGTCAATTTTTCTCATCCTAATCGATAATTGCCTTTATCGTGACATGTTGAATTTATCAAATTAATTTTAACATCATTAGAATATCGTTTTTTCTTGTTCCTTGTGTTTATTTTTGGTACTCGGACTTTATGCTTTACAACTGGGAATCAGAAGTATAGCGTCTACGGGTGTTCAAACGTGCCACGATTAAAAAAGAAAAATCAAATTTATCTTATTTGGGCCATTTCGCTTTTTAACTAACTTTATATGTGTGAGAAAAATATTTAGGATGTTTAGCCTTTTTCTTGTCATATTTTACTAGTTGTTTAGTTGCTAAACTTAATGGTCCATTAGCCTAGGTTGCTAATCTTACCCCACATAACCCTGTTGGCTAGGGATGTAGAATACGCCTACAGAGGGGTAAGATTTTCCCCTCCATTGGGGCCACCTGTTGGCCGCGGTTGGCTATCCGTGATGTTCAAAGATGGAATCCTGGTGGCTGAGCAGTCTATAACATGCAAAACTCCATGTTGGCCCTTAGCTTGGAGAGACCCACTCTGATCAATCGGCCAGTCACTTCAAGCCCTAACACTTATATTACTGTCCTGACAGTATTGCTTTTATAGCAAACGCCCAACCCTTTTTATCAGGTATACCCAATTTGTCAAAAAATCCGTGTTTTTACAATACAAATCCCCTCCCCGCCCTCACATTTGAAAAAATTTGCCAAAAATCAGGGAATTATCCGATTTTAATGAAATTTTCAGTGTTGATTTATCAATGAATGAATTTTATAATGCAGGGCAATTCCATGTCAAATCATCCAGAAAAAAGTAAAATTGTCGCCCACCACCTTCAATTTTTCTGAAATTTTGTGGACGGTGTTAAAGTTAGACATTCCCCAAAATTTGAGCTTCCAATTCCAAAAATTGGCAGAGTTATGGCGATTTTTAGCTCTCCAAATTTGGTGAGGTGCGCAAAAAATGGCGACTTTTTGTAATCTATTTTTATCTGTAAAATGAGTTCTAGAGCTTAACTTTGACCCCCACCCCCCGCCCTATTTTTTGGGTGCAAAATATCGGTGGGTTTATATGTGATTGATATTTTTTCTGTATAAATAAAAAGACAAAAGACCGAAGGTGTGAATAGAAGAAAAATAATTTTTTTAAGGAATCTGCTCTGGTAGTAAATAAGTACCAAAAATCAGAATATAAAATGAAAATAAAATCTAAAAAAATATTTTTTGGAGATTTTTTTTTTTACTCATTTCAATAATTATTTAATTGGCTATTATCTTATAAAAGAAAAAAGTATACATCAATATTTGTTCCATTTAAAAGGGGGTGGTGCTAAATTTCCAATGCAGCTTTTGACAAAAAATTATAGGCGATTGATACTAAAGTAAAGTAGTTATTAAAAAAAATGTTTTAGTATCTAATAATATGACATTTTAAACTTAACATCATGGTGCTCATATTTTAAATGAATTTTAATTCATGATAGCAGAAATACCTAATTAAATCAGAAAGATAAAATTCATTCATTGATAAATCAATACTGAAATTTAATTAAAAATAGGATAATTCCCTTTTTGGTAAATTTTTTTTCAAATCGAATGTTACATTTAATTTGTAAACACGGATTTTACATAATCAAAACTGACTGAAAAAATAATTTTAAATGTATTAAGAATAAAATTACATGTGTAAAATTATTTTGCTATTTCATTATGTTACTACGTTTTGACTTAGACAAAAATTTTACCTTAAATAATCGATTTAATTAATTTTAATTCGTTTTTAAAATGAAAAGTGGACACATTTTATCATATATGTGCTAGAAAGTGGTGGCTGAGGGTCTTATTGTTCTGGGTATGACATTATACTGCATCTAGTGGTGAGGTTCCAGATCTGGAGCTCTGGGGAGTCTGGAGTACCTCTTGTAGATATTATCTTCCCTTTCTTGCTACGGTTGCCATAAGGTGTGGGATAAGGTGTTACTACAGTTTGCTGTTAGGTGGTGTTGCGACCTGAATATTCAAAGGCAGTCCCATGAAAGTCAAACTCTTTTTTGTCATTGATCTATGAACTAGACACAAGTTGTATCTCCATCCATTTGGACTGGTTGTGTCTGTATTCAGCCCCTTTATACCCCGATTCTCGTAGTAACTATGGTAGGCACTTAACCAACCGTTGACAGTTGATAGGGCGGATCCTCGAGAGACCTGTCGCCAGGCATAGAAGCTAGTGCAATCGACCAGTGAGTTATCCAGTCACTAAAGCAGAGCACGCTGCCCATAGTAAACCCGCTGAGCATGAACGATAAAGCAAACGAGAGGACGGAAGTACATGCATCGGTCTCAATCTAATATGTAATGCCATGGCTTGGAACAATCTGCGCAGGTGCCCATGAGCAGTAAATGTGAAGATAATGGCTACGTGCCGACTGATCATGGCTTGTATCACATGAATTTCCATAGAGATTCCCCATTACCCTTTAGTAACCATGGTAGGCACTTAACCGACCGTTGACAGTTGATAGGGCGGACCCTCGAGAGACCCGTTGCCAGGCATAGAAGCCAGTGCAATCGACCAGTGAGTTATCCAGTCACTAAAGCAGAGCACGCTGCCCATAGTAACCCCGCTGAGCATGAAATGCCGAAGTGAACGAGAGGACGGAAGTACATGCATCAGTCTCGATCTAATATGTAGCGGCATGGCTTGGAACGATCGGTGCGGGTGCCCATGAAGAGTAAATGTGAAGGTGATGGCTATGGGCCAACCGATCGCGGCTTGTGTCACACGTATTTCCATAGAGGTTTGCGTCACCAGCCACAGCATTTCCACATATAGTGCACGTTTCTTGAATATACTCTATACCTTCTTAGAAATTTAGCCATATACCTTGGACTGGGTACCTCAGCTAGTATATATATATAAAAGGAAGTTTGTTATGATTTGGTATGAACGTGTCGACTTATAACTCACAAACGAGAGGTCATTTAGATTTGAAATCTCGCATACAACTTAATATGCTTATAACTAAGAGACACACATGCAAAAAACAAACAAGCAATTAGGAACTGAATTTAAGTTTTTGTCATATGTACAAAACAGTTTTTGAAAAATAGAATTATATTTCAAAACACTCAAAAGTTAATGTGAGGGGGCTTTCTTATTTACCACTTCAAAGTTAACTATTTTTTTTTTTTGCTTTAATGTATAAGCGGTATAAAAAAAAGAACTGTGGCATCCATTATGGAGTGAACTGTAAGTCACAACCCTTTCTTCATGTTCCTTAAACTATCTTCAAAGACTCTATTTATCTATCCTGTTTTGTATTCATTCCGTTGGACTTTGCTTAGACAATAAAATCTGTATGTTATAACTCTTTGTCGGAATTTGTTCAATATATATTGCCTGCGTTAGATTACCCTCTCTTGAATAATATAGCATATAAGAAATTGGTGTTAGCTATTGAGTTAATACCACACTAATTCTTATACCCTTCATTGCTATTACTCCTAAGTCCACTCTGACCCGGAGTGGTAGTCCCATCTATTGGTTAAGTAGATAAAAAATAAGTTTAAAAAAATTGAATGAACTCATCGACCCGAGTTCAAATTCTAGACAAAGCTACAGTTCACATAGTGCTAATACCCTTGGGAAAGGTATGAATCCAACTACTCTCCCTCAAGATATGGGTAAAATAGTAAGGCAGACTGGGCTCTTTAACCTTGGTTAGGCAACCAGTCCAAGAGAAGGAAAACTCTGAATTCAAACCTATTAAATCTGCTTGGGGTGGTCACTACTAGAATAGGCTCAGTCCTAATTAGTAATCTATTTCACTAATTTCTTTCTTTCTTCTCTATCTCCTCGAATACCCAATAATAAAACACAAATGTTTTTGGCATAAAATAACCCAAGGGTTGGTATGCCGTAAAGTCCAAACAATCAAACAACCTTACCCCACATGAGGCACCTTATTTTTAAAGCTTAGTTTAGATGCTGCAAAAGGGCAGAAGTAGGTATTTTCCCCAACCTGATTGGCACGGGTACTGTGTATATGGAGTTCAAAACTGTTTGAATTATGCAAATATCCCCAGTGATTCAAAAGTTATGAGAATTTAAAGCCCCAAAATTGGGGGTAAAAAAGTGGACATGATTTTGTTAAAAAAATATGTCAAATCACGGACCAATTCAAAACAAGAAATTCAGTCATTTCTTTACCATTTTTTAAATATTTTTGGAGCAATTTTGATAAAATTTGGCACTCTTGTGTAAAATTCTTTGTTCTTTCTGATTCTATACTCAAATTGTATGTATCTCTATGCAGTAACCCATTATTTAGAGAATAAGAGGTACCGATAGAAGATTTTTTAATTTAAAAAAAAAGTTACCACAAGATTATTCAACATTTTCATTTTTATACTGCATGTATACACATATATAATATTAATTTATATATAAAGCATCACTGTAAATTTAAAAAATACATTTCTAAATGCTTATGCTGAGTTTTGTTTACATTTCTTATAATTTAAAGTTGTTTTCTTTCCAAAATTGAAATTTTTTTTTGCTTATATAGAAGGGGGGTGGGGAAATATATGGGGGGAAATAGATATTCGAATCAACAAGTTCCTGCTGAGGGGGAACCAAAAAAACAAGCGAGTTCTCCGTCTTCTCACAAGCCAGACTTTCTTTTGGTCAACACATTCTTCATCTTTGTTTAGCAGCTGGAAAATCCGTTGTCGTAGTCGAAATATTCTTTAACAGTTCAAAATCGCATTTCCTATTTAGTTTTGTTTCTGTTAGACTAAAATCCATTTCGTTACTGGGTCGTTCGCAAAAAACTGCTTCTGCTGCTGCTGACCCCCAGCGCTCGACTCACTTGTCATTTATGGACATATTTATCCAAATATCCGGGCACATCAGTGGAACCTCGCGTCCGTCCTGTGCCCAAATCGCATTTGTTTTTGCATGCGGGAGGACGCGAGTTCGATCACGGCAGGCAAGACAATGTTTTGCTCTTTTTCCTTTCTCGTTCTCCATCACAGCTTATCTTATACTTTTTGAAGAATTCTCTGTTAACTTTTGTCTATCATATTTTCGCTTCCAAATGTCGAAAAAAAAAAAAGGTCCTACTTGTATTTTAAGGTGTGTGTGCTAATTAAATGTCAAATTACAAGAATATTGATAAAGATTAGCCACTTTAATTTTACAAAATAAATTACCGTGTAATTTTTATTCTGAGAAAAAAAAATCTTCTTTTGTGTTTATGGTGGTTGGAAGAAAAATACTGTTTTAGCTCGCTGTAAAAAATAATGTAATGGATAAAAACACATAAAAATTACATATTTAGAAAGATTATTTTATTTTATTTCCAACCATATAGATATTTTTAAGCTTGGGCCAGTAAAACCTGAGAAATTGCGATTTAAACAGATTAAGGTTGGAATTTGGAAATGTCCAACACAATCAACGAAACAGCTGGTGTTGCTATTATCATTTCATTATCATTTTTTGGATACAATTCATGTATTCCTTTTTTTTCTTTTTTGCTTTAATTGAAAACTAAGACAAGAGAAAAAACATTCTGGCTACCCTGCATTGTTTTCTTTCATAAGACATTCGCTAACTTAACAATAAAATTGAAATCGGTGTTTAGAAATCTTATTTCCTCTGCAGTTTTGCTTGAAATAGGTCACATGACTTTTAACACGAGAATACACTTGTTTGGCATCGTTCTGTTCGTCGAACAAAAAAACCAACATTCAAATTATAAACAACAGCATATTTTTCAGGAAATTTTCCAATTAGTATATAAAGCGACATTGTATAACTCCAGTAAGAATATGAACGCACAGAGATGCTTGGAAACTAAGGTATCTAATCATTCGTAAAAGTAAAAAAGAAAATCAAAAGCACTTTTCTTATCTTGCTTCATTTTGGTGTCATTGTTGATATTGTCAATGTTTTTCCTTGTTTATCAATAAATTTTGTTACTTATTGATGTTTACCTCAATTATTGAAAATGAGTTTCGTAGCTCGTCCAATTCTGGAGCATTCAATGATTGAATTCTTTGTTTTGCCGAAAAAGTGCCATTCAAATGGAGTTCTCCTTGATTAACTCTTGAAAAACAGATTGGATCTAAAAAGAATCTGCAATAGATTTATCTAGGTCTATTTTGGAACCGTAACGTCTCCCATGTGGCGAAAGGTGCAAATTAACTTAAAGATAATTCTTTAAAAAAATATGTATGTGGCCTACCTTTTTGATTCTGTTATATGTATGTGGCCTACCTTTTTGATTCTGTTATAGTATGTGGCCTACCCAGTTTGAATGTGTCCTACCTCAGTAAGAGTATATTTATAGATATAGGTAGTAGGCAATTTATTGAAACTAATTATTTTTCACATATATTCAATTTCAAGAAATGCAATTCAGTCATAAGTTGTATATAGTAATTAAGAATAATTAAAAAAGAAGTTATCCATAATTTACATGAATCAGAGATCTATTTAATTCTAAAGTATTCTAAGATTTTGAAATAGGGTTAGGGTTAGCAGTTATTATTATAACCTTATAATATGCTTTTTTATGGTAGGCCACATACTATAAGAGAGACATGATTTCGTAGGCCACATACTATCATGGTACCAAAAAGTATTTTTCTTCAAAACTTTGCCTTCATTTGAGGACATTGATTTCAATCTTTTAAGGTTTTATCCCTGTTACAGCTTAATTAATGAGGTAAAAATCAGCATATCAGAGGTGTAAGTGATGATGGGGGGATATTTTCAAATTGAATTCTAGTTATAATATCTTATTTGTTTCATCTTAGTAAAATGAATTTCTGTTTTAAATATTGAAATTGCTAAATTTTCTAACTAATTTCTAGGGTAAATGTTGCGAAAAAACAAAGATTTTTTTGTGCATTTGAATAGACGATCCTTGATGTTATTTCCTCAAACTATGGTGCAAATAAGAGATTTAGTTTTTGGTATCAGTATTCATTATACAAATTTTGCTGTTTGAGAGAATTTGATATTTCAAAAACAGTAAAAAATTAACCCACCCTAGTGATCATTAACCCTGATTAGTATTTCTCTATATTTTTGAGATGACGCTTGGTGATTTGAATTATTCAGACTATTGTCCTCATCTTCATTCCTATCTGCACAACAAAATACCTGAAGAAGGCAGGAGGGCACATCGTCCGAAACATTGTGCAGATAACAATAAAGATGAGGAAAATAGTCTGAATAATCCAAATAATTCAAACCATCATTGTGGTTGGTTGGTTTGTTGATTAAATAGCATATCAACTCTTGTAGGTTATTTAATGCCAAATATTGTTTATATATATATATATATATATATATATATATATATATATATATATGTGTGTGATTTGTTTAAGAAAGAATTTTCATTAACTTCATGTATTATTTGAAATGAACTTAATTGTTACTAAAAACACATTTTATGATATTTCTGTGTTAAAATATACAGTCCTAGTGATTTGAATAAGGACTAGGACTGCAGGTTTCAACACAGAAATATCATAAAATGAAGAGTTGCTCTTTTTAAATGTGATTTATTTCATTGTTATATAATTCATAGATTTTTTTTTATTTTTACGTTTAGGCTCTGTTCTTAAGGGGAAAAAAGTGACAATTTACAATTTTTTAGATGAAAGTTCAAAGTGAGGTGGGGTGTCATACTTAGACGGGTCGCATTTAAGAACAAGAAAATTACTTTGCAAATGAACTTAATTGTTACTAAAATCACATTTTTTAAAACCAGCAGTCCTAGTCCCTATTCAAATCACTAGAACTGCATGTCTTAACTCCAAAATATCATAAAATGTGTTTTTAGTAACAATTAAGTTGATTTCAAATAATGCATAAGTACAATTTTATGGTAAGAATTTAGTTACTTAAAGTTCAAAATGACCAGAAATAATTTTTGTTAAAATTATCTTTTTTTTATATTTTCAGATTCACTGAGGATCCAGAACTGGAATCATGCTCTTTGAGTTAATAGATACCAATAAGAATGGAATAAAGGACCACTTAAAGGGTTTTACAAAAAACCCTAATTTTCTTTAAAAAAAAGAAAAGAAATTTGATAACTCAGAACAAAAGAAATACCCGGACAGAAATGGGAGAACACTTTGTGTAAAACTTTCTAATAAGTTTTAAAACTACAAAATAAATTCCTAGACGTCTGTTTTCTTGAAATGGAAATGGAAACAGAAACCTCTGTAGTAGAAATAAAACAAGAAAGCGATACTCCAACTTCGGACTCAGCAAATGAACAACCACAGAAGGAAGTCTTTAGGTGTAATATATGCAGGGAAGAATTTTTAGACAATGAACAGCTGAATCGGCATATGGAGGTACACGGTCAGGAAAAAGAGTTTCCGTGTGCACCGTCTGTAATTCAGAATTCCCGCTTAACAGAATATTCCCGGACATCAACAGGGGAAAAACCCTTCCACTGTGAAATTTGTGGGTCAAAATTTTCCGATAACTCTACCCTGAAAGTACACGTTCGCACCCACACTGGGGAGAAACCCTTCCAGTGTGGGATCTGTTCGGCAAAATTTGCCGTTTCCTGCAATCTCAGAACGCACATGCACATACACACCGGAGAAAAGCCTTCCTCTGCGAAATTTGTGGATCAACGTTTTCTGCTTCTTCAAATCTAAGAACCACCTGCGAACGCATTCAAAGGAAAAACCATTCCAATGTGATATTTGTGAATCGAAATTTACTAGCAAGTCCAATTTGAAAAGACATATTCTAATCCACACTGAGAAAAAACCATTCCAGTGTGAATTTTGCGAGGCAAGGTTTTCTGATAACTCGGACTTGAGAAAACACATGTACATTCACACGGCGAAAAACCATTCCAGTGTGATATTTGCGGAGCCAAATTTGCTGTTTCTTCGAACTTGAAGAGGCACATGCATATGCACACGGGAGAAAAACCTACCCCTGTGAGATTTGCGGGTCGAAATTCTCCCTCTCTTCACATTTAAAAACACATATGCGAATACACACAGGCGAAAAACCATTCCACTGTGAAATTTGTGGGTCGAAGTTTACACAGATTTCCAATTTAAAAACACATATGAACATGCATTGGCGGAAAAGCCTTCAAGTATGAAAATGTGTTCAAATAAAAATGTTTTTTTTTTTACAGAAACTTAGGTATAAATATGAAAAAAAAATTTTTTAGGAAATGTGATGAAACCATAGTGGAGATTTTAGGTTTCATTTTTTTTTCCATTTTGTAGACAAAAAGAAACATTTGTATTTCAAATATCACTTTTTTATTCGTCACTAATACAATTGACACTTTTTAATAAACAATGAAAAAACAACAAATCTTCATCTAAAAAAACAAAAATAAAAAAATAAAAAATGAAAAGCATTTTATGTTTATGATTTGCTTCTGTACTTAATTCTTAGAACCCTAAGCCTCACACAACCTTTGGCTTCCCACAACCTTAGGCCTCCCTCAACCCTTGGTCTCTCACACTCCTTGGCTTCCCACAACCATTGACTTCTCACAACCCCTGGCCAATCATAACCTTAGACCTTCCTCAACCCTTTTCCTCCCTCAACCCTTAGCTCCCACAACCATTGACCTTCCACAACCCTTGGACTCCTACACAATTGGCTCCACACAACCCTTGGTTATTCTCAACCCTTGACCTCTCACAACCATTGGCTGCCCTTAACCTTGGACTTCCTCAACTTTTGACCTTCTACAACCCTTGGCTGACCCTTGGCCTCTCACAACCATTGCCGCCCACTACCCTTGGCCTTTCACAACCATTGGCCGCCCACTACCCTTGGTCACAACCATTTGCTCCAATCCTTGGCCTCTCACAACATTGGCCACCCACAACCCTTGGCCTCTCACAACCATTGGCCCCCCAACCCTTGGCCTCTCACAACCATTGGCCGCCCCAATCCTTGGCCACTCTCAACTATTGACTGCCCCCAACCCTTGGCCTCTCACAACCATTGGCTGCTTACAACCCTTGGCCACTCAACTATTGACCTCCCACCCTGTACTCCTGGGTTTTAAAAAATAGCTGAAAATCTAAAATGTTGTTATCTGTTATTCAACTGCTTTACAGACTATTAAGTAACAGATTACTACATTCTATGAAAAAAATTAGAATAAATAAAAATGTAATAAAATGATATATTTATATATATAAAAGAAATATTCTATGTGTTTGTATGTTTGTACAAGGACTGAGTGCACACCTTTTATAAAGGAAAATTGGTGGAGACCAGCAAAGATCAGTTCAATAAAATCCACACCCTATTTTTGTCCAAGAGGGAGTTAAAAAATACTTTTTACCCCTCATTTTCCATAAAAGTTTAATAAAAATATAATAAGGGTATAAGTCAATTGTATATTAAAAAATAATTTGAAATAAACACATGAATAAAGGATAAATCATTAAAAATATAAAAGACAAAAGAAGAATGATAAAAATAAACAACTTAAAAACAAGAATATATAAAGTATAAAAGATGATAAAGGAAATATATAGAAAAAGAAATTTTATTAATCTATGTATAGAATAGATAAGAGATTTATTTTTAAATCCTGGGCAGCTCTCTTAGTAAATTAGCAAGAATATGCGCTCTCTGGGAATAAGTAAGATTACACTTACTTTAATTATTTATTAATTGGTTTCTATATATCAGTCATAGGATTGATTTTAATACATTGGAGAATAAAACAATAATATTAGAGATCAATAATAACAAGTAATTATTTATTAAACCCAGTTTTGTTAAAACCACTAACCAAATTAACCACACCATATATTATGTAAACCTTTATTTCTTAGTGATATATGACATGTTGCAGGATCTTAAACACACTTATAACATGGGCTTTTTTTAGGCTAATCTAACTCAGATTTTTACAAAATGATTAATAAACAAGATTTATTCTACATATTAATGATTTTGAATGTGATCATAAATGAAATACTCATTGATAAAGTTACACAATTCCTGAGCTAATCCGGCCATTATAAAACCTATGAATAATAGAATTATGGACATCATATTTCTATTAAATACAATCGTCAGACGGGAATACGGTCCAAATTGGACATTCAAGCATTTCTTTACTGTTAATGTCATGTGTACTTACTCCTGAGCGAGTAATATTTTTTGCATGTAAATGTCTCATGAAATAACATCTCACTTAACGCTATATAAACGCTTGACTGAACACTTTTTACCACTCTCCCATCTGAAGATAGTGTGAAACACCTGAAACTTAAATAATGGGAATATAGTTAGTATTATCTGTGTTATTCGGACTATTGTCCTCATCTTCATTGTTATCTGTACAATGTTTACAGATAACAATGAAGATGAGGACAATAGTCCGAATAACACAGATAATGCTAATCATCAAGCCTCATCTCAAACATTAAGAGAAATGCAGGAATATAGTGTTTCGGTTACAGACAGACACCTAATCTCCATTATAATCAGATATAACTGGCCGGCCCAAACTAGCATGCCTATGTACTGGTTTCCACAGGAGGACGTCATATATGAGTTCATCCTTGCTTCTCCAGCAGTGTAAAATAGAAGAAAATGAGTTAACAATTAATTTTTTTTTTAAATTAAAAAAATAAGTTTAAAAAATATTTCAGTACCTATTAAGAATGAATGTCTTTGACATAAAATAACCCAACAAGGGTTGACATGCTGTAAAATCCATCCAGCCAACCAACCTAACTGCTTTTGACTCCTAATTTAAATATCTATGCTTGAAGATCATAAAAAAATATTCTGTGTCTTTTACAAAACCTACAAATTTTTAAAATGCAAAAATAATATATATATTATATTACTAGATTAGTAACATTAATAGACAAAACAGTAAATGTCACTTTTTGTTGAGAAAAAGATAAAACTCCTTTTTTTATTGAAACTAGCAAATATATGCACCCTTCGGGTGCAAGTATTAATGTAATGAAAAATAAAATAACTTTTTATGTAAATATAATATTAAATTAGAACGGCTAATGAAACTGAATAAAAATGCAGATAAAATGATTTGAAACAGAGTGGGGTATAATCGAAAAATAGAACAACTGAAAACTTACTCTTCTATCAGTCCCTTCTTTAATTGTTAAATTTTCCTACGCTTAACTATTTAGTTAAAATAGGAAGTAAAAAATAAAATTATTTCTTCTTGTTAATGAATTTCTTTTAAAATTCATCCCTGAGATTTTTGCTCATATTCATTAGGATAAAACTAAACAGTTAGAAATCAATAATAACAATCACATATTTATTGAAATCAAATTTTTTATATCAATATGCAAATTAGCGTTCCCGTTCACACTGTAAACCGCTATTTTGTTGTATATATGAATACAATTGCATGTTATTATTATGTAGGTATGGTCAACAGTATTAATAATGTTAAACGATTTTATCAATAATTGCGGTTTAAATGAAAATAAAATCATGCAGAATATAACGTAGATAACTAAGGGAATTGTGACTTGAGTAGTAACATAGTTTCTGTTTCAGACAAACAAACACACTATCTCCATTATAATAAGATTTATATCTAGTAAAAAAAATATTCTGTATGTCTGTCTGTTTGTACAATGATCAAGTGTATGTTCTTTTATGAAGGAAAATTGATGGAGACCAATAAAATTCACACCCTATTTTTATCATGGAGGGTGCTAAAAACCTCATTACTATTCATTCTCCTCAAGAATATCTAAATTCATATAGTGTCATCTGTCAGTAGGTAAACTACACTGTTTCATTAGTGTATAACAAATACATGATGTTAGTAGTCAGGGTAGATTTGCTTCTAGTTTGTACCACAAACACCTGTTGGTTGGGTTCAAAGGTTTAACCAGCAAATAGCAATTTTGAAGATTTTCTAATATTAAAGAAAAAAAGTAAATTTGAATATTTTATATAATTTGTTTTTCAATCTCGTGATATTTTTTACTTGCAATTTGGATATGTATGATGATATACAGGGAGATGAAAAAATGTTCACACCCTATGGGATAATTTCTAATAGTCTCCACATGTTTCACCATCCTTGTCAACAAATTCTTGGAATCTTTCTGTGGGAGAATCTTTGGTAATCTGAATATTAGCTACATAAATGAGAGTAACTTCCCCTAGTTTTTTTCACTTTGAGTAAGCATTACCTTTGGTCGGCCATTTTCATTTCACTTTAAATCTACACTGAAAATACAAATTTGTTCGAATCAATACAACAGCATGTTTTAACACAAAAATATCATAAAATGTGTTCTTAATTGTGCTTCTGCACTATTTGAAATGAACTTAATTGTTATTAAAAACACATTTTATGATATTTTTGTGTTAAAACATGCAGTTGTATTGATTCGAACAAATTCGTATTTTCAGTGTATATTTATGGTGAAATGAAAATGGCCGACAAAAACATAAGGCTTCCTCAAAGTGAAAGAAACAAAGGGAGGTTATCATCCTCTCTG
>CM042142.1:16634681-16754681 GCA_023376005.1 Doryteuthis pealeii
GTTAAATGTATTTTAGAGGAGGGGGGCTTCTCCTCTTTTTTTGTCGTAATTCTTATTTATTTATCGTATTTGTTTAGAAATTTATTATAGAAATTTGTTGTAATTTCTGTTTATTTATAGAAATTTGTTCGTAATTCATGTTTAGATATGAAGATGGATATCTATCTATCTATCTATCCACCTCAATTTGTCATTTTTACTTTGTTTATATATATATATATTCCACCCATCTCTATTTGTTCATATCAAAAAAAGAGGAGCCCCCCCTCTAAATACATTTAACGCCCTAAGTTGGTTGTTTTTCTTTCAAGTAACACCGCCGAGATGACATAGCTGGGGACGTTATTTTAATAGTCACCGGGTAACAATTTCTGAGGCAGGAAACCTGGACACACTTCCTCATAAATTACCCAAGTTTTAATAGATACATTCCTGGTATTATTATTTTAATATATATTAAAGTTATTTAATGTTACAATTTTTCAAGAAAGTTATTTACAAACAAGAAATAGTCACAATTAAATTTGAAGATGTTTGTGTATTTAACTGTATCCAGTTTAGGTTTGCACATGTCCGCTTTTCTACCAATTTGTTGATACTCATGAAGTTAATTTAATATAAAAAATATTTCTACCAATTTTCTGTCCTGGGTATGATGCTAAACTGCCCCTAGTGGTGAAGTTCCAGAGGTGGAACTCAGGTAAGTGTGATGTACCTCTTCATTGCCATTACTCCCAGCTCCATTCTGATATGGAGTGGTAGTACCTGTTAGGATCACACCTATGGGTCAAATAGACCTGATTGCATGTTACTGTAAATTATTTTTTCCAGTTTATTGATACACATAAAGTTAATGATAAATATAGCATGAAAATCATTTCTACCAATTTATTAATACACATTAAGTTAATGAAAATTATTTATACCAATTTATTAATATTCATGAAAAAAATTTTTGTTTAAAAAAAGTTTAGTTTAAAAAATATTGATTAAAAAGAATTTGGTTAAAAAAAACAAAAACTTTTAGTTAAAAAAATTCTAATTGAAAAGAATTTGGTTAAATAATATTAGCTAAAAATTAAAATTAGTTTTAAAAAATTGTATATAAAGAAAAGTTAGTTAAAAAAACTTTTGATAAAAAAAAATAATTAAAAATATTTTGTTAAGAAAAACTTTTACTAAAAAGATTCATTTTAGTAAAAGTTTTTGTAACAAAATATTATTAGTTATTTTTTTTTTTTTTTAAAAAATTTAATTTAAAAAAATCTTGGTAAAAACAGAATTTAGCTAAAAAAGTGATTAGAATGAATTTGGTGTAAAAAATTAGTTAAAAAAAAATTGATAAAAAGAATTTGGTTAAAAAAATTTTTTGATTAAAAAGAAATTTACTTAAAAAATGATACCCCGAATTTAAGAAATTTCAATTAAAAAGAATTTGATTTAAAAAAAATGAATTTGGTCAAAAAAAAAAAATTTCAGGTGGGTTCCAGTCATCCATTTTATCTGTCATCACATATATGAATGAAGAATGGTTCAAGCTTTTAACTGATGAGTAGTGTGTGTCACTATCTCCAACCTATGGAGAAAAATAACCAAATATAAATATGGCAAATTTATCCCAGTCACCCTGTGTATATATATATATATATAATATATATATATGAGGTTAAGTAAACAAAAAACGTGTTTATTTTTATATAGCTTTAAGCCGACAATTTTGGAGGATATGTGCTTAATGAAGTCATACCTAATTTTGAAAATTAATTAGTTAATAATTAATGAATTTAGGCGGGGCATCGAGTCACACACGGAGCAGTCTCCTATGTCTATAACCTTGCTGATGAGACCTAATAGGTCGAAATATACATTCAGGGATTGACATTTTTTCGATTTATTTAGCCTTACATGTGAACATATATGCCCGCCTAAATTCATTAATTATTAACTAATTAATTTTCAAAATTAGGTATGACTTCAATTAAGCACATATCCTCCAATATATATATATATATATATATATATATATATATATATATATTATAATGTGTGTGTGTGTGTGTGTGTGTGTGATATAATTGTTTGTGAGTGAGGCTAGTAGACAATTGCAATTAATTTTGATTCTGAGTAAGGGCCCCATACTTTTGGCCTTTGCCAAACTAAGCTACACTTAATAAATTACTACTCTAACCTTTCAATTTATATAAGTTAAGCTAAACTTACTATATTATCTATCTATACATATAAATACCTATCTATCTATCTAAATATTTACATATATATATATAAAGAAATCACAATAATGAGTTATATTATATATTATATATATATATATATATATATATATATATAATAATTATACACATATTTGCTTGTGTGTTTTAGGTGAATGTGTGAAGTCTATCTATCTCTCTATCTATTTACATATGTGTGTGTATGTGTGAATGTGAGAAAATCTATCAATCTATCTATTACTATGTGTGTGTATGTGAATGTGTGTGTGTGTGTGATTTTAATTGTTAGTAAGGCTATCAGCCCATTGCCAGTAATTTTTGATTTCAAACCAAGTGCTCCATAATTATTTCTTGTGCCAAACTTAGTAAATTACTACTCTAACCTTTTAATCTGAACTAGACCAAGTAAAAATTTGTAAATAACTAATAGTTAGATGAAATAGATAGTTTATTAACTATCTATTCTATCTATCTGTCTATCTATCTATCTACCTAATTATCTATATCATATACATATATGTATACGAGTGTATATATGTGTGTGTGTGTGTGTGTGTGTGTGCCTGTGTGTGTGTGCACACGTTCGTGCATATTTAAGTTCCTGTGTATTTTCATAAAGGTAAAAAAGAAATAAAGGATTTTTAAACCCGGAAAAGATAAGTTTTTAATTTTGAGCTTAGAAAAATTGTTGTTAATTATCTCCCTTGTTTGTTTCTCTCGGGCCGACATTTTCCGGTGGTTACCTCACAACCAGGAAACTATGTACCCGTTTTAAATGGACAAAAGTTCCCCGATCTTCCCAGTGTGGAAAATATCCCCTGTCGTTTATATCGGTCAGAGGTCACAGCATTAATAGACAGGTAAAAAATCAGTGGCAGAAAAACTACAGGTAAGTGGAACGTTGATTTACTTGGGGAACAACACTTGCCACCGAGCCGATTGCTTTGTTTATCAGACCTAGGAAATGTATATTCTAATAATAATAGGTATTTTTTTAACGTTTATGTAATCCGAAAAGTTGAACTATTCGAGGTTTTTGGATATCTTTGTTTATCTAAGAATGTTCCAGCCATTCCTTTTCGTTTTCTTGAGTACGCTTCTATTTTTTTATGTTTATTGTTGTCAATCTGTACTGTTTGAGATTAGTAACGGTTCATCTACGGATGCTCACAGTTGATAAAAATTGCAGGTACATTGTAAATTATTGATCTTCGTTTTTTAAATTTTGTGTGGTATATTTATAATTGTCTGTATTTATCTGGGATGATACCCTAGTTTACCCAGATGAAAAAATAATTTATTTTTTATAAACAACTTTTTAAATTGAATATTACACATTTTTTTGTCGGAGGTTCGAAACTACTCCAGGCAACAAAACTTTTTTTAAAAGTAAAAGCAAAAGAAAAAAAAGAAAAATAAAACAAACAAAAAAAGTTTATTTCGGTGTTTTATTTAGTTTTAATTTTTTTAATAATTTTTTTAAAGATGAGTGACGGCTTACCAGTTAGGTAATTATTATTAAATTTAATTGATATTATTCATTATTATATCAGATAGCAAATAGAAATGTTTATTTTAATATTATATCTCAGCACATAAAGGAACAAAGTGTCAGGTTGAGTTAAATTAATTTCTATCATGTTCGTCTGTTTGGCATTCAAGTTTGGGTCAAGGCTAGTATTTTTGAGTGTTTATTGGTAAATTTAAAACCTTTCTTTTGTTAAAGAGTTATTATGACAGAATATTACCCTTAATTTTCCCTTGTTTACCCTCGTGAAGTTTTCGGCTTTAGATATTATTCAATTTAAAATTGATTAGATTAAAATTTGGTTTATATATATTCGAAATAAGAAACTTGAAGGTTGTATCGATCAGTGCTTGAATATAAATCCTTTTTTTTTTTTTTTTTTGTAACTTTGATTTCATTATCAATCATTGTCTTCATTTTCATTCATTGATCAATTAAAGGCTGTCTTATATTAAAAAAAAAAAATTTTAAAGCAAGTAAAAATGTTTTAGAAATCGTCTGAATTTATACCTTGATTATTCTTTATATTTTCTCTGCATAATACTTTTTCTTCTTTTTATATTTTGTTTTGTTTTGTTCTGTGACAATCACTCTGCACCGGTCGGGTGTATAGACTCGCGTAACGTTAACCTTTTTTCTGCAGCCGTATTAATGAGCGGCTTACTTTCAAAAACTACGGATCGCCGCCAGAGTAACAATTTATCTCCTTGGAGAGAAAGAAAAATAAAAATAAAGAGAAGGAACACTATAATAAAAACAAAACAAAAAACCTAAGTGTTGAAATAATTTTTTTTGCAAAATACATTGTCAATTTTTTATGCAATTTAAAAATAACAAAAAAACAAAAAAACTTGAAAAATAATTAATTGGTAGTTAGTAGTATTTTTGTTAATCTACAGCTACTTAAAAAAAGATTCATTAAAAATAAGGATATCCATCCTACGAAGATATTTTAATTACAAAAATCCGCATTGTTGGCGGAGCATGGAATAAACTACCTGTATCCCCTGCACAGGGGTTATGACCTCTTTCCTAAAAAGGCGGGTCTTAGATAGGACACTAAACTATCTGATGGTGAGGCTCCAGTTCTAGAGAACTGAGTAGTGTGAAATACCACTTAATTTCCATTACTTCCTGGTCCGAAGTGGTAGTTCCTGTTAGTGTCTCATCTATGTGTCAAATAGGTCTCTTTAAAAAATATTTGAATAAGTATAATTTAATATTAGATAGGAATACTTGAAACTATACAACTTTGTGCAAATTCTTAGTATTAGAAGAATAACTGTGTGTAAAAAAATAAAATAAAATAAATAAACTCTCAAGTAACTACATAAAAATATAAACAAACAGTTCCTTAACCTCGAGGCACAAGATTATTCCAGATGGGTTGATATGCCGTTAAAATCAATCAGTCATTAATCACAAAAGTCAAATAATCATATACTTAAATCTAATTAAAAATAAAAATAAAACATGACATTTTTTAACTTCCTATATCGTCGACACTTAATATAATAATGCAAAAATCTTTATCACTGCCAGTCATCCGTAGAATGTTTAAGTTGATCAGCTTATCTACACTCGTTCATTTGTTTGTTGACTATGTACGGCTGCTGTTTTCTGATGGAAAATGTCAATTTTTCTCATCCTAATCGATAATTGCCTTTATCGTGACATGTTGAATTTATCAAATTAATTTTAACATCATTAGAATATCGTTTTTTCTTGTTCCTTGTGTTTATTTTTGGTACTCGGACTTTATGCTTACAACTGGGAATCAGAAGTATTGCGTCTACGGGTGTTCAAACGTGCCACGATTAAAAAAGAAAAATCAAATTTATCTTATTTGGGCCATTTCGGTTTTTAACTAACTTTATATGTGTGAGAAAAATATTTAGGATGTTTAGCCTTTTTCTTGTCATATTTTACTAGTTGTTTAGTTGCTAAACTTATCTGTGGCAAAAGGTACCCAGTGAGAATCGGACTCAGTAGTACAATGGTCCATTAGCCTAGCTTGCTAATCTTACCCCACATAACCCTGTTGGCTAGGGATGTAGAATACGCCTACAGAGGGATAAGATTCCCCCCTCCAATGGGGCCACCTGTTGGCCATGGGTGGCTTTCCGTGATGCTTAAAGATCGAATCCTGGGGGCTGAGCAGTCTATAACATGCAAAACTCCATGTTGGCCCTTAGCTTGGAGAGACCCACTCTGATCAATCGGCCAGTCACTTCAAGCCTTAACACTTATATTACTGTCCTGACCGTATTGCTTTTATAGCAAACGCCCAACCCTTTTTATTAGGTATACCCAATTTATCAAAAAATCCGTGTTTTTACAATACAAATCCCCTCCACGTTTGAAAAAATTTGCCAAAAACCAGGGAATTATCTGATTTTAATGAAATTTTCAGTGTTGATTTATCTATGAATGAATTTTATAATGCAGGACAATTCCATGTCAAATCATCCAGAAAAAAGTAAAATTGTCGCACACCCTCTTCAATTTTTCTAAAATTTTGTACAAGTGTGGGCTGTGTTAAAGTTAGATATTCCCAAAAATTTGAGCTTCCAATTCCAAAAATTGGCAGAGTTATGTCAATTTTTAGCTCTCCAAATTTGGTGGGGTGCGCAAAAAATGGCGACATTTTGTAATCTATTTTTATCTGTAAAATGAGTTCTAGAGCTTAACTTTGACCCCCCCCCTGCCTTATTTTTCGGGCGCAAAATATCGGTGGGGTTATATGTGATTAATATTTTTTCTGCATAAATAAAAAGACAAAAGACTGAAGGTGTGAATAGAAGAAAAATAATTTTTTTAAGGAATCTGCTCTGGTAGTAAATAAGTACCAAAAATCAGAATATAAAATGAAAATAAAATCTAAAAAAATATTTTTTGGAGATTTTTTTTTTTTTACTCATTTCAATAATTATTTAATTGGCTATTATCTTATAAAAGAAAAAAGTATACATCAATATTTGTTCCATTTAAAAGGGGGTGGTGCTAAATTTCCAATGCAGTTTTTGACAAAAAATTATAGGTGATTGATACTAAAGTAAAGTAGTTATTAAAAAAAAATGTTTTTAGTATCTAATAATATGACATTTTAAACTTAACATCATGGTGCTCATATTTTAAATGAATTTTAATTCATGATAGCAGAAATACCTAATTAAATCAGAAAGATAAAATTCATTCATTGATAAATCAATACTGAAAATTTAATTAAAATAGGATAATTCCCTGATTTTTGGTAAATTTTTTTTCAATCGAATGTTACATTTAATTTGTAAACACGGATTTTACATAATCAAAACTGACTGAAAAAATAATTTTAAATGTATTAAGAATAAATTACATGTATAAAATTATTTTGCTATTTCATTATGTTACTACGTTTTGACTTAGACAAAAATTTTACCTTAAATAATCGATTTAATTAATTTTAATTTGTTTTTAAAATGAAAAGTGGACACATTTTATCATATATGTGCTAGAAAGTGGTGGCTGAGGGTCTTATTGTTCTGGGTATGACATTATACTGCATCAAGTGGTGAGGTTCCAGATCTGGAGCTCTGGGGAGTCTGGAGTACCTCTTGTAGATATTATCTTCCCTTTCTTGCTACGGTTGCCATAAGGTGTGGGATAAGGTGTTACTACAGTTTGCTGTTAGGTGGTGTTGCAACCTGAATATTCAAAGGCAGTCCCATGAAAGTCAAACTCTTTTTTCTCATTGATCTATGAACTATACACAAGTTGTGTCTCCATCCATTTGGACTGGTTGTGTCTGTATACAGCCCCTTTATACCCCGATTCCCGTAGTAACCATGGTAGGCACTTAACCGACCGTTGACAGTTGATAGAGCGGATCCTCGAGAGACCTGTCGCCAGGCATAGAAGCTAGTGCAATCGACCAGTGAGTTATCCAGTCACTAAAGCAGAGCACGCCGCCCATAGTAACCCCACTGAGCATGAACGCTGAAGCGAACGAGAGGATGGAAGTACATGCATCGGTCTCAATCTAATATGTAGCGCCATGGCTTGGAACAATTGGTGCGGGTGCCCATGAGCAGTAAATGTGAAGGTGATGGCTACGTGCTGACCGATCGCGGCTTGTGTTGCATGAATTCCCATAGAGATTCCCCGTTACCCGTAGTAACCATGGTAGGCACTAAACCGACCGTTGACAGTTGATAGGGCGGATCCTCAAGAGACCTGTCGCCAGGCATAGAAGCCAGTGCAATTGACCAGTGAATTATCCAGTCACTAAAGCAGAGCACGCCGCCCATAGTAACCCCACTGAGCATGAAATGCCGAAGTGAACGAGAGGACGTAAGTGCACGCATCAGTCTCAATCTAATATGTAGCACCATGACTTGGAACGATCGGTGCGGGTGCCCATGAGCAGTAAATGTGAAGGTGATGGCTATGGGCCAACCGATCACGGCTTGTGTCATACGTATTTCCATAGAGGTTTGGGTCACCAACCACAGCATTTCCACATATAGTGCACGTTTCTTGAATATACTCTATACCTTCTTAGAAATTTAGCCATGTACCTTGGACCGGGTACCTCAGCTAGTATATATATATATATATAAAAGGAAGTTTGTTATGATTTGGTATGAACATGTCGACTTATAACTCACAAACGAGAGGTCATTTAGTTTTGAAATCTCGCATACAACTTAATATGCTTATAACTAAGAGACACACACGCAAAAAAAAAACAAGCAATTAGGAGCTGAATTTAAGTTTTTGTCATATGTACAAAACAGTTTTTGAAAAATAGAATTATATTTCAAAACACTCAAAAGTTAAGGTGAGGGGGCTTTCTTATTTACCACTTCAAAGTTAACTATTTTTTTTTTGCTTTAATGTATAAGCAGTATAAAAAAATAAAACTGTGGCATCCATCATGGGGTGAACTGTAAGTCACAACCTTTTCTTCATGTTCCTTAAACTATCTTCAAGGACTCTATTTATCTATCCTGTTTTGTATTCATTCTGTTGGACTTTGCTTAGACAATAAAGTCTGTATGTTATAACTCTTTGTTGGAATTTGTTCAATGTATATTGCCTGCGTTAGGTTGCCCTCTCTTGGATAACCTAGCATATAAGAAATTGGTGTTAGCTATTGAGTTAATACCACACTAATTCTTATACCCTTCATTGCCATTACTCCTAGGTCCACTCTGACCCGGAGTGGTAGTACTTTTTAGAGTCCCATCTATTGGTTAAGTAGATAAAAAATAAGTTTCAAAAAATTGAATGAACTCATCAACCTCAGTTCAAATTCTAGACGAAGCTACAGTTCACATAGTGCTAATACCCTTGGGAAAGGTATGACTCCAACTACTTTCCCTCCAGCTATGGGTAAAATAGTAGGGCAGACTGGGCTCTTTAACCTTGGTTAGGCAACCAGTCCAAAAGAAGGAAAACTCTGAATTCAAACCTATTAAATCTGCTTGGGGTGGTCACTACTAGAATGAGAGAGGGATCACATGTAATTGGTTGACATTGAAAGCTACCAAGTCAACATCAAGAGAAACCTGGAGGACTTTAACATCCCCATAGGCAGTTGGCAAGACACAACCAGAGACCAATTCAATTGGAGAAAACGGATTTGCATGGTGTCATCATCGGATACAATGGACAGCAAGTAATTAATATATATATATGGTGATTGCCACTTCTTCACAGAAGAAAGCCATTTCTACAAGTAGTTTGGTTGTGAGCACGCAGATGGCCCACAGATTCAGATTTGCTTTTACGTACCCTGTCACACGTTAATCCCTTCCCCGTCTTCCTCTCGTATGCAATGATACAAAACCCAGCCCTCGATAGGCAGGCCCTGTCACACAATTCAGTCTTTTTCTGTAGGAAATGTGTCCGTGATGTCCAGCTTAGGTAGAGACTGATTCAGGATGGGGTGCTCTATCCGCCTTACATCAAACCCCTTACAGCTACCATTGGCCTGCCCTTTCAGAAGTATGTGTACCCAGCCCCCACTTCTGTTAATTGGTCCTCATCGCTGAAACTGACTTCCACAAGGGCTTCGATGTCTGCCCCATATCGAGACAGTTTGCCACGACACCAGTTCGTCATTTGGGGTTTCCCGATCCCCCAAGATCAAGACTTGTCCGGACATTCCAGGTGGCTATTGTTAGCCTATGTTTTATGTTGTAATATATTCTTGTTTTTGCCTTGTTTATGGAAATAGCCGTCAAACCGCAGATTGCTGGCCACTTTGATAGGTGAACAGGCATTTGTTTAGGCCACCTTTTCTAGACCCTTCCCAATTGTCTGAGTGAACAGAGATACCCAATGGGCTGCTCAGTCACTCATGACCTCACCGAGGGATGTTGCTGCTTAATCGACAATGCAGTGCTATTAGATGGGTCATGAGCCTCGCCACGTGTAGATTCACAGTGGTGTGCTTCCAGGCCGTCAAACCTGCACACGTCACCATTCCTCCATCACCGTGGGACTTGTAGAAATATCTGCTCATGTTGACATGTTGTGCACTTGTGTGACACGCACCGCATACTCTCCTTCCTCAAAGTCTAGTATCAGTGACAAGCCGAGGCAAGATGGCTGGAAGACTTTGGGGAATGGAGATGGATGATCTAATGAATCTACGGGTCCACCACTCCGATTTGAAAAAAAAAAAAAAAAATTTTTAGCAATTTTTCTTTGTAAGTTTTAACTTAGTATAAAGTCCACATATACCGTTTTCTTTTTAAATAGGGGACTTATTGTATAAAATTTGATAATTATTGAAAATAATCATGACAAGCAAACTCAGCGAATAAAGTGCGCCACGTGGAACACCGTATAGCTGTACGGTGTTCCTCGTGGCACACTTTATTTGCTGGGTTTGCTTGTCATGATTATTTTCAATAAAAAAAAAAGGTGTACCTAACACTTTCTTTTGTAAACATCTTTTCTTTTTTCTTTCTCTCATTCTTTCTTTCTTTTTAATTCTTTTTTTAAAACTTTTACGTTTGCCTTTTTCCTTTATTCCATCTGTTTTTCAGATGCACTTTTTCCTTTTTCTTTCTCTGTTTCTTTAGTAAACGTCTAGACATAAAATAACCTCAGACAGGTTGAAATACCATTAAAATCAATCATTATCATGAGCATTCCCAGCTGATTTTTTTATTTGAGGTTAGTGTTGTTTAATCACATTAGTTATATAGAGCTGTGTAAAGGGAGTTCAAAACTGTTTGAATTATGCAAATATCCCCAGTGGTTCAAAAGTTATGAGAATTTAAACCCCGAAATTGGGGGTAAAAAAATGGACATGATTTTGTTAAAAAAATGTCAAATCACGGACCAATTCAGAACAAGAAATTCAGTCATTTCTTCACTATTTTGTTTAATTTTTGGAGCAATTTTGATAAAATTTGGCACTTGTATAAAATTGTATGTTCTTTCTGATTCTGCACTCAAATTGTATGTATCTATATGCTGTAACCCATTATTTAGAAAATAAGAGGTACTGATAGCAGGTTTTTTTGTTTTTTTTAAGTTTACCACAAGATTATTCAACATTTTCATTTTTATACTGCATGTATACACATATATAATATTAATTTAAATATATAACATCACTGTGAAATTAAAAATACATTTCTAAATGCTTATGCTGAGTTTTGTTTACATTTCTCATAATTTAAAGTTGTTTTCTTTCCAAAATTGAAACTTTAAGATAAAACCCTGACGGTTATGCAACATCTAAATAACACCTGTTATATAGGAAAATAATTCTGAGACTTTCTAGTATTAGTGACATAGGGATTTTTTTATTTGTTTATCTCATACTTTTTGAAGAATTCTCTGTTAACTTTTGTCTATCATATTTTCGCTTCCAAATGTCGAAGAAAAAAGTTCCTACTTGTATTTTAAGGTGTGTGCTAATTAAATGTCAAATTTCAAGAATTAGCCACTTTAATTTTACAAAATAAATTACCGTGTAATTTTTATTCTGAGAAAAAAAAAATCTTATTTCGGGTTTATGGTGGTTGGAAGAAAAATACTGTTTTAGCTCGCTGTAAAAAATAATGTAATGGATAAAAACACATAAAAATTACATATTTAGAAATATTATTTTATTTCCAACCATATAGATATTTTTAAGCTTGGGCCAGTAAAACCTGAGAAATTGCGATTTAAACAGATTAAGGTTGGAATTTGGAAATGTCCAACACAATCAACGAAACAGCTGGTGTTGCTATTATCATTATCATTTTTTGGATTCAATTCATGTATTCCCTTTTTTTTTTCTTTTTTGCTTTGGTTTGTTTTGTTTTACAGCATATAAACCTCAGTGGGTCATTTAATGCTGATAAAGTTTTGAAATAAATCAATTCTTAATGGATAATACAATTTTTTTATAAATACATTTTTCTATTTAACCCATAGATGGGACCCTAACAGGTACTACCACTCCGAGTCAGAGTGGACCAGGGAGCAATGGTGATGAATGGGGTGCTCCACATTCCCCAAACCTCCAAAACTGGAACCTCACTATCAGATAGAGTTTAACGTCATTCCCAGGACATGTAGACCTGCAGCTACCGCCTTCTAGCACCCATACTTTTTTGCTTTAATTGAAAACTAAGACAAGAGAAAAAACATTCTGGCTACCCTGCATTGTTTTCTTTCATAAGACATTCGCTAACTTAACAATAAAATTGAAATCGGTGTTTAGAAATCTTATTTCCTCTGCAGTTTTGCTTGAAATAGGTCACATGACTTTTAACACGAGAATACACTTGTTTGGCATCGTTCTGTTCGTCGAACAAAAAAACCAACATTCAAATTATAAACAACAGCATATTTTTCAGGAAATTTTCCAATTAGTATATAAAGCGATATTGTATAACTCCAGTAAGAATATGAACGCACAGAGATGCTTGGAAACTAAGGTATCTAATCATTCGTAAAAGAAAAAAAGAAAAACAAAAGCACTTTTCTTATCTTGCTTCATTTTGGTGTCATTGTTGATATTGTCAATGTTTTTCCTTGTTTATCAATAAATTTTGTTACTTATTGATGTTTACCTCAATTATTGAAAATGAGTTTCGTAGCTCGTCCAATTCTGGAGCATTCAATGATTGAATTCTTTGTTTTGCCGAAAAAGTGCCATTCAAATGGAGTTCTCCTTGATTAACTCTTGAAAAACAGATTGGATCTAAAAAGAATCTGCAATAGATTTATCTAGGTCTATTTTGGAACCGTAACGTCTCCCATGTGGCGAAAGGTGCAAATTAACTTAAAGATAATTCTTTAAAAAAATATGTATGTGGCCTACCTTTTTGATTCTGTTATATGTATGTGGCCTACCTTTTTGATTCTGTTATAGTATGTGGCCTACCCAGTTTGAATGTGTCTTACCTCAGTAAGAGTATATTTATAGATATAGGTAGTAGGCAATTTATTGAAACTAATTATTTTTCACATATATTCAATTTCAAGAAATGCAATTCAGTCATAAGTTGTATATAGTAATTAAGAATAATTAAAAAAGAAGTTATCCATAATTTACATGATTCAGAGATCTATTTAATTGTAAAGTATTCTAAAATTCTGAAATAGGGTTAGGGTTAGCAGTTATTATTATAACCTTATAATATGCTTTTTATGGTAGGCCACATACTATAAGAGAGACATGATTTCGTAGGCCACATTCAAAAGATAGGCCACATACTATAATGGTACCAAAAAATATTTTTCTTCAAAACTTTGCCTTCATTTGAGGAAATAGATTTCAATCTTTTAAAATTTTATCCCTGTTACAGCTTAAGTAATGAGGTAAAAAGCAGCAAATCGGAGGTGTAAGTGATGATGGGGGGATATTTTAAAATTGAATTCTAGTTATAATATCTTATTCATTTCATCTTAGTAAAATGAATTTCTGTTTTAAATATTGAAATTGCTAAATTTTCTAACTAATTTCTAGGGTAAATGTTGCAAAAATGAAGATTTTTCGGTGCATTATTATTTTGATGTTATTTAAGAGATTTAGTTTTTGGTATCAGTATTCATTATACAAAAATACAAATTTTGCTGTTTGAGAGAATTTGATATTTAAAAAAAAATGAAAAATCAACCCACCCTAGTGATCATTAACCCTGATTAGTATTTCTCTATATTTTTGTGATGATGCTTGTTGATTTGAATTATTCGGACTATTGTGCTCCTCTTTATTCTTATCTGCACAACAAAATACCTGAAGAAGGCAGGAGGGCACATCGTCTGAAACATTGTGTAGATAACAATAAAGATAAGGAAAATAGTCTGAATAATCCAAATAATTCAAACCATCATTGTGGTTTGTTGGTTTGTTGATTAAATAGCATATCAATCAACTCTTGTAGGTTATTTAATGCCAAATATTGTTTTATATATATATATATATATATATATATATATATATATATTGAATTTTGATAGAGGAATTATATATATATATAATTGATAATTTGAATTATATTACCACGACCAGACAACTCGGCAAACACCATTTGCGACATCCGGAGCACTGGACAGCTGTTTCGACCTCCTTTGGTCTCATATATATATATATATATATATATATATATATATATGATTTATTTAAGAAATAATTTTCATTAACTTCATGTATTATTTGAAATGAACTTAATTGTTACTAAAAACACATTTTATGATATTTCTGTGTTAAAATATACAGTCCTAGTGATTTGAATAAGGACTAGGACTGCAGGTTTTAACACAGAAATATCATAAAATGAAGAGTTGCTCTTTTTAAATGTGATTCATTTCATTGTTATATAATTCATAGATTTTTTTTTATTTTTACGTTTAGGCTCTGTTCTCAAGGGGAAAAAAAGTGACAATTTACAATTTTTTAAATTAAAGTTCAAAGCGAGGGGGGGGGGCATGCCATACTTAGACGGGTCGCATTTAAGAACAAGAAAATTACTTTGCAAATGAACTTAATTGTTACTAAAATCACATTTTTTAAAACCAGCAGTCCTAGTCCCTATTCAAATCACTAGAACTGCATGTCTTAACTCCAAAATATCATAAAATGTGTTTTTAGTAACAATTAAGTTAATTTCAAATAATGCACAAGTACAATTTTATGGTAAGAATTTAGTTACTTAAAGTTCAAAATGACCAGAAATAATTTTTGTTAAAATTATCTTTTTTTTATATTTTCAGATTCACTGAGGATCCAGAACTGGAATCATGCTCTTTGAGTTAATAGATACCAATAAGAATGGAATAAAGGACCACTTAAAGGGTTTTACAAAAAACCCTAATTTTCTTTAAAAAAAAGAAAAGAAATTTGATAACTCAGAGCAAAAGAAATACCCGGAGAGAAATGGGAGAACACTTTGTGTAAAACTTTCTAATAAGTTTTAAAACTACAAAATAAATTCCTAGACGTCTGTTTTCTTGAAATGGAAATGGAAACAGAAACCTCTGTAGTAGAAATAAAACAAGAAAGCGATACTCCAACTTCGGACTCAGCAAATGAACAACCACAGAAGGAAGTCTTTAGGTGTAATATATGCAGGGAAGAATTTTTAGACAATGAACAGCTGAGTCGGCATATGGAGGTACACGGTCAGGAAAAAGAGTTTCCGTGTGCACCGTCTGTAATTCAGAATTCCCGCTTAACAGAATATTCCCGGACATCAACAGGGGAAAAACCCTTCCACTGCGAAATTTGTGGGTCAAAATTTTCCGATAACTCTACCCTGAAAGTACACGTTCGCACCCACACTGGGGAGAAACCCTTCCAGTGTGGGATCTGTTCGGCAAAATTTGCCGTTTCCTGCAATCTCAGAACGCACATGCACATACACACCGGAGAAAAGCCTTTCCTCTGTGAAATTTGTGGATCAACGTTTTCTGCTTCTTCAAATCTAAGAACGCACCTGCGAACGCATTCAAAGGAAAAACCATTCCAATGTGATATTTGTGAATCGAAATTTACTAGCAAGTCCAATTTGAAAAGACATATTCTAATCCACACTGGAGAAAAACCATTCCAGTGTGAATTTTGCGAGGCAAGATTTTCTGATAACTCGGACTTGAGAAAACACATGTACATTCACACCGGCGAAAAACCATTCCAGTGTGATATTTGCGGAGCCAAATTTGCTGTTTCTTCGAACTTGAAGAGGCACATGCATATGCACACGGGAGAAAAACCCTACCCCTGTGAGATTTGCGGGTCGAAATTCTCCCTCTCTTCACATTTAAAAACACATATGCGAATACACACAGGCGAAAAACCATTCCACTGTGAAATTTGTGGGTCGAAGTTTACACAGATTTCCAATTTAAAAACACATATGAACATGCATTGGCGG
The DNA here is from genome assembly GCA_023376005.1 of Doryteuthis pealeii. Taxonomy (NCBI): domain Eukaryota; kingdom Metazoa; phylum Mollusca; class Cephalopoda; order Myopsida; family Loliginidae; genus Doryteuthis; species Doryteuthis pealeii. The sequence goes on from CM042142.1 coordinate 16,650,815, forward strand.
AAAAGCCTTCAAGTATGAGAAAATGTGTTCAAATAAAAATGTTTTTTTTTTTACAGAAACTTAGGTATAAATATGAAAAAAAAAATTTCTTTTAGGAAATTTGATGAAATCATAGTGGAGATTTTAGGTTTCATTTTTTTTTCCATTTTGTAGACAAAAAGAAACATTTGTATTTCAAATATCACTTTTTTATTCGTCACTAATACAATTGACACTTTTTAATAAACAATGAAAAACAACAAATCTTCATCTAAAAAAACAAAAATGAAAAGCATTTTATGTTTATGATTTGCTTCTGTACTTAATTCTTAGAACCCTAAGCCTCACACAACCTTTGGCTTCCCACAACCTTAGGCCTCCCTCAACCCTTGGTCTCTCACACCACTTGGCTTCTCACAACCCCTGGCCAATCATAACCTTAGACCTTCCTCAACCCTTTTCCTCCCTCAACCCTTAGCTCCCACAACCATTGAGCTTCCACAACCCTTGGACTCCTACACAACCCTTGGTCATTCTCAACCTTTGACCTCCTACAACCCTTGACCTCTCACAACCATTGGCTGCCCTTAACTCTTGGACTTCCTCAACCTTTGACCTTCTACAACCCTTGGCTGCCCACTACCCTTGGCCTCTCACAACCATTGGCCTTTCACAACCATTGGCCGCTCACTACCCTTGGCCTTTCACAACCATTGCCCACTACCCTTGGCTTCTCACCCTTGGCTTCTCACAACCACAATCCTTGGCCTCTCACAACCATTGGCTGCCCACAACCCTTGGCCACTCTCAACTATTGACTGCCCACAACCCTTGGCCTCTCACAACATTGGCCGCCCACTACCCTTGGCTTCTCACAACCATTGGCTGCTCCAATCCTTGGCCTCTCAAACCATTGGCCGCCCCAACCCTTGGCCTCTCACAACCATTGGCCGCCCCCAATCCTTGGCCTCTCACAACCATTGGCCGCACTACCCTTGGCTTCTCACAACCATTGGCTGCTCCAATCCTTGGCCTCTCACAACCATTGGCCGCCCACAACCCTTGGCCTCTCACAACACCACCTTGGCTTCTCACAACCATTGGCTGCTCCCAATCTTGGCCTCTCACAACCATTGGCTGCCCACAACCCTTGGCCACTCTCAACTATTGACTGCCCACAACCCTTGGCCTCTCACAACCATTGGCTGCTTACAACCCTTGGCCACTCAACTATTGACCTCCCACCCTGTACTCCTGGGTTTTAAAAAATAGCTGAAAATCTAAAATGTTGTTATCTGTTATTTAACTGCTTTACAGACTATTAAGTAACAGGTTACTACATTCTATAAAAAAAAAATAGAATATATAAAAATGTAATAAAATGATATATTTATATATATAAAAGAAATATTCTATGTGTTTGTATGTTTGTACAAGGACTGAGTGCACATCCTTTATTAAGAAAAATTGGTGGAGACCAGCAAAGATCAGTTCAATAAAATCCACACCCTATTTTTGTCCGAGGGAAGTTAAAAAATACTTTTCACCCCTCATTTTCCATAAAACTTCTATAAAAATATAATAAGGGTATAAGTCAATTAAGTATATTAAAAAATAATTTGAAATAAACACATTAATAAAGGATAAATCATTAAAAATATAAAAGACAAAAGAAGAATGATAAAAATAAACAACTTAAAAACAAGAATATATAAAGTATAAAAGATGATAAAGGAAATATATAGAAAAAGAAATTTTATTAATCTGTATATAGAATAGATAAGAGATTTATTTTAAAATCCCGGGCAGCTCTCTTAGTAAATTAGCAAGAATATGCGCTCTCTGGGAATAAGTAAGATTACACTTACTTTAATTATTTATTAATTGGTTTCTATATATCAGTCATAGGATTGATTTTAATACATTGGAGAATAAAACAATAATATTAGAGATCAATAACAACAAGTAATTATTTATTAAACCCAGTTTTCTTAAAACCACTAACCAAATTAACCTCACTATATATTATGTAAATCTTTATTTCTTAGTGATATATGAGATGTTGCAGGATCTTAAACACACTTATAACATGGGCTTTTTTTAGGCTAATCTAACTCAGATTTTCAGAGAGAAACCATTATAAACAAGATGTATTCTACATATTAATGATTTTGAATGTGACCATGAATGAAATACTCATTGATAAAGTTACACAATTCCTGAGCTAATCCGGTCCTTATAAAACCTATAAATAATAGAATTATGGACATCATATTTCTATTAAATACAATTGTCAGATGGGAATATGGTCCAAATTGGACATTCAATCATTTCTTTACTGTTAATGTCACTGGTATTTATTCCTGAGCACAAATTTTTTTTTTTTTGTGTGTAAATGTCTTGTGAAATAACATCTCACTTCACGCTATATAAACGCTTGACTGGACACTTTTTACCACTCTCCCATCTGAAGATTGTGTGAAACACTTGAAATTTAAGTAACAGAAATATAGTTTTTGTATTATTTGTATTATTCGGACTATTGTCATCATCTTCATTGTTATCTGTAGAATGTTTACTGATAACAATGAAGATGAGGATAATAGTCTGAATAACACATATAATACTAATCATCAAGCCTCATCTCAAACATTCAGAGAAATGCAGGAATATAGTGTTTTGGTTACAGACAGACAGCTAATCTCCATTATAATCAGAAGATATAAACTAACAACATTATTTTGGCAATACTGTCTTCCTTGCTAATTGGCATTATTTATCTTCCATGGAATTTGCGATTTTATTAATTCAAATTTGAATTTAATTTCATTCTTTTTGTTATCTTTTTGTTATTCCTGAGTTTTCTTGTATTTCTGCACATTGGTGTTTGTTGGATTTCTTCTATTAAGTAACGTTGCTTTTTTCAAGTTAGCATGTTTTTCCTAAGCCCTGTTGGTGGGGCTGTAGAATATGCCAACTGCACGTCTGCAGGTGGGTAAAATACCCCCTAATGGGGCTACCTGTTGGCTGTGGACGGCGACCCATGATGAGTAAGGACAGAATCCTAGTGGTTGAGCAGTCCATGACATGCAACACTCCACTTTGGCTCTTACTCAAGCTAGATGGGTGGTTGGAGAGGCTCCTTCTGATCAATTGGCTTGTCATGTCAAGCCTTAGCACCTATATGATTGTCCCAACCCTATTGTCCTTATGCCCCCCCCCCAATCCTTTTTAACATATATGATCTAGAAGGCAATGGCTGAACATCTTTACTGTCCTGGGTATGATGCTAAATTGCATCTCATGGTGACGTCCCAATTCTGGTGCTCTGGGGAGTCTGTAGTACCCTTTCATCACCCTGAACAGGAGTGGCAGTAGGGTGTTAGGGTCCCATCATCATCATGTTGCGCAATTAGCACAGATATCCATGACAATCTCTCGCCAACCTTCTCTATCATTCATTGTCCCAGGGAGGTCCTCTGTGCAGCATCCAGTATCAGCACAGAGCTGGTCAATATAGGTCTTTGCTGGCCTAAACTAGCATGCCCATGTGCTAGTTTCCACAGGAGGACGTCACATATGAGTTCATCCTTGCTTCTCCAGCAGTGTAAAATAGAAGAAATGAGTTAACAATTGATTTAAAAAAAAAAAAAAAAAAAATAAGTTTTAAAAATATTTCAGTACCCATTAAGAATGAATAAAACAAAATGTCTTTGACATAAAATAACCCAATAAGGGTTGACATGCTGTAAAATCCAACCAGCCAACCAACCTAACTGCTTTTGACTCCTAATTTAAATATCTACGCTTGAAGATCATAAAGAAATTTTTAAGATGCAAAAATAATATATAAATTATATTAGTAGATTAGTAACATTAATAGACAAAACACAATAAATGTCACTTTTTGTTGAGAAAAAGATAAAACTCCTTTTTTTTTGTGAAATTTATATCTATTAAAAAAAGGTTCTGTATGTCTGTCTGTTTGTACACTGATGAAGTGTATGTTCTTTTATAAAGGAAAATTGATGGAGACCAGTAAAGTACAATAAAATTCACACCCTATTTTTATCATGGAGGGTGCTAAAAACCTTATTACTATTCATTCTCCTCCAGAATATCTAAATTCATATAGTGTCATCTGTCAGTAGGTAAACTACACTGTTTCATTAGTGTATAATGAATACATGATGGTAGCAGTCAGGGTAGATTTGCTTCTAGTTAGTACCACAAACACCTGTTGGTTGGGTTCAAAGGTTTAACCAGCAAATAGCAATTTTGAAGATTTTCTAATATTAAAGAAAAAAAGTCAATTTGAATATTTTATATAATTTGTTTTTCAATCTTGTGATATTTTTTACTTTCAATTTGGATATGTATGATGATATACAGGGAGATGAAAAAATGTTCACACCCTATGGGATAATTTCTAACAGTCTCCGCATGTTTTACCATCCTTGTCAACAAATTCTTGGAATCTTTCTGTGGGAGAATCTTTGGTAATCTGAATATTAGCTATATAAATGAGAGTAACCTCCCCTAGTTTGTTTCACTTTGAGGAAGCATTACCTTTGGTCGGCCATTTTCATTTCACTGTAAATCTACACTGAAAATACAAATTTGTTCGAATCAATACAACTGCATGTTTTAACACAAAAATATCATAAAATGTGTTCTTAATTGTGCTTCTGCATTATTTGAAATGAACTTAATTGTTATTAAAAACACATTTTATGATATTTTTGTGTTAAAACATGCAGTTGTATTGATTCGAACAAATTCGTAATTTTCAGTGTATATTTATGGTGAAATGAAAATGGCCGACAAAAACATAAGGCTTCCTCAAAGTGAAAGAAACAAAGGAAGGTTACTCTCATTTATGTAGCTAATGTTCAGATTGCCAAAATAAATAAATTAAAAAGTGAGATGAAGGAAGCTATAATACTCATACTGCTGATATATGTGTTTACCCAACCCCTCTGTACGGGCCGGATGAGACACAACGTCAACTTTTAAGTGGAGTTTAACAGGTATGAATTCAGATTTTTCCTTTTAGACTAGTTGTCATACAAGGGTTAAAGAGCCCAGTCTGCCCTACTTTTTACCCATATCTGGAGGGAGAATAAGTGGATTCATACCTTTCCCAAAGGTATTAGTGCTATGTGAAATGCAAACGGCCTTGACAAGGATTTGGACACAGTGAACTAAGTTCAAATCCTGGATGAGGCTGTTTGCCTTTCCATAGTGCAAATATCTTTAGGAAAGATATGAATCCAATTCTTCTTTCTCCTGTTCTAGGTAAATAGTAGAGCAAACTGGGTTCTTTAATCTTCATATGGTAACTGGTCTAGGAAAAAGAAAACTCTGAAACCAAACCAGTTAAAATCTGCTTAAAAATAGACCTTGTATCACCTCATGCTTCTGCAAAGGGGTTGGGTAAATAAATATTCGTGGAAATTCCATGGTATACATGCATTATAATTACATGAATTTAATATGTAAATTAATATATATATATATATATATATATATATATATATAAATAAGTGTATTTTGGCAGCATTTTCTCTTTTAAACATGTTTGGTTGAACTCGAGTGACAATTCCTGTCGTACAAGTTTCTGTTCAATCCGTTCAAGGTGTCTGGCCATCTTTTTGGTGGCAGGGTGGAACTGTTGTAGCAGTCCACATGCCGAAAGTGCTCGTAGAGACACCTTTGGTGGACTGCTACACCCCTGACACCAAAAAGATAGCCAGACACCTTGAAAGGATTGAACAAAAACTCGTACGACAAGAATTGTTACTTGGGATCAACCAAACACATATATATATATATATATATATATATATTAAATACATGAAATCATTGTTTAGCACTGGATGCTGTGCTGGAGACATTCCTGCCAAGTCCTCAGCACAGCATTCAGTGTTGCACAATGATTTCATGAATTTAATATATATATATATAATATATATATATATATTATTATATAATATATATATATATAAAGAATGGCCGGGTTAGCTCAGTCAGTAGAGCGTTCGCTAGAAACCACAAGGGTCCTAGTTCGATACTGGTCCTCGCTAACTCAGCGTATGGGTAGGACAGGGATCTGTGCAGTAAAGTAAGGAGCTGATAGTAGGTGTGGTGCTCCACCTCAGATGCTAAAATAATCTCCTTGGTCTAGCGCTAGTGAAAAGGGGATAGACTCCCTCGCCGTCTGGCTCATACCGGCTTTAGGCCACCACAACAACTTTTTAATGAAAGCCAAACTTTCAACGGATCTTAAACTGTCGCACAAAATGACCTGATACCAAAATTATTTTATTCCATGATTGGCTGATACCTACATTAAGCCGCCCCGACAATGACGATGATATATATATATTAATAGAGCTGATCAATGTAAATTTTTGTTGGTTGCTCAACACTAGTGTGTCCATGTGTAGGTGTCCACTAGAGATTGTCACTTATGAGTGTGTCCTTACTTCCTAATAGTGTCCAGTATGTCTTGTTCATCTCACTTGGATGATTTGTGCGATAGGTAAGTGGCTGTACAGCTGCTTTTTTGTGGGGTGCTGCTTCTAGGATTTGTTCATCCTTATTATTAAAAAAAAGGATAGATGGGAATCTAGCCTTTTTTTTAATAATTGAAATATAACCTTAGAAAAAGAAGTTGAATGGACAAATTGAAGATTTGGTTTTGTGAGGTAAGTAGTTAATTCTTGTTGGTAAATACGTTTATTTTATTTTTGAGAAAAAATTAGTTAACTTTTTAGGAGGGTGTATTGATTTACAGTGAATAAATAAGGATATACTTAGCAAGAATTACAAAAGTTAGAAAACGTTTAAAAAATATAATTTAGATATTTACACAACTTTTTGGGATTTGGTTTGGTTTGTTTTGTTTTATGGCATATCAACCTTGGTGGGTCATTTAATGCCAACTAAGTTTTGGATTCATAGCGGTAATTTTGGAAGAAAAAAAATGTATATGTATAGATGTTATCTATTATTCAATTACTCGGCCGCTGGGCCTTACAAGTTAGCATCGTTGATCCCAGGTGGCCATCACACCAGGCAACACCTGCCCCCTTGATTTAAAGGTGTAGGGCTGGGTTTATTGTCCAGTGCCTGAGGCGCCCCCCTTGAGGGGGAATGCTGAGGGGAATCAATGCATTTTTGTGCCTACCACCCATGACTTTCGGCTTGTGGGGTCGGCCCACATAAAGATATCCTTTGTTACGCCCTCAAGTGGATGAGAGGCAAATACCTCTAACTGGTTTCAACCGGGGCGTCTGGTGGCTTCAGCTAACATCGTTGCACCTGCCACCCATGAGTCTCGGTTTGTGGGTGGTCCCATATTAATAGGGCCTTGTGCCTAACCCGTACACGTGGGGTATGTGGTAAATATCTAGTATGTAGATATGTCCAACATATATAACTCCGGTTGCGACCAGGGGGTCCGGTGGCTTCGGCCCTGGACAGTACAAGTTAACATTGTTGATCTCAGGGGGCCATTCCCCAGGCAATACATGCCCCCTCAATTTAAAGGGGAAGGGCTGGGTTCATTGCCTGGTGCCTGAGGCGCCCCCTTAAGGAGGAATGCCGATGGAATCAACACATTTTTTACACCTGCCACCCATGAGTCTCAGCTTGTGGGTGGTTCCACATTAATAGGGCCTTGTGCCTAACCCGTACACGTGGGGTATGTAGTAAATATCTAGATATGGCAAACAGTATTAATAATGTGAAACAATTTTATCAATAAATGAGGTTTGAATTAAAATAAGATCATGGGGAAGGGGATGGGAATTGTGACTTGAGTAGTGATATAGTTTCGGTTACAGACAAACACACAATCTCCATTATAATAAGATATTACTACTCGTGTTTTTAATTGTATTACCGTTATAATCTAGTTAAAAATGAGACCAAATCATTTAAGATAAAATACTAAAATGTAAATCTAATTATCTGGTGTTACTCATCCACCGAATTCTTATTTTTCATGAATGCTGTCTAACTAATGGACCTTTTTTTATAAGAAAGGGAAGAAAAAGGACACAGAAAACATAAGAAAGAATGAGTGAAGGGGAAATATAAAGAGAAGAGGGTGAGCTTGCCAAAGCGATAATGCTAATGTTCCAATCAAATATAATGAAAAGAAGAAAAGAAAGAAAAAATGTGAGAGAGAGTTAAATCAAGGTTATTATACTTTTTATATATTGAGCTATTTCGCAATAACTCTTAAATAAACATAAAAAATGTAATAATTAAATTAGGGGGCTGGTTTAGCTCAGTCAGTAGAGCATTCGCCTAGGTAATCAGAAGGTTCCTGGTTCGATGCCAGCCTTTGCCAACTCAGCGTATGAGTAGCATATATATAGGGGTATCGATAATTTCTTAACCCAATAGAAAAGAACATTCATTTTACACCACAAATATTTTTTTAAACATTTCTTGTTAGATTTTTTTAGGAGTGTTTAGGGGCTGGTTTAGCTCAGTCGGTAGAGCGTTCGGTGCTGGCCCTCACCAACTCAGCGTATGAGTAGCATAGGGATCTGTGCAGTAAAGTGAGGAGCTGATGGTAGGTTTGTCGCTTCACTTTAGATGCTAAAATAATCTCCTTGATCTAGTGCTATTGAAAAGAGGATAGACTCCCTCGCTCTCTAGCTGATACCAACATTAGGCCGCCCCGACGACTTAAAAAAAAATATCTACAGGTCCTGGTAGTTCTTTATCATTATTTTATCTAATTTATTCTCCCGCCCTGTCGGATGGGGCATTAGAATGCACCGACCGCACCTCTGCAGAGGGGTAAGCCTCCCCCAATGGGCCACCTGTTGGCCGTGGGTGGCGACCCGTGATGCTTAAGGATAGAACCCAGGTGGCTGAGCAGTCCATGACTTGCAATATTCCACTTTGGCCCTTTCTTGGGCTAGACGGGCGGTCGGAGAGGCTCCTTCCGATCAATTGACTGGCCACGTCAAGCCCTAGCACCTATATGATTGCCCCAACCCTATTGCTCTTATGGCAACCCCCAATCCTTCTTATCATATGGGTGCTAGAAGGCGGTGGCTGAGGGTCTACATGTCCTAGGAATGATGTTAAACTCTATCTGATGGTGAGGTTTCAGTACTGGAGGTTTGGGGAATGTGGAGCACCCCTTCATCACCATTGCTCCCTAGTCCACTCTGACCCGGAGTAGTAGTACCTTTTAGGGTCCCATCTATGGATTAAATAGAAAAACATGAGTTTATAAACAAAATTGTATCATGCATTAAGAATGAATTTATTTCACAACTTTGTCGGCATTAAATGACCCACCGAGGTTGATATGCCGTAAAACAAAACAAAATTTATTCTCTTACAATATGTTTATTTCATTCCTATCTACCTTCGCCTCTTCTTTTTCTTTTCTCCTCTTCTTACTGATATTTATTCAAATTCGCCTAATACGATGTCACGCTATGGGGGGGGGGGTATCGGGAGCGATCGATTTACACACTATCCCCTTCCCCCCACAGCCTTACCCCACAAGAAATTACCCGCCTTTGATCTCCTTTCATCGGATCTGATTTACGACATCTGATCGATTAGTATTTGGCTCATGATCGATCGTTTAGTGATAGTTCGATTGTTTCCTCTTTGTGGTCTGCGTTGTAGAGTGGAGGGTGTTGAAGGTTCTCGAAGAAAAGGTTGGTTGGTTGGTTGGATTTTACGGCATGTCAACCCTTGTTGGGTTATGTCATGCTGAAGGAATTTTGTTTTATTCATTCTAAATGGGTATTCAACATATTTCAAACTCTTTTTTTTTAAAATTCAATTTTTTAAAACTCATTTTTTCTCTATTTAACCCATATATGGGACCCTAGATGCTACTACCACCTCGGGTCAGAGTAGACCTGGGAGTAAAGCAATGAAAGGGTACTCCACATTCCCCAGAGCTCCAGAATTGGAACTTCACCATTCTCTCTATGGGTTAAACACAAGTTTAAAAAAATGAATATCCATCAAGAATGAAAACAAAACGTTTTAGACATAAAATAACCCAACAAGGGTTGACATGCCATAAAATCTAACCAACCAACCTCGCTGGATGCTCCATACATTAAACGTTGAGTCAAATCCACTCCGTGGGGAACGGGGTTGATAAATACCTACATGAGTATTTTTGGAATTCATCATTTCTTTTCTTTTTTCTTGTGCGGCTGGACCATTGCTTGAGGAAGGGATTTTCTCACTCAAACAATCGCTTATTTTGCTAATACCTAGGATCGAGTTGGAGGCGTAATGGTTAGAGTCGCTTGAAATGGACTCGGTGACCCAAGTTCAAATCCTGGACGAGGCTGTTTCCCATAGCGTTTATACCTTTGGGAAAGGTATGTATTCAACCCCCGCTTTGGGTAAATAGTAGGACAGACTCTGCTCTTTAACCTTGGTTAGGCAACCAATCTAGGAGAAGGAAAACTCTGAATTGAAACCTGTTAAATTCCCCTTAAGGAATTGACCTTGTGTTACATCCTACTCATGCTGAGAGGTTGCTAAATATATATACCAGTACGAGTATCATTAATGGGTAAAATTCAAGTTTATCGCCGGAATATATATATATATATATATATATATATATATATATATATATATATAGCAATTATTTACAGATCACTGTATGAATAAAAGAAAGAATGATCGGAAGAAATAATATGGAAATGAAGAAAGAAAAAGCACAAAAGAAAGAAGGAAAATGAAAGCGAAAAGAAAGAAAGAAGGGGCTGCTTTAGAAATGAGATACATATACATATATATATATATATATATATATATATATATATATATATATGGTATTTGTGAAAATGGTCACAATGGTTAGTTGATGCAAGTTTCACAATGATAAGGCAGCGATATAACAAATATAAAGTGCCCAATACGTGAAATGGTGAAATCGACTGCAATTAATCAATATCTTGATTAATCCAGTGGATTTAATCCTGAAGATTCTTATGGTGAAACTCGAGTAGGTTATAACCGTGTACCTTTATGATTATATATATATATATATGTGTGTGTGTGTGTATGAACTTTCACCGTGTAAGGCATTTACTCGCCTGTTGTTTACAGACTTGAGTTCTCTGGTGATTGTAAAAACATACATCCTGTAAGTATGTATCAATTAATTGTTTGCCTCAGTCTCTGACGGCCGTAGGGGTAAGGAACTTGGCAGATGAAAAATTCTGCTGGGTTTCGCTCATGACTAGAGGTAGCTGTTAAAAAAAGTCGAGCCACACTGATGAGACGTAAACATCGAAACACACGTATCTGTGGATGATAGGAAAGAAAGTTTAAAATGGATAAAATAGGATATTTTAATCAATTTTACTTACACGTGTTTCGGTCAGGAGTTTATCCATGTGTACATTATTCAAACTATTATTAAAATTTTTTTTTTAATGTACACACATGGATAAACTCCTGACCGAAACACGTGCAAGTAAAATTGATTAAAATATCCTATTTAATCCATTCTATACTTTCTTTTCTTTTTTCAACATACCGTCGGATTCACTTCCATTTTCATTTACACACACACACACACACACACACACACACACACACACACATATATATATACACATATACATATATATACATATATACACCAGGAATTGGCTTTGATTTTTTTCTGTTTAAGAAATCATCATCTTTATTACCATTACCATCTTTGAGAATCAGTAATGGGTATTTAAGAAAAAAGAAATCTTTTTTGAAAATAAATTATTGAAACTAATAAAAAACAGAAAATGGCGATTGTTGAAACTTAGTGACGTCCAGAAGAACATTACAATTTTTTTCACTTTATCGGCTTCATTAATTTTTAACTAACGGGAGCCATTATCTATTTATTTATTTTTTCTTCTCTCAGTCTTTATTTTTAGTTTTCCTTCAGAGAAATAAGGATAATAAAAAAAGAAGCAAATATAAAAGCAGTTCGTGCAAGCATAATGAAATTTTTGAATACAAATCTTTATCGCCATGATTCTACATTTCTGAATATTTATTAATAATCTTTTATAGATGATTTTTACATTTATCTTTTCTTTCTTTCTTTTTTTCGTCTGTGTCGTTTATTTTCACACAGGGAAAAATGGTCACCAAAGAATGAATGTTACAAATATTAGAAAACTCGATAAAAATGCAATGTGCTTGATTAGTATTTTTCAAAAATATCTTTTGTTATTTTATTTCCTTAAAAAAGAACTTATACATTTTTCTTTGTTGTCCCTTATTTTTAACACTTTCTTTCTTTCTTTTTTCTTTCTTTCCTTTTCTTTTCTTTCTGTTTCTCTGGTTTCGTTTCTTTCTTTTCCTTTCTCTCTTTCTTCTTTTCTCTTTCTGTCTTTCTTTCTTTCCTTTTCTTTCTATTTCTCTGGATTTGTTTCTTTCCTTTCCTTTCTCTTTCTTCTTTTCTCTTTCTGTTTCTCTGGATTTGTTTCTTTTCCTTTCTCTCTTTCTCTTTTCTTTTTCTCTTCTTTTCTTCCTTTCCATTCTATTTCTCTGGATTTGTTTTTCCTTTCTTTTCCTCTTTTTTCTTTCTTTTCTCTGGATTTGTTCTTTCTTATTTTCTATCTTTCTTTGTTTTTCCTATTCGCTTTCTTTCCGTCTTTCTTTTTTCTTGTTTTCTTTCTTTCTTCTATTCCGTCTCTTTCTTAATTTTTTCTACCCAGTTTCTTTCTTTCTTTCTTGTTCTTTTTCTTTTTGTCCATCTGTCTTTTTTATTCTATTCTCTTTTCCTGTTTTCTTTCTTTTTCTTCTTTTAAAACTTTTATTTCTTTTCTTTTTTCTTCCTCTCTTTCTTCCAGTGCTTTTCCTTCTTTTTTTTCTTTTTTTTTCTTGTCTAGTTTTCTTTCACTACTTTTCTTTATTTTCCTATTCCTATTCCTTTTCTTTTTTCTTTCTGTCTATCGTTCTTCTTCTATTCTCTTTCTTTCTTTTCTCTTGTTTTCTGTCTTTCTTTTTTCTTGTTATATTTCTTTCTGCTCATCAGTCTTTCTTTATTTCATTCTCTTTCTTTCTCTTTTCTTGTTTCTTTCTTTGTGTCTTTTTTTCTTACTTCCTTTTTACTTTTTTAATTCCTTTCCTTTTTCTTGTTTTTTTCTTTCTTTTTTCTAGTCCTTTTCTCTTTTCTTGGTTTCTTTCTCTCATTTTATCCATCTTCTGTTCCTTTTCTTTCTTTAATTCTTTTTTCTTTCTTAGCTGGGTAGTCCACTGCTATAATCTTCGGACAACTCTCGTTGTCGTTGTGTCTTGTTTTAATAGTTATCTGTTTTCCATTCTTCTGTGTTGGGGGGTGAATAACAACGCAGACATTTTTAAGTGCTCATTATTTATTATTTCACGCCTTCCATTACTTATAGCGACTGACGGGGAATCTGAACCGGAGCAAGGCAGAAATCTCGACCGGCGATTCTAACTGACTAATTAAAATTTCTATAAAACTTCTATGATTTTAATCACCTGGAGGCGCGTGGTGTAATAGTTAGAGTCGTAGGAGATGGACTCGTCGACCCGAGTTCAAATCCTGGACAAGGCTGTTTGCATTTCCCATAGCGTTTGGGAAAGGTATGCATCCAACTACTTTCCCTCCAGCTATGTAAATGGTAGGTAAGACTGGGCCCTTTAGGGTTAGGCAACTAGGCTAGGAAAAAAACAAACTCTGAATTAAAACTTGTTAAACTCCGCTTAAGAAATTGACCTTGTGCCACATCCTGCTCGTGCGGAGGGGTTGGTAAATATCTATAATTTAAATCACCTGATTTTAACTCGTTCAGTCGGTAGAGCATCAGCATAAGAACCACAAGATTCTGGGTTCGATACCGGCCTTCACCAACTCAACGTATGAGTAGCATAGGGATCTGTTCGGTGAAGTAAGAAGTTGATGGTAGGTGTGGCGCTCACCTCAGACGCCAAAACAATCTCCTAGGTCTAGCTAGTGGAAAGGAGATTCGCTGTCTGGCTCATACCGGCTTTAGGCCACTCCGACGACTTTTTAATGAAAGCCAAACTTTCAACGGATCTTAAACTGTCGCACAAAATGACCTGATGCCAAAATTATTTTATTCCATGATATCTGAATCCTAAGATTCCCCATCTCAAATGTCGTATCCCAAGAGGTTTAGATTCTGAAATCTTTTAATCTAAAATTACCCTAATTCAAAATGTTCCAGTATCAAGATGCCTCATTTGCAAGGTTAACAAAATCACTTAATTTCAAGATGTCTACATTTTAAGATGCATGGGTTAACAAGATATCTCGATTTTAGGACGCCTAGTTTTTGATTCTCTGATGAAGGAATCAACATAAGTCCCTTCTATTTCTTTCTCTTCTATTTCAATCTGATCATGTCTATCTATCTATCTCAGTCAGTTCATATCTATCTATCTATTAACCCTTATTCTAGTTTCTTTTTTCCTATATCTATCAGTTTCTTTCTTTCTTTTCTATTCCTAAATATCAATATATGTCAGTTTGTCACAAATTATAGTCTCAAACACTTATCTAAAATTATTCAGATCTATCTATCTTTCTCAATTTTCTGGTTTTATTTTTGAATATTGAATATCTTATTACAAATTATTTTACAATATTCTGTTTCATCCTGTTCTTTCAAAAATGAGAAAAATAGGAGAAAAAAGCAAAAAAATGCAACACAAAACAAAAATGACATTACCGTAGTATTCTGATAAGAAAAAAAAATATCGGGTGTATCGTAATCTTATTAAGAAATTATATTTGGGTGATTATCAAAGAACTGTGTAAATATATCATATTTATGTGAAAATGTAATTAAAGTGTCGACAACTTCCCGCAGTATAAAAATGTCTAATTACACGTATATATATATGAGTGTGTGTATATATATATGTTTATATATGAGTGTGTGTGTATATATATATGTGTTATATATGAGTGTGTGTGTATATGTGGTATATGAGTGTGTGTGTATATATATATATGTGTGTGTGTATATGAGTGTGTATATATATGTGTGTGTATATATATATGTGTGTGTGTGTGTGTGTGTGAGTATATATATGTGTATGAGTATATATATGTGTGTGTATGAGTATATATATATATATATATATATATAAGAAATTAAGAAGATATTTATCATTGTTATGAAGTTTTGTGTTACTCAGCAGGTGGGATTGACGTATAGACGCTTTCAAGATGATTGTAAGCAGCAGGGAAGTTGATGTTAACATACCGTAAATAATGAATGGAAATGGTATATATATATATATATATATATATATATATATACTGGGTGTTCCCAAAACATCTAATCACCATTTGATTTATCATAAATATACTGTTTATTAAGATACATTTACATTTTATAATCCAAAGTAAAAGAAGAGAAGTATAGAATTATTTGCGGTGTCTCTAGTGTTTGAACTGATTATCGTTCGGGCACAAGCACGACTGACAATATTAAAAGACGGAATTGCAAACATGATTTATCCCAGGTGTTCAAACTGATCCCCATTCAGTTTAAGGCACTGCTGTTGTTTAAGACACTGATGTTAACATTCAGAATTGCAAACATCACAGAATCATCGCTGGTGGTTTGACCATTCTTTTTAAAGCACTGCTGATAATGTGAACAGACTGAACTGCACTCATCACTTGATTTGTTTGTTTTGTTTTACGGCATATCAACCCCAGTGGGTCATTTATTGCCGATAAAGTTTTGAAAAAAAAATCATTCTTAATGGATAAACATTTTTCTTATAAATACATTTTTCTATTTAACCCATAGATGAGACCCTAACAGGTACTACCACTCCGGGTCAGAGTGGAGCAGGGAGCAATGGTGATGAAGGGGTGCTCCACATTCCCCAAACCTTCAAAACTGGAACCTCACCATCAGATAGAGTTTAACGTCATTCCCAGGACGTAGACCTGAGCCATATGATAAAAAGAGTAGAAGTTTGCCATAAGGGCAATAGGGTTGGGGCAATCATATAGGTACTAGGGCTTTACGTGACCTGCCGATTGATCGGAGGGGGCCTCTCCGACCGCCCGTATAGCATAAGTAAGGGTCTAAGTGGAGTATTGCATGTCATGGACTGCTCATCCACCAAGACTCCGTCCTTAAGCAACCCACGGCCAACAGGTGGCCTCCATTGGGAGAGTCTTTCCCCTCTGCAGAGTTGCAGCCGGTGCATTCTAACGCCCCACTGACAGGGCGGCTCATCACTTGAGTTATTGTAGGTGTTC
This sequence comes from Doryteuthis pealeii, assembly GCA_023376005.1. Taxonomy (NCBI): domain Eukaryota; kingdom Metazoa; phylum Mollusca; class Cephalopoda; order Myopsida; family Loliginidae; genus Doryteuthis; species Doryteuthis pealeii. Next base: position 16,667,082 of record CM042142.1, read on the forward strand.
AAAACTGTTGACCATTCTGTTTAAGGTACGTCCGTGCTATTGAGAGGTTACCGACCATACAGAAATCTGATCCTTCTGATAAAATAAACCGTTAATTCATCAAGACTGTAACTGTGTCAGTGTTATTGTATAGTTTCATCTCCTGGACTATAACCAAACACCTGGAGAAAAAGCTATATAGGAAAAACACAAAGATGCTACGTCCTGTTTTCAATAAACTGTAAAAGCAGCACCCCACAAAACAGCAGTTGTACGGCTGCCATCTCAAAAACTATCCAAGGAAAATGAGCAAGACATGCTGGACACTGTTGTAGAAGTAAGCGACGTTCTCCTACAGAGTCCTATATATGGACACATCAGTGTTGTTTGACCTGCGAAAACTTACATTTATTTATTCTGTGCGAACACTGGATGCCGTCTAGAACACTGCTTCTCAAACTTTTGGAATTTGCGTACCGGGTGACATTTTCTTTAGATCGATGTAGGTACCGGATTGCAGTAGTTATTTACCCAACCTATTTGCCATGGGTAGGATTTCTTAAAAAAATCAAAAGAGTTATCATTCCAAGTACTTTTGGTTCTCTTATGAAAGGTTATCCTTTGTCTAAATTGTTTCTAGGTTATCATTGTTTTCTTTGAGTTGCTATTCTTTTAATATATATTCTTTTCAGGATGATGATGTTTTTTTAAATTGAATAATTTTGATGTTTCGGGCTGTTGTCTTCATATTTATTCTGGTATGTATAAAATATAGACTAATAATTAAAAAGAAAAAGCTAGAAAGATTGAAAAGAAAAATACATGAGTCAGACACTATCTACCTATGTTTCCGACGAATGGTTCTTCAGGATCAGAATTATCTTGAAGAGCCATTCCGGTGAAACCTAGGTAGACAGTGTCTGACTCATGCACGTCCTTATAATTATGCTCTACAATAGCGTATATAGCCATATCATAAACACATCGCTAATGTGTATTTACTTATATTGTCGTGTAGAAGAAGTCACTATAAGAGGAATAGGAACCTACTTCTAAACAACGAAAAATCTAAGAGAGTCCGTTTGGTGTAGGGGTTACGGTCTTCGCCTGTCAGCTTGACAGTTGGGTTTCGAATCACGCACAAGGCGGTCTTTCTATCTATAACTCTGCTGATGAGGCCTAATAGGCCGAAATGTACATACAGAGATTGATTTTTCTCGATTTGTTAAGCCTTACATTTAAATAGGTATGCCAGCCTAATTAATTAATTAATTAATAATTAACTTTTAAAAAAATCAGGTACGACTTCAATTAAGCACATATTCTCCCAAAAATTGTCGGCTAAAAAAAAAAAGAAAAAAAAAGCCATATCATAAACACATCGCTAATGTGTATTTACTTATCATATATAACTTAGTAAACTCCTGTGTTTTTCTTTCTTTTGGCTACTACATACGATACTGATGATTATTTTCAGAAAATACGGATGTGTACCAGTGTATAAAATTTTAAAATGGTTAAACTTCGAATAAAAAGTATTTATACAGGCATGTTAAAATTAGCTTTATTTAATACAGAAATCTATCATCAATATAAACTAACCCTTCAGTGTATAGTCAATGGGAAATGCAAGACTGCTTCTTATTTGTCAATTTGTCAAGTCTCACAGACATGACCTGTGACCTCTGGGCCCCTATGTAGTACAAGGTTGCTGACTCCTGCTCTATGGTATCTTTCAATGGAAAAGAGTGCCACATATATTAGGTTTGTTTCAGTAAGTGGTGGGGAGTTGCACTCAATAACCTCCCTTCTCTTTGGAAACCAGGGTGGCAGTGCTGAAATTTACAAAAAGTAAATAAGGTTTCTATAAAACAACGTAAGCAAAAAGATAATAAAATAACCATTGTGATGAAGAGCCGAAAATGAATAAAGTTAATATTTCTAGAAATATATTTCCAATTTTAATTTATATGTACAGTTGCCGTTCTTCAAAACTATACACATTTTTACAAAATCATATGTGGCACCTGCAGACCGGCAGATAGTACTCCATGGACCGGCTATGAGAAGCATTGGTCTAGAGGACTAACCTGAGTTAATGGGAACAATGCTGTTATTTTTAGATTAGCTGAAGTGGAAAACACACAATGCCCAAATATCTTCTCTTATTATAATGGAGATTCGGTATCTCTTTGTCTGTAACCGAAACTACGTTATTGCTCAAGACACAATGCCTTCGCATGAGTTTATCAATGAGTATTTAAGTTATAGTCAAAATCATTAATCCATAGAATAAATCTTATTTATTAACGGCGTCTCTATGAAAATCTGAGTTTAATTTGCCTCATAACAGCCCATGTTATTAGGATATTTACCTGGCATCCCACTTATGCGGGTATGACATGAGGTCATTTAATGTGGGACCACCCACAAACCGAGGCTCATGGGATGACGGGTCCAAAAATGCGTGGATCAGGTACTGTGCAATAAACCCAGCCCTGTCCCTTTAAATCAAGGTGCAGGTATTGCCCCTGGAGGATAGGCCCTTGGATCAACGCTGTTAATTATGTCTAATAGTCCAGTGGCCGAAGCCACCGGACACCCGCCCCAGAGGCTGGGTTATTAGGGAGTTTAAAATCCTGATATGTATCTTATATATCACTAAGAAATAAAGGTTTACATGATATTGGTGTGGTTAATTTGCATACTGGTTTTAACAAAACCGGGTTAAATAAATAATCCTTTGGTTTTATTGATCTCAAATATAGTTGTTTTATTCTCCAACGTATTTAAATCAATCCTATGAATGATTTTATATAGAAACTAATTAGAATGTAATTAAAATAAGTGTAATCATTTTACAGGCGTTCTTATCTAATTTCCTTTAGTCTTTCTAATTTAATATATTTCATTACCTTAAAATTTAAATACAGCCGAAGGGCGCATATTCTTGTTAGTGAAAATAAATATGTGGACACAACTGACAATATATTTGTAATAATCTCCTTTCGAATCTGTTTAGACCAAACAAAAGATGCGTAGGGTGCCGCGTGGTAGACTATATTTCTATAATCAATATTCAGCCATGTTTAAACGAAAATAGACACCGAAGAAAAACAACTAGCAATAATCTATATCACTTACCATTCATTGTCTCTCTCCTTCCCCCTCTCTCTCTCTCTTTCTGTCTATCTCTCTGTAGAACAGGAATTAAGTCAAAAACAAAATATTTACGGAACAATAAAGGAAGCAATTGAATGCTTAATCAGGAAAAGAAAGGTTTATGCAATGGCGATGGTGTTATTGTTTACGACAAAATAATGTAAAAGATAGCAATAAAAATAAAGATTACCGATAATTGTATTTAGTTTGTATGGCTTTATTATTAAGTTGAAAAAAAAAGTCCTGTCACTTCTTTTGCCATAATTTTAAGCTTGTTTGATTACACTATATAACACAAATATTGTTCCTTGATAGTATGTATTATTTCTTAATTGTTTATGTTGTAAAAGTAGAGAAAATGGTCATTATTCCCTTCTGTTGTATCCCGAGATGTAGGATAACAGAATTGATAATAAAAACAGGGAATATGTTAACAATAACAATATTTGTTTTACTTATTCTCATTGACAGGGAATACAGTAGGATGTTTTGGATTCAGTCCGGCTTGATGTAGAATACGCGTGTGTCATGTACCGTGCTCGGTTCTTGTCTGTGCTGTCAGTCTTTTCCCACCTCCTTTTTTCCGAGAGTATCTGGTTCGAATCGTTAAGGGGAGATAACTCGCCCTAACACCTTCAAACTTTGCTTTTCTGCCCTGAATAACACTATGTAGCACACATTTTGTTCCTGGATAGTATGCGTTTCTTTCTTCATTACTTATATAATAAAAATACAAAAAATCGCCATTATTCCCTTCAAGTATTACTTTTGTGCTAGAGATAACACTATGTATATATTTATCAGCTCCTACGTCACAAGCCGGAGAGCGACACATGATGCTTCGAGAGCCCTGGTTGATGAGCAGTCCCAAACCCCTTTTATCATATACTAGCAAAATAAAAAAAGAGCGATGTAAAAATAAATTTTTGAAAGATATTGCTTGAGGAAGTTGAAAATTAAATGTCGGAGAATTTGAACCATAAATCATGAAATCATCAAATTTATTAAAGGAGTAAAAAAACAAAAAACAAAAAAAACAATTTGAAATCGAAACTAAGTTCTATTAACTTTGAATATCTATCAAAAAAATATATATATATATAAATATATGATACTGGGGATGTATCGATTAAAACTTGTTTTAAAAAACAATGAGGACTGTCTAATGTTGCATGCTCAAATTTTGAGTGTATTTATTCTATGTTATGACGATTCTGGGTATGGTGACATAAGCAGTGACGTAGTTTTTGTTACAGACAAAAACCGGAAGCGAATCTCCATTATTAATAGATGTGCCAGAATGCGGTTTCTGGGGGTCTTAGTGTCGTTAAAATGCATCTAATGAGGAGCTTAAAATTTTAGAGCTCTACGGAGTGTTGAGTACCCCTTCATCGCCATAACTCACAGGTCCATTCTGCCCCGGAGTGGTAGTACCTGTTAGGGTCTCATCTATGGGTTAAATAAAAAAATAATTTCAAAAAGTGTTTAAAAATTGAATACCCATCAAGAATGAATAAAACAATGTATTCGGCATAAAATAACTCAAGGGTTGACATGCCGTTGTAATATTCTGTGCTGGTCGGTTCGAAAGGCACAAACTAGAGACAGGTTCACAAGGGTAGGAAAAGATTAAAAAACGAAAACAAAAAACCCAAAAACAAAACAAAAAAAACACAAAGTTTGAATCAAAAGTAAAAATCAAACTATCTTTTTGGTACAAATAATATTCAATATATGTGAAATAATAATAGAATTTTTTTGTCGTAGATGTAGAGCCACATTGGGATATAGATCTTTCTAATAAAAAAATCAGAAATCATTAACAAATTAGTATTGGTTGACTTTAAAACTTTTTTTTATTATATCTTTGGATTCTTTTGGCGAAACTGCTTTTATAAACCAATTTTTAGTAATAGAGAAGCTCTAGAATTCATTTCAAAAACAAAAATAGGCTACAAAAAGTCGCCCCCCCCCCAATTTGGAGCTAAAAGTCGACATAACTCCGCCAATTTTTAGAATTTGAAGCTTAAATGTTGGAGATTTTCTAACTTTATCAGGATCCAAACTTGGACAAAATTTCAGAAAAATTGAAGTAGGTGGGTGACATTGCCTTGATTATTTGACTCAGAGGACACTTAGATTCATGTTGTCATCTGGCAAGAAAGTAGTCTGAACTATACGTCGATTGCTGGCTTCACTGATGTGCGTCCCTGCTTATTTGCTATCCATCACATTCTATGGTTTAATTAGTTGGTTGGTTGATGGATTTTAACGGCATATCAACCTGTCTGGAATTATTTAATACGTAGAGGTCAGGGAATCATATACGTTGTACTTCTGTACTTCTGTACTTAACGGTTTTAACGATATTTTAGCATAGTCGGGGATCGTGCTGGGCGGTTACTTTTGTTATGGCATTGATCAGGTATACGTCTACATTTTTTTTATCATAATTTTGTTTTCCCTCAAAAAGAAAATGTCATCTATGTTGACTTTTTAAAAAATCGGTCTTTCATACAAGGCGTGTCAAAAAAGTATGAAGATTTTTTGTACTTTTTGACACACCTTGTATTCTGAAAAAATAACGTTCCCTTCATTATTTTTTTCAGAATACAAAGTGTCAAAAAGTACCAAGTTTAAAGTTGTATTTACCAAGATAGAAATGAAGAATGAAGGAAACATTATTTTTTTCAGAATACAAGGTGTATCAGAAAGTACAAAAAATATCGATACTTTTTTGATACATTGTATTACTTTCGTTTACAGAACATTTTCTGATGAGAGTCCCACATTCTACATTCAGTCATTTTTTCAAGTCAGTTGACTTTGAACCACGTATCTTTGAGGTGTAACACAGATTCTCAAAGATACGTGGTCCAAAGTTAACTGACCTGAAAAAATGTAAAAGTTTTTAAATAAAATAACTAGTGCATTATATCTTTTATTCATTGATATATCAACACTGAAAATTTCATTAAATTTGGTTAATTCCCGGATTTTTGGTATTTTTCTTTCGGTGGGGGGGGGGGGGATAATTTGTAGAATTTAGGTCCGTTGTTCGATTTAACCTATATATATATATATATATATATATATATATATATATATACTTACAAGCAGAAACACCCGGTTCATGACCGGAATAAAAGAAATTTAGGAACACCAGGGTGTAAGAGAGGTCGTTAAAGGAAAATGATGTAGAAAATTCATTATCAAATCAAGAAAATTCGCTAAGACTTCGCATATTACAATGTTAATTTATTTTAAGAATAGTTTTTATTTGTTTACATTTAAAATAGTTTTTAAAAATGTGACTTTATACTCGTGAGTGTTTTAGAGCATAATTATATTTTTCTAAACTGTTTGTACATATGACAACAATTTAAATACAGTTCTTAATTGATCGTTGAGTTAAAGTGATCAAAAATCTAATCGTTCAATTTATTTTTATTTTATTTTGAACAACAAAAAGAAGCTAAGAATTAAACGGGAGTCCTTACTTATAGAAGAAAAATTGTTCGTTTATTCTCTGAATAGTTTATTTCTTTTTTTCAAAAGTGTTTTTGATTTTTTTAAATTAAAAATTAACAAAGACGGCGAGAAAGAGTCGTTTAAATATGTTATGTCAGCGCCTGATGATGGTAAAGTTGACCCCTGGAAAAAATTCACAAAATACCCCCCGCCTCAGGTTTGTGTCTGTAACCTTTTTGCCCAAGGATTCACGGTTTAGACATAGTACTATAGAATTACCTTTATAATGATACCAAATTTAGCTTTGAGAATATTAATACGAGGCTGACTAGTTTTCTTTCTGATTCTCCTGGACATTGTATATTGGTTTTATAAACGAATTTTGACTCTTGCCATTTCATTTTGTATTGTATGGATATCAGCATACCACACTCATTTTCTGTCGGGATGAATATCTTTGGCAAGAAATATCCCCATTTTTATCCGGCGATTATGCGAATTAAAAAAAAAAAATCAGACCCTCACGAGTTTTTCTTCATGTGAGTTGAAAATTTATCAGATAAAATTCTGACGAAAAAGAAAGACTTCATCGATTTCAATTCAATGGCTGTGCGTGACAAATTTGCCCAGAGTAAAAAACAAAAAAATCTTTAAAAAATAAGACAAGTCTTCAAATATACAAAAGCCAATTTAAAATGTTAAGAAACTTGATCACGCAAGTTTTCTATTTTATAATAATACAATAATAAACAACTAGATAATAATAATAATAATAATAATAATAAACAATAGATATAATAATAATAATAATAATATAAACAACTAGATAGTAATAGTAATAATATAGTAATAATAATAATAATAATAATAATAATAAACAACTAGATAGTATAGTAGTAAGTAATAATAATAAACAACTAGATAGTAGTAGTAGTAGTAATAATAATAATAATAATAATAAACAACTAGATAGTAGTAGTAGTAGTAATAATAAACAATAATAGTAGTAGTAGTAATAATAATATAACAACTAGATAGTAGTAGTAGTAATAATAATATAAACAACTAGATAGTAGTAGTAGTAATAATAATAAGAACTAGATAGTAGTAGTAGTAGTAGTAGTAATAATAAAACTAGGTAGTAGTAGTATAATAATAATAATAATAATAATAAACAACTAGATAGTAGTAGTAGTAATAATAATATAGAACTAGATAGTAGTAGTAGTAGTAATAATAATAATAAATAATAATAAACAATAATAATAAACAGCAAGATAGTAATAGTAATAAATAATAATAATTATCATTATTATAATGATAAACAACTAGCGTGTAATAATAATAATAATAATAATAATAATAATATAAAACAACAACTCAGCCTCCAGTGAACCACCAGCTTAGGCGGGTGTGAAAAACTCACATGGAGATAAATAATAATAATAATAATAATAATAATAAACAACTAGCTTGTTGCGTGAGAGATGTAACTAGCTTCATTAAAAAAAATAGTCTTATTACAATTTAAGGAAAAAAGAAAACAAACAATTTTTTGTTTGTTTGTTTTTATTGCTGAAAGATTTAAGGTGAATTGTGTTGCGATGAACGTGGGTCGTGGCCAGGGACACGTCACTAATTTTCTTTTCAATAAAATCGTTGACCCCAGGGCATGGGTTTTGAGAGAGAGAGAGAGAGAGAGAGAGAGAGAGAGAGAGAGAGAGAGAGAGAGAAGAGAGAGAGAGAGAGAGAGAGAGATTCTTACTCATTAACTAGTCTTGCATCACCACCAAAACCATCGAAGATTCCTTTGGACATGTTCTGAAGTTAGAGCATTTGTTTCTCTTTTAAGTCGGTGGCGCTGGTAACGTAACGGTTATATTCGTAGGAAAAGTCCTTGAAGAGGCTGCGTTTTACTCACTACAAATGTCATTTGGAAGGACATGAATCTTTATATTCTTCCTCCACCAGCTACGGGTAAATATTAAGAGTTAACTAGACCTCTTGTTAAGTTTTTTAAGGGCCATTGCTTGGCCTTATAGCAGAAGAGCTTATCTGGTGGAATCCTTGATAAAGAGTCGGCCGACAATCTGAATCCTTTGGGTACTAAAGTGTCCTCAGTTACTGGTAATCATATATATATTTACCAACCCCTCCTCACGAGCAGGATGTGACACAAGGTCAATTTCTTAAGCGGAGTTTAACAGGTTTGAATTCAGAGTTTTCCTACTCCTAGACCGGTTGCCTAACCAAGGTTAAAGAGCCCAGTCTGCCCTACTATTTATCCATGGCTGGAGGGAGAGTAGGAATCATACCTTTCCCAAGGGTATTAGCGCTAAGTGAAATGCAATGACCACGTCCAGGATTTGAACTCGGGCGACAAGTCCATTTCCTATGACTTTAACCATTACACACGCACTTCCACCATTGTAATCATATAAGTCCTTCGTGAGTATTGGTAAAGATCCAGGTAATCTATGTGTGTCCTCCAACGGTGCAGTTTGAGTTCTGACCATTATGGGGGGGGGTTAAGTATTTATCAGGCCAGTAGGACTGCCAGTGATTGGTTAGAAGAGTCAATCACGTGACCTTGGCCAGTCTATAAGTATAAACAGGGATCTAGCACACACCTTATATGCAATAAAACCCAACACCTCTAGCATTAGTAAGAGCAACTAGTATAGGAGAAAGAAAAATCTAAATTGAGAGTTTTCCTTCTCTTAGACTGGTTGCTTAACCAAGGCTTAAAAACAGGGTTGCGCCGGGGCTATATACAGTTACTTGTGGCTGAAAGGCGTAATAACAAAGCACCTGAAATCATTCTTTTAGACATCCTTAAAGCGTAGCTGGGAACGATCAATCTGTTTCTTGCACGACGAAAGCTCTGCAAAGAAGATGTCTCTCCGTATTTGTGCATCATATATATATATATGGAAATGCGGTGAGGAAATTAATCCAACAATATGAGAAGAAAATATTTTAAAAATATAACAAACACAGGATGTTATGATTAGGGGAAACAATTTTATGTGTCAATACTTAAGCATTTCGGTATATTGTACCATCTTCAGGACACGGTTAAGTAATGTTTATGTGAGGGACAAAATGAAAGATGTTAAGTGTATAGTGAGTGTGAGAATATGATGTTATTAACCGTTAATTGGCTTTCGTAAACAAACATGCATATAAACATTAACGGTTAATAACATCATATTCACACATTCACAATACACTTAACATCTTTCATTTTGTCCCTCACATAAACATTACTTAACAGTGTCCTGAAGATAGTACAATATACCGAAATGCTTAAGTATTGACACATAAAATTGTTTCCCCTAATCATAACATCCTGTGTTTGTTATATTTTAAAAATATTTTCTACTCATATATATATATATATATATATATATATATATATATATATATATATATATATATACACACACACACGTATATATATATATATATATAATAAACCACAGACACAGTGTTCCAACGTATCACATCTCTTCAGTGTGGCTAGACATTAACAGGTCACCTCCAGCGGGGATGGAAACCTGACCAACTTATAAATCAGGCTTCTTAAACACTCGGCCATCATCAACATCTACAGTCTGGGGCAAGGATTTTAACTGATAAATGCATATGTATTTATATATAAAGGCCGACAGAAAATGCTCCATCCGTTTTGTAGTCAAGAGAACACTATCCTTCGAGATCACTGCAATGCAAAATAAATAAATAAATAAATACTGCTTAGGTTATTCAATTTATTTTCTAAAGATTATAATAGGCATTCGCATATGTCCATTTATTTTTTACACGTAATAACTCTTTGTTATAATAAAGTTTTAGATATATAATTAAGACTATATTTGGATTTTTTCATAATGTTATGAAAAAGAAGAAAAAAATCTTCATAAAGTTTTCAGTCGATAAATAGTGTTTTTATATATTTTATGGGAGGATATATATTGTCTAATGGTTTAATCGATGCGTTGTAACGCCAAATTACTCGCACCTATGCAGGGTTATCGATACGTATTAAAAATCAATATAAATCAATACTTATAAAATATACTGAAATCGATAGGCAACATATCACCAAAGTCCCTGCGGGTGTCGGCTGAGGCTATAGAATAAATCGACTGTAAGACACGCCCAATGGGACTACCTGTTGGCCATGTGTGACGAAATTGAAATGCAGCCCTATGAACAAGCGGATTCCCAGCCCCCACATACAAAGCGCGCCAGGATATGTTTGGCCTGTGCGAGGGGGAAGAGTGTGGCGAGCGGCTACGGATACTCGAACTCGCTACCTCCTCGTAGCTGCGGTGTTGTTAGTAGAGACTCAAATAAAGTATATCGGAATTTGCATAAGCGCAGCCGAACGAGCAGAAATAAAGACGGACTGTCGCTGACTGGGCGAGTGAGGAAGAAAGTGTTTGGACGGCAAGTGAAATCTGACGACTGCTATTTGAAGTGAGAGTCGCGTGTTCGGTTGGGAAAGGAATTGCATTTCGTCAGTTGGGAGAGACTTGCAAAGGATTGATATTACCTTGAATTTTTGGACCCTTTCAAAAGACCATGTGATGCTTAAGGACGGAATCCCCGTCGCTGAGCAGTCCATGACATGCGATACTCCACTTTGGCTATTACTTAGGCTAGAGAATGGTCGCAGTGGCTACCTTCGATCAATCGGCTGGTCATGTCAAGCGCTAGAACCTATATGATTATGCCCTTATAGCAACCCAACCCTTTTTATCATATATGTGCTTGAAGACGGTCTTAGTGTTTCTGGGTATGACGTTAAACTGCATTTAATGGTCAAGTTCTAATTCTGGAGGTCTGGGAAGCGTTTTATTTAGTAAGATTCACAGTTCAAATCAGATCAAATCAAAATCAAATCGGTCACTAATCAGAAAAGGGTTATGTTGATATGGCAATGAATGAGATAGAAAGAATGAGTTCTGAATGAGTTAGCCCCTAATTTAGTAAGACAGTTGGAGAGGCCCCTTCTAATCAATCGGCTGGTCATGTCAAGCTCTAACACCTATATGACTGTCCCAACGCTATTGCCCTTATGGCAAGTCCCAACCATTTTTATCATATATGTTCTAGAAGGTAGTGGCTGAGGGCCTTACTGTCCTGAGTATGATGTTAAACTCTAGCTGATGGTGAAGTTCCAATTCAAGAATTCTGGGAAATATGTATTACACTTTCATCCCCATCACTCTCAGATCCACTCTGACTCGGAGGTCCCATCTATGGGTTATATCGAAAACACGAGTTTATAAAAATATTTTAAAAATTGAGTTTAAAAGAAAATTGAATACTCATTAAAAATGAATTAAAAAAAGTCTTCGGCATAAAATAACCCAGCAAGAGTTGACATGTCGTAAAATCCAACTAAACAACCAATGTGGAAAGCAGTAAGACTTTAAGTGGACAATAGTTGTTATCAGTGTCCGACAAAACGTGGTGCCAGTAAAACGTATATCTTTCTTTTTAAGTTAAAGAAATTCCTCTGTAACACCTTTGAATAAATCGCCGGCAGTAGTTGATCGAAGTGCCACCTGGTGTCTATCTTTAACATCAACCCGATGTCCCTTTATAAACTATTTGTGATACAGCCCCCGACAAGGACGGTAACTGTAATAAGATTCAATCAACTTTTCATCCCAAACAGTCGTTGCATCCAGTTACATCCCTCGTGAATTTTGGCCCTGTCTAATAACTCTCAGGTGATAGTATTACATGCCGTCGATCGCCCGAGTTATTTTCGACCGAGATATTGACTCGTTCACCGGCTGCACCGTCGTGTCCCCCAACTGCCAACCACCTCAATTTTTCCAGAAAGACAAGATACAAATTTGGAGAAAACTGTCTGTTCTGTGAGTGGGGGATCTGGGCGGCGAGAGTGGTCCGGAGCGAACGCATCTTCGGCTAACGAGATCTCGTTTCGCTCGTTGGCTACGTGCCATCGTGAAACGATGTTCCCGCTTTTCACGGACGTTGTATCACGTGATAATGCATATTACATAAGCCGGCGCACGCAGCACCGCTCCTTTATTAGACAGATATTCATGGTTCTTCGGAATCAGAATTGGACGCGCCAGGCACCGGGACGCAGTGTCGCGGCCGTTAATAACCATTTTGGAGAAGTCTAATAGTAAGCCTGTCTCTTCTTGCAATGGTACTTTTAAATTCTCCCTCATCCCCTCCCTCTCTCTCTCTCTCTCTCGCTCTCGTTGTTGCACTATATATATATATATATATATCTTCCTTCAGTTTCTCGTTCTCTCTCGCTCTCTCTGTCACACTCTTGTTCTCTTGTTCTCTCTCTCTCTCGTTCTCTTGCTCTCTCACTGTCACAGTCTCGCTCTCTTGTTTACCCCCCTCTCTCGTTGTCACAGTCTCCCTCTCTTTCGCTCTCTCTCTCCATTTGTCACAGTCTCTCTCTCTCTCTCTTTCTCTCTCTTATTGTCACTCTCTCTCTCTCTCTCTCTCTTCTCTCTTCTCTCATCTCTCTCTCTCTCTTTTCTCTCTTATTGTCACAGTCTCTCTCTCTCTCTTTCTCTCTCTTATTGTCACAGTCTCTCTCTCTCTTTCTCTCTCTTATTGTCACAGTCTCTCTCTTTCTCGTTGTCACAGTCTCTCTCTCTCTCTCTCTATTTACTAGAGTTTCGATTGGATTGTTTAGGAGCAGGTGACTATATCGTTGGCGGCCATTTTGATTCGATAGGATTACCGCCTTTTTTTTCCCCTTCTATTCTGCCTCTGTTTTTCCTTTCTTTCCGTTTTGGTTGGCTCGTCCAGTGTTCGGATGAGATTTCGCTTTACAATATTCCTCGTTTATTTACAATTTCCATCCCGAGTTAAAAGTTCCTAAAGCGTAACTCGATAAGCGCGGACAAAGGCAGTTACACGAGCGTCCATCCAAAATATTTCCCAGCGAATACAAAAACCCAATCAAGGCAACGTCCAGTTAAAGTCAATAAAGTCGAGCCGAGTAGAGATGTATACACAAAGACGTGCCCACCAAAGTACGACGCTTTTGGCGCTTTCATAACGCACAACCCACGGTTTGTCCAAGTGCTTGCTGACAACAGCACCACCTACAGGAAATCTATTTTTCTCAAGGCGTTCTGAATAGCTTTCTATCTTTAGACGGTAATTGCATTAAGAGAAAAAATCTGTCTCCGATCACGTTAACGAGATCTCGTCTGTTGGTCTCCATTTTTTCCCAATACCGTATTTCTAGAATTATATTTATAAAAGCAGTCTCGTTATCACTTCGCACTGGGTTGTTTATTTCGAACAGCAACGTCTATATAAACCTTTTTTTCCTTCTTGTTGAAGATCTCATGAGTACAGTTATCTCCCCTTGATTCATTTATTCTTTTATCAATAAGTGACTGGCTGAATCAGAATCTTTAAAAAGGTAAAGAAAACTTCTGGCTGAGATATTTAAATAGAAATTGATAGACCAGTTCATATACCTCGGTAGTAATATCTTATCTATAGAAACACTAAACTGCATCTGGTGATGAGGCTCTAGTTCTGGAAGGCTGGGGAGTGTGTAGTATCTTTTATTTACCATTAATCACAAATCCACTCTGACACGGAATGGTAGTAGAAGTTGAAGTTCCACCTCTGGTCAAATAGATATTTTTTAAATTATTCGTATTCGATAGGACTAAGTATAAAAAAATACTCTTTAAAAACAACTACACAAAAATATAAATATAAACACACCATGAACACACCTCTAAAATCCTGATATCCCCGTAATATGTTAAAAGTGAAGCCTAAAGCGCCAATACCTTGGTTTAAACAAGCTACAAAAGAACAAGCGGTGCTGTTATAGAATGTGGCCTACCTTTTTGATTCTGTTATAGTATGTGGCCTACCTCAGTAAGAGTATATTTATTGATATAAGTAGTAGGCAATTTATTGAAACTAATTATTTTTCACATATATTCAATTTCAAGGAATGCAATTCAGTCATAATGTGTATATAGTAATTAAAAAGAATTTATCCATAATTTACATGAATTAAATATCTATCAAATTCTGAAATAGGGTCACATACTATAAGAGAGACATGATTTCGTTGGCCACATTCAAAAGGTAGGCCACATACTATAATGGTACTGAACAAGCCATCTATGAAAAGTAAAAATGATATAAACAAAAGACGGAAAATAAGAAATAAAAAATAAAAGTTGACCCAGACCTCATTAGTCTCAATTGACCCTTTTAAAAATAGAATAGCCGCACGTTTTGACCCTTAGAAGTTTTAAAAACTACCGAAAAAGGACTGATTGAAATTGTATCCCTCTATCGGTGTTTATTTTTGACGACACACTGTATGTAGATATCCAATCACAGAGAGTAGTTACCACCGCGGCCCTGTAATATATAGAAAAAAGAATAGCCATTGGCCATCTACTAAATCTGTGCACAATTATGTGTATTGGGAAGCAATCCAATTTTACTATAAAAATAAAAATTATTTTAAAAAATTTATTTATTTTTCATCTTTTTAATTAAAAAATATTTCATTATCATTTTTTAAATTTCTAAATTTTACTTTTTATTTCTTATTTTGATCAAATATAATATTCTTTGTAACATTTTATACTGTAATATAATCAGATGGCTTATTGATTTTTTGAAATTTTTTAGACTCCAAAATTTAAGTGGTTTTGTTTTACGGCATATCAACCACGGTGGGTCATTTAATGCCGGCAAAGTTTTGAAAGATTCGTAGCAATAGTTAAGTCTCATCAGCGGTATATACCACTGATGAGACTTAATAAAGTCGAAACAGTCTGTACGGTATTCTACACACCGAGCCATCCTTTACCGGGATTACACTTGTCAAGTTCATTTTCTATAAGAAAAAGTATCGAATTTTATGCGATACATGCGTTGTAAGTGCCTTCAAGTAAAAAATTTAATATATATATATATATATATATATATCTATATATATATATATATATAGGGCAGTTGTGTGTATGCATGTCCGGAGGAGACTACAAAAATAAAACAATTAACGATAAAGTAAATATAGGTCCACATTCACTATCATTAGATCTTGCTTTTTGAGCAAAAATAATAAAGATTTGAATTATATTCATGAAGATAATGAAAAAATAAAATTTAAATGATAACAGCATGGAATTTTTTTTTTGCATTTGATATTTCCAATAGAAGACATTAACGTTTCTTTTCAGAGTGGCTGGATCAATACAAGATATTTTTTACATAGGGAATTTAATGGGTCATCCTACGAGAATCCCACTCACGATTCAGTAGTAATGGATCTGTGGGACCTCTCTACCCAGGCGACGCCGGATAGCTGCTCTAGTAATGTGTAAGGCTTTTTTGTAAAAAAAAATCTTAGGGGCAATTATAGGTGTTATTGTGGTTGTCATCTTTAGTATTGTGACTATGATGATGATAATATCTAAGTTTGAGAATGGGCAGATATTCACTTCCTGCAGAGACTGCTAGTAACAGATTTGCTAAATATTGTATAAATTTAAACTAGCCCCCTTTGTTCTCCTGACCACCCCTTACATAAATACGAACATCCCACTCCCAATTTCTTGAGTAGTGTAAATCTACATATTGTTTAAATATCAAATCAGTCTAAACATCTGTTTCTTTAATTTCTACTAATACATATCCCGTTTGGCGAATTTTTTCCTTTTCCACAAAATGTAAACAGTCTGTTGAGGTCAAATACCAGTTAAAATAAATTTATAACAGTTCATATGACTGATATAGAAGCGTTTTCTTTACCAATCATGTATAAACACACCATTTGTGTGTGTGTGTGTGTGTGTGTGTGTGTTACCCATTTATAAGTGAATTATTTAGATTTATTTACTAAAAATGTAATTTTCTTCGAAATCAAAGATACTAATATTTTATTATTTATAGAGGAACATTATACAATCAAAATCTCTGTGAGAAAAAAAATAAAGTGTATATATTAGAAGTATAGATCTTTTCTTTAACTGCTAAAAAATATATTTTGTTACAGTTTCAAAGGTGAAGATTTTGCTAACAAATAATAACTAACAATAGGCGTTGTCATTGTATATGAATTTTCCTAACCCCTCTGCATGAGCAGGATGCGACAGAAGGTCAACTTTTTAAATGAATGTTAACACGTTTGAACTCCTCCTAGTCCAGTCTGTCCTATTATTTACCCTTAACAAGGAAAATATTTGCATTCATACCTTTCCCAAGACTATTAGCACCATGTGAAATGCAAACAGCCTCATCTAGGATTTAAACTTGGGGCACCGTGTCCAATTCATACGACGATAACCGTTATACACGAGTGTCTCAACATAATGAAAGAGACCCCAAGAACTGGTTTTTTGAAACAGCAGGCTATATTTGCCGCTTGTAGAAAAATATCACAGAAGTTGAAATTTGGTTGTACGGTGCAAATTCTGCCAACAGACATCGTCGATGAGATCACTAATTTCTTAAGAGAATGTCCCTGACAACTAATATATATATATATACCAACCCTTCTGCGCGAGCAGGATGCGATATAAAGTCAATTTTTTACAATGAGTTTACATAACGGCCTGGTTAGTTCAGTCGGTAGAGCGTTCGGCTAGAAGCCACAAGGTTCCTAGTTCGATACCGGCCCTCACCAACTCAGTGTATGAGTAACACAGATCTGTGTGGTAAACTAAGGAGCTGATGGTAGGTGAGGAGCTCCACATCAGATACAAAAACAATCTCCTTGGTCTAGTGCTAGTGAAAAGAGGGTAGACTCCCTCGCAGATTCGCTGGTACCGACTTTAGGCCTCTCCGATGACTTTACTTGTGTGTTGTGTGTGTGTGTGTGTGTGTATGTTTGTGTGTAATTTTATTAAAAAAATGAGAAAACACCAGTTTCATTAACGAGTGATATTTGGTAAGCCGACGCTGCAGTGTTTCGGTTTGTTTAAAAAAACCTTCATCAGGGCCTTCGATTCTCTGAAGAAATAGGTATTATTAATGAACTAAAGACAGCGAGCCTCTACTTTTAGTATGTGGGGGCTTTTGTTAATATTCAAATATGTAAAAAAGACATACTTTAAAACATCGAGTAACGTCGGAAGTCCCATTTAAACTGCGTGTCAATTTTTTCCCCGAAAATTGTAGAAATAATATCAGTGAATGGAAAAAATAAGTTGATTGATTGAGTATTAAAAAATCTAAATTGGTATTGTTGATCAACATAAGGCATTTTGTGATGTTTAAGCACTAGTTTATCTAGGTGAAGGGACAAGTTATAAAAACATTGCAGCGTCCGTTTATTAAACATCACTTGACCATGAAATTTGTGTTATTTCATTTTTTATGTAATTATATATTACCGGATTTACTTCCACTTTTTCCTTATATATATATATATATATATATATATATATATATAAACTTAGGGTAGAATGGACATCAAGCCAACGGTAACAGTTACTCCCCTATACGATTTTCCGTTGACTTCATGTCAACGCTACCCTAATTTATATATAAATGCTATATCAATGATTTAGAGTACTATTGAACTTATATATACGTATAATGCATGCTATATATATATATATATATATATATATATATATATATATATATATATCCTTATTGAACTTTTAATTTGTTTATTTACCCATTTGATTATTCCATCCTCCTCACACAAAGTTAATTAAAATCCTTTTGCCTACAAATCTGACCTACTATTTGAAAAAACAATCTATTTTTCAATCAATTTTTACATTGAAGTTGCTTTTCTTTCTTTTTCGTTATTGTAAATTTATATTTCATTTATTTTTCTAATCTATGTATTTTTAGCACACAATATTTATTTTTAAAAGTTATATTTATTTTTATTGATTTTATGATTATTTTAATTAATCATGAAATAGAAATCGTACGATTTATCTCAACATGTTATAGATTACATTCGTACAATTAGTTTTGCATGTATTGCATGTAATTTCCATTGATATTACTACTACTACTACTATTTACACATTAAGGGCCGGGTTAGCTCAGTCGGTAGAGCGTTCGGCTAGAAAAAAAACAAGGTTCCTAGTTCGATACCGGCCCTCGCCAACTAAGCGCATGAGTAGCACAGAGATCTGTGCGATAAACAAACTGATGGTAGGTGTGGCGCTCCACCTCAGACAAAAGCAATCTCCTTGTTTTAGCGCTAGTGAAAAGGGGATATACTCCCTCGCTATTTGGCTGATACTGACATAAATACAAATACATATATATATATTTGATGAAAATTGCAATACCTCTATATTTAAATGGTAATATACCACGCACACATGAACTCTTCCAAATATAAATTGCCACAGGTACTGCTCTTAGGCGAGAGCCAATATTCCAGCGGTCTGCTCGGACAGTTGACCGACCGCCTTCACGGGTAACCTTCTCATTTGTATATGTTTATACTTCTGTTCTTTGTTAATATATTTGTTTAACTCATTTTCTCTCTTGTGTCTTTATTTTAGCCGATAACCAGGCCACAATATTAACTATTTTTAATAACTAAAAGAAAACATTAAAAATGTACTTACGTTGAAGATAAAGCACCAGAAAAAAGATCTTCGACTGGAAGTTAGTCCGAATTGAGGTGTTATTCGTTTGTATCTGTTTAGTGACATCCGGGCTGTTAATATGTATCTGAGATGTAACCATGTTATTTCGTTTTTTTTTATTTCAAAAGCTGCAATATGCTATGAGGTAAATAATGAAACATTTGAGTAATACGTAGATGGATACTTCCTCTCCCATTTTTAATCATAGATTTTTATTTACTTTAGTGTTAACGCACACACATACACACACACACAATGGCACATATCATCATCATCATGTCACGCAATTAGCACGGATATCCATAACAATCTCTCGCCAACCTTCTCTATCATTCATTGTCCCAGGGAGGTCCTCTGCGCAGCATCCAGTATCCTCACAGAGTTGGTCAATGTAGGTCCTTGTTGGGCGGCCCATATTAGCATGTTTATATGTTGGCTTCCATAGGAGAACGTCGCTTCTGAGTTCGTCCTTGCTCCTCCAGCAGTGTCCAGCATGCCTTGTCCGTCTCACTCGGATGGTTTGTAAGATAATGGGCAGGTGGCCGTTCAGCTGCTTTCTTGTGGGGTGCAAACATAAGTATATGCATGTATGTATTTACCTAACTGGCAGGATGTAACACAAGGTAATTTTTTAAGTGGAAAGCAGCTGCTTGAGTTCAAAATTTTCCTTTTCGTAGATCGTTTGCCATGCCATCGCTAAAGAACCCATTCGGCACTACCATTGTGCCATACATATTTACCAGCACCTACGCACGAGCAGGATGTGACACGAGGTCAATTTCTTAAGTGTTTATCAGGTTTGAATTCAGAATTGTCCTTCTGCTGAACAGGTTGCCTCACCGGAGTTAAAGAGTCTAGTCTGTCCTATAATTTACCCATAGCTGGAGGGAGAGTAGGTAGATGCATACCTTTCCCGAGAGTATTAGCGCTATGTTAAATGCAAACAGTCTCTTCCAGGATTTGAACTAGAATCGACGAGTCTATTATCTACGACTTGAAATATTTCACCACGGGCCTCCATAGTTGAGGGAAGAAGGGATGGAATCCTGCCTTTCCCAAGGGCAGGTTCGACTGATTTGAACTCGGGTAACCGTGTCCATTTCCTAAAACGATATCTGTACAGTGTTACCTTGACTTACGAGTGCCCCATTTTACGAGGTTTCTGAGTTACGAGCTTCAAATACGCCTATGTTAAAAAGTTCACTAAAAACATTTAAGTTTCCAAATGTATTATGTCAAAAGAAAAATATATGTAAAAAAAAACCCCCAAAAGATTAAAATGTTATTGTTGTACCGGCCGTTCCTACAGTGGAGAATATACACCGGTTCTCACTATAAATAGTGAGACACCGAGTGAAAAGGTTGTACTGTTACTGTTTAGCGGCAAGCTAGCCGTTCTTGTACCTTATTGTAAATACACTTGTCTCTTTTTACCCTACCTCGACTTGACTTCTTTTTTTACTGTTGAACTAACATCACAACAGTTATGTTTTTGCATACCGATAAAATACGGGAGACTGAATGATAATGCAAGACCTGATTGTTGGAAAATAACAAGGTTTTATTTAACTCAGGGTAGAGAATGTTTCTAAACTAAAAGTGACTTAACTAGCCCAACCGTGCTCTACACATACGTCTACTCAGTCGGGACCCCAATTCAAAAGGGACATGGCGGAAACCCCACTTCCAGGTTTCAATCAGTCCCCTACTGATTAAGGGGAGCAACTCTATTTTCGTTAGGTCTTCCTAACATAAAACTTATTACAGCACATAATTTATAACATTGTATTTTATTATACTTTCATACAATAAAAATTATTTTAAAAAATACCAGGAAGGCTGGGACGGATTGAAACTGCGATATGATGAGAAAGAATTAAACTCCTAAGTCAAAGATGAAGGCATTATTTGTTTTATGGCATATCAACAATTTTGGGTAATTTAATGAGAAATCAAGTCATTTTGATACGGAAAAGTGTTGTGTTGTCCTCGGTCGGAAAACGAAGCTTCCGGAAAAAAGACAAAGAAAAATATAAAAATATATATTTAAAAAAAAGGGGAAAACGAAGAAGGCTTTCCGGTCAAGGAAGCAGGGAGAAGATAAAACAAACGTCCCTTATCAGATCAAAAGATAAAGATGCGTAGGCGTGTCGTCAAAACAAAAGCCAGAGGGTCGAGCAGTCAGTTGGGGGTCAGACAGCGGACGGCGAACTGAGTGACCCACGCTCACGGTCCGTCGCGGCCAAGGGCGGTGAGACACCACCAGCCACCCCTTTACCCAACAGCGCCAGTCATCCAAATAATAGTAGTAGTCATCGTCAACCCTTGGGCAGTTCCCATTGTCAACGTTCGCCATCCACTAACGTACAGCGGAGAAGAAGGAATAAAGTCAAAACTCCTACTACACAGCATGTGTTGTGATTTCATTAAGCGACCACTACATATATCATCTAGGGTTAGTGACGATACCCGCTACGTTACGTACGCCGACTTAGCAGCGTGAGTTTGAAGAAGCTGCAATATAACATATAGAATTTGATGCCAGTGTAAAACTATGTTGGTCGGGGTGCCAAATGTAATATTATGATCTGGTCGCGGGACCAAATGTAATACGATGTTGGTTTTGCTGCACGCGGCTCTAAATGTAGTACGATGTTGTCGCGGCGTCGAATCTAACGCGATGGGTGTTCTTTGACCCACAGGAAAGTTGAAGTGATTGTTCCGGGCTGTACCTGAAAATGACCAAGTTCATCAAGGTTGTTCCACAATTAACACGAACGCGTTTTTAACAATAAAAGACCTTTATTAATCATACAGTGATTAAAAATCATGTACAACCACAAAGGGATATCGAGTTGAAGTTGAGTCGGTATTTTGTGGACTGACTGGCGATATATGCTGTGTTCTGATTCAAATTCAGGACTTTGAGTAACAAGACGACAAAGCAAAGACGGTGACAAGGGCCATGAGATGGAGCTATCAATCTGCTAGGGAAGCAGTTGTCCAATCTGGTCAAGAACCAGCTGTCCGATCTGGTCAAGGACCAGCTCTCCAATCTGCCTGGGACCCTTTTGGGTCCTCTTTTATGGGTTCCAAACCCCCGAATCCAGGGCTCTTATTGGCCAGCCAATAGAAACGCCGGACCAATGGCCCTAAAGTGTAAACATCAGGAGGTGTATGAAACCCCACCCACGCGGTCGCATTTGATTGGACGGCCAATCAAAATCATGGCATTGGGTTACTTATCTCGGAGGTGGGTAACAAGTCTCCGCCCCAGTTCCCTGATTGGTGAGGCACCTGATAATATTCTTGTTATTGTATAAATGGTCCTGTCAATTGCTATGATAATTGCCAGGAACTGGCCTAAGACCACACGGGTAAATTGAGATTATCAACATTTTAAAGATTTACTCTTTAAACTGTTTTTTGCTAAATAAATGTCCTTATCTTACACAGTCCCCACAAGAACAATAATAGATATGGATATGTCAGCAGCCATTCCCTTTTCATCAACTGATTTCTGTCATTAGAATTTCTTTGTGTCAGAATAATTAATTTTATCTAGTGTTGACTTTACCACACCACTGACTTGTACTCTAATCTAAGTCGCTTGTACGATTCTAGACTCAATTGTTTTGTTTTTAAGTATCCAGTCAGACATCCGTCTTAATATCAACCACTTTCAGTCTGGATAAAATGGTTCCCTATCTTTTGGAGTTTCCATGTAAATGATAATATGATAAAACAGACCTCTGCCTTACGTCAACCTATTCCTGCCATTAGGATTGGTTTTGTTCAAAAATTATTTATCATCTTGTTTCGACGCTACAAGAATGATAATATATTTATATGAAAACATTTGTATAAGCAAAAAGTCATTTGTGTTATATCAACCATCAACCGACTTTTAGCCATTAGAATTTCTTTGTGTCAGAGTAATTAATTTTATCTAGTGTTGACTTTACCACACCACTGACTTGTACTCTAATCTAAGTCGCTTGTACGATTCTAGACTCAATTGTTTTGTTTTTAAGTATCTAATCGGATATCGCCAATCAGTCCATAACACTACAGTGTTATACCAGTATGCAACAAAAGATTCAGGTTGCTTACAGTTATAGCTTTTACTAAAGTAGTAACCGAAATAAGTATTCATCAGATTCATCAAAGCTTGAAATCAGCTTTTGCACGGGTGTCGGATTAACGGGAATCCACCTCGTTTGGCCTTTGTTGCTTCTATTGTCCATGTGAATTGGCTATAAGGGAATCAATTCCTCATGAGAATTTGATCGGGTGCCGGATTAACGGGAATCCACCACGTTTAGCATTTGTTGCTTCTATTTGTCCATGTTAATTGGCTATAAGGGAATCAATTCCTTATAAGAATTTGCAGGGGTGCCGGATTAACGGGAATCCACCACGTTTGGCCTCTGTTGCTTCTATTTGTCCATGATTATTGGCTATAAGGAAACCAATTCCTTATAAGAATTTGCAGGGGGCATGATTATTGGGAATCCACCACGTTTGGCCTCTGTGGCTTCTATTTGTCCATGTTTATTGGCTATAAGGGAACCAATTCCTGATAAGAATTTGCACAGGTGCCGGATTAACGGGAATCCACCACGTTTGGCCTCTGTTGCTTCTATTTGTCCATTTATTGGCTATAAGGGAACCAATTCCTGAAAAGAATTTGCACGGGTGCCGGATTAACGGGAATCCACCACGTTTGGCCTCTGTGGCTTCTATTTGTCCATGTTTATTGGCTATAAGGGAACCAATTCCTGATAAGAATTTGCACGGGTGTCGGATTAACGGGAATCCACCACGTTTGGCCTCTGTTGCTTCTATTTGTCCATGTTTATTGGCTATAAGGAACCACTTACTGATAAGAATTTGCACGGGTGCCGGATTAACGGGAATCCACCACGTTTGGCCTCTGTTGCTTCTATTTGTCCATGATTATTGGCTATAAGGGAACCAATTCCTGATAAGAATTTGCACGGGTGCCGGATTAACGGGAATCCACCACGTTTGGCCTCTGTTGCTTCTATTTGTCCATGATTATTGGCTATAAGGAAACCAATTCCTTATAAGAATTTGCAGGGGGGCATGATTATTGGGAATCCACCACGATTGGCCTCTGTGGCTTCTATTTGTCCATGTTTATTGGCTATAAGGGAACCAATTCCTGATAAGAATTTGCACAGGTGCCGGATTAACGGGAATCCACCACGTTTGGCCTCTGTTGCTTCTATTTGTCCATGATTATTGGCTATAAGGGAACCAATTCCTGAAAAGAATTTGCACGGGTGCCGGATTAACGGGAATCCACCACGTTTGGCCTCTTGGCTTCTATTTGTCCATGTTTATTGGCTATAAGGGAACCAATTCCTGATAAGAATTTGCACGGGTGTCGGATTAACGGGAATCCACCACGTTTGGCCTCTGTTGCTTCTATTTGTCCATGATTATTGGCTATAAGGGAACCAATTCCTGATAAGAATTTGCACGGGTGTCGGATTAACGGGAATCCACCACGTTTGGCCTCTGTTGCTTCTATTTGTCCATGATTATTGGCTATAAGGGAACCAATTCCTGATAAGAATTTGCACGGGTGTCGGATTAACGGGAATCCACCACGTTTGGCCTCTGTTGCTTCTATTTGTCCATGATTATTGGCTATAAGGGAACCAATTCCTGATAAGAATTTGCACGGGTGTCGGATTAACGGGAATCCACCACGTTTGGCCTCTGTTGCTTCTATTTGTCCATGATTATTGGCTATAAGGGAACCAATTCCTGATAAGAATTTGCACGGGTGCCGGATTAACGGGAATCCACCACGTTTGGCCTCTGTTGCTTCTATTTGTCCATGATTATTGGCTATAAGGGAACCAATTCCTGATAAGAATTTGCACGGGTGTCGGATTAACGGAATCCACCACGTTTGGCCTCTGTTGCTTCTATTTGTCCATGATTATTGGCTATAAGGGAACCAATTCCTGATAAGAATTTGCACGGGTGCCGGATTAACGGGAATCCACCACGTTTGGCCTCTGTTGCTTCTATTTGTCCATGATTATTGGCTATAAGGGAACCAATTCCTGATAAGAATTTGCACGGGTGCCGGATTAACGGGAATCCACCACGTTTGGCCTCTGTTGCTTCTATTTGTCCATGTTTATTGGCTATAAGGGAACCAATTCCTGATAAGAATTTGCACGGGTGTCGGGATTAACGGGAATGCCTGCAAAAGAGAGAGATGCAGTGGTGCGGATTACGGAATCCAACCACGTTTGCCTCTGTTGCTTCTATTTGTCCATGTTTATTGGCTATAAGGGAACCAATTCCTGATAAGAATTTGCAGGGGTGCCGGATTAACGGGAATCCACCACGTTTGGCCTCTGTTGCTTCTATTTGTCCATGTTTATTGGCTATAAGGGAACCAATTCCTGATAAGAATTTGCACGGGTGCCGGATTAACGGGAATCCACCACGTTTGGCCTCTGTTGCTTCTATTTGTCCATGTTTATTGGCTATAAGGGAACCAATTCCTTATAAGAATTTGCACGGGTGCCGGATTAACGGGAATCCACCACGTTTGGCCTCTGTTGCTTCTATTTGTCCATGTTTATTGGCTATAAGGGAACCAATTCCTGATAAGAATTTGCAGGGGTGCCGGATTAACGGGAATCCACCACGTTTGGCCTCTGTTGCTTCTATTTGTCCATGTTTATTGGCTATAAGGGAACCAATTCCTGATAAGAATTTGCACGGGTGCCGGATTAACGGGAATCCACCACGTTTGGCCTCTGTTGCTTCTATTTGTCCATGTTTATTGGCTATAAGGGAACCAATTCCTGATAAGAATTTGCACGGGTGCCGGATTAACGGGAATCCACCACGTTTGGCCTCTGTTGCTTCTATTTGTCCATGTTTATTGGCTATAAGGGAACCAATTCCTGATAAGAATTTGCACGGGTGCCGGATTAACGGGAATCCACCACGTTTGGCCTCTGTTGCTTCTATTTGTCCATGTTTATTGGCTATAAGGGAACCAATTCCTGATAAGAATTTGCACGGGTGCCGGATTAACGGGAATCCACCACGTTTGGCCTCTGTTGCTTCTATTTGTCCATGTTTATTGGCTATAAGGGAACCAATTCCTGATAAGAATTTGCACGGGTGCCGGATTAACGGGAATCCACCACGTTTGGCCTCTGTTGCTTCTATTTGTCCATGTTTATTGGCTATAAGGGAACCAATTCCTGATAAGAATTTGCACGGGTGCCGGATTAACGGGAATCCACCACGTTTGGCCTCTGTTGCTTCTATTTGTCCATGTTTATTGGCTATAAGGGAACCAATTCCTGATAAGAATTTGCACGGGTGCCGGATTAACGGGAATCCACCACGTTTGGCCTCTGTTGCTTCTATTTGTCCATGTTTATTGGCTATAAGGGAACCAATTCCTGATAAGAATTTGCACGGGTGCCGGATTAACGGGAATCCACCACGTTTGGCCTCTGTTGCTTCTATTTGTCCATGTTTATTGGCTATAAGGGAACCAATTCCTGATAAGAATTTGCACGGGTGCCGGATTAACGGGAATCCACCACGTTTGGCCTCTGTTGCTTCTATTTGTCCATGTTTATTGGCTATAAGGGAACCAATTCCTGATAAGAATTTGCACGGGTGCCGGATTAACGGGAATCCACCACGTTTGGCCTCTGTTGCTTCTATTTGTCCATGTTTATTGGCTATAAGGGAACCAATTCCTGATAAGAATTTGCACGGGTGCCGGATTAACGGGAATCCACCACGTTTGGCCTCTGTTGCTTCTATTTGTCCATGTTTATTGGCTATAAGGGAACCAATTCCTGATAAGAATTTGCACGGGTGCCGGATTAACGGGAATCCACCACGTTTGGCCTCTGTTGCTTCTATTTGTCCATGTTTATTGGCTATAAGGGAACCAATTCCTTATAAGAATTTGCAGGGGTGCCGGATTAACGGGAATCCACCACGTTTGGCCTCTGTTGCTTCTATTTGTCCATGTTTATTGGCTATAAGGGAACCAATTCCTGATAAGAATTTGCACGGGTGCCGGATTAACGGGAATCCACCACGTTTGGCCTCTGTTGCTTCTATTTGTCCATGTTTATTGGCTATAAGGGAACCAATTCCTGATAAGAATTTGCACGGGTGCCGGATTAACGGGAATCCACCACGTTTGGCCTCTGTTGCTTCTATTTGTCCATGTTTATTGGCTATAAGGGAACCAATTCCTGATAAGAATTTGCAGGGGTGCCGGATTAACGGGAATCCACCACGTTTGGCCTCTGTTGCTTCTATTTGTCCATGTTTATTGGCTATAAGGGAACCAATTCCTTATAAGAATTTGCAGGGGTGCCGGATTAACGGGAATCCACCACGTTTGGCCTCTGTTGCTTCTATTTGTCCATGTTTATTGGCTATAAGGGAACCAATTCCTGATAAGAATTTGCAGGGGTGCCGGATTAACGGGAATCCACCACGTTTGGCCTCTGTTGCTTCTATTTGTCCATGTTTATTGGCTATAAGGGAACCAATTCCTGATAAGAATTTGCAGGGTGCCGGATTAACGGGAATCCACCACGTTTGGCCTCTGTTGCTTCTATTTGTCCATGTTATTGGCTATAAGGGAACCAATTCCTGATAAGAATTTGCACGGGTGCCGGATTAACGGGAATCCACCACGTTTGGCCTCTGTTGCTTCTATTTGTCCATGTTTATTGGCTATAAGGGAACCAATTCCTGATAAGAATTTGCAGGGTGCCGGATTAACGGGAATCCACCACGTTTGGCCTCTGTTGCTTCTATTTGTCCATGTTTATTGGCTATAAGGGAACCAATTCCTGATAAGAATTTGCAGGGGTGCCGGATTAACGGGAATCCACCACGTTTGGCCTCTGTTGCTTCTATTTGTCCATGTTTATTGGCTATAAGGAACCAATTCCTGATAAGAATTTGCAGGGTGCCGGATTAACGGGAATCCACCACGTTTGCCCTTGTTGCTTCTATTTGTCCATGTTTATTGGCTATAAGGGAACCAATTCCTTATAAGAATTTGCAGGGGTGCCGGATTAACGGGAATCCACCACGTTTGGCCTCTGTTGCTTCTATTTGTCCATGTTTATTGGCTATAAGGGAACCAATTCCTTATAAGAATTTGCAGGGGTGCCGGATTAACGGGAATCCACCACGTTTGGCCTCTGTTGCTTCTATTTGTCCATGTTTATTGGCTATAAGGGAACCAATTCCTTATAAGAATTTGCAGGGGTGCCGGATTAACGGGAATCCACCACGTTTGGCCTCTGTTGCTTCTATTTGTCCATGTTTATTGGCTATAAGGGAACCAATTCCTGATAAGAATTTGCAGGGGTGCCGGATTAACGGGAATCCACCACGTTTGGCCTCTGTTGCTTCTATTTGTCCATGTTTATTGGCTATAAGGGAACCAATTCCTTATAAGAATTTGCAGGGGTGCCGGATTAACGGGAATCCACCACGTTTGGCCTCTGTTGCTTCTATTTGTCCATGTTTATTGGCTATAAGGGAACCAATTCCTTATAAGAATTTGCAGGGGTGCCGGATTAACGGGAATCCACCACGTTTGGCCTCTGTTGCTTCTATTTGTCCATGTTTATTGGCTATAAGGGAACCAATTCCTTATAAGAATTTGCAGGGGTGCCGGATTAACGGGAATCCACCACGTTTGGCCTCTTTGCTTCTATTTGTCCATGTTTATTGGCTATAAGGGAACCAATTCCTGATAAGAATTTGCAGGGGTGCGGGATTAACAGGAACCCACCACGTTTGGCCTCTGTTGCTCTATTTGTCCATGTTTATTGGCTATATGGGAAATAATTTCTCATAAGAATTTGCACAGGTGCCGGATTAACGGGAATCCACCACGTTTGGCTTTTGTTGCTTCTATTTATCCATGTTAATTGGCTATAAGGGAACCAATTCATTATAAGAATTTTTACTGGTGACGGATTAACGGGAATCCACCACGTCTGACCTTTGTTTGTTCTATTTGTCCATGTTAGTTCACTGTAAGGTAACCGATTCCTTATAAATATTTGCAACGGTGCGGGATTAACTGTAATCCTGCACTCTGTATCTCATTTGGTTGTATTTTTCCATGTTAATTGGCTGTAAGGAAACCAATTCAATATTCGAATTTGCACGGGTCCAGGATTATCGTGAATCCATTACATTGGGACTTTGTTTGTTCGATTTGTCCATGTTAATTGGCTTCAATTGAATCAATTCCTTATATCAATTCGCACGGGTGCCGGATTAACGGGTATATACATCTTTGGGTCTTTTTGTCTATGTTAATATGCTTCAATATAATCAATTTTTTATAAGAATTTTCAGGGGTTCTGGATTAACGGGAATTCACCACGTTGGTTTTTTCCCCATGTTATTTGGCTTTAATGGAACCAATTTCTCATGAGAATTTTTAAGGGTGCCGGATTAATGGGAATACACCATGTTGGGCCTTTGTTGGTTCTATTTGTCTATGTTAATTCGTTGTGATGGAACCAATTCCTCATAAGAATATGTCAGGGTGCCGTATTAACGGGAGTCCACCACGTTGGGTCTTTGTTAGTTGATTTTGCCCATTTTAACTGGCTTAAATTGAACCAATGCTTTATAATTTTCATGGATGCCGGATTAACGGGACTCCACCACGTTTGACCTTTGTTGTTTGTATTAGTCCATGTTAATTGGTTTTAATAGAAACAGTTAGTACTAAGAATAAACGGGTTCCAAATTAACGGGAACCCAACACGTTGCGCGTTTGTTGGTTTTACTTTTCCACGTTGATTGGCTTCAATGGAATCAATTCCTTAAAAGACTCATCCTGGATTACGGATTAACGGGAATCAAGCATGTTAAAACTTTGCTGGTTGTTTTTGTCCATGTTGATTGGCTTCAATGGAATCAATTCCTTTTAAGAATTTTTCAACGTCCCGGATTAACGGGAATTCATCAAGTTAGACCTATGTTGGTTTTATTTGTCCCTTTTGATTGAATGTAATGGAACCAATACCCAATAAGAATTTGCACTGGTGCAGGATTACCGGGTTTCCAATTCATTGGGCCTTTTTTGATAATGTAAGTCTATGTTGATTGGCTTTAATGGGAGTAATTACTAACTAAAAATTGTCTGGGTGTCGGATTAACGGGAATCCTCCACGTTGGGCCTTAGTTGGTTGTATTTTCCCATGTTCATTGGCTTCAATGGAACCAATTAATACTAAAAATTTTAACGGGTTCCAGATTAACGGGAACCCAACACGTTGCGCGTTTTTTGGTTGTACTTTTCCATGTTAATTGGCTTGAATGGAACCAATTCCTAATAAGAATTATCCCGGCTTCTTGATTAACGGTAATCAAGCATGTTAAACCCTTGCTGGTAGTTTTTGTCCACGTTGATTGGCTTCAATGTAACCAATTTCTAATATGGAACTTGATTGATTGTTTTACGTTATATCAACCACTTTCGGGTCATTTGATGTCGAATCAAGTCATTTTGATAAACAAAATAGTCAGATTACTTACAGCGCCATCTGGTTACCCAATTATATATTGAACAGGCTCATCGCTACTTAACTTCGGTGATCTAGCAAGAACCAATACTTTCAATATGGTAAGTCATGGTATCACTGTATGAATGTGTATGTAAGTGCGCGTATGAATACGACACACAGACTCGTATAAATCAAATAATCATCTTTATTAGAAAAATGACGACAAGGAAAACAAAAAGTGAAACTCGAACAAACGGAATTTCGCTTATTAATAAAGGAAACATTAGCGTAGACGTCTCTGATTTAAATATTGAAAAAAAAGATGCTTTGAAAAAAGTTTTCTTGGAAACCTGAAAGCTATTACAAGATGCCCGAAAATAGACATTTGACGCTGTTCACGACTCTTTGTTGTTTATTTTTGAGCATTTATGAGTTGAAAAATGCGATAAAAATATTTATCGCCTCGTGATAGAATATAAAGCAAATTGAAAGATATTAAGGAAACATAAGCACACACACACACATATATATATATATATATACACATTTATAATTATGCATATATACATATATGTATAACACATATATATATATATATATATATATATATATATATATATATATATATTATACATATTTAGAATTACGTATATATACATATATGTATATATAAACATACACACATATATATATATACACACATTTAGAATTACGTATATATACATGTATGTATATATAAACATACACATATCTATATACATACATTTAGAATTACGTATATATACATGTATATATAAACATACACACACACATATATGTGTGTATATACATATAAATTAGGTATATATGCATATATGTATATATAAATATACACACACACATGTGTGTATATACATTTAGAATTACGTATATATACATATATGTATATATAAATATACACACACACACATATATGTGTATATACATTTAGAATTACGTATATATACATATATGTATACATAAACATACACATATATAATTACGTATATACATTCATGTATACATAAACATACACATATATAATTACGTATATATACATTCATGTATACATAAACATACACATATATAATTACGTATATATACATTCATGTATACATAAACATACACATATATATATTACGTATATATACATTCATGTATACATAAACATACACACATATATATAATTACGTATATATACATTCATGTATACATAAACATACACATATATATACGTATATATACATTCATGTATACATAAACATACACACATATATAATACGTATATATACATTCATGTATACATATACACACATATATATAATACGTATATATACATTCATGTATACATAAACATACACACATATATATAATTACGTATATATACATTCATGTATACATAAACATACATTCATATACATTTATAATTACGTGTATATATATATATATATGTTGAAAAAATAAATAAAAGAAACAACATATTGTCGGATTCACTTCCATTTTTTTCAATTTATATATACACATATACATGTATACATACACACACACATATACATACATTACATACACGTACATGTATGTATATATATATATACATATATGTATATATGTATGTATATGTGTGTACACACATATATAAATGTATGTTGAAAGAAATCAAGAACGAATTCCGGTGCAATCGATCATTTGTTGGATGAAAGATTTCCTGAAATATCTTTTCTACAGAATCGATAAAAAAAAAAATAAAGACTATAGGTATTCTTACATATACGTTTTATCCAAAAGTACCATCTATACTCGAATATCAGTCGATTTTTTTCATAGGCTGGTCTCGTGTATAAGTCGACCCCAGATTGATGACACGAAATTATAAATATGTATTCATATGTACGTTATATCTAAAAGTACCCTCTATTCTCGTGTACAAGTCGATGTCATACAAAATCCGATCTTGTTTTTAAATCGATCCTTTATTTATGACCCCAAATCATGAATACGTATTCATATGTATTTTCTATCCAGGTAGTAGTAAATTCGGTGGAGTTGCCAATTGTTGGTATCAGCGAGGGAGTCTAGTCCTTTTCTCTAGTACTAGAATAGGGATTAATTAATCTGAACGAAACGAGTTGGTCAAACATTTCTTGAATATTATTAGCCCATTTGAATTCTTACTTTCAGTATTCTTTCATGCTTAAAAAAAACAGTACATTCTTTATACACTTATCAATTACGTGAAGCATACGCGAAACCCTAATAATTTTCATATATAAATATATATATATATGGAAGACAGATATATTGAGTAAGATATGGAAATAAATCCGAAAATATTTTTCTACACACTATCTATCTGTCTGTTTTATAAATAGAAGGTCCGTAAAATAGTTATGTTTTTTTTTTTAAATTATTATTGTTATTTTACATTTGCAACACGTGTTTAAGATCTTCTGATATCTTCAGGCTTTAATTAACAATAATTAATTTCAGATCGTCTGGTATCTTCTCCAGGCGTCAATTAACCAGAATATGAAGAAGATATCAGAAGATCTGAACCACGTGTTGCAAATGTAAATTAATAATAAAAGTTTTCTGAAAACAAAAAAAAAAAACAAAACATAATCCATTTTGTGGACCTTCTTTTTTTAATAAAATATTTAATTTTCTCCCATTGGACCAATAACACACACACACACATATATATATATATATATATATATATATTATATAATGATTCACAATCTTTACTAACAATACTTCCACTCACCAACAAAACAAAGTTAAAATAGAAAAGAAAACAAAACAAAACACTACATAAGCTGCTGACACCAAACGGATGTTAACCCCATGGCAGCGAAAGGGAAATGAACAAAAAACAAATGTTCTGCGCATAGGCTCCAGCAAAACTTCCGGTCGAAAAACAAAATTTATAAACAATTAAAAATATCTCCTATTTAATGTTTTTCAATCAATAAAAAATCTTCCCCCAAAACCCTTGAAAGGCCTTCTCGAGCCTATCACTTGCTATATATGCAGCAGACAAAGTAAAAAAAAAACAACAAAAAACAGTTAATGGCAGACAGCCAGAGCCGAGACACACCAGGCTGAGATAAAGGAACCGCCATACTATACCTACACCACACCTCACGTCACGCAGAGCCAGAACTGATTTTCAACTCCACACCTGCCCTCAGTTCACGAAGCAGCGAAAAGGAATTACCATCTCAACAATTCCAGCTTTTGTTTATTTTAAATAAACGAAATTAATACAAACCTTCTCGTCTATTTTTTTCTTTTGCAAACCATACGCATTTTTGTATATATATATATATATATATATATATATCTTATTTATCCGGTCTATAGTTTCGTAATTCATGGGAAACCTGCGTCCAGAGTCGCTTCGGAATGACCCGCTTAATTTCACAATGAAAATAACATTAGTTTTCTTTGTCTCGTTTTGTTCTCACTTGCTTAGTCTTTTTCTTATAGTCAACATGAATAAAATTTGATACCAATTTTACTATTTTCATGTACATTTTTATTATGTGTTTTATATTAACGTTGCTTTTCAATTAAAATTATTTAATTGCCAGATCGACAAATACGCACCTGTAATTTACATAAAATGGTTTTAGATTGTTCTAACGAAAGGCCGTTAACCCGGTCATGGTTAACAACCAGCCCGAATGGAAAGTAAAGGATTCTAATCGAAAGTTCGACAAGAAACAAAGAAACACATGCTGAAGGCCGGAAGGCCGAAACTTTGTGTATTTAACAATGAAGATGAGGACAACAGTCTGAAAATATAAATCTATATAATAATACTGGTGTTCCTAAAAAAAAAAAAAAAACGACCGTTATCATCTTGCAACACACTGGTTAAAAAAGCGACCGTCCAAATCTCCAGGATGAAATGCAAAACTATGAATCCTGGTTGTCTGGTGTTGCTTATCCACCAAATTTTAATTTTTTATGAGTTTCGTCACTCTAAACTAAATAATGGACAATTCCATTTTATTATAAAGAACGAAAGAAGAAAAAGGACATGCTACACACACAAAATAAAATAAGAAAGAAAGAGAGTAGGGTAAAGATAGAAGGAAGTGGTGCACGCACGGAAGCAATAACGCTAATCTGTTTCAATCGAACATAAAAGATGAAAAGAAAGAAAAAATAAGAAATAAAGAATGAGAGAGTTAAATCAAGATTATTACATATTGGACTAATAATGGCTCTTAAATAAATATATCAAACGCTGTGATTATTAAATTGTCATACTGTGGTATATCCACAGGTCTTGCTAGTTCTTTATCATTATTTAATTTATTTTATCCTATTTTATTCTACCAAAATATGTTTATTTGATGCCCATCAATCTTATTCTCCCGTTAATAATACAAATTATCAAGTCCCATCTAAAAAATTCAGACAAATTATTTTTTCTTCGATACACGGAACCTATTCATATCGAACACGTTGATTTTTAAAGCATTCATTTTTTTTATTGATATTTAATAATAATATTAAACTACTGATGACCTTGCGCTTCTTGCAGACACACCGGCACAGGCTGAGTAACTACTGCATAGCCCGGAGAAGGCAGCAAAAAATATCGGCCTCAGTATGAACTCCGAGAAAACAGAGTTCATGTGCTTAAAAAAAAAAAAAAAAAAAAAATGAAAAAAATGAAAAAAAAAAAAAAAAGGAGACATCTCCACACTTGACGGTAAGCCTCTTAAGCCAGTAGAACAGTTCACTTACCTAGATAGTAATATCTCATCCACAGAAAGCGATGTTAATACACGAATAGGAAAGGCATGGGCGGCCACAAACAGACTATCAGTAATATGGAGATCCGATCTCACTGACAAACTAAAGCAACAATTCTTCCAGGCTGTGGTTATATCAGTGCTGATGTATGGCTGCACCACCTGGACCCTGACAAAGCGCCTCGAGAATAAGCTAGATGGTACCTGCACAAGAATGCTGCGAGTAGTCCTGAACAAGTCATGGAAGCAGCAACCCACAAAGAAGCAACTATATGGTCACCTGCCCCCCATCTCACAAACCATCCGGGTGAGACGGACTAGATATGCAGGACACTGCTGGAGAAGCGGGGATGAGCTCATAAGCGACGTTCTCCTGTGGAAGCCAACACATGGACATGCTAACGTAGGACGCCCGCTAAGGACCTACATTGACCAACTATGCGAAGACACTGGATGCTGCACAGAGGACCCCCAGGGGCCATGAGTAATAGGGAAGGTTGGCGAAAGATTGTCATGGATATGCGTGATGCGCGCGCGACTTGATGATGATGATGATGATGAAGACTTCAATATTTTACAGAAAAATATCTTTTACGAAGAAGATTCTTCCAAGGCATAGCTATATCAGTGCTACTGTACGGCTGCACCACTTGGACCCTAACGAGGCCCCAGAGAATAAGCTCGATGGGAGTTGCACAAAAATACTGTGTACGATATTAAACAAATTGAAGAAAAAACACCCCACAAGAAAGCGGCTGTACAGCCACTTGCCCCTTATTAATATTTACCCCCCCGCACGAGCAGGATGTGACACAAGGTAAATTTCTTAAGCGGAGTTTAACAGGTTGAATTCAGAGTTTTCCTTCTCCTATACCGGTTGCCTAACCAAGGTTAAAGAGCTCAGTCTGCCCTACTATTTACCCATAGCTGGAGGGAGAGTAGAATTCATACCTTTCCCAAGGGTATTAGCGCTAAGTGAAATGCAATTAACACGTCCAGGATTTGAACTCGGGGCGACGAGTCCATTTCCTATGACTTTAACCATTACACCACTTGCGCCTTATTACATAAATCATCCGATGGGGACGAACATCATCGACTGCTGGAGAAGCGGTGACGTTATCATGTGGAAACCAGCACATGGGCACGTCAGTGTAGGCCGTTCAGCCGTCACAGCTTGCTTAGCGAATAAACAACACAACACGTAACCCAGTTGTACATGAGCTGGTGAAATAACCTCTTCCACCTTTTTATTACCACTGTTGTATTGTCCTCGCCCGGAAGACAGAGCTTCCGGCAAAAAGACAAAGAGAAATATAAAAAAATATATTTAAAAAAGGGGAGAACGGAAGCGAGGCTTTCCGGTCAAATAAGCATGGAGAAGATAAAGAAATATATAACAAAGATCCGTTATCAGATCAAAAGAAAAAGATGCGTAGGGTATCTATCACTATAAATGCCAGACGGTTCGAGCCGACAGTCAGTCAGAGAGAGACACCAGCCAGCAGAACACTTCACGTCTCCCGTCAGCAAACACCCTTCGGGCACTCATTGTAAACACTGCGTTCTTCGGTAGCCACCGGTATTTTCATTGTGAAGCTCTACGCCTTTAGCACCCACACACCGAAGAAAATAAAGAAGGGTCCTATCTTTGTATATACGTATCTGTTATTTATTGAAGTCCAGTAGTCGGTAGTAGCCGACTACTACATACTTCGCTACGTGACCATTTGTACCCGCAACGTATACAGATACACGATTTAGAGTAGCGAAGAAGGCCGCTATACAACACTACGAGTAAAACATGGCTGAAACGATAATTGCGTTTCATAGAACAATGGCTGAAACGATGCTTCTGTTTCTTATTAAAACCAATGTACAACACATACATTGATCAACTGCGCGGATACTGGATGCTGCACAGAGAACCTTCCGAGGACAATGAATGATAGGTATGGCTTATTTACTAGCACCCACCATGCCAGTTAGACACAAGTAACATTAGCGTATTAGACTGCGCTCAAACCGAAGCTCATGTGTGGCCAGTGAAAAAATTTTGTGGATCCCTTCGGTGTTCCTCTATAGAGGCACCTCAGGCACTGGGCAATAAACCCAGCTCTGTCCCTTTTAATCAAGGGGGCAGATGTTGCCTGGGGGGATGGCCCCCTGGGATCACCCTATTATTGTTATCTTACCGGCTCAATGGCCGAAACCACTAGACACAGGGACCGTAGTTCAGGTAAGTGGTGATGATGATAATGATGAACGAAGAAGAAAAAACATTTGTTTTCCCTATTTCTAAGACAAATGATTACGCATATGGTCTTCCGTAGTGAAAATGATTATGGTACCTTCAACGAAAAATTACCTAGGATTTTTATTTAGTAGTGTGGTCCGCTTTTTGCCTAATTTAGTATCTCTTTTCTCGGCCTGTCGTTCTCGATTTATCTAATACAATATTTAATAAACAACGCAGTATTTGTCCAGTCTCCCACCGCTTTCCATTATTCATTCAACTACATAGATACACACAAGAATATCTCTCTATATTGTTTGTGTATAGACGCATTACTTACATGTACACAGTTTTACCCTTACACCACACACCTGTAGATATTGAGTTGAAATCAAAATGGCGACAGTATTCGTCTCTCGATGAAAATACGTATAAAAATAAATCTTGATCTTTTGTGTCTTCGTACCGGCCATTATGAAACGCGATTCTAATGGCCTCGAGCCGAGATTGGCAGCTGTCGTCTTTGTCGCTGTTAACATTGAATCAAACTGGAGATTTTGGGACTTTTCCAGACTGTTAATTCCATTCATTCTACGGCGGTGGTAGCGGCGGCGGCGGCGGTGGCTTCGTCGTTTCCCGCGCGTCGTTCATCGTCTGCTTTGAAATCAAAACCTGTCATCTCATCCCCGGCGTCATGTCAAGAGAAAAGCAACAGATACCCACAAAATAAAAGCAAAAAAAAAAAAAAAAAAAAAAAAAAAAAAAACAAAAACAAACATGGCGACTAAAACACTAAAGCGTAAGATGGACACAACGACAAAAGTAGAAAAAGATCGGTTTTATATTTTAATATTTCCCTCGTCTATTTTGGTGGCTTCTTCTTACGTATATTGGCCGCCACTCTTTATTGAGGAGAATGACTTCTTCACATCACACTGATAAATAGATTCCGGGTCTATAGCATCGTATCCTCTCACAGGGGTGACCCGTCCCACACTCGAACA
The DNA here is from genome assembly GCA_023376005.1 of Doryteuthis pealeii. Lineage (NCBI taxonomy): Eukaryota > Metazoa > Mollusca > Cephalopoda > Myopsida > Loliginidae > Doryteuthis > Doryteuthis pealeii. The sequence continues at coordinate 16,705,941 of CM042142.1, forward strand.
AGTGACATCTTAACAACTATAGAGATGAAGGCGCATTGACTAATGGGTAGAGTCGTAGGAAATGGACTCGTCGATTCGATTTCAGTTCATGGACGAAGCTGTTTGCATTTCACATGGCGATAATACTCTTGGGAAAGGTATGCATCCAATTCTTCCACCAGCTATGGACAAATAGCAAGGCAGACTGGGCTCTTTAACCATGGCTAGGTAACCTGTCTAGGAGAAGGAAAACTCTGAATTCAAATCTATTCAACTCCGCTTAAGAAATTGACCTTGTATCACATCGTACTCGTGTGGAGGGGTTGGTGTGTGTATATATATATATATAGCTGGAGGTCCCCTCCAACACCCAATCAGATCCGTCGGCGAAATTTCAATTATTTATGGGTATTCCAGTTTGTATTTCCTCCACTTTTTTTTTATACCCCCCTTTTTTTGTTTATTATTCCTTTTTCTTTTTTAAAATATATTTTTTCCTACTACTAAAAAAACAAAAAAAAACAAAAACAAAACAAAAACAATCAAATTAAAATTTCTATATTTGTATTCATGAGATGAAGCATGATATGAAAAATTTTGTTATTTCGGACTATTGCCCTCATCTTGATTGTAGTAATGTAATGTTCAAGCCACTGTAACCTATTCTTTATTGTGGTAAGTATAAACAATGTTCAGGCCAATTTAACCCCAGGCTCTGTTTAAGTGTTTTTAATTACCTTAAAATAATAACTATATAGCTGGGTTTTGGCGACACAACGTAAAGAAAAAAAATCTGGGTTCAGTAAAGAAGGTCATGCTGACAGTCTTCTGGTACCTGAAAGGTCGCACTACTATTGACTTCCTTGTAAAAGGTGCAATTGTAAATCGACTATTTAGCGGTCAGCTCATTGTAATGGACGCGGAGCTTTAGAGCAACTTACGCATTTTTATTGGAAAATAAACCTTATTACATCTACATGTGTCGACCTCCCTTGATTTCCATGACACAACGTAAAGGAAATATTGTGGGTTCAGTAAAGAATGTCATGCTGACAGTCTTCTGGGAAATGAAAAGACCCATTACTATTGATTTCATTGAGAAAACTGCAGCAACTCTAAACAGAGTTTCAAATCCTTAAGCAAATTTCACCTTATATATATTTGTTTTGAGGCCATTCAAAATGACAGAAAAGTTCTCCAGGCTTGAATAGAGGAGAATCATCAATTTTTCTTTGCTGAACAAAGCAAAGCATGTAAAATTTACAGGGGAATGTGAGTCGAAAATACTGTCCATAGACGAGAAAAACATTTGGTCTCCATTAAAGAAAACTTTCCGGGCGCAGTGGTCAGTAAAGAAGGTCATGCTGACAGACTTCTAAGACATGAAAAGACCCATCACTATTGATTTCCTTGTAAAAGTTGCAATTGTAAATAGACTATTTAGCGGTCAGCTCATTGTAATGGACGCGGAGCTTTAGAACAACTTACGTATTTTTATTGGAAAATAAACCTTCTTGTTACATCTACATGAGTCGACCTACCTTGATTTCCATGACACAACGTAAAGAAAAAAAATCTGGGTTCAGTAAAGAAGGTCATGCTGACAGTCTTTTGGGACATGAAAGGACGCATTACTATTGATTTCATTGTAAAAGTTGCAATTGTAAACAGACTTCTTCGCCAGTCTGTTGATTCTCCAGAGAACATTTAATGTTATATTTTGCTTTTAGCAGATGACACTAAATTCTTGAGAGAAATAACAGATGAAGATATGATAATTCAAGATGATAGATACGCTAAATTAGTGTTCAAGAAAGTGGCTTTTAAAATTCCATCCAGACGAACGTGAAAACTTAATAAAAAAAAAAGAAAAAAAAAAAAGGAAACTTAATCAGACAACCAGAAAGATACAAGGAAATAATAAATTGAAATTTATAGATTGTGGTGTAATGGTTAGCAGGCTAGATTAGCAAACCATTGTTAGGGAGTTCGATTCTCACTAGGTACCCCATCCTACTGTCCTTGTGCCACATTTAAGCAAAGCTTAATAAATAACTACATATTGTTTTAAATGTTGCGCTGTTTATATTGGTGAAGCAAATCACCGACAAAAGCTATTTTTAATCATTGACCGGCTCTCTATCTAGAGGCGTCTCGGATTCCTGCCCTTATTTACGCTGTCACTTCCTTTTTGGCCGGCATAAAAATCCACCCACTTGAATATTTACCGTGTGTTCTTTCTCGCCTTTTATCTGGTTTTAAGATTACATCAGCAGTGAATAAGATTTGTCATGAACCAAAACCAACCAAACATCATGCGACATTGTGGTAAACGAGTTCGAACCCCAGTCGAGCTATTACATTTCTTTCGGACTAATACCCTTTGGTAAAGGCATGAACACCCTCATTCCCCCATCGGCTGGACACGTCAAGCCCTAGCACCTATATGATTGCCCCAACCCTACTGCCCTTATGGTAATCCCCAACCCTTTTTATCATATGGGTGATAGAAGGCGATGGCTGCGGGTCTACATGTCCTGGAAATGACGTTAAACTCTATCTGATGGTGAGGTTCCAGTTTTTGAGGTTTGGGGAATGTGGAGCACCCCTTTATCACCATTGCTTCCTGGTCCACTTTGACCCGGAGAGGTAGTACCTGTTAGGGTCCCATCTATGGGTTAAATAAAAAACATGAGTTTATAAACAAAATAGTATTATCCATTAAAAATGAAATTATTTCAAAACTTTGTTAGCATTAAACATTTTTTTACCAATAGAAGTATTCGGCATAAAATAACCCAAGAGGTTGACATGCCGTAAAACCCAACCAACCAAACCCCATTCCCTCAGATATAGATTCTGTTCTTCCAAAAAGAATGAATTTGATCTCGAATTATCCACATTTATATGCCATTAGAACAACGAAAGCAAAAAAAAAACAAAAAAAACTAATGGTCTGTGGCTGCTTCTAAGTGTAAGGTTCACGGTTGTAAATATATGGTATAACTTGTTGAAACGAACAACTCCGACAAGGGTGTTAAACATAACATGGACTTTAATACAGGCACATGGAATAACATATAACATGAAATACACATACAAGGAAACAAGATATAATAAAAGGACACAGTCATAAATGGAAATACAATATTTAGGTATACAAGAGATACCTAAATGTACATATAAAATATAGGAGTTATGTATAGCCCATAAGGTTGAAGCCACTTACTGAACATTGCGTTTATATTGCCGTAGCTCGTTTCTGATTAGTTGATCAGACCAAAGAGCATAAGCAACTAATCATATAAATAGACTCGTCTCCTCTCGCGAACCTCTTTTTTGTTACGTTGGGTTTCACGGGAGGCAAGCCATTTTTTCTCTGCAGCAAACGAAAGCATTACGTATTCTTTTTTTGCCATCTTGGCAGCACCTCACCTACATCATGAACCGACACGCAAGACAAGTCCTTGCCTGTAGCGCTCCACGAGGTAAGTTTCTTCTCTCGATACGAAGATTACGAAGAAGGACTTATACGTAGTTTTATATGAGGAATCTCCAAATAGGATAATACATGTCTCGATGGTGCTGAAGGTTCAAAGCCCCCTGGCCTGGAAACACAACTGGTGCCGGTTCTCTTGGGTCTAGAAGGTAAAAAGGACCTTTGACTTTGGTACTTCCACTTTTATACAACTGCTTACTATCCCACGTGAGATAATTACATCTCGTATCCCCTAGCGTCAAACATGGTTGGTTGGTTGTATTTTACGACATGTCAACCCTAGTTGGGTTATTTTATGCCGAAGACATTTTGTTTTATTCCTTCTTGATGGATACTTAATTTTTAATTCTATTCTCAATTTTGAAACATTTTTTTGAATTCATTTTTTCTATAGATGGGACCTTAATAAGTACTATCACTACGGTTCAAAGTGGACCTGGGAGTAATGGTGATCAAGAGATACTCCACAACCCCAGGGCGTCAGAATTTGTACTTCACCATCAGATAGAGTTTAACGTCATACCCAGGACATCAAGACCTTCAGCAACCACCTTCTAGCACATATATATGAGAAAAAGGGTTGGGGCTTGTCATAACGGTTGGGACAATCATATTGGTGCTAAAGCTTGACGTGACTAGCCAGTAGATCAGAAGGACCCTCTCCGATCGCCCGTCTGGCCTGAGTAAGGACCAAATAGAAGTATTGGAAGTCATGGACAGCTCAGCCACTAGAGTTCCATCCCTCAAGCATCACGAGGCACTACTCATGGCCAACAGGTGTTCCCATTAGGGGGTGTCTTACCCTTCTGCAGAGGTGCAGTCGCTGTATTCTAAAGTCCCAGCCGACGGGTCTGGTTAACATTGGCAAGTAAAGAATGTAATACCTATACAGGTATTTCAACTAGTATCAATATACGTAAATATGGGATTTTGAAAATTATTTCATATTCTTTACGAAGCGGAGTTAGTACTTCTTTCTATTTGCAGTCAGTCTGTGTCGTCAAAATCACCAGGGAATTTAAATCGTGTTGCTTAGAATAGATCAAGTCTAACAAACAGGAAGCGACGCCATTTTGTTTTCCACTTAGTCGTAAGCTGTCGAAGTAGTGGGAATTGAACGACGTTCGTTGAACATCGGCGTATAAATGGCTGACTTCTTTAATTGTGTTAACTGTTTGTGATGATAAATTCTTTAATGATTCGCACTCACTTCGCATTCACCAGGCACACTGTTTACTTTTCAGTATTTTTCTTTTTTAGTTGTGGAATCAATACGAATCTTAGGAGATTTGCTAAGAATTGCTCAAGGAATGAACAGTGAAATGAGAAAAGTCTATTCAGATAGATCGATAGAGTTTAATGGTTTGTCAACCCGTTTGGAGTTATTTTATGCGTAGGGATAATGGAATCGCATTCATTAAACATTCATATTTACATTTTTCTGCACGTATTTTCCAATCCGTCCGTACGAGCAGGATGTGACGCAAAGTCATTTTTTAAAGCGGAGTTTACAAGAGTTTTTAATTCTCCTAGACCAGTGGTTCTCAACAGGGGTCATATGCCCCCCAGGTACCATATAAGCTTTTTTTGTTGGTTGGTTGGATTTTACGGCATGTCAACCCTCATTGTGTTATTTTATGCCGAAGCCATATTAATCATTCCTGTTGGATATTTTTTCAAACTCATTTTAAACAGATTTTAATACTCATTTTCAAAAATTCATTTAACCAATAGATGGGACCCTAATAGGTGTTACCACTCCGAATCATAGTGGACTTGGGATTAATGGCGATAAAGTGTGACTCTACATTTTAGTTCCAGAATTGGAACCTCACCCCCAGATGTAGTTTAATGTCATACCCAGGAGAAACATTTATTGGGGTCCAGGCAAGTAAAATATATTTAATTATAAAAAAAAGAAGATTTTTAAACATCAAAAGGTTATGGGGGTACACCAGAGTAAAATAAGAATCAAAGGGGTCTCCCAATCTGATATTATCCACGCTCCATTTATTTTAGGCTCTGTCTGCCAATCTTTTATTGTAGGCTCCGTCCCCACTTTTATTGTAGACTGTCTCCCACATCTATTGTGGGCTCTGTCCCCCAATCTTTTATTGTGGGCTCTGTCCCCCAATCTTTTATTGTGAGCTCTGTCCCCCAATCTTTATTGTGTTCTGTCCCCAATCTTTTATTGTGAGTCTGTCCCCCAATCTTTTATTGTGTGCTCTGTCCCCCAATCTTTTATCTTTTATTGTGAGCTCTGTCCCCAATCTTTTATTGTGAGCTCTGTCCCCCAATCTTTTATTGTGTGCTCTGTCCCCAATCTTTTATTGCAGGCTCTGTCCGCCAATATTTTATTGTAGGCTGTCCCCCACATCTATCTTGGGCTCTGTCCCAATCTTTTATTGCATTGCAGGCTCTGTCCGCCAATCTTTTATTGTAGGCTGTCCCCACATCTATCTTGGGCTCTGTCACCAATCTTTTATTGTAGACTGTCCCCAACTCTTATTGTAGACATTAAAAAGGCAAAAGGAAAAATATTTGTAAAAATAACAAATATATATATATATATATATTATATATATATATATATATATATATATACCCAACACTTCTGCACAAGCAGGATGCGACATAAGGTCAATTTTTAAGCAGGATCTAATGGGTCTGAATTAAAAGGTATCCTTCTCCTAGACCGGCTGCAATACCAAGGCTTAAGAGCCCAACTTGTCCTACTATTTACCCATAGCCGAAGCGGTAATTCATACCTTTGCCAAGGGTATTAGCGCTGTGGGAAATACCTTCAGTCTCGTCCAGGATTTGAACTAGTATCACCGAGTCCATTTCCGACGATGATAATAAAGCAACGGAGGCCTCGAGTTTGGGTAGTTGTTTTTTTAACGTTGTTTTTACATACATCTTATTCAATACGAATAATATTTAAACATATCAACCCAGAGCTTCGGCACTGGGAACCTCCCCCATTAGATGCAGTTTAGTGTCATACCCAAGACACCTGTTTTTGGGGATCTTATCCCTCAGCAAAGGATACAGTCAGTTTATTCTAAAACTTGCCGACAGGGTGACTAATGAATTGTAAAGGTTCAGTAAGAAATTCCCCGAGAATTACTGTCTACAACAGCTGAAGAAGGCAGAAGAGTACACCGGCTGAAAGATTGTGACTAACAAAAGAAAAAAAAATTAAAAATTAGATGATGCCATCTCCGTCGAAAGGGGACAAGCTTCTGAAATTTGTAGATCAGTTCATATACCTCGGTAGCAATATCGCATCTACTGAAAGCGATGTCAACATCTTATTATAATGGAGATTGTGGGTTTGTATGTCTGTAACCGAAACTATATTACCATTCAAGTCACAATTCTCTTTGTTATTTACATCACATTCTCCATGATTTTATTTTTATTTAAACCTCAATTATTATTAAAATTGTTTTACATCATTAAGACTGTTGACCATATTTATATACTAATAACATGCAATTGTATTTATATATACAAGAAAATAGCAGTTTACAGTGTGAATTGGAAGGCTAATTTGCATATTGATCTTAAAAATTTGATTTTAATAAATATATGCTTAGTATTATTGACTTCTAATTACTTGGTTTTATATTAATGAATATGAGCAAAAATCTCGGGGATAAATCTTAAAAGAAATCCATTAACAAGAAGAAATAACTGTAATATTATTCTTTACTTCCTATTTTAACTAAATAGTCAAATTAAGAAAATTTACCAATGAAAGACGGGAGTAAGGGAAAATGATGGAAGAGTTAGTTTCAAAGTTGTTCTATTTTTCAATCATACCCCCTCTGTTCTAAATATTTTTATCTGAATTCTTATTCAGTTTCATTAGCCTTTCTAATTTAACATGATATTTTATTATATTAAAACTTAAATACTTGCACCCGGAGGGTGCATATATTTGCTAGTATGCATAATTAAAGCATGAACTACTATCGAAATATTATCGACTATATGGAAATATGATCGCTCTGATAAAATAAAACTGAAATTCTTCCAAGCTGTAGCTGTAAAAATGGTCAAAGTCTTGCAACCGTACAGTAGTACTGGCACGACTGTGGCACATCCTACCAGTGGCAAACCTGGTTGGTAAATACCTACTTTTAAACGTTTTCAGCGTTGTAAATATATTAAATCGAGAGTTGAAAATGAGGATTTTCCTGTGAGAAAAAAACTGAAAATCAAATTAAACTTCAGGTTTATTTGTATTTGTATTTATTAGTCAAACTTTAAAGCCTCCAGGTCACGAAACATAGTTACTGATTGATGTGATCAAAAGCTTAAAGAACTGATCAAATTCAGTTTGCTGCAGATAAAAAGGAAAAAAACCCTCTCCCGCTGGGCATTCATTACTTAGTTTTAGATCACAAATAAATAAAGATGAGTACAAACTTTTAAAAATATAACGCTCGCCTGACTTGAATATCGGCTACTGACTTCAGAAATTTGGACAAAAACAGACTGGCACACACACACACACACTATATATATATATATATATATATATATATATATATATAGTCTGGGATAGTCACCGTTTCAGCTTTCACTGGAATGGTGCGCCAAATTGCAGTAGTATTAGGAGAGTGCTCGATATAAAGAATAGAGCTATTATATAATATAGTAAAATAAATATATAAAGGTATTACATATCTATTTATTTGATGGCAATAGAACAGTCACAACCTTAGGTTTCATACATGCAAAATCGCATGCATTCATCAGGTGACGTTGTGACTGTTCTATTGCCATCAAATAAATAGATATGTGATAACTTTATATATATATATATATATATATATATATATATATATATATCAATGTGGCACTATTATACTTGAAGAAGCGTTAGTAATCCAACAGTGTTATTAGAAGAGTGTTCAATATCGTGATAGAGCCTTAATAGATAAATAAATGAATAAATAAAAGGATTAGCTTTTTTTATTATTATCATTGGAACAATTAGTGCCACCATTTGGTTTCTTGCTCTGTGGCAGTCCTCAGGCAACGAAATTGTATTTGAAAAACAATTTTCAAAAACACAGAGCAAGAAAACAAATGGTGGCACTAATTGTTCCAATGATAATAAAAATAGCTAAACCTTTTATTTATTAGTTTATATATATATGTTCAGTTTACCAAATATATAATATACAGAAGAGAGATCTATTGTCTTATTTCATCTATTATTAAACTTTTATCAATTTTCTCTCTCCGTCTGCTGGTATTAAAAATTAATACCTAGATATTTAAAGGTTCAAAGATTCCATTATGGACTGAGATCATATTTATATATATATATATATATATATATATATATATATATATATATATTATATACCGACCCCTCTACCCGAATAGGATGTGACACAAGGTACATTTTTAAGCGGAGTTTTACAGGTTCTAATCTAGTTTTCCTTTTTCTAGAAAGGTTGTCAAACCAAAGTTAAAGAGCCCTGCTGCTTACCCTTAGCTGAAGGGAGAATAGTTGGATGCATACCTATCCCAATGATATTAGCGCAATAGGAAATGCAAACAGCCTCATCCAGGATTTGAACTCGTATCGCCGTATCCATTTCCTACGACGTTAACCATTACGCAACTCGCCAGTGTTTTTTTATTATTTTTTTTACTGGATTCTACTAATCTTTGTCTTGTAAAACGGTACTGGCTCTGTGTTTCTTAATAGCTGAGAGGCGAAACAGGAAAAGAAAGAATTAGCCTCTATTAATCTTCAGTTTGTTTGGTAAAAATCTGGATGGCGCGCCCTCGGTCACAGAAGAATTCAGTTTGTTTATCAGTTAAGAGGATAAATGGACGTCAAAAGTGAAAAAACAAAATGGAGACGCCTATATGAACGAGGTGGGGGATCAGATGATTCAACACTGTGATTAATACGTTTTTGCCGAAAAAAATGAACATTTCTAAAAACTGGAATATCCAAAGATACTGACAGTATATCTTATAGCAACAGTTTTAATTTCATAACTGCAGTTATTTTTGTACGAGGGAGTGTAAATAATTATCCACGCTTTTACCATAAGTAATGTAAAGTCATCGGGGTGGCCTAAAGTCGGTATCAGCCAGACAGCGAGGGAGTCTATCCCCATTTTCACAAACGCTGGACCAAGGAGATTGTAATTAGCGTCTGAGGTGTATCACCACACCTACCATCAGCTCCCCACTTTACCGTACGGATCATTGTGCTACTCATATGCTGAGTTGGCGAGGACCCGTAACGAACCAGGAACTTTTTGGTTCCCAAGAAGACGCTCTACCGATTAAGCTAAACCGGCCCTAAAATATCTTTATTATTGTCACACTACGTTTTGCTTATAGTTGGATCACATGATCGAAGATTGAGCCTCATCAAGCCATTTTGCTTGCTGGTTTTACAGCATTAACATGGCCGCTCCACTATAAAACAAGGAAGAACAAAGTGCAGTGACCCGATTTATTTGACCAACCGAAAACCTTCTTGAGTGGGATACGCAAGTTTGTGGATCGCTGGACCTTTATTGGCATTTCAGTCTCGGAAGACTATAATATATTTTTTGTGCCCCTGAAGTTACAGCGCCTCCTGTGACTGTGATGTCCAATGTTTGAAAAACATTCTCGACCACAGATGTCGCATGTGAAGGCAGTCCCTGAAGATGTTGATGTGCCGATGCTTTGTTGTCGCTGCTTTCTTCTGGACCTCTTAACTTCATGGCGTTGCATTAGGGTGACTTCCGACATGAAAAGTCCGCTATGGAGAGCCTGCCACCACCGAGGGCGGTCCTGAGCCAAATTTTTCCAGATGGAAGGAGCAATGCCAAATGACCTGAGATCATTCTTACAGACATCCTTGAAACGTAGCTGGGGGCGACCAATCTGTCTCTTACCTGACGAAAGCTCTGCATAGAGGATGTCCTTCGGGATTCGTCCATCGTCCATCTGGCGGAGATGTGCATCGAAAAAGAAGGAGACGATATAGAAAAATGATGTAATTGTTTAAATAAATTGAAAATATTGAGTGCGGATCGTTTATAGCTCTTCCTCGCATCTTTGAATTAAAACGTTGTTTTTATACATCTTGCAAGGATTTCAATCTAACAGGATAATATTCAAACAGTGACTTAAACCCCAATATTTGATATTAAAAGCGCGTGGTGTAATGTTTAAAGTCATGGGAAATGGCTCGTCGCCGCGAGTTCAAATCCTGGCAGTGGTAATTGCATTTCCCTTAGCACTAATACCCTTGGGAAAGGTATGAATCCCACTCTCCCTCCAGCTATGAGTAAATAGTAGGGCGGACTGGGCTCTTTAACCTTGGTTAGGCAACCGGTCTAAGAGAAGGAATACTCTGAATTAAAAACCGTTAAACTCTGCTTAAGAAATTGACCTTGTGTCGTATCCTGCTCGTGCGAAGGGGTTGGTAAATATATATATATGATATATATAATATATTAAAAACAAAGGTAAACAAAATATTACACAAAATATCTTATTATAATGGAGATTGAATATGTGGGTATGTCTGTAACCAAAACTATGTCAGCACCAACGTTACAATTCCCTTATCGCTTCCGTACGTTCACCCCTTCTCTTTATCTTACCTCTATTTTCTTATATTTTTTCTATGAAGCATACATTTTTCTTCCCTTTCTTTCTCTATAATAAAAACGAAATGGTCCATTATTTAGCTGAGCTGACGACGCTCATTAGAAATAAAAATTTGGTAGATAAGCAACACCAAATAATCAGGATTTACATTTTTGCAATTCATCATGGACGATTAGTTCGGTCTCATTTTTAACCAAAGGGTGTTGCATGATAACGGTCGTACAAATAAGGAACACGAGTATTAATATGTACATTTTCTGTTATATTTGCCAAGGTTCACATTTCTGTGAGTTTTAATAATTCAGCGAAATCTACAAATACCCTCCGGTGCACTTGTACATAAGGGTGAATTAAACGCGAAGAAACGGGTGTTTGAATATTCATATTTTTCTCCTTTCTCATCATTACAGAATTATAAAACAAGATACACACATAAAGAACTGATAAACTTGTAGATAAATCAATTTCCTTTCATTTGATTTATGTTTTGACTGGCTTTTACGGGTTTATAGCGAATTTATAAGCATTTTTTCAGGTGATACCCATAAAAAATGCAAATGTCTACAGCCTTTCATCTCAGAAATGAGAACTTTAATATACTTAGGTTAATTAACGAAAATTATCTTATTTTCCACTGGCTAGCGTGGTGAATGAAGGCGTGTTAGTATTGACCAATGAGAATTCAGCACAACCCTAATTAGCCCTGTTGGGCGGGGCTTTACAATACATCCACTGTACCTCTGTATAGGGTTAAAATACCACCAATGGGACCACCTGTTGGCTATGGGTGGCGACCTATGATGCTTATGGACGGAACCCTGGTGGCTGAGCAGTCCATAACTTGCAACATACCACTTTGACCTTTACTTAGGCTAGACGGGTGGTTGGAGCGCCTCCGATTAATCGGCTGGTCACATCAAGACCTTGCACCTATATGATTTTCCCAATGTTATTGCCCTTATGGCAAGCCCCAACTCTTTTATCGTATATGTGCTAGAAAGCGGTTGTTGAGGGTCTTAGTGTCCTGTGTATGAGGTTAAACTGTATCTAGTAGAGTGGTTCCAATTTTGGAGGTCTCGGGAGTGGGTATTTGCCTCTCATCCCACTTATGAGGGCGTGACACAAGGACATTTCTATGTGGGCCCACCCATAAGCCGAAGCTGATGGGTGGTAGGCACACAAAAAAAGAGGTCTAGGGAGTGTGGTGTACCCATTTATCGTCAATATTTCCAGGTTCACTCTGATCTAGAGAGGTAGTACCTGTAAGGGTCCGATCTATGGATTGAACATAAAAGAATTGTTTTAAAAAAAATTGAGTTAAAAAAGTTTCATTATCCATCAAATTATTAAAAGAATGACTTCGGCATAAAATAACCCATTAAGATTTAACGTGCCGTACCAACTAATGACCCTAATGATTGCCATGCATTATTTGTTTGTTCACTTAAAGTTTCCCGTTTTGCCACAATCATTAGTCAGGTAATCTCTGATAATCATGATCATACATGGAACACAGAGTAACGGAACGAATCACGCAGCACCATATAATAAAATAAAATAAATAGATAAAGGTTTTCATATCTATTTATTTGGTGACAAAGGAACATTCACGACCATTTTGGTTTCATGCGTCAACAATCGTCAGGTAAAGATGTTATATATATATATATATATATATAAGGGTATTAGCAATATGTGAAATATAAAAAGCCTCGTCCAAAATTTGAACTCGGGTTGACGAGTCTATTTCCTACGATGTACCACCACTATATAGTAGTTCAATTATATGATAAAACAAGGTAAAATAAGACTACTCACTACTCTGAGTTTCACGCTCACGATCGTAAAGATATCCTATATCTACACTTCTGAAACTCATATCAACATTAAAAGCTAGACATAAGCCCACCTGAAGATTGTGTGCGGGAAATTCATAGGAGTGAGTATTCTTAATTTACCTTGTTTTTATCTTACAACTAAAACGTGATATTGTACTATATTTCGAAACATAGCTCTGTACGTTTCATTATGTAAACTTGCAAAATAACCCCCCCCCCCAGGCGATGTAAAAATACATTTTTGAAAGATATTGCTTGAGAAGGTGGAAGTTAAAAATTAAATGTCGGAGAGTTTGAACAATAAATCATGAAATCATCAGATTTATTAAAAAAGTAAAAAAATAAAAAACAAAACAATTTGAAATTGAAACTAAGTTCTATTAACTTTGAATATCTATCTAGATTAAAACAAACTATATATAAATATATGATACTGGGGTTGTATCTATTAAAACTTGTTTTAAAAAACAATGAGGACTGTCAAATGTTGCATGTTCAAATTTTGAGTGTATTTATTCTATATAATGACGTAAGCAGTGACGTAGTTTTTGTTACAGACAAAAACCGGAAGCAAATCTCCATTATTAATAGATTATTACTAGCAAGAATATGCGCACCCCGGGCGTAAGTATTTAAGTTTTAATGAAATATATCAAATTAGAAAGACTAGCGAAATTGAATAAGAACGTATATAAAAAGATTACTTATTTTAATTATATTTAATTACTTTCTATATAAAATCATTCATAGGAATCATTTTAATACATTGGAGAATAAAACAATAATATTAGAGATCAATAACACAAAGTAATTATTTATCAGACCCAGTTTTGTTCAAACCAGTATGCAAATCAACAACACCATATATTATGTAAACATTTATTTCTTAGTGATATGTAAGACACATTGCAAGATTACCAACGCACCAATAAGATGGGCTTTTCTTAAGCAAGTCTAACTCAGATTTTCGTTGAGACATCATTGACAAATAAATTCATTCTATGTATTAATGATTTTAACTATAAATTAAATATTGATAAGGTTACGCAATTCCTGAGGGTATTGTGACGTAAGCAATGACGTAGTAGTTTCGGTTAAAGATAGACAAACACCGAATCTCCATTATGATAAGACTATCCCCTTTTGTGGAATTTAATGTAAGCCGAATGAACCAAACTGTCTTTAGTGGTTGCTGAAAAATCAGAGCGTCGTCTCACGTCTAAGTGGTTTCGTCGCGCAAGGAATCTGTTGAAAATCGCAATAAAACCCAAGCGCCATATTTGATTGGTTCTGTTTCGTTTCCTCTCTAAGAATATTTATTTTTGGTAGCACTCATTTATTATTTAGAGACTTACAGACTGGGTTAACTTTCTTTCCGACTCTTAGCGACTTAGCTTGAAATTAACTTTCGTATATTTCTTTTTGTTGTTGTTGTTGGTTCTCGAGTATTGTCGCTTCTATTTCCATCTCTTTTTAATAAGTGAAAACTGCTTCAGTAACCGCGTTCAACATATGAGAAGAAACAAAACAGAAAATTATTGGCTAATGTCAAGGTTGACGATGAATGTAACAGCTTTTTGCCTGTTCTCACATCGACAGATTTGTTTTGTCAAATATTGTCATTTCTATTTCCATCTATTTTCAATAAGTAAAAACTGTTTCAGTAACCGCGTTCAAGGAAGAAGAAAAAAACAAAACTGTAAATTATTGGCTAATGTCAAGGTTGATAATAAGAGTAACAGCTTTTTGTCTGATTTTGCATGGACAAGTTAGTTTGGTTGGTTATTTGGTATAATAGCATATCAACTGTTGGGGTTATTTAATTCAAAATCTTGTTTTTATTTTGCAAAGAGTTTGGGACACAAGGAGACAATTTTCAGTTTTTAAAATTTTTTTAATTGGTTCTAATTAGTCATAATTTGCAATTAAGTAAAAAACAAACAAAACTGAACAATCTCTTACTTTACATTCTGCCTATCCCATTATTCCCATCTGTATATTACTTGATTAACCCCTCGTTATCAAGCTCCAGTGTCTGTCTATATGTAACCAAAACTACATAACTGCTTACGTCACAATATCCTCAGGATCTGCGTAAGTTTATCAATGAATATCTAATTTATAGTCAAAATCATTAATACATAGAATAAGGATCAAACCTCTATTATATATACTCAGAAATTAAGTATGCAACATTAAACGGTGTATGTTGTTAAAGCAAGTTTTAATAAATACATGATCGGTATTATTGATTTGTATATAGTTTGTTTTGATTTGATATATATTCAAAGTTATCTAACGTATAACCAGAAAATTATTTACAAACAAGAAATAGTCACATAATGCTCTTCTACATTAAATTTGAAGTTGTTCGTGCATTTAAATGTATCCAGTTTAGGCTTGCGCATGTCTGCTTTTCATTACGAGTTTTTAACGACAGTTTCATCAGTCATACTTACCCACTCGGCTTAAAAATAAACTCGGTAACAAAAAATATTCTAACTCCCTCTTCTTCCTGTTTTTCAGATTCAATGACACAGGGTTTTAAAAAATAAGAAGTTTTTCTGTAGTTAGGTTAATGTTTTCCAATAAAATTATCAATTAATATTTATGAAATTATATTATAATCTTAATATAAATAATTCATATCTTATCATACGAATAAAAACCCGTGCTGTTTAGATTATCCTCTGACATAAAACAAAAACATTTTCTTTTCCTTTGACGAACATCAAAACAAAAACCTTAAATATTTTAATTAACTGAATTATTTGAACTAGCAAATATATTCACCCTCCAGGTGCAAGTATTTAAGTTTTAATATAATAAAATATCATATTAAATTAGAAAGGCCAATGAAACTGAATAAAAATGCAAATAACATGATTTGGAATAGAGGGGGTATGATTGAAAAATAGAACAACATTGAAACTAACTCTTCCATCATTTTCAATTACTCCTATTCCTAATTTAACTATTTAGTTAAAATAGGAAGTAAAGAATAATATTACAGTTATTTCTTTTTGTTAAGGGATTTCTTTTAAGATTTATTGAAGAGAATTTTGCTCATATTCAATAAGATAAAACTAAACAATTAGAAATCAATAATATTAAGCACATATTTATTAAAATCAAATTTTTAAAGATCAATATGCAAATTAGCCTTCCCATTCACATTGTAAACCGCTGTTTTGTTGTATATATATAAATACAACTGCATGTTATTTGTATGTAGATATGGTCAACAGTCTTAATGATGTAAAACAATTTTATTAATAATTGAGGTTTAAATAAAAATAAAATCATTGAGAATGTGATGTCAATAACTAAGGGAATTGTGACCTGAGTAGTGATATAGTTTCGATTACAGACAGAAAAACACACAATCTCCATTATAATTTTGAATTTAACTGTTAGAAACTTCATTTTATAAGAAAACATTTATTTGAATTTTGACTACAAAACTATTTTTATATCTATTATTAAAAAATATAAGATTTTAAAGTTTGTTAACATTTTTTACGAAATACCATTGAAAAAATTTTTTTAAGTAATTTTGGACATCGATAAAATCAAAATAATTAAAAAAAAATTATATATATTTCTTTACACCCAAAGTAAAATATTCATTTTCAATTTTAATAAAATTTTGTAGAATTATGTAGAAATGTTTATATTAAAAAAATTGTCGTCTGCTGTAAAACAAAACTAACCCAACCCCTCAGGCAAAATCCTTCAAACATTAATTTTTGCTCCGTCCGGAGGGCAATTCTTTGCTAGTATATATATATAAGTAATTGTCAAATGTACATAGAATAAATATATACATCTATCTATGTGAAGAAAAGGAAGTGAATCAGACGGTATGTAGTATATTAAGAAAAATTGAAAAAAAAAAAAACAGGTTTAAATGAGTAGAGGGGTAAGTTTATTGGCCGACGCTGCAGTGTTTCGATCTATTATTTAGATCATCTTCAGGGTATTTGTTGGTATATGGAAGGTGATAAAAAATTTTTTATCACAGAATAACGAGAAAAGCGAGTAAAAGTCCTTGTTCATTAGTTTGTTTAAAATTTGAAGTCTGAGAAAAAAGAATATCTATCTATATATTTCAATTAATTGAAGATTATATATATATGTATATATATATATTGTTTTACTATATTTATTATATAGTTTGCTAAATGTATCAATAAAAAATGGCCAATACTAGTGACAGAGCATATATATCTAGAATAAACATAGTCAACGATGCTTGGTAAATTACTGTTTCACGCCTAGGCGTTTTTTTTTGTCCGAGGAACGCATAGTCAAGAAGCTGACAGTTACCATGCGCTGGTGACTCTTGGTTCACGCTACACTAACATAAATATACACACACACACACACATATATATATATATATATATATATATATGACAAAAGTGAATGGAAGTGAATCCGACAGTATGAAATTAATATTTAGAAAAAAACACATGATGTTAAAATTCGCTGATAGAAATCTGTTTCAACCCTTTATTGAAGTGGTCTTCATCAAGAGCGATGTGTGTATATGAGTGGACTGTTATAAGACATTTATTATGTTATAAACATTTTTATACATATACAAATATATATTATATATTTTATATATACATTTTTATACATATTTACATCAAACTCTTTTGAGTTTTCTTTGTGGACTATAATGCTTCCGATTTATTGAAATAAAATAAATTTATTTATTTTACAGAATATGAATTTTCAAAATTTAAAAATTAAAAAAAAAAAAAAAATCCGGCTATGAACTAGAACGTTTCATCTGTACCACTTTCATATCCACTCATATACACACATCGCTCTTGATGAAGACTACTTCAATAAAGGGTCGAAACAGATTTCTGTCAGCAAATTTTAACATGTGTTTGTTTTTTCTAAATATTAATTTCATATATATCTTATTATAATGGAGATTGTGTGTTTGTCTGTCTGTAACCGAAACTATATTACTACTCAAGTCACAATTCCCTTAGTTATTGACATCACATTCTCCATGATTTTATTTTTTATTTAAACCTCAATTATTAATAAAACTGTTTTACATTATTAATACTGTTAACCTTATCTACATACGAACAACATGCACTTATATTTATATATACAACAAAATAGCGGTTTACAGTGTGAATGGGAAGCTAATTTGCATATTGAGTGATTTTAATAAATATATGCTTAGTATATTGGTTTCTAACTGTTTGATTTTATTTTAATGAATATAAGCAAACATCTCTTCAATGAATCTTAAATGAAATCCATTAACAAGAAAGATAAGTGTCATATTCTAAATACTTAAATTAGAAAAAATAAATGAAAGACGAGAGTGATAGAAGAGTAAGTTTCAGTTGTTCTATTTTTCGATTATACCCCCTCTGTTTCAAATCTTTTTATATGCATTTTTATTTAGTTTTTATTTGTCTTTCTACACCCGGAGGGTGCATATGCTAGTATATATAACATAGAATAAATATTCCCGTTTGTCTGATCAGATTTTATTTATCTTATATATATACAATTTATGGTAGCGAAGGCACAAACTTAACGGCGCTTGGTTGCTGTCAGTTTCTCGCCTTTGAGAGTTTTACACTCAGTTACTAAACACCGTTGAGTTTATGTCTTCACTACTCTTAGATGTACATGATCTATCAATGATACTGAACAGTCTTTACTTATATAGAAAACAATATTATCTATAATATATGCAAATACACACACACACGTATATATATATATATATATATATATATATATTATATATATAATATATATGTAAGATATATTTATAATATATAGATGTATTTGTAAAACGATGTCTATAAATGTCCACACACAAATACACACACTCATATATGTGTACATACATAAATATATAATTTACGTATTCATTATATATATATATATATATATATATTACATATATAAACATATTTTAAAACAATGTCTGAATATACGCACACAAATACACGCATACATATGTGTGTGTAATATATATATATATATATATATATATATAATATACTTATTCATGTATATAAACACACACACACACACACACACAAATACACATATATATATATATGCACACACATACATACATACACAATATACTTATTCATGTACACACACACAAATAAACGTATATATATATATACACACATACATACATAATATACTTATTCATGTACACACACACAAATAAACGTATATATATATATATATATATATATATATGATATACTTATGTATATAAAACACACATATATATATGTATATATTTGTAAAACGTAAAGAGAATTCATATATCAGTATCAATCTATACATGTATAAATTCTGAAGGTATACACAAACACATACACGAGGAATATATACACACACACTATATATATATATATATATCATATATATATATATATTATTTATATATTTGGGGGTGGTGGTGCGTGCACGCGTGTTTTGAGAGACTTTTTTGTTTTCATCGCCTAGGCTGGACATCTTTAAAAGTCTACAACCAGAAGATATTGCCACATAAAACAAGTGGAAAGTGGCTGGGATCTTTTTGATTGACCGCTGGTCTTTCATTAGGTCTCTGTTTGTTGAAAGAACTGGACACTTTACACTGCAGCAAATTACAGGTGCTCGGCTGCAGCACGGCGACATCAAAAGCAGCTACAAAGCCGGAACCACTGGCCACTCCATCATTTCCAGAACTGCCAAGTAGCTACTTAACGTCAGTCTAGCGTACAACAGGTCGATAACATGGCTTCTGCACTAAAAATATTATAAATACTAATGAAAGCAAACAAAAAACAAAACCCCAAGAAAAACAGCACGGAAACATTTGAAACAATTTTATATACTGGTACAAACATCATCATCATCATGTCGCGCTTGTAGCACGGGTATCCATGACAATCTCTCGCCAACCTTCCCTATCCTTCTGTTGTATACTGGATCATACAGTATTCCGTATACTAGTACATTCAACTGTAGTTTGCGCCAGACATAGAGTAACTCGCAACAGAGTTCTAAAACATCGAGGTAGACGGTTCGCGTAATGGTTCCGTAATCTTTGCAGTTTCAGGGTATTTGCCTCATACCCCACTTGTATGGGCTGGGCACAAGGCCTCGTGTTAACGTGGACCCACCCACAAGCCAAAGCTCATGGGTGAGAAAGAACAAAGATTGCGTCGATCCCTTCGGCATTCCCCCACAAGGGGGGCGCGTCAGGCGCTGGGCAATAAACCCAGCCCTGTCCCTTTAAGTCAAGGGGACAGGTATTGCCTGGGGGGATAGCCCCCTGGGATCGACGCTGTTGATTTCATTACCTCACAACTCCAGAGGCCGAAGCGCTCTGAAGCAGTTTCTGTAATCATCCCAACGTTCTAAAACAACAGTGTATATATAGTCCTGGATCAGCGCATTCGCTCTCTTCGAAAGGTAAACTAGGCTAGTCCACAATACATTCATTGCCCTCCGAAGTCCTATGTACAGCACCAAAATGTCCCCTATTTTTGTATAAATTATACCTCCAGTTCAAATTGAGATATTTAGTGTGTTTGTTTCATGTTATTGAAAATTTTGTTTTGTATTCAGATAAAATAGAATTGTTAATATCTACAGAATATCTCCTTCACAGTAGGAAGTTGAATGAACATGGGTGGAATACGTTTTGTGACAAGGAATTATTGAAATAACATTATTGATATTTTTCTTTATTTCCAGTTTTCCAAACAACAAAACTAAATTCGAACAATAAAACAGTAAATGAACTTTAATAAATTAAATCTTTTAAATACTCGTGCCTATCAAGGATACAACTTTTAGATATTATTAATAACCATTGAAATTACATATTAAGGTTTGTGCCATTTTTCTATGATTTTCTCAAAATATTTCAATTTGAACTGGAGGTATAATTTATACAAAAATATGGGACATTTTTGTGGGACACCATTATATATATATATATATATATATATATATATATATATATATATATATATCTTATTATAATGGAGATTGTGTGTTTTTCTGTCTGTAACTGAAACTATATTCCTACTCAAGTCACAATTCTCTTAGTTATTGACATCACATTCTCCATGATTTTATTTTTATCTAAACCTCAATTATTAATAAAATTGTCTTCCATTATTAATACTGTTAACTATGTCTACATACTGACAACATGCAATTATATTTATATATACAACAAAATAGCGGTTTACAGTGTGAACGGGAAGGCTAATTTGCATATTATATTTAAAAAATCGAATTTAATAAATATGTGCTTAGTATTATTGATTTCTAATTGTTTGGTTTTATTTTATGAATATAAGCAAAAACTCTCTTCAATAAATCTTAAATGAAATCCATTAACAAGATAAAATAACTGTATTTTATTCTTTACTTCCTCTTATAACTAAATACTTAAATTAGAAAAAATAACAATGAAAGACGAGAGTGGTGGAAGAGTAAGTTTCAGTTGTTCCATTTTTTATTATACTCCCTCTGTTTCAAATCTTTTATTATACTCCCTCCGTTTCAAATCGTTTTATCCGTATTCTTATTTAGTTTCATTAGCCTTTCTAATTTAATATAAAATTTTATTACATTAAAACTTAAATACTTGCACCCGGCGGGTGCATATATTTACTAGTATAAATAATGCAGGCACCTCGAGTAGTGTAATGCTTAGCAATCTACATGAGCATACCATTGGCAGTTAATTTGATAATCATTCGGTGCCCCTTATTTCTGGCCAAAGCTAAAATATCAGATTTTTCCTTAGGATCCTTTTCGGTGAAACCTGGTAAATTAACTTCTGTTACTGGATCGTTGATTGGTTGAATTTTACGACATGTCAATCCTTGTTTGGTTATTTTTATTTCGAAGATATTTTATTTTATCCATTATTGATGGTCACTAAAAATTTCTTATAACTCAATTTTTAGAACATATTTTTTGTTAACTCAATCGCTTCCATTTAACGCATGGGTGGGACCCTAACAGGTACTACCATTCCGGGCCAGTGTGGACCTGGTATTTATTGTGATGAAGGGAAACTCCACACTCCTCAGAGTTCCAGAATTGAAATTTCATTAGATGCAGTTTACCGTCATACTCTGAAGACCCTCACTCACCGCCTTCAAACACATATGATAAAAAGTGTTGGGGTTTGTCATAAGACTAATAGAATCGGGACGATCATATAGGTACTTGACGCTTGACGTTACCAGCCGATTGATAGGAAAGGACCTCACCGTCCGTTGATTACTGATTAGGTTCACTAAACTAACTATATATTTGAATATTCGTTCCTTGTGTATATATCTTATTATAATGGAGATTGTGTGTTTTTCTGTCTGTAACCGAAACTATATTACTACTCAAGTCACAATTCCCTTAATTATTTACGTCAAATTCTCCATGATTTCATTCTTTTAAACCTTCAGTTATTAATAAAAATTGTATTACATTATTAATACTGTTGACCATATCTACGTACTAATAACATGCAATTGTATTTATATATACACAACAAAATAGCGGTTTACAGTTTGAACGAGAAGGCTAATTTGCATATTGATATTTAGAATTTTATTTTAATAAATATGTGCTTGGTATTATTGATTTCTAATTGTTTGGTTTTATCTTAAGAAATATAAACAAAATCTCGTGGATAAATCTTAAAAGAAATTTATTTACAAGAAGAAATAACTGTAATATTATCCTTAACTTCCTATTTTAACTAAATAGTTAAATTAGGAAAATTGACCAATGAAAGAGGGGAGTAATGGAAAATGATGGAATAGTTAGTTTCAAAGTTGTTCTATTTTTCAATCATACCCCCTCTGTTCCAAATCGTTTTATCTGCATTTTTATTCAGTTTTATTAGCCTTTCTAATTTAATATTATATTTTATTATATTAAAAGTTAAATACTTCCACCCGGAGGGTGCATATATTTGCTAGTATATATATATGAGGGTTGGATTAAATCCGACAGAATGCGGTAAAAAAAATAGAGGGAAAATAGACAAAAAGAGCAACTCAAACACGTAGATGTAGGAGATATATTTTGCACACACAATATTTGACACACACACACACACACACATATATATATATATATATATATATATATATAATTGACTATATATGTATACAAGATTTGACCATATATATATACGCACACACAATAACTGACTATTTATATTCATGCAAGATTTGAATGTATATATAACATATATACATTAAATATTGTCCGCTAAAAAAAAAAAAAAAAAAAAAAAATCAAATAATATATAAAAATGAAATGTCTCAACAACCTAGCTGGCTACTTGAAAGAATTTTACTTTCATTTTTTTTCATTTTGTTGGCCAATTGAAATATTGAAGAACAATGTATGAGAATATATGTCGTGAAATATATATATATATATATATATATATATATATATATATAATATATATATATATATATATATATATATATATATATTCGAAAAAGTGTAAAATAAATATGGAGAAAATAGCATTTTTGAATCCTTTAATTCAGAGCTTAACAGTCATACGCACAATTTCTTTTCCCACTTTTGAAAGTTTCATGGCGATCGGCCTTTTTTTAGTTCCGTTGTCATGACAACCTCAAAGGCAATCGTAACGTTTTCCAATACTTTTCATAAAATATAGACAAAATTCAAAATCTAATGAGGGCGAAACGTCATAATAAACACATAAACATACGTCTTATTTATTTATTTATTTATTTGGTGAGTGAATACATGAAGACAACGGCACTCGGTAAATGTTATTGTCTTTTTTTTCACATTGTTTGAAAAGCTCATAAGCGGGAAACTGTCAGTTACCAAGCGCCGTTGACCCCGTCTTCGCTAATCTAACTTAAATATACAGGTTCTATCCTTGATATTGAGTATTCTTTATATATAAATATACCAAATATATAAACAATATCGATTCGTTAGACGAAAATTCTGTCGGGTTTCGATCCCGGCTAGAGGTAGCTGTTAAAATGTCGAGCCGCACTGATGAGAAGTAAACTTTGAAACACGTGTCTGTGGATGACTGATTATATATATATATATATATATATATATATATATATATATATATATATATATATATGAAATAATATACAATTAAAAAGTGTTTGTTACCATTGGTTTCAAAGCACCGTATTAGCCGCTTATCTTCAAGACTAATCGTCTTGTGTTGTAAGCCTATTTGACAGCGTGTGGTACCCTATTTTTGTCATAGTTGAATACAAGAGGAGAGGGAATTTGCGGGAGAACATGACGAAAATGGATCACTTCTATATATCACTGACTGAGAATTTGCTATCATAATTCAAAGTGATTTGTTCTGAAGCTAAGCGGCTAATACGCTATTTTGAAATCAATGATAAACGTTTTTTAGTTGTATAGTATTTTACTTTCTCCTATATATATAATATTGTGTACTATATTCATAAGTAAATAGTGCTCAATATCGGGGATGGAGCAGGTATATCTAAGTTAGATGTACTGACAGTTTCTTACCTATGCGATTCTTAAACTATATTTGGTTTGAGAATCGCATAGGTGAGAAACTACCAATAATCCAGCCCGTTAAATTTCATGTCTACGCCATCCTTACTTAGATCTATCTCTCTCTCATATATATGTGTATATATATATATATATATATATATATATATATATATATATATATCTCGATCAATAGATAGATAGATATAGATAGAGAGATGGATAACATTGGTATTAGATAACCCACGAAGGTAGAATTGTAAAGAAACCAAACCAAACATAAGTTTGCATCTCTGCACATTTGTACAGAGATGCAGATACATGCATAATCAATTATTTGGTAAACAAAACCAACAAAAACCACAAAAAAAAGAGAAATATGCATAACTGCAGGAGAGAAAGAATGGCCAGCTGCTGTTTTGGAAATGACAATAGACGGGTGGGCAGAAATAACGGGTACTCAAGTGCAAAATAGATGAGTGTTTATTTTTCTCACCCCTACCCATCACAACTCTAATGCGAATTAATTTTAAGTGAGAATTCAATTTCAGACTATTCTTTTAAAAAGAAAAGAATTATGTGTACTGGGGAAAAATTCTACCACCCGTCCACCCAATCGCACCGAAATATAATAACCATATCGATATATTTCCTTATTGATACAATTAATTAAAATCTACTAATACTCCAAAACCACTCACACACCTGCATATATAAGGGTAGGTCGATTTTGAAATTTGTGGAATATCAAAAAGATTCGGTATTGGTATGATAAGTACTGACGCCAAAAAGTAGATTTCTATCTTGCAACAATTTTTGAGCATTTAGTTTAAAAAATGCTCTAATATGAAGCCTCCCAACATCCTTGTTTATAATACGTTTAGATATAAAATTTCTCAAAAAAAATTTCAATCAAGAAAAGATTATCAGTTTATTCTATTCAAATAAAATTAATAAGATATAAAAAAATGGATTTAAATTGAAATTATAACCTCCACCCCACCAGGTCAGATTAGCTCCATTTAACCTCATTAATTGAGATACGTCAGTAAAAACATTGCGAGATATTGTAAAACAGTTTTTTTTCTGTTATCAATAGAACAAATCCAAAAAAACTATGAACTCTGCTGGGAACACAAATCAAGTGGTGATGATTTTAATATAAGCTACCATTGTAATTCGAACACTCCTCCGAGCCTTCTGTGAAGAAATGGCAATCATCATATATATATATATATATATATATATATAAGGTGTGTCAATAAAGTATCGAAATTTTTTGTACTTTTTGACACCTTGTATTTTGAAAGAATTAACGTTCCATTCATTGTTCATTTCTTTCTTGGTAATAGAGATATATTTTTTTAGAAATATTTATTTACAGAAAGATAGAATCACAACCAAATTCATGAATATTAGTATATTACATCCATAAAAATTAGTATTACATTCATGAAAAATATGTATATTGCATTCACGAAAAGGTAGTGTAATTACATTCATGAAAATTAGTATATTACATTTGTTATGTGGAGCTCTCTAAGTAGTTTAACTAACGAGAAGAGAGCTCCTTAAAGTTTAAAAAAAATTCTAATAATAATCAAATTAACTTAATATTCAATATGTGTAATATTTCAAATCACACACACACAAAAGAAGAGAGATAGCAGCAAATACTGTAATGATAATTACTTTAAGCGCCGAAGACGATCTCTACATAATGTTATTTGAAATTATTAAGTGTTTTTTTTAGTTTCTTTTTATATGAATATTTAGTTGGAGAATTTTTAATGTCCATAGGTAATGTATTCCATAGTTTTTCACCATGATAGCGAATTAATTTTATTCCATAAAGTTGACTATTGCATTGAAGCAAAAACAAACATCCACAGCTTCAATCTCGATAGGTTTATGACACACCTTGTATTATATATCATTTAAGTAGATATTGTTTAAGACCAAGGGATATTTCTTAATGATCGTTAAGTGTAGACATTTAAGTTGTCTCATTGTTTTTCGTATATCAGGGTCCGGATGGGAGAGAAGGTGTCCCAAATTCTTTACCCAAGCGCTTCCAAACGTGTTACTAGCGATTCTTAGGGGAATTATCAGTTGTAGTGGTTGGTTGTTTTTGGGCGAGTTTTATTCGTTGAGGGTGGATTCATCACAGTTTCTTGTAGTTGTTTTATTTAATTAAGGTAGCTTCTATTCTATAGCAAGTTCAATCCTCAGTGGATGCCCCATACTTGCGATCTTGTGTCACATCCTAACTGTAGATAACGGATTGGATAAATACCTGCTGTAACCATGGTGATTGTGCCTTTTCTGCCGGTGTTCTATTCCAGGCGAAACGCCAAAGATTTCAAATGTTGATTTCCAAAAGCTGAGTGTCTGTGTCCACACGCGAGGATTGACGACAACCAACGATAAACAACGAGAAATGAAGTGAAGAGATTGGATGCTGGAATATTTGAAATCAAACTTCGAATTGTTTCCAGACTTATCTTAGATATTTGATCATATTTGCGTAAGAGATCTTGCAAAAAAAAAAAAAGGAAAAGAAAAACAAAAGAAAAATATTCAATATCTCAAATATCTAAACACATCTTAAGAAATTTTGGAAAATGCTCAAATATTAAGCAAATTGTCGTACATACATGCAAGCTTAATATGCTCACGGACATATACTTATATAGCACGCCCCTATCCTTCTATTACTGTCCTTGTAGCTGTATCAAAATGAATCCGTCTACCGAAACACCACTGTCTGCACCATTCGACCAGGATCTTTTGTACACTGCTGCCCTGTCATCTTCATGTGTGCGTGCTCATCCCAAACTTCCGTACCACGTCTTCTGGTGCGCGTGCTCGCTTCCGACTTCCGTCTTATCGTCTGATGACTGTTGGTTAAGTTGTTGTATAGCCGACTACTGTACTTCAATAAAACCAGACACGTATATATATAAAAATAGGACCAGTCTTTATTTTCTTCGGTGTGTGGGTGGTGAGGGGCGACGAGTGTTCACAATGAAAATGCCGGGTGGCTGGTGAAGAGCGCTGTGTTCACAATGAACTTCCGAGGGTGGTTGATACGGGAGACGAAGAGGTTACGCTCACTGCTGCTCGCTGGAGACTGACTTGACCCTTCATCCACTAGGCCTTTATATACAATAAATATGCCCACGCATTTTCATTGTTTGATCTGATAACGGACATTTGTTATATATTTCTTTCTCTTTCTCTCAGTGTCTTCACCGGAAGAGGTGTCTTCCGTTTTCCTTTCTATCTATTTCTTCATCTTCTCCCTGCTTCTTGACCGGAAGACCTCTCTTCCGTTCTCCCTTTTTTAAAAATATATATTTTTATCTTTCTCTTTTTGTCTTTTTGCCGGAAGCTTCCTCTTCCGTTGCATGATAATGCAACAAAGTTAGCTTCCACAAAGTACTAATCGAAAGGCTTTATATGTTTTTACACATGTCACATTTTTAGTTTAGGAGAAATAAATCCCATTTTTAAAAAAATCCTTTTTTGCCCGAGTTCCTTATGTAGATAGTCTACTTTAGAAATTGGTGTTTGGGTGCTTAATTAATAGCTTGGTTATTCAAACCTTGTTGGGTTATTTTATGCCAAAGACATTTTATTTGATTCATTCTTGATGGGTATTCAGAATTGTTTTGCTTGTTTTTCTATTTAACCCATAGATGGGACTAACAGATACCACCACTCAGGGTCAGAGTGAACCGGGGGGAGTCATTGCAATTAAGGGGTACCCCACAATCCCCGGGGATCCAGAAATGGAACTTCACCATTACATGGAAGTTTAACGTCATCTATTTCCTCTTTTATTTCTTAAATGATCACCTGCTTGGAGGAGACAGATCACTGATCGGAAAAGAATATTCAAACAGAAAATAAATTTAAAAAAAAAAATGTTGATCAGAGGAATTTAAACATTTTCTTGATGCTTAAAATGAACTGAAAACATTTGTAAATATAATTCTGTAATAGTCATCAGGAAATGATATGACCCCCCCCCAAGCCCGGAAACAAACTGGTGTTGTCTTGTTCTACATTAAGATATGAATTATTCATATAAAAGCTGTTGATAAAAATAACCAAAACTGAATTGATGTACAGTTGCATAATGCGGTTGGGTTTGATTTACTAACGCATCCCCTTTGAATCAATAACAGAGACAGTTATAGAGGAATCACCTCTTCTCTCTCTCGACGTATCACGTATCCTCAGTGTGCCTAGACTTAGCTGACTATCTCCAGCTGGGATCTAATCCCGACCAGGGATCTAAAATCACACACACACACTCATATATACATATACATGAATGCATGAAAACCTTAAATCTATCAAATATAAATATATTTCAGTCTCTTAACTTTTTAAAATCTGATTTCAGAATGCTGAAATAAATCTATACCTGTTAAATTTAAGGTTTTCATTTATCTAGTTATATTCTACCCCGTATATATGAATATATGCACACGCACAAATATATATATATATATATATATATATATATATATAGAATGTACTTATCTAAACTTTATTTACATGTGCGTTGGAGTTTTCTATTTTGGTTGAATCCCATCACGGAAATATTTGATATTATTTACACAAACACACATCTAGAAATGCACAAAAACCCCAACTACGACGAATAATTTCTCCGCAGAAGGTCATAGACGTGGGTGAAAGGTCTTGGAAACAAAATATAGGACACCAGTGTAAGTTTAAATATATATATATATATATATATATATATATATATATATATATATAATATATATATATATATATATATAAAATGGAGATTCGGTGTCGTTCGTCTGTAACCGAAAAATGTCACTGCCTACGTCAAAATACACTCAGGAATTGCAGAAGTTTATCAATCAATGAGTATTTAATTTATAGTAGAAATCATTAATACATAGAATAAATCTTATCTATTAACGATGTCTATGAAAATCCGAGTTATTAGTCCGCTTAAAATCTTGCAATGTGTGTTATATATCACTAAGAAATAAAGGTTTACATGGTATAGGGCGTAGCTAATTTACATAGTGGTTCGAACAAAACTGGATTTGATAAATAATTACTTGGTGTTATTGATCTCTAATATTATTGTTTTATTTTCCAACGTATTAATATTAATTCTACGAATGATTTTGTAAGGAAACCAATTAAATATAATCAAAATAAGTAATCTTTTTATATGCGTTGTTATTTAATTTCATTAGTCTTTCTAATTTAATGAATTTCATTATATTAAAACTCATATACTTACGTTTTAGATTGAGTTAAAACCTGTATGCAAATTAACCGCACCATATATTATGTAAACCTTTATTTCTTAGTGATATATAAGACACATTGCAGGATTTTAAACGCACTAATATCATAGGCTGATTTGAGACAAATCTAATTTGGATTTTCATAGATATCATTAATAAATGAGGATTATTTTATGCATTGAGGATTTTAAGTATAAATTAAATACTCATTGATAAACTTACGCAATTTTTGAGGCTATTGTGACGTAGTTTCGGTTACAGACAGAAACACCGAATCTCCATTATAGTGACAAATATTAATATTATTTCGACGAAATTAATTACTAGTATTCTTCTTTTTCAGATCTTATGTCCTGGGAATGACGTTAAACTATCTGATGGTGAGGTTCCAGTTCTGGTGAATGTGGAGCACCCTTCATTCCCATTGCTTCCAGGTCCACTCTAACCTAGATTGATAGTACCTGTACATCTATTGGCTAAATAGAAAATTTGTTTATAAAAAAAAAGAGTTTAAAATTTTTTGTTCCAAACTATCGCTACGAATCTTTAAAAACTTTGCCGGCATTGAATGACCCACCAAGGTTGATATGCCGTAAAACAAAACAAACCAAACCTTCTTGTCAGCTAAGTGGCTATTGAAACCCAGAAAGTTAATCAGTCGAGGAGAACAGTTACTTTGACAGGAAACATATTACACAAGTTTTTTGTTGTCCAATTTGACGAGCTAAAAGCCGGGGAAAAATAAAGCTTGAATCATTTCTTTTCCTTTTTGTTTCTTTCAATATGGCGGTTCGTTCGATGATCAGATGTGTGCGGATTGCGCAATGAAATGTCCTTATGTTGATTGGAGGAAAATTGACAAGATGTGGTCAGTGCGATAGGCGGGATTAGGAGATGAATTGGATTTAGGCAGACTTAACAAAGAGCGATTATTGAAAAAGGCGGATTTAGCAAAGAGACGAAGATATTAATCTGCACAAGTAGGAAAATGGGATGAAACATTCTGGATGTTGACAAATATGGATCTGAGGAAGATCTATCAATCAAACACATTTTCTTTATCGCTATCTATCTATCAAATTTTCTTTATCGCTATCTATCTATCTATCATCGCTATCTATCTATCTATCTATCTATCTATCAAACACATTTTCTTTATCGCTATCTATCTATCTATCTATCTATCTATCTATCAAACACATTTTCTTTATCGCTATCTATCTATCTATCTATCTATCTATCACACATTTTCTTTATCGCTATCTATCTATCTATCTATCTATCAAACACATTTTCTTTATCGCTATCTATCTATCTATCTATCTATCAAACACATTTTCTTTATCGCTATCTATCTATCTATCTATCTATCAAACACATTTTCTTTATCTATCTATCTATCTATCTATCTATCAATTTTCTTTATCGCTATCTATCTATCTATCTATCTATAAACACATTTTCTTTATCTATCTATCTATCTATCTATCTATTTTTCTTTATCGCTATCTATCTATCTATCTATCAAAATTTTCTTATCGCTATCTATCTATCTATCATCGCTATCTATCTATCTATCAAACACATTTTCTTTATCGCTATCTATCTATCTATCTATCTATCAAACACATTTTCTTTATCGCTATCTATCTATCTATCTATCAAACACATTTTCTTTAACACTATCTATCTATCTATCAAACACATTTTCTTTATCTATCTATCGCTATCTATCTATCTATCTATCAAACACATTTTCTTTATCGCTATCTATCTATCTATCTATCAAACACATTTTCTTCATCACTATCTATCTATCTATCTATCAAACACATTTCTTCATCACTATCTATCTATCTATCAAACACATTTATCTATCTATCTACAAATTTCTTAATCGCTATCTATGTATCAAACACATTTTCTTCATCGCTATCTATGTATCGAACACATTTTCTTCATCGCTATCTATGTATTGTAACACATTTTCTTCATCGCTATCTATCTATGTATCGAATACATTTTCTTCATCGCTATCTATCGAATACATTTTCTTCATCGCCGTTGAAAACATTTTGTTCATCACTATCTACCGATTGAAATTATCTTCATACCAGTTTATCTATCTACTGAAATCATTCCGTTAATATCTCTCCATTCATCTATCTACTGAACACATATTCATCGATATCTTTTAATCTATTGATTAAAATTATATTCATACCTGTTTATCTATCTATTGAATTTATTCTTTTAATAACTATTTATGTATACTATTTCTATAAATTTTTGAGATGAAGCTTGATAATTAGTATTATTCGGACTATCGTCCTTATCTTCATTGTTATTTGTACAATGTTTTGGCCGATGTGCCCTCCGGCCTTCTTCAGGTATTTCTTGTCGGACTCGGAACCTTCTCGGGCTTGTCAGAGAAATCAGTCACATAGAATAATAATTAAACAGCTTAACACCTGTACCCCAGCTATGGATAGTGTAATGAGAACAGGATACTCCCGTGGACTGAATAAAGGGTTAGGTTCAAAGTTCCATGATGGTTCCCGATTACGACAAGAAGGTTACAGAGTCCGACATGAAATACATGAAGGCCGGGTGGGGGCATCGGAGGAAATGTTGTACAAATAACAATAGTCCGAATGATACAAATAATACTATCTATGTATCTATCGAACTCATTACGTAATATCCAGTCATGTTGTACTGATGAAGTGGTATATCAATTTGTTAAGTGAAACACACACACACACTATATATATATATATATATAAATGAAGAGAGAGAGAGAGAGAGAGAGAGAGAGAGAGAGAGAGAGAGAGGAGAGAGAGAGAGAGAGAGATTGTAATCTAAAATATTAAAACAAAAACGAATTTCAAATTACTATGCGCATATTTTGAGGATTATTTCACCGCAGAAGAAGTTTTCATCATCACTAGTTCGAATCCATGTAGAAGCCATGATTTTTAGCATTCGTTTTATAAATCACGTTTCAAGTAACTCCACCTTACTTTGAAGTTAAATAAAAATAGATAAAGGATATTCAAGTCAATTATAAAATAAAATATCTACCCATGCAATGGACCGAGGAAGAACGACCCTTTCTTTCACTAAGGTTCCTAGTTCGATACTGGCCTTTCCCATCTCAACGAATGTCTATTCATTGTTCAACCGAAGTCCAGGCCTCCCTATGCCGCATCGTTCAGATTAACTTCCTTTGAAAATGAAACAGCAACATCCAATTATTATTGACATTTTGTTGTTTGTTTGTTTGTTTATGCCTTTGTTTAAAATAAATAAACAATTATCCAGCGCCATCTGTCGTTTCAAGCCGACATATTCATCAGACAACGATTTTAGCTTGATATATCCTCCTACCCTCGCTACCCAAGCTGGAAAACGCGGGAAATATCGACAAAAAAAAATCAATGTCTCTTTTCTTTGCTTGCAAGACTTTTATTTAGTGCGAGTGTTTTTCGAAGAATTTACACCGGCGGGTATAGAAGTTGATGATTGTGAAGAATACAAGCCAGGCTTTGATGACGACGACGACGCCTTTTGCTATTATTTCAAATATTTCTTTGTTTTTTCTTCTTTATTTTCATTTTCTTTCTTCATAGCGAAATCTTTAAGCAACAATTTAGACACCCAAGAGTAACGATCAAATGAAAGAAAAGAATGATTATAGAAAAACCAACAAAAAACAAACCAAACATCAAAAGAAGCGAACGAAAACGCAAACATATACTTAATTTCTTTTCAGACAATTTCATCTGTTTGGAAAAATTATTCTATGCTAGTTTCTTTTTTTTTTTTTAATTTTTTTCTTTATTTAAAATAAATTTTAAATGTCGGTTTCTTGAGGAAAATTATTCAATTATTATTTTAGAGGTGTATTCGTTATCTTCGGTGTTGTCACTACATCTTTTCGGATGCTGCGATCTCTATTAATCATTCTTTTGAATTGAAGTATTGTAATGTATTTCTCTTGTCTAATGATTGTGTTAACACGTGAAACTGAGAGTAACGGCATGAGTTTTAAACCATTTGTCTAAAAGTGTTAAAAACTTTTCCACTCGCCATTAACTATATATATATATATATATATATATATATATATATATATATTATCATCATCACCATTATTATTAGTGTGTATATTTGGCACTATTATACTTGAAAAAGCGGTAGTAATCCAACGTACAGTGTTATTAGAAGAGTGCTCACTATCTGTGATAGAGCGTTAATAAATGAATAAATAAACAAACAAGGTTTAGCTTTTATTAAGATATGAACAGTCTTTACGGCCGAGCGGTTTCATGCTAGTGCATTCTTCAGGTAAAACGAAATAGCTATTTCGTTTTACCTGACGTAAAGATTGTTCATATGTTAATAAATAAAAGCTAAACCTTTTATTTGTTCATTTTTATATATATAAGAGAGAGAGAGAGAGAGAGAGAGAGATAGAGATAGAGATAGAGATAGATAGAGAGAGAGAGAGAGATAGAGAGAGAGAGAGAACATTGATGGAATAAATATACTTGGATGACACAATGTACACAATTCATAGTACCACAGATAGTTAGAAATGTGATTTCTTAGATGATCTGCTGACTGCCAGTGCACTACTGGTTGTTGATTGAGACGTGTTGGCTACGCTTAACTGCCAAAATCCGTCTTGATATATAGCTATATATATAATGTAATGCTATCACTTACATTTATTGCATAATAACTAAAAATGAAGACATAAGTCACACAATATTAGAAATTAACGCTGAATGCATATATGCCTTTATGTACAGTATGTGTACAAAATGTACAGCATGCATATCTAAAAACTAGAGGTGATGAGTAAAAACGGATTTCCAATCTGAATTCAGCACCCTAAAATTAGGTTAAAACAGCTATTTTTGTGCTTGCCTCAATTTCTTTGTAAACCAATGTAAATAATTGGGTGACTACTTAAACAACAGCAATTACTGTAAGAAACCTGATTCTTCTGTTTATCAAAATGACTGATTCGGCATTATATAACCCAAAAAGGGTTGATGTGACGTAAAACAAATCAAAATCAATCCATCAGAAATGGTTCATATCTATCTCTTCATCTATCTCTGTCAATCATTGGAAATCTCAGAGACAATCCATGCACGCTTCGGGAACAAACAATGCGACAATCTGTAACAAAGTTTGTAAGTCGACTACTGATTTTAAGAGACATATGCAGGTACACAAGCATTAAATTTCATCATCGGATTCAATCGATCTCGTAGGAAGGACGTCCTTCCTGTATCATAGTTGCATCAGACCTTTTGTTTTTTTGAGGGGCCATTGTAACGTAGCGGCGTCGTCACGGTATTAAATTACAATAGTTTTATCTTCGTTGTAAGGGATGACAATAACACCAAAGTTATCCTCCAGAAGTTTATTGAAATAAATTCAAGCTTTTTAACTTCGAGAGAGAGGGTCAGTTTAATTAATATATTCAGTCTTTAGACTTTCGGTCCTTCGATTAAATTTCTGGGTGACAAGCTTTTTCAGTTGGTAAATATTAAGGCTAGCTTTTCCAACACCAACTACACGAGATTCCGCTCGGCCAACTAACTCGTACCGACTCTCCCGATTACTAACCCCGATCACCTCACTCACTCTCCGGCTGACTGCCTCCTGGGCTGACTGACGACTGACCTGTCTCGAGCCCTCGGTTCTTTTATATTCATAGCTACTCCCACGCATTTTTATCTCTTGATCTGATAACGGGCAGTTGTTATATTTCTTTGTTTAATAAAACCGGAAATTCATATTTCCGTTTGTACAATATATAACACCATGAGAGGAAAGGTTCCGAGTTGTGGAGTTGTATGTTTGTGAGGGACAGTTATAATCTGTAAAGATTATGCAATTGCTACTAATGTATCTCCATCTGTTCCTCTATCTACGAGGGTAAGTCAAAAGGTAATGTCATTTTGTTTAGGACAGGTATAATTACTAACACAGGAACATGTAATTATACCTGTCCTAAACAAAATGGCATTACTTTTTGACTCACGCTCGTAACTATCTCAGTCCGTTCCTCTATCTATCTATAAATGTTTTCATCTTTTTTCTTGTCATTTCGTTTCTTGCCGTGCAATCTATGGTTCTTTAAAAAATGCTGTGTAAATTCTATTTTCTAATTAATTGTACGAGTTTTGCCGACAAATTGTTGCATCGATAGACAATTACAAAAGCGAAAGTCTCAGAGTTTTATCAACAAAGAATAAAATTCAATTCTATCGTTGTGTTGACAGCTGATAATTACACTGTATTTACTTTTGTTGAAAAGTGAGAATCAAACTTAATACAAATATCTTTATTTTTTCATGTTCAATTTGAACACAATCACTTCTTTATATAAACGCTGTTTACATTTGCCTACAAGTAAATAAAAACAAACTTTTTGGTACCATTATAGTATGTGGCCTACCATTGCAATGTGGCCTACGAAATCATATCTCTCTTATAATATGTGGCCTACCTTTTGAATGTGGCATACAAATCATATCTCTTATAGTATGTGGCCTACCTTTTGAATGTGGCATACAAATCATATCTCTCTATAGTATGTGGCCTACCTTTTGAATGTGACCTACGAAATCATATCTCTCTTATAGTATGTCGCCTACCATTTGAATGTGGCATACAAAATCATATCTCTCTTATAGTATGTCGCCTACCATTTGAATGTGACCTACGAAATCATATCTCTCTTATAGTATGTGGCCTACCTTTTGAATGTGGCATACAAAATCATATCTCTCTTATAGTATGTGGCCTACCTTTTGAATGTGGCCTACAAAATCATATCTCTTATAGTATGTGGCCTACCTTTTGAATGTGGCATACAAAATCATATCTCTCTTATAGTATGTGGCCTACCTTTTGAATGTGGCAGCATACAAAATCATATCTCTCTTATAGTATGTGGCCTACCTTTTGAATGTGGCCTACCTTATATCTCTTTTATAGTACGTAGCCTACCTTTTGAATGTGGCCTACAAAATCATATCTCTCTTATAGTATGTGGCCTACCTTTTGAATGTGGCCTACAAAATCATATCTCTCTAATAGTATGTGGCCTACAAAAAAAAGCATATTATAAGGATAATAATAATAATTGCTAACCCTAACCCTATTTCGGAATGTTAGAATATTTTAGAATTAAATTCATATAAATCATTGATAAATTCTTTTTTAATTATTCTTAATTACTATATACAGCTTTTGACTGAATTGCATTTCTTGAAATTGGATATACGTGAAAAATAATTAGTTTCAATAAATTGCCTACTACTTATAACTATAAATATACTCTTACTGGGGTAGGACACATTCAAACCGGGTAGGCCACATACTATAACAGAATCAAAAAGGTAGGCCACATACTCCCACTACCAATTGTTACTACCTCCCACTACAAATTCCTACGCTACTGCTCGTTTTTTTAAAAATCGAGACGCCACGAAACATACCAGTTTCCAACCTGAAGATGGCAGATCGACATGCCGAAAGCGCTCGTAGAGATACATTTGGTGGATTGCTACACCAGTTTCACCCTGACACCAAGATGGCCAGACACCTTGAAAGGATTGAACAGAAACTCGTACGACAGGAATTGTCACTCGAGTTCAACCAAACATTTTTAAAAGAGAAAATGATGCCAAAATACACTTATTATATATATATATATATATATATATATATATATATATATATATATATATAATGTGAAAATGGAAATTGGAATTGAATCCGACAATATGAGGAAGAATGAATAAAGAAAAGAAAGAACAGAATGGATAATAAAAGATGAATTTAATCAATGTCACTTACACATGTGTTTCGGTCAGTTCATCTGTGTGAAAATATTTCGCACACAGAAGATTCGACCTTCATCAGTGAAATTTTATTTTGAATGAAAAAATTCGTTGGGGAAAAACGGAGTATTTTTAGAAATGTTCGAAGAGAATTTAAAAAAAAATCACTTTTGGAACGCTGAAATAGAACCGTTAGAATTTGGATATTTGATTTTTCTAGGAGTTATTAGGAATCTTGTATCCATTCTATTCTTTCTTTATTCATTCTTCCTCATATATATATATATATATATAATATATTATATATGTGTTTGGTGGTGGTTTTGAAGGCTAGCACAATGGAAGTGTAAAGAAAAATGAGGTCACTATGAAGTTTACTTTTGATTTATTTTCTTAATATCTCGGGTTAAAGATCCCTTCATCAGAAGATTTCTGAAAGCTAATTACTGGAGCTGTTACCTTGTGGCTAGGATATGTCCATTGTGTTGTATGCTTGGTGATATCTTCCTCCGAATTCTTTGTGTGTATGTGTAAATGTATTCATGTGTGTGTGTATGTGTACAAAAATGTCTTAGTATCATTCTAGATTTGGTTTATCCTTTAAATTTTTTTTTCGGTTGAGGTAGGTCTCAGCCAATGTAGTTTATTTATTTGTGTGTGTGTGCGAGTGATCCTCAGATTCAGCTGCTGCTGTGATTTTTTAATTACCTATGTTGTGCTATGTATATGTTTGTTGTGGCCGTGTGCTTTTGAGTGTGCGCGAGTGTTTGGTATATGTATGTGTCTGCCGTGTTGACTTGCGGTATGTTGTGCTTAACAAAATGATAGATAGATATGAACAAAACTAGAGATTGATAGACGTATGTATTGGCTTGTGATTGTGTGTGTGCCAGCCAATTGAAGTGGAAGTGTTATTCATTTGTTATATATATATATATATATATATATATATATATATATATATATATATATATCTCATCATCATCATGTCGCGCTATTAGCACGGATATCCATGACAATCTCTCGCCAACCTTTCCTATCATTCATTTTCCCAGGGAGGTCCTCTGTGCAGCAACCTGCATCTTTGCTTAGTTGGTCAATGTAGGTCCTTGATGGGCGGCCCACACTAGCATGTCCGTGTGTTGGCTTCCACAGAAGAACGTCACTTATGAGCTCATCCTTGCTTCTCCAGCAGTGCCCGGCATGTCTTGTCCGTCTCACTTGTATGGTTTGTGAGATGGGGGGCAGGTGGCCATATAGCTGTTTCCTCGTGGGGTGCTGCTTCCACGATTTATTCAGGACTGCACGCAGCATTCTTGTGCAGCTCCCGTCCAGCTTATTCTCAAGGCGCCTCGTTAGGGTCCAAGTGGTGCATCCGTACAGCAACACTGATACAACCACCGCCTGGAAGAAATGTCGCTTTAGCTTGTCAGCGAGATCGGATTTCCATATTATTGATAATTTGTTTGTGGCCGACCACGCTTTTCCTATTCGTGTATTTACATCGCTTTCTGTGGATAAGATATTACTACCTAGGTATGTGAATTGTTCTACTGGCTTAAGTGGCTTACCGTTGAGTGTGGTTATGTCTCCTTTCCTTTTGAAACATATGTACTCTGTTTTATCGGAGTTTACATGAAGGCCAATATTATTTGCTGCCTTCTCTAGGCTATGCAGTAGTGACTCGGCCTGTGGTGATGTATCCGCAAGGAGTGCAAGGTCATCAGCGTAGTCCGCATCTGTGACTTTCTGTGCGGGATATCGCCTGCTTCTTGCCTTTTTTAGTGTGAAGCCTTCTTCTTTTATGGTATCTAATGATGTTCGAAGTGCATAGTCTAAGCATATGATAAATATATATGGTGCTAGTGTATCTCCTTGTAGGACTCCAGTTCCGATGTCGAAGAAATCTGTGTCGCCATCGGGTGAGCGCACCATTGCTTGTGTGTCCTTGTAGAGCATCATTATAGCAGCAACAGTTTCTTCTGGGAGCCCGTATGCTAGTAGTATATATTAATATATATATATATATATATATATATATATATATACACGAGAAGTAAACAAACAATGTATTTGATATGGCCTTAGCCGACAATTTTTGGGAGAATATGTGCTTAATTGAATCATCCCTAATTTTGAGTATTAATTAATTTATAAATAATGTATTAGGCGGGTATACCTGTTCAAATGTAAGGCTAAACAAATCGAGAAAAAGTCAATCTCTGTATGTACATTTCAGCCTATTATGCCTCACCAGCAGAGTTATATACAGGAAGACTGCTCTGTGTGTGATTAGAACCCTGACTGTCAAGCTGACAGGCCTGGATTCTAAACATTGCACTAGCTGGCTTTTCCCAGATTTTTCGTTTGTTTTGAACTCAGTTATATTCCACTTTTGTTTCTTTTATGAGAATTTTACATCTATGAAATAATAGTTTTCTTCGTAATCTAACGCAGTATCCTCATCATTATCGATAGACGTATTATATATATATATGTCTATCGATAATGATGAAGATACTGTGTTAGATTGCGAAGAAAACTATTATTTCATAGATGTAAAAATTCTCATAAAAGAAACAAAAGCAAACCCCACGCACTGGAGACATTTCCATCTCCTTTTGATTTTTTTCATTCTACAAAATCCTTTTAATAAAGTCAAGAAGGGAAAAAACAAACAAAATAAAGGCCAATCAGATTACAAAAGATTACACTTGGTAACTAAATCAATTGCTAAATAAAAGCAAGGAGACTAAGAGATTCTTTGAAGGTAACGAGTTGTATACTTACTATCTACACCAGCGTGTGTGTGTGTGGGGGGGGGAAATCGAAATGAAAAATACTTGGGGTAGAGAACATTGAAAAAGAAGAAAGATGAAGGGGTGGTGATTTGGGCATCTCAGGAAATGGGCGGGGTTATTTTGGCGCCGTTGACTGGTGTGGATATCTTCGATCGAAGATCCGTTAAGTCAAAGCGGGAAACGTGGAATTAATTCCGTAATAACAGTCATTGAAAGACTAACTTTTTGCTTTTCTGTTTTTTTTGTGTGTGTTTAATCACTGACGTAAGTAGAATTGGAAAAGCCGGCATTTTCAAGGGTGTGTAATCCGGTTACATCAAAAGAGAGAGAGGGAGAGAGAGCAAGAGTAAAAAAATATGATAGACATAGATGCTAAGAAAAGGGAAAGAAAAGATAGGTAATGGAAATATATGAGAGAGAGAGAGAGAAAGAGAGAGAGAGAGAGGAGAGAGAGAAAGAGAGAGAGAGAGAGAGAGAGAGGAGAGAGAGAGAGAGAGAGAGAGAAAAAAAAAATTTGGGCCACATTAAGATAGAGAATTTTAAGCAGAAAATTACTCATAAGAAAGAAAAATAAAAACACACGAACATATATATAAGACGTGTTGAATACTAGTTCATCTGAAGTCGCGAATTTTTAGCATGTTTTATTATTTAATATTTGAAATATATTTTGGGGAGGAGTCCCCATGGCTTTGTGGCTTACATGCTGAATTACAACATTGTATTAACGAGTTCAAATTTCACTCGCGCTATTACGTTCACTTTCGGATCAACATCTTTAGGAAAAATATAGACTAGAATCTGATAATTGGCAGATCCTAGACGTATTTTACAAAATAGATTTAAATCTCCTGATAGAAAAAAATTAACAAAAATCAGGGAATTATCCGATTTTAATGAAATTTGCAGTGTTGATTTATCAATAAATTAATTTCCTAATGCAATGAGGTATTTTATTTAAGAACTTTCCGATTTTTTTCAGGTCACTTAATTTTAACGCCATAAGTGCACCATAAATCTTCACTCAGTCATTTTTAGCAGAATTTAATTGTTTAAAATGTATTAAAAATGAATTACACATGTAATATTTTTTTTTTACTGATGCTCATTATGTTACTATTTTTCGACTCAAACAAAATATTTGACATTAAATAATCGATTTAATAAATTTTAATTCGTTTTTAAAATGAAAATGAGCGAACAATTGGTAGTACCTATTAAAAACGCTCGACCAAGTTTGTTTTGTTTTACGGCATATCAACCTCGATGGACCATTTAATGCCGACAAAGTTTTGTAATAAATTCATTCTTAATAGACACTCAATTTCTTTATAAACGCATTTTTCTATTTAACCCATAGATGGAACAGGTACTACCACTCCGGGTCAGAGTGGACCAGGGAGCAGTGGTGATTATATATATACGTATATATAAATTATATTCGGTTATCAAAAAATAACATGACAAAGGTCACTCGAAATATTGGAAAAATAAAGCAAACCAAGGATAAAATAATCCTAAATTATTAGAACATTGTTTTTTGTTCACTTCATATATATATATATATATATATATATATAATATATATATATATATATAATATAAATTTTTTGTGTATCAATTTTGTCCATGTGCATGAGCTTCAAAAAGCAAGGGGACATCTCCACACTTGACGGCAAGCCTCTTAAGTCAGTAGAAAAATTCACATACCTAGGGAGTAATATCTCATCCACAGAAAGCGATGTTAACACTCGAATAGGAAAGGCATGGTTGGCCACCAACAAACTATCAGTCATATGGAAATCCGATCTCCCCAACAAGCTAAAGAGGCGATTTTTTCCAGGCTGTGGTTGTGTCGTACTTCTGTATGGCTGTACCACTTGCACCCTAACGAAGCGTATTGAGAATAAGCTAGATGGGAGCTGTACGAGAATGCTACGGACGGTCCTGGATAGGTCGTGGAAACAGCACCCCACAAAAGAGCAACTATATGGCCACCTGCCCCCCCCCCATCTCACAAACCATACGAGTGAGACGGATTAGACATGCAGGTCACTGCTGGAGAAGCAAGGACGAGATCGTAAGCGACGTACTACTGTGGAAGCCAGCGCATGGGCGCGCTAATGTGGGCCGCCCAGCCAGGACCTACATTGACCAACTATGTAGGGATACT
The DNA here is from genome assembly GCA_023376005.1 of Doryteuthis pealeii. Classification (NCBI taxonomy): domain Eukaryota; kingdom Metazoa; phylum Mollusca; class Cephalopoda; order Myopsida; family Loliginidae; genus Doryteuthis; species Doryteuthis pealeii. The sequence goes on from CM042142.1 coordinate 16,748,641, forward strand.
GGCTGCTGCGCAGAGGAGCTGCCGGAGTCAATGAATGATAGGGAGGGCTGGCGAGAGATCATCATGGATATCCGTGCAAACTGCGCGACATGATGATGATGAATTATATATATATATAAGGGGGGTATTCTTTTAGAAAATATTCTTTTTTTTCTATTCTCTCGCAACAGACCCCCTTTATAATATATATATAATATATATATATATATATATATATATATATATAATAATATATATATTATATATATATATATATAGATAAAAAACAAAAAAATTGCTCATGATAAGAAAAGTTGTTCTGAAAAGAGTTCAAAAATTGCTCGACGCTATTACGGCAGAGCAGGTTTAAAACGTAAAATATATTACGGTACGATTCTTAATTCCACTTTACTCGCTCCGTTACGGTGAGTTTCCTGTGGAGCCACAATTTGTATAAAAAAACAATAAAACAAAAACATTAATATTGAAGCTATAGTATGGTAGAACTGTATCTTCCGATGTACTCCTCCGAAAAACAGAGCTTGTCTCGCATCCCGTTCATGGTGGAGTAGGGTGTATACATACACACACACACACACACATATGCAGTTTCTTCAGTAATCTTCGAAATAGTCTCTCACTGTTATTTTAATTCTGGTTCAAAATAGTTAATATAGGCTATACAGGTTCCGAGAGTCAAATTTTATAAACGTATCAAGAGAGAGAGAGAGAGAGAGAGAGAGAGAGAGAGAGAGAGAGAGAGAATGAATGTGTGTGTGTATCTGAAGAGAGAGAATGAATGTGTGTGTGTATCTGGAGATATATATATATATATGGCCAGATTAGCTCAGTCGGTAGAGCGTTCGGCTAGAAACCACAAGGTTCCTAGTTCGATACCGGTCCTCGCCAACTCAGCGTATGAGTAGCACAGGAATCTGTGCGGTGAAGTAAGGAGCTGATGGTAGGTGTGGCGCTCCACCTCAGACGCTAAAATAATCTCCCTGGTCTAGCTCTAGTGAAAGGTGGATAGACCCCTCACTGATTGGCTGATACCGACATTAGGCCGCCCCGACGACTTTACTTACTTACTTATATATATGTTTAATTAGCAGATAGAACGTGAGATCGGTCGAAAGATTGAGTTTAATTTCACCACTAATAATTACTGTATTTTTCCCTGGTGATTTTCATGACATATTTTTGATCCAGTGAAGATGATCAGAAGATTGCCACATAGACAAAAAAAAGATAAAAAAAATAAACAAAAACAAACAAAAAACTGCTGCAAAGAAAGACAAAACCGCGAAATTAATTAGTTGTCATCATCGGGAGACGATGTTATGTTGAGGAGGCGATAGGATTGGTGGAACACGCGACCTGTCTCATCGCCTCACCCCTCTCTATACATCGTTCTATATACATTTCCCATCTATGCCTCATCCTCCCCCCCTCTCTCTCTCTACAGATACACCATTCATAATCTCTCTCTCTCACTACAGATACACACATTCCCTCTATCTCTCTCTCTCTCTCCACACACACACGTGCCAGCACATATCTCTCCTTCCACATACACAAATAATCACGCATACTTTCTATCTCTCATTTCCCATCTATGCCGCTCCCCCCCTCTCTCTCTACAGATACACACATTCATTTTCTCTCTCCAGATATAAATTTGGATAGTGTAGTCAGAAGCGCTTGGTAACTGCCCGATTTTGGTCGATGTGATCTTCAGACTAAGATCACATAGGCGATAAGCTGACAGGTACCTATATATATATATATATATATATATATATATATATATATATATATATATATATACACGTGTGTGTGTGTGTTTTACGGCATATCAACCTTTTCCAAGTTATTTGATGCTGAATCAAGTTATTTCAATAAACAAACTCGGGTAGCTGACAATACCAGCTTTTGCTGTTAGGAATTGAACAAGCTCATAGTTGCTTACCTTCGCCAATATATATATAAGATAAAAGGTGGCTTACCTGTGAATATGGGCACGATCGTTGGAGGTGCATAAAATCCAGGGGTTAAGTCAGCGATATAACAAATACAAAGTAGAGCAAATTTATTAAAGAAATGGGTACGAAAATAAGACAAAAAATAAAAAAATAAAAAAGATAGACAGACAGATACTAACAAATTACCCATAAACAGACACAGATGATATTAACTGAGTAAAGACAACCAGATAAATATCATAATATATATATGATAAACAACAACAATATTAATAATACCGCCACTATTAATAACAATAATAACAATACTACTAATAATAATAACAACAATAATAATAATAATAGTATAATACTATACATATGCTCACTTACAATTTTAACAAATCTTACAAAAATAAATAAATTAAAAAAAGAAAAGAAAAAAGAAATCACACTAACATACCAACCACACACATAACTTAACGACAAATCCAGTTCCCCAACACATATAAACAAAAAACAATTAAACAGACACACACACACACATATATACATATTTAGTTAACCAATCCCCAAAATCTGACACCTGTGGTACCACCATCCAGACACTCCCCATCCAGAGAGAAGAAACCCCACCAACCCTACTGACGACCTTCTGTTTCATCATTTGAGAATGTCCAGCATTGGGGCAAGAACTATATCCAAGTCCTGAAAATGGTCTAATCATAGACCGAAACGTTGCCCCGTCGACAATAAACATCCAGTTTCCATAACATCCCGTGTTTGTCTACCTTTCTCCACATATTATCGGATTAACCTCCTCACATTTCTCCCATATATATATATGTGTGTGTGTGTGTGTGTGTTTGTTCGTCTCTCTTCCAATCTGTGGATATATTTATTTATATTAACAATAATAACTATTACACATTTAAATTTTTTCTAGTTGTCGAACGTAATCTCTAAGAGATGATGTAGCAATTTCTCTTTCTTTTTCATATATATATATATATATATATATATATATATATATATATATATATATATATATATATATGTGTGTGTGTGTGTGTGTGTGTTGTGTGTGTGTATGCGCGTGTGTATATCAGTCTATCTGTCTCTCTCTGTGGACATATTTTAATAACATCCAAATCAACCAATGTCTTCGGTCTATTGCACATTTTAAACTTCTCTATTTGTCCAATTTGATCTCCCGGGGGTTTTAAACTATGTAACAACTGTCCAAAGTTTACAATTTTCAGACCTGTATAAATAATGAAGACTTTCTACAAATATCGGCCATTTTCAAAAAAAATGTAATGTTCAATATTATGATACTAGCAGGACCTGTGGATATATCATAGTATGATAATTTAATTATTACAATTTTTCTGTTTACTTAAAAGTTATTGCTAAATAGTTCAATATGTAAAAAGTATAATCTTGATTTAACTCTCTCGCTCTTTCTTTTCATTATGTTCAATTGAAACAGATCAGTGTTATCACTTCCGCGTGCTCACACTCTTCATATTTCCCCTAATCTCTTTCTTATTACATTTTTTCTATATTGCATGTCCTTTTTCGTCCCTTTCTTACTAATAAAAACGAAAAGATTCATTATTTAGCTGAGGTGACGACACTCAGAAGAAATAAGAATTCGACGTATAAGCCACGCCAGATGATCAGGATTTACATTTTTGCATTTCATCTTGGACGGTCTCATTGTTAACCAGAGGGTTTTGCAAGATGATAATGGTCGTACAATTAAGGAACAAGAGTATAGATATATAGATTGATCATTAATGTTAGTGTGTATTAAACTTTTTAAAGCAATTTTAAACTGCATATTGTCTTACGTTCTGCTGACGTCATTTCCGTTCAAAATATTGGTGGCTTTCTAAAATAGCCAGTCTTAAATCGTTATAAATAATTGGTGACCCGTGGTCACCAATGTTACTTGGGCTCATATTTTAAACATAATTTACTATATCTATAGTTCTGAGGCGCCACTAGTATATTTGATTTAACCCGTTCACTGTCTGGGTCAGCGGAACAGATCACCCCCCCATGCACACACATGCACAAATTAGATGGGGCTCGACTCTTCAGCGCCTGATGTATTATTAAACTTCCCTAATATAATCTATACATATATAAACTTTGTGTGTATGTACGTACGGAGGTAACTATGAAAATGAAACAATTAATGACAAAATAAATATATATACACACATTCACTATCACCAGAGCTTGCTTTTTAAACAAAGATAATGAAGATTTGATTTATATTCATGACGACAATAAAAATTTTTTAAATGATAACAGCATGGAATTTTTTTTGCATTAAGTATTTTAATTGGAGACATTCATTTTTCTTTTCAGAGTATCTGGATCAACGCAAGGTCTTTTTCACATAGGGATTTTAATGGGGTATCCTGCGAGGATGCCCCACTTGCAATTCAACAATAATGGATCTGCGAGACTACCTGACTTTTAACCCCTTCAACGCCGGGTAGCCGCTTCCAGTATCATAATAAATAGGAAACAACTTATCTATAATCAAAATTTTGCCGCGAAGTCGAAATAAAAAAAAAATTCTTTGAAAAACGGGGATAGAGTTGGTTGGTTTTTACGGCATGTCTACACTTGCTGGATTACTTTATGCCGAAGACGTTTTGTTTTATTCATTCTTGATGGGTACCCAATATTTTTCTTTATATTCTATTTTTTTAAACGTTTTTTCAACTCAGTTTTTATCTATTTAACCCATAGATGGAACCTAACAGGTACTACCACTTCGAGCACATGTAAGCTTTTCAAAGATTATATTGCAAATAATTCAATATATAAAAAGTATAATAATCTTGATTTAACTCTCATTCTTTCTTTTCATCTGTTCATAATGTTAAATTGAAACTAATTAGTGTTATCGCTCCCGCACGGTCACTCCCTCTGTCTATCTTTTCACTACTCTTTCTTTCTTATATTTGTCTGTGTAGCATGTGTTTTTCTTCCTTTCTTTATAATATTCACAGAATGGTCCATTATTTAGCTGAGGTGATGACACTCATATGAAATAAGAATTCGGAGGATAAGCAACGCTATATAATCAGGATTTACATTTTTGCATTTCATTTTGGACGGTCTCAATTTTAAGCAGAGGTTGTCACAAAATGAAAACGGTCGTACAATTAAAGAACACAAGTATTATATTAAAAGGAATTGATTTTTTTAGAGATGATCTTAATGGGCCCGAAATAACTAATCAGGTTATCTTCTTTGTGTAACATTATTTTGGCATTTCTACAATATGCTCGAAAAGCCACCAAGTGTATTGATATCGTAAGTGGTTAGTAGTAATTATGCTTCCGTCCTTAAACCATGCCAGATCTCCAGAATCATTGTCTGTGTTTTGGATAGGACACTAAATTGCATCCTGTGGTTTGGTTTGGTTTACGGCATATCAACCTCAGTGGGTCATTTAATGACGATAAAGTTTTGAAATAAATCAATTCTTAATGGATAATACAATATTTTATAAATACATTTTTCTATTTAACCCATAGATAGGACCCTAACAGGTACTACCACTCCGGGTCAGTGTTGACCAGGGAGCAATGGTAATGAAGGGGTGCTCTACATTCCCCAAACCTCCAGAACTGGAACCTCACCATCAGATAGAGTTTAACGTCATTCCCAGGACATGTAAACCCTCAGCCACCGCCTTCTAACACCCATATGATAAAAAGTGTTGGGGCTTGCTATAAGAGCAATAGGGTTGGGGCAATCATATAGGGGCTAGGGCTTGACGTGACCAGCCGATTGATCGGAGGGAGCCTCTCTGATCGCCCGTCTAGCCTAAGTAAGGTTCTAAGTGGAGTGTTGCAGGTTATGGTCATGGACTGCTCATCCACCAAGACTCCGCCCTTAAGCATCACGGGTCGCCACCCACAGTCAACAGGTGGCCATTTGGGGGAATCTTTTCCCTCTACAGAGTGCAGTCGGTGCATTCTAACACCCCGGCCTGTGGTGAGGTTCCAGTTCTGACGCTTTGGGGAATTTGGAGTATCCCTTTATTGACACTATTTCTGATCCATTTTT